>CP126892.1:180585000-181270000 GCA_030440675.1 Furcifer pardalis | reverse complement strand
TGACAGACCAGTTTGGAATGATTGGCTTGTTAACATTCATCAGGGCAGCAGAGACAGATCCTGGTATGGTACATCTCGCATTAGGAAGTGACTTGACAACTCTAGGTCTCAATCTCAACTCTCCTGAGTAAGTTGCTTTTTGTTTTAAAGCTACTGATGCTTTTTGAAATAATACCTTCGTTTACTTTGAACATGAGAACTCTAAAGGTGTCTTGCTAAGATAAACTAAAAATATAATTACAATGAAGCAAATCCTAATAACAAAATTAGCTTCAGAGTGTTGAAGTTCAGATTTACAAACTTGCAATAGATCTGAATTCTTTTTATTCCGTTTTATTTTCAGAATGTTATTTACTATAAATGCATTCTACATACTCTTTTTGAAAAAAGAATAAATGCATCTTGAGAACATTTCTATGCTGTTGTAGGTAGCATATTTTTTTAAAAAACTATTTATCAGCATATTACAGCAAACATTACCTCTATCTAGAACTATGTCTATAATATATTTCTTTACCTTATTATACAATTCCTTATCTTCTTTAGTCATTTATTTGAGCTGCAGCTATTACTGGCAGATTGCTTTATGTGATTCAGTTTTGCTGTTTATATTGCTCCATCAAATTGATATTTTAACTTGAGTTTCACAACACATGGAAAAATAACCAGATTCTGGTCCATTATTCTCCTGTTTTAGGATGTATTATGTTAAGTTTTCAAACAAGGTGATAACAGTTTAGGTGATGTAGAATGTTTCTAGCCTACTTATAAGATGGAATGTTCACTGTTTAGAGCAGGGGTTCCCAACGTTTTCCCACCATGGGCCAGACCCACCCCCCAACACTCAGCTGTGTGGGCCAGAGGCATGGTTGCTCCCTGTGCTTACATTTTTTGTGGTGGTGTGGGTGCATTCATGCCATTTTTCAGCTGCTTGGGCAGCCTCTGCCGCTTCCCACGTTAGTGGTGTGTGTGTGTGTGTGTGCGTGTTCAGAACATTTTACTCCACTTTTTTTTGCTGCATTTTGCTGTGTTTCAGCAGCTAAAACTGGCATTTTTAGGGCTTTTGGTGATGCGGGGAGCTTCTGGCGGTGCCTGGGTTCCCACCACAGAACTTGGAAGTTCCAAAATGCCGCATTTTAGCTGATGAAACGCAGCAGAAATGCGGTGGAAAATTCTAAAAATGGAGCAAAAATGCTCCAAAACCTTCCCATCACCATGGGAAGTGGCAGAGGCTGCAAATGCAGCCAAAAATGGCAATATTGCACCTATTGCCATCACATTTTAGCACTTCCGGTAGTGGTGGTAGCTTCCGGTGGTGCCTAGATTCCCAATGTGGGCCAGATTAATTTAGCATCGTAGGCCAGATTAGGCCCGCAGGCCATAGGTTTGGAACCCCTGGATTAGAGCCTTAGACAGACCTTTCCATCTTCCATCAGTAAGACTCTTAGGCTCTACTCTTCTGCTTATCACACTACAGGTTTACAATTCCCTTTATACTGTCCTTCCAAAAACCAAGGGCCCTTTTGGGATGGTTTGTGAGAGTCTGCAACCAAGATTTTGAAAACCATTGAATGCTTTTCATGACCATACAGAATGAGTGAATCATTACAGAAGCTCAGGATAGATTATGTGTGAAGCAATTACAATGGAGCAATGAAGAGCAATGATTGTGTTTATATATAGAAAAACTTAATACTGTATCCAGATCCCTTCTAGAACTAAGACTATAATCCTGTGTAATTGTAACTAGAGGGACTCCTGTTGAATCAGCGGGACTTACTTCACATTAGATATAGTATTGCAGTGGACAAATGCTTATTTTATTAATAACAAAGGGAAAATAGTTACTTAGTTACTTTTCTGTGCTACTTGTGTTCTGTTAATTGAATATTAAAGACATGAAGATATTAGTATTCCATGGTATTACATATTTCTTTTGAAAATCAGTGAAAACAATATATTTTGGATGAAACCTATTGATGAACAAAATACTTGTGAGACAGAAAGGTTTATTGTGGCACAGTGTTGCTTGGATAATATCCCAGTTACATGACAAAAGTGAAAATTTTTACTAACAGAGTTGTGTTGGACTTAACTGTTGTGGTAGTATAAGAGGACAAGAAGTAGCATACTTCTGTGCAACAGAAAATGCTCCTGCAGTGCTAATTATAGCATGCCATCTCCATTATTATAGTAGACCTTGAACTAATGTTTGACATCGCTGGATTCAGGCTTATTAAATGAATCTGACTTCAGTAAAATGTGAGATGCAGCATTGTTAAACATAATGTTGGAAGAAGGATGGATCTTTATCAATTCAGTCACCTTTTCTCTGTGCAGAAATCTTTACCCCAAATTTGCATCACCATGGGCTTCTTCACCTTGTCGACCTCAAGATATAGGTATGATTGACTACTGAGTGAGTGTTTGTATGTTTAACGTATTATTAATATTCTTAAGTGTGAAACAATATCATGGGCTTAAAATTAAGTTACTTCTCATTTCTGGTTTAGACTTCCATGTTCCGTCTGAATACTTAACGAACATTCACATTAGGGATAAGGTGAGTATCCTTTCTTTTGCTGTTACAGAATAAGAAGCTGTTCTCAAATTTGCTGCTTTAGTGAATACTGTGTGCAACAACTAAGAGCATGAACCACGAAGTCCCTGATTCAGATCTTGGCTGTTCCATTAAATCACCTGGTGGCCTTAGAGTCTAAGAACTCTTATAGCCTCACAACGACCCCTGCAAAATCTGCATTTTAGGGATGATATTACTGACTTAACATGGTTGCTATAGTGCATGTGAAATGCTTTATATCTGCTGTATAAAATACTAAAGTACTAATGGGTATGCATTTTAAATTTCATAAATATGATAATACTTCATTAGTGTTCTAAAAAAACCAGACGAGTTACTTTAAAATGTTAAAATTTTGCGTTAAACATTTTATTTATGGATCCCTAAAATTTACAAGTAAGACAAGCATTTGTGTTCTCAAACACAAATGCTTACCTAATCAGGAATTAACGAACCTGTTAAATGTACAGTAAGACCCCATGTTACTAATGCCTTGAATTACAAAAAACTCAAGTTACGAAAGGGTTTTTTGGGTAAATTGGTGTCCTGATTTACACAAAAAACCAGACTTCTGAAAAGGTGGGGCAAAATATTCCTTTGTCAACAACTTTCTCCCAAGCTCAGAGTCTTTGCTGTGACCAAAAAAAGGGGGTGGGGGGTGGGGAGACATTTTCAGCCACAGTGAAGGCTCTGTGCTTGGGAGAAAGGCACAGACAGAAGAAATCTTTCCCTCCCACCCTTCCTTAGCCTGCAGCACTGGCGGACGGGCCGGAGACAGTGGCAAAAAGAGCCACAAGGACATTTTAAACAATGTCCTCATGGCTCTTTCTACTGCTGTTCCTGGCTCGTGTGCCAGTGCTGCAGGCTAAGGAAGGGTGTGGGGGAAAAGATTCCTTCGGTCGCCACCACTCTCTCAAGTCCTGGGGCTTGGCTGCAACCTAAAATGTTCCCTCTACTTCTTAGGCTGCAGCCTAAGAATCATTTCCAAAGATCATTTCCAAAGATTTCCAATCATTTCCAAAGATTCCATCAGTCGCCGTCCGTCTCCCAAGTCCTGGGGCTTAGCTGTAGCTTAAAATGTCCACCCCCTTCTTAGGCTACAGCTGAGCCCCAAGACTTGGGAGAGTGGCGGCGACTCATAGGATCATTTTCCATCAGTCCTGGGAAATGATCACATCAGTCGCTATCTGTCTCCCAAGTCCTGGGGCTCAGCTGTAGCCTAAGAAGTGGAGGGGACATTTTAAGTTACAGCAAAGCCTCAGTACTTGGGAGACGGACAGTGACCGATGGGATCTTTTCCCATCGGTCCTGGGGGAAGAACCCATTGGTTGCCGCCACTCTCCCAAGTCCTGGGGCTTGCCTGCCGCCTAAAATGTCCCCTCTACTTCTTAGGCTAAAGCCAAGCCCCAGGACTTGGGAGACAGATGGCGACTGATGGGATCTTTTCCCATCAGTCAGGGGAAATGGTCGTATTAGTCGCCGCCACTCTCCTAAGTCCTGGACTTGGCTGCAACCTAAAATGTCCCCCCACTCACACACTTTTTAGACTACAGCCAAGCCCCAGGACTTGGGAGACGGACGGCGACCGATGCGATCTTTTCCCATCAGTTGGAGGGAAAAGATCCTATTGGTCCCCATCCCTCTCCCAAGTCCTGGTGCTTGGCTGTAGCCTAAGAGGTAGAGGGGGCATTTTAGACTGCAGCCAAGCCCCAGGACTTGGGAGAGTTGCGGCAACCGAAGGAATCCCCCCCCCCCTTTAGCCTGCAGCACCAGTGCACGGGCCAGGGGCAGTGGCAGAAAGAGCCATGAGAACATCATAAAAAATGTCCTTGTGGCTCTTTCTGCCACTGTCCCCGGCCTGTCCGCCGGTGCTGCATGCTAAGGAAAAGGGGGGAGATTCCTTCGGTCCGCGCCTTTTCCCCAAGCACATAGCTGAAAAGCACATGGCTGAAAAGCCTCCCCCCCCTTTTTTTTTCCCAGTCACAGTGAAGGCTCTGAGCTTGGGAAAAAGGTGCTAACCAAAGGAATCTTCCCCCCACCACACACACACACCTTTCCTGCAGTACCTGCAGACAGGCTAGGGACACCAGCCACACTGGCTGCCCAAGGCCTCCCTATGGGGATGCCTCAAGTTATGCCAAAAATTGAGTTATGATAGGTTCCAGGGAACCAACTTTTGATGTAACTCAGCGTTTTACTGTATTGCCTAAGTCAGTTTCCCCCAACCTTTGGTTTTTTTGGACTTCAATTCCCAGAAGCCTAAGTCAGTACATTGGCTTAGGCTTCTGGGAATTGAAGTCCAAAAAAACCAAAGGTTGGGAAACACTGGCCTAATCCAAACGTGTGTTTGTATTTGAATTGTCATCTCATTGTATAGTTTAGGATTTTTCCCAGCATTAATGTAGTATTGTGTTTCTTTATATTTTCTGCTGGAAAAGTCTCATTGTATTTTACTAATTATATATAGTGACTACCCAGTAAATTAAACTAGTAATGTACTGAGATGTCAAACCAGTGTAATTTGAATCAACTGTATTTTTAAATTGATACACATATAACTTCAGTTGGTAATGCAGTTGTAACTGGAACATGTGCAGACTGTAGTGGGTTTGATATGGACAGAAATGCCAGAACAAGGCGATGTAGAGTTATAGTAAAGTAAAGTGTCTAAATAAATTCCATCATGTCTGGGTTGGAAGATTTTGGATTTTACACAGCTTCACCTGGCTGGTGTCAGCTCATCCTGAATAGTTACGATTGTGCTATTAAGGAATTTTCTGGGTTATGGATTAAATTCTTAACTCACCTCCTTACTATTATCAGAAAATTTTGATATATGGAGATAGTACACCATTTGAGAGGGATTAATGGAGTAGCATTAGTTATGTGATTACATTGAATAGTGTGTCTACAAATGTGTTAAGGGATAAGAACATTAATATACTCATTAATCAGTAGTACTAAATTGATAAAATGAAATATGAGCTGGGAAGATAAATTATTTTATCACTAGAAAAGTTAATGCAGCATATTTGAAGAGTTCTTCCTGTTTAATTAAAGTCAGTTTAAATAATGTTGCGGTTGTTTGTGTCTGAAAATTGCCTTCAATACAGTGAATACTAGATGGTAGTGCCTTCATGCAAACTTCCTTTTTTCTTCTTTATAGTTGGCTGCAATAAAGCTTGGTCGCTACGGGGAAGATCTACTGTTCTATCTCTATTACATGAATGGAGGAGATGTATTACAGCTATTAGCAGCAGTAGAGCTGTATGTTTGGACTTCATTGGATTTTATACTAGGAGAGAGGGAAAGATAATAGCTTTGGTAACTGTAAAACTTAGTTTTAAAGCAGGTTATTATTTTCATATACAGTACTGTATGTAGGGGAATGTATTCCCAGCAGGAATTACTTTTGAGTGAAATCAGTGTTTTGCAAGTAGATTTTCCCTCCCATGATGTTTATGTGTTGGTAGACCCTACATTATCCAGCTTGTAGCCTTGCACACATGTTGTCTAATAGACAGCCATCAATAGGTAGACATCAGTCATCATTAAATGAAAAAGAATTGGTGCTATGACTCCTTCATGGGAAGGTAGGATATATGTATGTGTGTCTATGCATATGTATATATGCATGCATGTTGAGTGTGTCAGTCAGCATTCAGTCTTATTCCCTGGATTGATACTAGTGAAATCTCTAAATGATAATCTGTTTTGTAAATAAAAATGAGATTTGGCTATTTTGTAAGACAGTTGAATTATGTAGAAATAGATTTTATTGATGAATTTTAATACATCCTAAAATTAGTTCTCATATATGCTCAAAAGTATAGTTATGTTGTCAAAATTGTATCTGTTGATATATGTATGGGTTGTCCATTTATGGCACCAGCAATGAAATGTTTAAAGTACCTATTGGGAAAAGTTATGATAAACTTTCATTTTTAATAAACTGAAAAAAGTAGCTAACAGCATCCTTTCCTTTTTGGCTGGGTGATGATAGATTTAACCGAGATTGGAGATACCACAAAGAAGAGAGGGTATGGATTACCAGGGCACCAGGCATGGAGCCAACAATGAAAACGAATACGTACGAGAGGGGGACATATTACTTCTTTGACTGTCTTAACTGGAGAAAAGTAGCAAAGGTATTGTTTCTTGTAAACATTTCTTTTAAATATTCATGTTTATTTGGTAGCATCTTGTCATTAACATTCAGTTACATTTGTATGGTTTTCATTCCAAATCCAGTTACTTGATAAAGAATATTTAGGGTATGGAGTTGGGGGATGGAAGGTGCATTAAATGCTGAGTAGCATTTGTTAACTTAGACAATTTTTTCAGTGTGTATTTTGATTGTTACCCATCTTTTGAATGCCTCAGATAATGAGTGTATTATTTTTTACACAAATCTTACTGTAAAATGAACAGGATTTACGTCAATATCTCCTTGAATGGATTTGCGTCAATTTCTCCTTGAATGGAAGCTGTTTTAAACTATTGTAATTGGGGTAACTAATTATGTGATTATGACATCCTTGAACTTTTAAAAGAGTATCTTTTCTTTTTAATTAATGCCATTCTGGGGTATACATCTTAAAAGGTCACTCCCATTTCTTTTGGCAGTTAAAAATGTATGATTTTTACCTTCCTGTGAATCTTGATTGATGTTTAAATATGAATTGAGAAAGAGCAGTATTTTTTGTTATCACAGCTTAGTGAATTGTGGTGCAGTGGAAAAGACTGATTGGAGTGTGGGAATGTGAGGTGAGACCTGTGTTTATGAAATGCCTTTTCATTTATAATAACAAATCCATGGAGTTGTAGCATAAGATTTGCACTTCTTTTCTCTTGCATCAAAAAGTGTACTAAATTATAAGTGAGGAGAAAAAAATCTTAAAGCATTTCACTAAAAATGGGAAAGCTTCATATGTATCTTCATCAGTATTTCTCAGATGTTCTGTTTTGCAAGGGGAGGCTTGTGGGACAGGATGGAAAGATATCTGCACACATGTGCATATACCTGAAATGTGCTAACAAGGAGAAATATTTGTACTTCTGGCAGAGTTGCAGCAGCTCAGGAATACAGGCCTGTCTTTGAAACTGAGGTAGAAAGAGAGCGAATGCTTTAGGAAGAGCTTTGAATCATAGCAAAATCTCCAGTGACTTTTGGAGATGGGGTGGCACCCATTCTCTGAAAGCTCTGTTACTTTCTGGTGTTCTGACCTTCCTTCTTACTGAATTCCTTAGGTGACTGTTCCTAGGGACATGGAATGTACTGTCGTGTACATGAAAAAGGGGGTGGGTGCCACATCTCACCCGTCCTCAAGCAGAAGTTCCTTTTGTTTGCTTACAAGCGATTTGGATACAACATTTTGAATACAAACTCTTTCACTTTGGAATTATTTCTTGAACATACTAGTTAGATTACAAGGAGCTGCTGTTTGAAGCATCTGGACTAGTTTAGAAGGCAAAGGGCAGCTCTGTCCTTATTCCTTACATCTTTGGTATAAAATTATTGTTGTAAATCTCAACTTCTGTCTTTAATTTTGAACCTGTCAAATAAAAATATTTCCCTTCTGGTTTACTTGTTTATTTGGAAAAAGTAATCTAGAGGTGCTGATGAACCAAAAATAATAAGGATCTTTGGTTTAAAAAATCATTTGTTGTACACAGTAAAGTGCATTGTACTGCACAAACTTTGTCACCAGCTAACATTATGTTCAAAATAAATCATTAAGTAAATTTAATGGTTGCTTCATTTTTACCTCACAATTAACTAAATCTTTATTGTCCAGAATTTGTTGTAATTTTCCAAAAACAGAGAGAAAGTTGTATGCATATTTTTAATTCAGTCAAAGCCTGGGATGTGCTGATTATAGCTTAATTGTGTGGACATGAAATAGCCAGCATGCTATTGGCATTTACATAAGGTTTGCATAAATTAGTGCGGTTACCTGTGGCTCACGAGTTGTTGAGGATACTTCTCAGATTACACAATCAAGCACATGAGCTGGCATGTGACAGAGATGCACTTCAGCATATGATTAGTTAGTCACAAAGACTGCCCAGATAGTTCTTTAAGCGCTATGGGGTGGTACATAATTGTAATTGCTTGTTGTTATTCAGTCGCACAGTCGATTCCGACTCTTCACGACCCTATTCAATAATAAAAAATCTGAAACAAAAATGTTGTGGCACCTTAGAGATTGTTATAATATAACTGTTACAATAAAGTGTGAGTCTTCATGGATACACCCACTTCTTCGGACTTATACAGACTAGCATGGCGGCTACTTTGAAAATCTCAAACAACCGTGTCAGGTTCTGTAAACCAATAAGATTCTGGGCAATGGTGATTAATTTTATTTTGAAGTACATTCTTGGGGAAACATAGACTGACACGCCCCTAAAAGTGATATGTAAAAGCTCTAA
Source organism: Furcifer pardalis (assembly GCA_030440675.1). Taxonomy (NCBI): domain Eukaryota; kingdom Metazoa; phylum Chordata; class Lepidosauria; order Squamata; family Chamaeleonidae; genus Furcifer; species Furcifer pardalis. The sequence continues at coordinate 181,260,984 of CP126892.1, read as the reverse complement.
ATATCAAAACATATATTTTGTTTTACAATGATGCTTCCTTTTCATTAGCTGCTGGGAAAACTACAGGCAGTTTCATTTTGAAAAAGTAAAAGTGATTGCTGCAATGCTGTTATTTTTATTTCTTCTTCCTCAGTAATAACATAAAAGGGGATCTTGCAAGAGCAACTGGATTTATTTATTAGAGAAGGGAGCAGGGTTAGAGCATGTGGGATTTAATTAGCCAGCTGCTGATACTGAAATCATCATATTTTTGCTTTATTGGTAGGAGTTCCATCTGGAATATGACAAACTAGAAGAAAGGCCCCATCTGCCATCCACCTTCAACTACAATCCTGCTCAGCAAGCCTTCTAAAGACTTTCCTTGTCTTGGGGTATGGCTGTCTCAGCACAATACTCAACATAACTGCAAAACTGATGTGGCTCAGGCATCCTGGTTTTAATTCGTTATGAGGATCTGGCAATTGGCTCATGCAAAAGGGGTTACCATTTGAAGTCCTGCCTTACTAATTATGTGCTGCCCAACAACTAAATTTATAATTTGTTTTTCTTTAGTTTGAGCAGGGTCGGATATATTTTTTTTAATTTTAATTTTTTTTTTGGCCAGCAGACAAGCTTGGGTCTGTAAAGACAAGCAAGTACACTGACAGAAGTTTACCACATAGTTTCCAAAATATATTTAAAAAGGAAGAAAAAAAAAGAACTAGACAATAAAATTTGCATTGTTCATTGTAGCACTCTTGGTAATAAAAAAAATGTTTGTGCATTTTTATGTGAAGATCCTTCTCGTATTTCATTTGGAAAGATGAGCAAGGCCTGCTTCCCTTCATTTTACTTCCCCTTCAGTTTTTGAAAAGGCAGTTTTCGCCAACTTAATGCAAGGATATCTGACTGTTTAGAAGAAAGATATTACCACAGCCTTTGGTTCATTTCCAAGGTTGTGTGTTACTCAGCTTCATCTTTCCAGAATGAGCAAAACACTGTCCAGTCTTTGTTACGATTTTGTAATAAATGTGTACATTTTTTTTAAATTTTTGGACATCACATGAATAAAGGTATGTATGTACGAATGTGTATATATTATATATATGACATCTATTTTGGAAAATGTTTGCCCTGCTGTACCTCATTTTTAGGAGGTGTGCATGGATGCAATATATGAAAATGGGACATTCTGGAACTGCTGGTCAGGGGACGTCTTTGTCGCCCTGTGCACTAAAGGGCCAGATTTCAGCAGCCAAGGACATCCATACCCAAGTGAATGTGATGGGACTTAACGAAGTGAACTGAGACAATTCACTCTGGCTGTTTGAACAGCAGCGTTTCATAGGAAGAGAAAAAAAAAGATCAATCTTGTATTTTCTGACCACATAAAGGCTTCTTCTCTTTGTAATAAAGTAGAAAAGCTCTCCTCACTGCAGTGTTGACTTTGATTTGAGATTGTGATATCACTCCTTCAGCAATGGCAAAATAGAAAAATTTGAAGTATTAAAAATGCAAGAATATAAAATAATTGTGGCACTTAAACTAAAAGTCTTTTTGCTGCTGACACTTCATTGAATAAGACTTGCATACCTTTTCACTGTAGACCTGACCAAACATGTTGTCATGTCAAAACAGGCTAACATAATGGAGCAATGTAATTTTAACAGTTGGGGGGAGGGGGTTTGGATAAAATGGGCAATCATGGAAGATGGTCCAAAAATTCACATGGAAATAACTTACTTTCTGTCATATATATGTTGTTTTAAGATTTTGACAAGAGAAGTTACATTTCATTTTGATGCCTACTATTTTCCCCTGAGGTTCAAATTTAAATAAACTAACCTGAATAACATTTTGTTTGTGAAAGGCAGTGTAACTATTATCTAGATAAAATTGAAAGAGAAATAGTGTATATCTCTTGTTATTAACACATATTTCATTCAGCCTACTGTAATTATATTGCAATATGATGTTAATAAGTTAGGACATCATATCAGAAATTACCAAAGTGAGAAAAGACAGCAAAAATAATGTCAGCGAAATGTTTAACTTACACTTTTTTTCTGTGTAGCGCAAAATATATTTATTGGCTTTTTCCTTGAGTGACATTGAGAAATCAGCTGTTAATACCTTTGCTATATTTCTATATCAGGTGTACAGCAAATAAAAATCTGACATTTTTATATGTATTTTTGGTTAAATGGCAGACACAAAAATATAACACCATTATAAAGCAAAGTGCATTCTCCACCTGAGTAGAGTTAATGATACTGACAGATTGTGCAAAAGTTATTTTGTTTCTTAGTTACTGAAATAGATTTTTCTATTTATGAAGATTTTAAATGGAATGACATGGCAGATATTCTTCACCATCAGCACAGGAGTTCTATGAAAATAAATATGGTGTCTCATATGCCTTTTTTTCATTTTATGCTTAACCAGTGCATTGAATTACTCTGTGGAATTAGTTGTGGGATGATTGCAAGAACCTAGTCCTTTTCTAGCCATATATCCTTATTCAAAATATTGCTGTTTGAAAGATTTTTAAATATATTTTTAGAAGTATTATTTTAGATGCACTTTATTGTGGCTTAATCTTCAATACTGTACATAGTCAAAACTTTGACATAAATAAAATAAGAACAGGACCAATAATAAACTGGTATGAATCCTAAAAAATAAATAAACATTATATGCTGCTAAGAACAGAATTCTATTTTAGACTGTCATTGATACATTGTTGAGTGTAGACCAGGGATGCCCAAACTATGGCCTGTGGGCCGGATCCAGCCCTTGACATCAATTCATCCAGCCCACAAAGCCCTTGGGAGCAATGAGGGCTTTGTGGGCTGGATGAATTGGCATCGAGGGTCAGATCCGACCCATCTGCCGTGACTTGCCCACGACCCGAAAAGTTTGAACACCCCTGGTGTAGACTGGTAATTTTATAAAAAACGTTTTTTTATAAAGCCATTTTGCCCTTTGAATTAGTAAATTTGATCTTCCTAATTAACATTAAATTTCAGATAATGTAAAAAAAACCTCCACATGACAAAAATGGACAACGTGGACATGAGGCAAAATTAGAAGAAAGATAGGCTTTTGCTCAAAGGGTAAAATTCTTGGAATATTCTGCAAAACTATATAGAACGCCCGGATGGACATGGGTTTATTTAAAAATGGTTGTCATATCTTCTCTTCACTAAATTAAAATTCTGGTCCTGCCAAGCTACCCATTGACATTAAAAGTTGGAACCAGTGATCTGCACACTACCACACTAGGACTGCAATTTTTTTTCTTGTACAGATCCTACAAATTTTCATTCTGTGGGCAATATCTTATGAAAATGTGGCTCATCTGAGAGAAGGACCTTAACCGAGGCTTAGCTAAGCCTAACTGTGCATAAGCTTCCTGTTCAGAAGGAAAGGTCTTGGCAAGCACAGGAACAGGAAGCTTGGGAGCAGTTAGATCTAGCTAAGCCACGGAACCTTTCAACTGAAACTTTTTTCCGAAGGGAGTCTTGTAAAATGGTAGAAGTCCCGAAATGGAAAGTGTGGGATTTATAGTCAAAGAAATCTGAAAATCGCATCCCTACTACTAGCTATGTTGTTTTCACATTAGCAGATAAACTAGCAATTCCATAATAATTTGCTTGATCTCATATACTTCATTGTTACTTGAGTTTAAATAGCAAAACAATTTTCTTTATGTGACAGTACATAAGGTAAGTTTTAAAAGGTGGGTGGAAATTGTTCCAGTTTGTTGTTTCGTTTTTACTTTTTCTACACATGCACTTCATCTGTTGCTAAGAGCAAGTGAAAACTCCGGTTTGTAGAATTCTACTTGCTATGACTATTGCGTACATTCTTGTCTTATAAAATTCATACAAATGGTAATATGCTTTATAACAGGAGTCCTCAACCTTTTAAAGCCAGGGACTGGGTCACGCTTCCTCAGACAGCTACGAGGGCCAGATGGCCATCTTGCCCTTCTACCACATGCCACTTCCTGATTTAAAAAATGAAATGGTGGTGTGGGCCGCATCTGGTCTATAGGCCCTAGGTTGAGAATCCCTGCTTTATAACATAGAGTGGAACAACTTGTGTTTGAATTATTTTTTGAAAAAGGAATTTAAGGCATATTAATAGTGGAAGTACTATTTAAAGTCAGGGTTGAGTATGTATATAGTCTACTTTTTATAAAGGCTCTGTAGCTATTCTCAACAGCTTGAAACAGCTTTCATGTAGTTTTCAGGCACTTTCCAACTTGGGCTGGACATGTTCAGTTTTAGTAGAACTACTTACTGTTAATTATCCATGCCCACAGATATGAGGAAGTCAATTTTTGGTCAATTAACGTAATAAAAACATTTTCAGCTGTTAATGTTAAAGTTTTGAATTTTTAGAACTTAGCTTTTTCAAAGATGTTTTTTCCATAAAGCAAAAATTGGCTGAATATATAAAGGCAGAATATTGATTCATTTCTGCATCCCCATGTTGGACAAAAATGGGAGAAATTAGTTCTGGAATTGTTCCCTTTATAGTACTTACCCCTGGCTATTAGGAAACTCTGGGGCTAACTTGTCTTTCAGAAGGCATCAAACACATGAATCTGTTGACATCAATATGTTGCTAAAAGTGAGTAACGTTGTGGTGTCTGCTGTTAGGGCCCTTTGATTTGCAAGTTTCACTTGTCTAGGTTTCATGATGTTTATCTTTCTTAACACATGCACATACTTTTAAAGAGTATAAGTTTTGCCTATTATGTTTGCAGGTATACAGACATTCAATTAAGAGAGGAAGTGTGTGTGTGTGTGTGTTCTGTTATTGATTCATGTGGTTTACCTTCCCTTGATTGAATAACTGCAACACAGAGGTTCTATCATTCCACATTGATATGGCTTAATATGTAGGAGGTTGGATGGGGGTGATATTCTTGCTTTGGGTATTCAACTATTTTTAAATTATTATTTAAAGCAGGGGTCCACAACTTTTTAAACCTGGGGGCCGGTTCACACCCCCTCAGACTGTTGAGTGGCGGGACCACCCCGAGCCACCCCTTACAGCATCCACCCTGCTACGGACCTGCCAAGCCAAGTGGAAGGGACAAGGATTGAGGAGGCGGAAGTGACGGCTGGAGCAAGGTTGTAGACTGGATGATTTGGTGTCATGGGCCAGATCTGACCCACGGGCTGTAGGTTGAGGATCCCTGACTTAAAAGAAAGGAAAGATGGATTGCTCAACTGCCACAGATCCCAAAGCAATGTACAATTGATTTAGGGGCTGAGGTTGTTCAGAACTGCAGTCTGAAATTACTGCAGAACACTATGTTGGAGATGTTTAGGCTACATAAACCAGAAGTCTTGCCTTTTCTATACTGTGGTCAATAATTCACATTGTTCATATCTCTCTTTCCTCCAGAAATGTCTCTGTAACTTGCTTGAATTTTTAATATGTTTGCGCTTTTGAAATTACTTCACAGGTACTTGGGTTTGATGACCCACACAAATCTTCATGTCATACTTAATACATGTATTTTGACAAAGTTAAAGGGTAGAGAAAAAGTAAAAGAAAGCAAAGAACATCTTAAAGACTTAACATCTGTTTTATTAGAAGCTGTCATGGATGAAAATCAGCTTCCTCAGAAACAAGGAGTGCTCATATTCTGTCATGTATCTTGATACAAATCTTGACTGCATAAGGATGGAGATGATAGATAAAGTGATAGAGCCAAAAAATTGATAAAGTCATTAATACAGAAATAATACTATCAAGATGTTAATTATTTCAAATTTAAAATGGATGGAACCTTAGGAATGTTTAGCCCTTGGTTATATGGAGAATTTGGCTACTTCAGATTCATTTAATAGGCTACAAAATGGAGTTGACAGAACCAAGATGAATCAAGTCAAGGTGGTTGTTGCAATTAGGGGCTCCTTTTTGAGTGGGAAGAAGAACAAGCAACTTCATATCTATGTCCACTATGGAAGAAGTAATATTAGCTACCCAAGTGCTCTTAATGGTGTTCATTACTGAGTGAAAATTAATCTGACATATCAAAGGTTTACAGGGTTGGGTTTTTTTAACCAGTTTGCATTTTATACGTGTAATAGACAGAACTATTGCTTAATTTTATTATATCAATTGAAAAGTGGGGCATTTAATACAAATAAAGGAGAATTCAGATTGCAGGCCATAACCCTGGTAATTAGGTCTCTGCCAAGTTGGTGCGGCTGTCATAGAAATGTGAAGAGTTGTTTCTAGGACAGGGGTCAAAGTGTGTGCGTGTTCGAAAGCCAGTCAAATCCTACTCTAGGGTTCAGTGCTCATCTCTGTTTATAACCAAAGAGCCAGCACTGTCTGCATTTGCAGACATTTCCGTGGACATGTGGCAGGCATGCTTCAACACTGCAGTGCACAGAACCCTGTTGCCTTCCCACGAAAGTGGTCCCTATTTATCTACTTGAAATTTGCTTTCAAACTGCTAGGTTGGCAGGAGCTGGGACAGAGATGGGAGCTCACTCCGTTGTGCAGTACTCAGGAATCTAACTGACCTTCCAGTCGTCGAGTTCAGCATCTTAACCTCTTGAGCCACTGCAGAGGTTTTATGTATAAAACCTTTTAAAATGCAAATTTATTTGTATGCTAAGAAACCTTGATCTTTGCTTAAAACCTTAGGGAAATGATGGAATTTGTGTATGTAGTCTATTCTAATGTCTCCCTCACTCTATAATTCCATTTCCCTAAAATAGCCACTCTGAGAGCTATAATGGAATGTCCTGGTAAACTGAAATGAGTGTTCTGGTTTTGTGTGTGTTAACATTGTTGATGCAAGATTAGTGCCTGTTCATTCTTTTCTGCAGAGTTCATTCAGTTTGTCCTATGTAAAATGCAGAAGAGCATTGTTGGCAGAAAGTAGTATAAGCCACATTGGATGGAGGCTCACCAGTGACCCACAATATGTTCTGAAAAATAATCATTCCTTTTCCCTGCCTTTGAGTGGCAGGATGGCAGGTCTGTAATTGACTATGAGCAGTCCCCTAGTTTTAATTATTGGCGCACAACCAATTGTGGAACATGGAAATGGAGGCAGGAACAAGACCCTGCCTCAAGCTCAGATGCCAATTGTGTCCCACTAGCGGTCCTAACAATGTCAGACAAAAGAGTGTTTTTAAGATGTTCATCCTGTAATGAAGTTTATGTTCAAAGAGATTAACAGAGCTATGTATCTGGAAATTAATCTGTATCTTGATGTTTGCCAAAGTAGGGCTACATACATATAAATAAAGATCACTTTCTGTGCATCTGAACAAGTAGATTGTGATCTGCAAAAGTTCACACTGAAATGTGCTAGTCAAGCAGGTGCCACAAAATTTTGTCTCTTACTCCTGCCTCGTTTTATGCCATACCTTTATCTAGAAGTTAATCCCATGGACCTCTTCACAATACAGTGGTACCTCGCTTAAAGAGCATAATTAATGTGTTCCACGGGATTGCTCTTTAAGTGAGTTTGTTCTTTAAGCAAAACACCATTGTAATGGACCAATTGTGACTTCAGTTGGGGGGGGGGGGATTGCAAACCAAGATTTAGCTGTTAAGCAAAATTTTGGTTGGTTTTAGTTGTTAAGTGAGACGACCATTCAGAGAAAATTCTGCTCTTTAAGTGAGTTAGTCTCTAAGCGAGGCACTCTTTATGCGAGGTTTTACTGTATCTTTGCCTTAATGAAAGCCAGGCTCTTCAGACAAGAGTCAACTGGTACTTTGTAACTGCTTCTTCACAGAAAGCCATTCTAATAAAGTTATTTTTCAATATTTGGCTTTGAGACTGAATCTGTCTTCTTAAAATCTTTCACTCTGCTTAAGTTACCTGTTTGACTTAAATCCAAAAGGGTGGCTTATGGTATGTTGGGATTTTCAGACCTCCCTCCTTCATCTTTCTCTAACATCAAGAACTGAGTCCCCATGTTTTTCAGGTGTGTGAGCTCTAATGGGTGACAAATGGATTTCATCCCATTTCTTTTAGCAGTTGTTTCCACAGATACAAAACATCATTCAGTACAGACTTCTGTGTCTTAATGTATTTTTTATCCTAAAAGTCCTATTCAAATTAGCACAGTTAATAGTTCAGATGTAAAAAACAATTTCTGAATAAAACTGTAAAGTTCTCCATCAAACCTTAGTTTACTCATTTTAAAATTCCATTTTGGCACTGTTTCCATAATGTTAAACACCTTATGTTATTGATACCTGCCAGCACATCACCTCCAACTTTCTTCCAACACCATATTTTAAAGTAAGGTTGATATTTGCAATATGATCTTGGGAATCCAGTTTAAATGTCAAGCGTTGCTTGCTCTGTTGAAGGTACATGTCTTTGTTGCAACACCTTGCACATCACTTGTCATCCAGTGGTCCTGTAGTTACTGCACTCCTTGGCATCTCCTTTCTTGGGGATTGGAATGTATATTGAACATTTCCAGTATGAAGGCCATTGTTTTCCATATTTGTCAGCATATTCTTGTTAGGATCTGACAGATCCAGTCTCTGTGGCTTGAAATAGTACTATTGGTAACCCATCTACACGAATGATTTATTCTTCCCAGTGCTATCACATCTTTCATTTTGCTCTCTAGAACTGCAGGTTCTTTGTCGATCCATCATAATTCCTAATCAAAGCTTAAATTTTCTTTTGATTTCTTGAATCCTTTGGAAGATATTTCTTGTTTTCCCTCTTGTTGCTCTCTATTGCTTTGTATTGATTATCTTTGTCTCTATATGACAGTCACTGAAAATCTGCATTCAGTGTTCTGACCCTATTTGTCACCTTTTACTTTTGCCTCTCCTTCGCAATTTCATCACACTCTAGTACAATAATGGCCATCCTTGGCACTTCAGGTGTTCTGGAACTTCAATTCTCAGAAGCCTAAGTCATCACGCCTGCTGATCAGGGCCTTCCTTACTCCCTGCTCCAAACAACTCCCCCGCCCCCTCTGCTCCCATTTCCAGAAACTTCTGAGCTAGTGCCCCCTGGCGTCCCCTCTGTCTCACTACCAACCCCGGTGCCACCCCCTGCTGAAGCCCCCTGTTGGGCCACCGCCTGGTCTTTCCCCATCCACGGCCACATGGCTCCAGGCCCTAACTGCCAGGGAGGGATGGATCCCATACCCTTATCCCCGTCTTGCGAACCCGATATATTGGGCTGCGAGCCTCCAGGCCCTGCCCTCCCCCACGGGAACATCCATGGCCATCCCCACGGAACTGGCGGTGATTGCAATAAACTTTGCCCCTCAGACTCACCTCTCCTCAGCGTCCTCACCAGCACCCCAGCGCTCAAAGAGCCAACAGCTCCGCCACTTCCGCTCGCTCGAGCCGCATCCTCTTTGGCAGCCCCTTCCCCAGGTTCGTCCTGATGCGCCCTTTCTGCATCTGACGCCCCTTTCTCACGTATTTCCATGGCCCCCATGTCTCCTCGTCTCTCGATCTCCAGACCCAAGTGTGGCCCGAGTAGATCCTGGGACACCGGGACCTCCGGTCTCCTCCCCTCCAGCTGCGCAATCCTGTCCTCCAAGAGTTTTATGGCATCTCTCCAGCCCTCCTTACCCCTTTTCGTTCCTCGTCTACCCGCTCCCCCAGCCTGAGACCGTGTGGGCTCCAAAATGGCCCCTTCCCCTTCCTCTAGCGACCTAAGTCTCTCCTCGTACGGGGCCAATCCTTCAAATTCTTCCTCAGAAGTCTCCCCCACCTCCTTCCTATCCCTCTGAGAAGGAGCAATCTCCGATACAGACGTCACCTGGCTCCTTCTCCTAGACATTGTCTCCCAATCCACAAAACACGTCTATCCTCAACAAATTCCCAACTCACAAGACCCTTCTAGAACACTCAGAACTGTTGTTCCCCAAAGACACGCCCCCTCAAAACTTCCCACCAATCATTTCATTCCAAGTCGCCGTCTCACCACTCCTCCACTCCTAAAGGGTGGGGCAGGGCGGCAAAGACCCCTCTCCCACAGCAGCCGCTGCGTAGAAGGTACCCTTGTCACCTTTTACTTTTGCCTCTCCTTCACAATTTCATCACACTCTAGTACAATGATGGCCATCCTTGGCACTTCAGGTGTTCTGGAACTTCAATTCTCAGAAGCCTAAGTCATCATGCCTGCTGATCAGGGCTTCTAGGATTGAAACCCAAGAACACCTAGAGTGCCAAGGCTGGCCATCACTGCTCTAGAGTATATTTGTTTCTGATTGAAGTTGCATCAAGCTTGACTAGCAGCCTTGATTCAAGAATTATTCAAACTAAATTTCACACTGTAAAATATGAAATATCCTAGCTTTAAACCTTTGGCCCAAAATCTGTTCGTTAATATAGTAGGTTTTAACTAGAGTAGGCTTGCTGAATCAATGGAAATTATGGATTCAGCTCACTAAAACCTCACTGATTCATTGGGTCTACTCTAGTTGCAATTTACTATGTTAAGCAACAATTCCAGCCATTCATGCAAGGTGGATATGTTTCTGGAATCACATGAAAAGCCTTAATACTACAAATTGTGTAACAATTATTTTTATGGAAGCTGGATATACTGTACTTTGGAATTTATGAGAGGCAGCTCCTCCATTTTCTCTGGATTTTAATATGTGGTGTGTATGATTGGTTTAGAGGAAAGCAAACTTAAAAGTACAGTAAAACCTCATATAACACTAAAACCTGGTTCCACAAGTCTTGGTGTTATATGATTTTTAGTGTTATCTGATCCTCTATGGGATCCATAGAGATACATTGTAACCACACAGGCTTTAGCGGTTGTTATCTGAAGCATCCCATAGGATCTTAATGTTATCTGATGCAATTCTTCCCCCCAGATTCCTTAATGTTATGCGATTTTAGTGTTATTCGATACTAATGTTATATGAGGTATTACTGTAGTGTGTTAATATTTAATATGATAATCCTCAAATCTGATGAAGCTCCAGCCAAAATCAAGAACAGTAAAACAAAAAACCTACCTATTGTAGAAAACTTAAAAATACAGTAATACCTCAGATAACGTTTACCTCGGATAACGCTAAAATCGCATAACGTTAAGTAATCTGGGGAGAATTGGATTGAATAACGTTAAGGTCCTATGGGATGGATCGGATAACAACCACTAAAGCCTGTGCGGTTACAATGTATCTCTATGGAGCTTTAACGTTATCCGATCCATAGGATTTTAACATGCATCGGGTAACACTAAAAATCGGATAACACCAAGACTTGTGGAACCAAGTTTTAGCGTTATCTGAGGTATTACTGTAACTTGAATCTTACTTTGAGTGAGCAATAAGGAACAAGGAAATTTTAAGGTAATGAATCAGTTACTTTGGCTGCAGGAATCTAGACCAGAGGTGCCCAAACTAAAGCCTGTGGGCTGGATCTCCCCCCCCAACACCAATTCATCCAGCTCACGAAATCCTCTTTGCTCCCGGAATGCCCCTGTGTTTTACTTCCACTTCCAGGAGCAACGAGGGCTTTGCTGGCCGGATGAATTGATGTCGGGTGGATCTAGTCCATGGCCCATAGTGAATGGCACCCTTAACCACGTGACTGGCCTGCAGCCCGAAAAGTTTGGGCACTCCTGATCTAGACTAATAAAAACCTTCATCCTTTTCATTTAAAATACATTGCTCACTCTCTGATTCCTTGCATGTAGAAAAATACATATTTGCTCTTCTTTTTTCTGTGAATGCATTTACATACATACAGTAGAGGTTGAAATAGCAGCTTCCTCCATGTAATCTTGCAGGTTATGTTTCCTTCGGATCTTTTTTTATTACTTGCACAATTGTCTACCATTTGCAATTTATCTTACCGATACCATTTCAGGTGGATTATATCCTAAACTGAACATAGTGCTCCCAAGTGTGGTTGTATCAGTGGTAGTCAAGCATCTCTAAGACCAGCTTCTAATATTCTTACCGTTCTTCCCTCCTAATAAAGAATTTCACATAGATTCTGTATTAAATTTTGTTGTGTTTTTTCCCTGATATCCAGCTCCCCAATTTATCTATCTTAGCTTTCCCAATCCTGCCATCCTCCAGGTTGTTTGAACTAAGTAAAGGTCTTCCTTGTTCAAAAGCCAGTCATATCCAACTAGGGTGCGGTGCTCATCTCTGTTTATAGCCGAAGAGCCAGGAGCAGTCTGCATCTGCAGATGTTTTCGTGTTCGTGTGGAAGGCATGTCTAGATACCGAAGTGCACAGAACACCTTTCCCACTGAAGTAGTACCTATTTATCTACTTGCAATTTCTTGCTTTAAAACTGCTAGGTTGGCCGGAACAGCTCCCATAAATCTGTGACGGGGCAGTGCAGGCGGAGGGAATGGTAGGGTAAGAGGGTGGGGGAGGCATCTTGTGTCCACTCAAGAAGCGTACGCCCAAAGGGCAGAAAACAGACCATCATCTTCATGAACACAGTCATCCTAGAGCTTTATTTTAAAGATTTCCCATACAAAGAATATTTGAAAGAAAGTGATAGCTTATACGTTGCTCAGTTACAAATATTCAGGTTGATACTTAATATTGTATTATCTCTGAATTGAGGAAGAATCTGTATGGTTGGATAAGACTGAAGTAATTATGTTGTATTCTAGATAAACTGGTATAGATGTAACATAGTTAATCTATGCTTCCTGGAGGTTTAATTGATGCAAAGGGGAAGGGGTCCTAAAAAAACAGTAGCAAACAGTTCTGTGTAGAATTGCACTGCAGATGGAAGTCTTCAAAAGGAACCTCCGCCCAGGTTTGAGATATAACTCTTTTTAAAACTGTGCTACAACTTACCTATTAGAAAATGAAGTACAGTAGGTGGGATGGGGTGATTCACCCGTGAGAAGGAGGGGGGGGGAGTCAGCTATTAATTCACATCCTTTGGCACCGAGTCTGGGGCGACAATTCTTTATACCCTTTGGCTGTGCTAGATCTTCCCACTAAAGAAGAATTACACTGACTGGACGACATGATTCCTGCTAAATCCACTGTACTAGTGCAACTTAAATGTTATGTATCACAATAGTCAAAGCTACATGCAGACGGTCTAGCTCTTTGGCTAGTGGACAACTCAAGGTGACAGAGTGTAATTTACAAGATAAGGTAAGGTCCCGACTACAGTGAATCATGACACAACCAGAATGTATAAGCTCCACAGCTCAGTGGTAAAGTGTTGGTTATTTACATTGTGTTTGTTATATTTCTACTGTAATTTGTTGCAAACTGTCCAGAGTAGATACGTCGCTTGATGGACAGGATTGTATCATCCTAGTCCAGTGATGGCAAACCTTGGCACTCAAGCTGTTCTTGAACTTCAATTCCCAGAAGCCCTGATCAGCAGGAGTGCTGACTTGGGCTTCTGGTAATTGAAGTACAAGAACACCTGGAGTGCCAAGGTTCGCCATCACGGTCCTAGTCTATCTTTAAGGGATTGAGCTCATAGGGTTGCAGTACCTTGTATTAAACACACAGTGAAAAAGAAAATGGCATCTTTACAGGTGCCTTTCCTCAAGTGTCTATCTGGAATCCCTGAGGCTTTCCCAGGGCAAAAAGGATGAAGCATTCCACACACAGGTAAGCCTAGGGGAGATGCGTTGCTCTTTTATGCAGATCAGTCAAAACACCTAAGGTTACAGAGTATCATCCACCCTCCCATGAAAGTAGAGGAAATTCACTAAATTATGCCCCAATAGGCTGTATCGGATTCTACCTTTCAGAAGTTAGGTGAACCTGGGGTTCTCAACCTTGCCTCATCACAGGCCAGACAACTCCCACTCTGACACCATGGTTTCCCCCTGCCGCAAAGGTGCATTTGCTCATGTGCAGGCACTTGTGCTTCCAGGGCCAGATGGAACGGCATCAAGGATTGGGGCTGGGCCACAAGCTGTAGGTTGCAAACTCCTGAGCTAGACTTAGTCTAACCCATGAAAGCTTTCCAGCTTTTAGCCTTTCTTCCAGATGAGTCACATTTAGTCTATAGGCTCCTGTATGCCATGTGGAACACCCAGAATGGGAAATGCTGGAATTTGTACAGTACTGTAGTTTAAAAAACCTAAATGTCACATCTTTAATTGTAACAGACTGTATAACAAGGGTGCTCAAACCTTTTGGGCTGTGGGCCGGTCACATGCTTCCACCAGAATTAGAAGTAAAATGTGCATTCGCAAAATGCTGCGGGTTCATTTATGATAGCTAAGTGCGTTTATAGCAGCATTTTGCACAGGTGCTTTTTGCTTCTGGGAGCGGTGAGGGCAGTGCGTGTCAGATTTGGTGCCACTGACTGTAGTTTGGGCATCCCTGCTCTATAACAAAAAAAAGTGGTAAATACTTCAGTAGTTTCACATGAAAGGGGTCCATGTTGCTAACAAATGTAGAACTACGGCTATGTAGACACTAAATCAGGGATTCTCAACCTGTGGCCTGGATGCAGCCCTTGGCACCATCTCATGTGGCCCACCACCACCTTGACCACACCAGGAAGTGTCATGTGGTGGAGGAAGGGCAAAATGGCTGTTCAGCCCCCAAAGCTGTCTGAGTGAGCGTGACCCGGCCCCCAGCTTAAAAAAGGTTGAGAACTGCACTATATTGAGAAACAATCAACTTTATTCAGGACCACTTGCTGACTCAATGTTAAGGTTGGGCAAGCCAACTTTTCTGCCATTGGCCAAACAAAGAAATCATGGGTTGGATCCAGGCTTCATAAAGGTTTGAGTACATCCACTGGAATCAGGGATTTAATAGGTAAAGCTTGAAGACATGGGGAGCTGATTTGTACCGAATCAGATAATTAGCCCCTCTAGCCCAGTATTGTTGACTCTGGCTGGCAGTGGCATACTAGGTTTTGAAACATCCCTCTCCAGCCCTTCTTGGACTTGGAACATTGCAAAATGTGTATATAGCTACAGCCTCTCTCCACATGTATGGCAAAATCTGCATCCAAACTAATAACTAGACAACAATGCTTTTCTTTGAATTGTAAATACTGTATTGTATAACTGTTCTATAGTAAGATGCAGTGGATGGAAGGAAGGACTAATAAAACCATTCCTTAAATATCACATTTACCTTGATAGCACCATTAGGGTTGATATAAGTCAGTTTGAATTTGGTGACATACAATATGATTGTTTCAACAAGCAAATCCACAAATGTAAGTCAAGGGAACTATCAGATATGGCCACATCTCTGGGAATAAGGGGTCCCCCAGGTATTATTACAACTGTTACAGGTGCTGTATACTGACTGGAGAGTCAAGAATTAAACTGCTAGGGAGACCCATGGTTGAATGTGTATGCAGTA
This sequence comes from Furcifer pardalis, assembly GCA_030440675.1. Classification (NCBI taxonomy): domain Eukaryota; kingdom Metazoa; phylum Chordata; class Lepidosauria; order Squamata; family Chamaeleonidae; genus Furcifer; species Furcifer pardalis. Next base: position 181,245,679 of record CP126892.1, on the reverse strand, counting down.
TGAAACTATTTAAGTTGCTTCAGTACATTCATCGTGGCTCTTCACTTTCAGGGTGGTTGCAAATACATTTGACTTTCCAAAACATGAGATAAATGTAATGAACACCCATTTGTCATTACAGGTTGCCCTCCCGCCTATCTGTGGGGGATACCTGCCAAGAACTTCTGAATATGCCTGAATCCCACAGAAAACACTGTATAATACATACCTGAATTATAGAAGCAGCTTGCCCAATATTATAATCGAGAAACTGGACACAGTCTTCTAGCAGACCTGTCATGTGCTTATGAAATGGCTGCCCTGGAAACACTGTTCTTTAATACCTAATTCCTTCTCAATAAAAGAATAGGAACCATCAACTCATTATACTATTAGATAGTTACATTCTGACTTAAGATGTGGCCCTCTGTAGGCATTGGGCTCTTTAACGTGACTTCCACATCCCAGAAAGTTGGGGACCACTGATAAAGAGGTAATTTCGCTGTTCATATGTGAAATGCTACCACGTTCTCTCTTGGGGATCATTTACATTTAAGACAAAAAATACTAACAATGTGCAATTATGATGGCCATTGAGACCACCAGTGGGGTCTGTGTTGTGCAGATTCCAAATTTAATCCAGACAAGATGGAGGTCATGTTGGTGGGGAGCAACCAGTTTCAGGTTGGGAGAATTTCCCTTAATTTATGGGGTATCACCAGTGGTGGGTATCAGCAGGTTCACAACAGTTTGCTAGAACCAGTAGCAGAAACTCTGGCTGGCCCCGTCCATCCAAGTTTTGAAATAAAGTAGTCCTAATTGTAGTGCAATGCAGAGCTTTTCCCCTGGCCACACCCACAGTGTGGTAGTAAAATTTTTGGGAGCCCACCACTGGGTGTCACCCTCCCGATAAAGAAGGGAGTATCTAAGTATGCAACTTGGCCCTACACTGTCAATTGATTAGCAGATGGTGGCTGTGGTCAAATCCACATCTTTCCAACTGAACTTTGCTCAGCTGTGCCCATTCCTGGATAGGAGCTCTTTACTTTCCCTGACCTACATCTCCTCCTCCTTTTATCTCCATCATTTTTCTCACCAAACTTTGCTCAGGTCTGTTTGATTCATTGCTGTGGGGTTCATTGGAAGAAAGAAACCTGAGGCTCCTTTCATGTTCCCATGTGCAGCTCTCTGGTATTGAAATCCAACCTTCCAGTCTCCAACTCAGTGTCTTAACCACTAAGCCACCGGGGGAAATAAAATATAAGGTACAACATCTCAGTGTTTTATTTTTAAAGTACAGGGGCACTCTATCTTTTAGGAGGGACACCACATTTTTTCCCCTTGGGGGAGATTTGCACTCATTCCTCAGGTGCCAATTGCTAAAAATGCTTGATTCAGTTCTGCTTACCTGGTTGATTAATTGGGTAGTAAATACCATGCATCATGCTATGTTCTTGAATTCCCCTCTTGGATTTTGTTTTTACATGGGCAAACATTTCACATGCAATGACGTGTGGATCTACGAAAGTTCCTTGGCAGCAATTCCCACGATCTCTTGGCATCATGCGTGGGCTGATGGGAGCCCACACCTTCCTCACCACTGATCTAAAGCCTGGGAAGTCTAAAGATGGACAGGGACTTCATCTCTGCTTGCCCGACATCCTCTCTGCATACATGTTTTGCACATATGAAATGCCTTGGGTCCATTACCCCTTGCTCTTTCCCTCTGGGATATGTCTTTCATCCCACCAACCTCAATAGACACCAGAGGTCACTAGTAATCATTTTCATGACATTTAAAATCAGCTGCCCAATGCTCCCTCCCTACAGGACTTCCAGGTAACTTTCCCTCGCCCATTTAAGTTTTGCTGCTTCTGTTCCTCAGAATAGATTTTCAAGAGACTATGATCATTCTTCATCCTTAACAACTAAGGTGCCAAAAGTTAATTTTTCACTTCCAGAGCACTAGGAAAGTCAATTACCAATCTATTACTTGAGCTGTTCATTTTATAGATCCCTTACTATGAACGTAGCTGACCACTGCAGTTTGAGGGAATAGCTGGAACTTTCCTGCTTGAACTGCAGTTATTGGGCAAAGACAATAGCGTGTTTTTAAAAAAGTAGCTTTTTAAAGAGCGAGGTATTGCACAAGGTAGAGCATGGCCCCAGAATCAGAAACTGAGATGTAATATAATAGTACTTGCTCTCAGTATGTATAACTAGACATAGGGTTGATGCCTAAATATTCAATTAGGCATGACAAATACAAGTAGGACACAGGCTCTGACATTCCCATGCTGCTCAGTGTCTTCCAAAGAACTTCCACCCCTCTAATGCCTTGCAGCTACCATGGAGCTTTGCCCTTCCCAGCCACTTCTTGTGTCTTTATGGATCCATCAACATGGCTGAGAGGAAGTGACCATTTTCCACCTGTAAATGGATAAAAACAATTATGGGGGCTTTGATTTCTAGGTGGATATACCCCCAGAAATCAGGCATGTGGGGATTCCTGCAGACTTCTAGAGGTTGTGGTCCAAAAATTCTAAAAGTCCAGGTGACTAGCCTATCATTCGGTGACCTTCAGATTTTCCTGAGTCTTGAGGAGTCTAATTCAACAAACTTCTTCTATGGGTGTCCACTTTTCCTTGTATACCTTCTCCCTCAAAGGTTGTTGAGAAAGGATAGCACAGAACAGATGCCTTTTATTAGAGGACTTCCCCGACTGCTGGTAGAGGGCTTTTGACTAGAGACCAAGCCCATCTATTCCCGAGAATGACAGCTCCCCAGATCTTTCAAAGCAGAAGCATGTGACCTACAACTCTCAGAGCCCCAAGCCAGTAGCACTATCAGATACAAAAACTAAATTTGTACACCAGACATATTAATAAGATGACTTTCTGTCCTGTCCAGACTGAAATCCAGAGTCCTGGTCTACCTGTAATCCAATTAGGTTGACCTTCTCTGTCTGGATCTTTTTCTAGGCACAGGTGTGTGTTTCCAAGAGCTGAGCAGGGCTGTTGTGGGCAGTACATTTTGAAGGTCACTTATCAATAAGGTCACCATGGGTTGGGACACAGCAACAATAGAAAACTGGGAGATGGTGTATGACAACTCACCTCCTGGACTTCGCCATACAGATGCTGAATTAGTTCTAGAGCAGGCTGCTTGCAGCATCTGTGTCTGTGCACAAACATTGGGGAGGGGAGTGCATGTGGCTGAATTCCTGCACAAGAGCCCACACACACCCTCCCAGCTGTGTCACCACTACACAGTAGACAACTTCATTCATGAGGATATTTTATTTGTTTTTGAAGACTGAATTTTTTAAAATCACAACCCTCTGTTGGGATGGTAGTTAAACTGTGCAGCCAAAATGTTGAGTTCGATCCTGATGGGCATCAAGGTAGACTCAGTCTTCCATCCTTCTGAGGTCAGTAAAATAAATATCCAGCATGTTGGGGACAAAATGCTAATTACTTATAAACTGCTCAGAGAGTACACTAAGCGATATGGGGTTGTATATAAGTGTTCTTCTTGTGCCATATCAGATTCTGAATATTGGCTATCATTATGGTGATCAGCCATGAAATTGCCCTGAGAATATAATGTAGTGCCCTTCCATTTGTCTTCTGCATTGAAACGTAGCACCCATACCAATGATCCAATTCTGCAAGTCACTTTCTGGTCCTGAGTTCTTTTGGCACGCAAAAGTCCTATTCAGCCCCAGGCCAGTATTGATGAAGCTGCTGCCCTCCATCAAGATGGATTCAAGTGGGATTTAATCCACTTGGGGACCATCACCCAAGGCCGTTAGTCCTCAGCGCTGTCAGATTAGTTAACCACCACCTGACACTTGGCAATGAGTCGCTGGCAGTAGGATCTACTCTATTACCATAGCAGAGGGGTTCCCTAACATTTCAGGCAGTGGGCCAATCATGTGATTCAGGGAGCCAGTCACTATGGCCCAGGGGCCGGATACGGCCCTCAATGCCAATTCATCTAGTCCAGGGGTGCCCAAACTTTTCAGGCTGTGGGCCAGTCACATGGTTCAGGGGCCCCATCACTATAGCCCAGGGGCTGAATCCGGCCTCTGATCCAAATTCATCCAGCCCACAAAGCCCTCGTTGCTGCTGGAAGGGGAAGTAAAAACACTTCCAGGGGCGACAAGGGCTTTGTGGGCCACATGGCATCAGGGCTGGATCTGGCCCCGGGTCGGAGTTTGGACACCCCGGACCTAGCCCAAGAAGCCCTCGTTGCTTCTGGAAGCAGAAGTAAAACGCACCCATGCTATAACCCGGTTCGGCGTCCCTTCTCTTTCCCTCCCGGCCCTGGGGACTTCTTCTTAAGACCGTCGGGGCACCTTCCTGGACCGCTTCGGTCTTTCCACCTTCGCCAGCGAGCTGTTCCTTGGGCAGGTCCGGGAGGAAGACTGGAAAGCAGCCGGGCTGTTTCCGGAGAGGAAGGCGCTCGCTCACTCGCCCACGACCCAGGAGTGCCTGCCTGGCAGCCACGAGGCTCAGCGCGGGTTCCCAGCTGGGATAATCCCTACTAGCCACCCCCTTGAATGGACTCGCACGTGGCGCTTGCTGCTTGCTGCCCCCATTCAAGATTTTCCCTACTCTTCCCCCCCGGGCCAGGCTCTTAATCAGGACGAGTAATCAAGCTCTTCCGGGACTTAAATCCCTGAGCGACAGATAATCCCCGGCCAAGCTGTCCCCCTTTCGCTCCAGGGCCGAGCTGCCCGGGAGGGAGGGAGGGAGGGCACGCGACGAGGCGTCTGCGGACCCTCCTCTGGGTGGGTCACTCCCGCTTGTCAATGGCGGGAGCCCCCGCGGCCATCAATGGGGAGGAGGGAGGGGGGCGGGAGACGGGGGCGGGGTCAGAGCCGGCCCCCGCCCCCGCCTGTCGCTTAAGAGGCTTACCTCGTGGCAGATGTTGACGGGGCGCCCAGCCAGCTCCGATCAGTGGATGGGAGCCACCCAGCCAGCGAGCGGAGAGGAAGGCGGCGCCCCTCACCTCGAGTGGCCGCAGCTCTCGGGGCGGCTGACATGAGCCTCGATTCCCACCCAGCCACCGCTCCGGACAATTCCGATCGCCAAGAGGGACGGAAGGCTTGAAGGGTTCCCCGAGGGTTTCCCCTCCCCATCCCACCCTTGTGTTGGCGGTGGCCCCTTCCTCGCCTTTGTGTCTCCTTCCTGGCGCCGGTGGGCCACCCCTCCCTCCCTCCCTTCCTCGCCCCCCGGCGCGCCTCCCATGCTCCTAGGCGGGGCGATGGCGAAGATCAGGGTGGCGTACGAGTACACCGAGGCGGAAGACAAGAGCATCCGCCTGGGCTTGTTCCTCATCGTCTCCGGCATCGTCTCGCTCTTCATCCTGGGCTTCTGCTGGCTGAACCCGGCCCTGCAGGACCTGCAAGGCAAGGCGGCCAACTGCACGGTGCTCTCCGTCCAGCAGATCGGGCAGCTCTTCGAGTGCACCTTCACGTGCGGCGCCGACTGCAAGGGCACCTCCCTGTACCCCTGCCTCCAGGTCTACGTCAACAACTCCGAGTCCAACGCCCGGGCGCTCCTCCACCAGGACGAGCACCAGCTCCTCGCCAACCCCAAGGTGAGCCGGGCGGGGCGGGGCGGGAGGAGGAGGAGGCGAGCCTGGGACGCCCGGCGCCAAAAGCAAACCCTGGACTGCCAAAATGAAGTCACGTCCTTCCCTTTGTCCCTTGGCCAAACTTAAGTCCTCATCGGTGCATCAGTTGGATTCTGAATCTCTTGCTCTTGCATACCTTCAACAACGTTTGTTCTTGCCATATAAGCTCTTCCTGGATTTGAGCCGGTGGACTTGAGGCTCATATCCGTCCAGAGGCATAGCCAGGTTTCTAGATGTGGGTGGGCAAATATTTTTTTTCAAGATGGGCAATGTTTTTTATATACAAGTGGTACTTCATACAACGATTTTAATCCGTTCCATGGTGTTCTGGGTCTGAAAGACAAATCTGGTGGCTTGTCCTTAGACAAAGATGCTCGCCACATGTGCTTTGTCCAGGACACCATGTACCAGTAAAACCTCAGATAACACTAAAACCTGGTTCCACAAGTCTTGGTGTTATATGATTTTTAGTGTTATCCGATGCATGTTAAAATCCTATGGGATCCATAGAGATACATTGCAACCACACAGGCTTTAGCGGTTGTTATCTGATGCATCCCATAGGATCTTAATGTTATCCGATGCAATTCTTCCCCCCAGATTGCTTAATGTTATGCGATTTTAGTGTTATTCGATACTAATGTTATATGAGGTATTACTTGTACGATGCTCTCCATATTTATGAAATCTTTTTGTTTAATGAACCCTCCATGCAACTAAGCAGCTGAATCCAACAGAACCCAGTTCCTCTTGGAAAAGGTCCACTTTGGGTGGTTCCGAGGGTTATTGTTAAAAAAATAGTAAACTTTCGCAAGCTCTGAAAAACAAGGATTCTGATTCAAGTTGCATGACATTGTACATTGCAGCAAGTACAGGTTGTACCATGATCAATCCTGAAATTCTGTGCCAGTTATATTCAATTTCTGTCCCACTTTTTTTTGGCGAGCCCAGACTATTGGGTTTACAGCAGGGGTGCCCAAACTTTTAAGGCCATAGGCCAGTCATGTGGCTCAGCAGGCTGGTCATGTGGTTCAGCGGGCCAGTTACGTGGTTCCTCCCACCAGAAGCAGAAGTAAAACGCGCCTTGCAATCTGTTTTGCAACAGGATGAGATAGATTTTAACCTGCTATTTTCTCTGCTTAAACCAGGGGTGCCCAAACTACAGCCTGTGGGCCAGAGCTGGCCCTTGACACCAATTCATCTGGCCCACACCGCCCTTGTTCCTGGAAGCAGAAGTAAAATGCCTTCACACACACAGATCTGGCCCATGGGCTGTAGTTTGGGCTGTCCACCTCTCATTTGATCCTCTGTTAGATCATGAAACATGTGGAGGAGGGAGAAGTGCGCATTGTGGCAAATGGCCACTTGTGGCTGTAGTCTAGCCTGGGGAACATCTGTAAAATTTATTCTTCACTACCAGAGGGTATGCAGTAAGAATGCGCAGAGTGTGCTTCCTTTAATAATAACTGTGTTATCAGTTCTGAGGTATGGTGGACTTTTCCATCATTTTCTTGATAGAAGAAAGCATAGAAATAGCTTATCATTCCCTTCTCTTGAGGGGGTGCTTTGGGACTGTGCAGTTTGCCCAAGACTACACAGCCTTGCTCTTCTGGGATGTACAGTGAGGAATCAAGCTCCCAACATCTAGGTCCACAGCTAGGTACCTAACTCACTAAGCTATCTGATTAGCTGTGATGCCTTTACCAGGTTAGAACTGGGCAAGTCCTCCTCTGGGCCCACAACAATGGCCCAAGGAAGAAGATGCCATGGCCTAGCAGTGGCTGAGAACATCGCCCCCTCCTCCAGGCCCACAACAACGACCTGAGGAGGAAGATGCCACGGCCTAGCAGTGGCTGAGAAAATCGCCCCCTCCTCTGGACCCACATCAACGGCCTGAGGAAGAAGATGTGAAGGCCTTGCAGTGGCTGGGGACCTTGCCCACTCCTCTGGGCCCACAACAACTGCCTGATGGGAGTTAGTTTGTGTTCTGGTTTGGTTGTTTTATGTGGTTGCATTTTATAATTTTTATTGTATGGTTGTTTTGAATGTAAGCCGCCCTGAGTCGCCTTGGCGAGTGGGCGGCAATATAAATCTAAATAAATAAATCATTCTCTCCATGTATACCTTGCTGCTAATGACAAACTCCGGGACCCCCAAAATCTCGCATGTGACCTGGGCCAAGGCTAGATATAAATAAGAGCCCTCAGAAATAAAGCTCAGGTCTTGGTCCACTAACTCTTCAATCATTAACCTACCTTGTGAGTTAATTATTAGACTAATCCTTTAAAGACTGTCTGGCCAGGCTATTCTGCTATGGTAATAAAGTAGATCCTACTGCCAGCAACTCAGTGCTGATCTTCAGGCGGCGGTTAACTAACCTGACAACCCTGAGGACTAATAGCCTTGGGTGGTGAAGTCCACAGGGAAGGGTGATGGTCCCCAAGTGGATTCAATCTCACTTGAATCCCATCTTGATGGAGGGCAGCAGTTTCATCAATACTGGCCTGGGGTTGATGAGGACTTTGTGTGCCAAACGGGCTCAGGACCAGACAATGACTCACGGAACTGGATCAGTGGTATGGGTGTCACACTGTGACGTGGAAGGCAAATAGAAGGTTGATCACCATGATGACCACCAATATCCAGAATCGGATACGGCATTTAAAGAAGAAGAATCCTTTTAAGATGCAATCTTCGGGAATGTTGTCCTGAGCTCAGTAGAGCCAAACTGTGTATGATGTACAACATACGGTTTGGAGTTTTGTGTATTTTATGAAAATGATAAATAGCTAGATTGGGAGAAGAAATTGCTAAAAAGGAAGGTGTAGCACACAGAGAAGAGGTTTTTTTTTAATTAAAAAAAGAAAAAGAAACCCTTGTCTTCCCTGTAGGACAGTCTTGATGAAAATCACCCCTTTCTGGCTCCTGTTTGACCCAGGAAAACAGTTATTCTGGCAGGTGAAAACAATAATCTATAAAAATAGCCTGTGAAGAAAGCTATTTTTCCTTCCATTTTACAGAGTGGGAAACTCTCCGCCGGAGTATTCCTCTTTTCTTTTTCTACATTGTGTGTGTCTCCTTGTATTTCTCCAAGAGGGTGTATATTGAATTATTCCTCTAAATCCTTTGTCATTAATTGAGTTTGTTCACACTAAGAATAGGTTGGGCTCTTAAGAGTTTGGCAAGAAGCATACCCACACTTCTGGGGAGGAAGGTAGATTCCATTAGGTTACAAGGAAGACAGTTCCTAATAAACTTCAGGGAATGAGCCAAATATTGATTGGTGGTAGCTGTGAGATCCCTTGGAGGCAACAGAGAAAACTGTGACAGCTTCTACCTGTGTCAGTGAGGTAGGAAGATATCACAGCAAATTGTTAGGGTGCAATAAAAAAGAAGCCCATTAACAGAGGACTAGGATAGCAAGAAATGAAGCAAGAGAGAATAGGATCTTTTTGACACAAGCCTGCTGATCGCTGATAGTCTAGCAGTCACAAAGAGAAAGAGGATTAGAAATTAGAAAATTTTCTGCTACAAACCTAACCTCTATCGCTGACCTAAACAGCTTTGGGGAAACCGTTCTATCTGAGCTGCCCCATCTTCCCTCTGCAGAGACATGGGGCAGGGAATGATCCTGAGTTCTCTTGCAGAGTTGTGGCAAAGGATTACAACTAAACACTGCATATAAAGCACTTTGAATAATTGAAATTGCTAGAAGAAATCCTTTTTCTTATTATTGTAGCTGTTTCTTCCACCAACAGTTAAGTAGATATGTTTATATAAAGGCCGCCTTTGCTCAAAAGCCAGTCATGTCCAACTAGGGTTTGGTGCTCATCTCCGTTTACAGCCAAAGAGCCAGCAGTGTCTACGGCTGCAGATGTTTCTTTCGTCATGTGGAAGGCATGACTAGACACTCGAGCACATGGAATGCTGTTACTTTCCCCATGGAAGCTATACCTATTTATCTACTTGCAATTTCTTGCTTTCAAACTACTACCATGTTTCCCCGAAAATAAGACACTGTCTTATATTTATTTTTCCTCAAGAAGACACACTATGGCTTATTTTCAGGGGATGGCTTATTTTTATTACACCACTTGGCTGTCCGTTTTTACTGCTCTATGCCGGGACGCTATATAGCCACACCTTTCACTATGTCTTATTTTCAGGGTGTGGCTTATATTGCGCAACTGCTGAGAAATCCTGCTATGGCTTATTTTATGGGTATGTCTTATTTTCAGGGAAACAGGGTAGGCTGGCAGGAGCTAAAACAAAGACGGATACTCAGTCCATTGCCAGTCGTCAGGCTCGGCATCTTAACCACTAAGCCATCATTACATGGCTGTAAAACTCCAGACTGTGAGAAGGTAGGCTCCACAAGGAGAGCAAAGCAGTACCTTTGTTCTGAGAGATTCCATATAATGTGTGTATTTCAAACCATTTTGTATTTCCCATTTACATTTTGGGTAGTGTATTTGAAGTGTGCCTTCCTGCCTGTTTGTTTGTTTTGAAGGCACATTGATCTCCAATGAACTCAAAATGGAAAAGATTTTCCTAAAATCAATAGTCTGGGTCTTTTTTTAAAGGAAAAGATTAAGAGCAAACTACAGTTTATGTATATTAATGAAATCCAGAACATGCCAAGAGTTTGTAATCCATACAATTTCTTTTTATTTAATAGTGGCAGTGTAAAGATTTGATGAGTTTCTTTATTCTTCTCTGGTGGTAGGAATATCTGTTTATTCACTATACAAGTGTAGGCAGTAAATGCTACAGAAAATTAGCCTGACTTTAAAAAAAAGAGTTGTATTTTTATTGGAAAGCTGGGTGATAAAAGACTTGTCTATACAGGCCCTCCCAGGTTGTGTAGAGTGGCTTCAGGTTGTGTCTTCATCGTTTGCATTGGCTATCATCATGGCAATAGTCTTCCTGTTCTTAATTCTTCGGAACAGTTCTTTCCGAGAACATGCCACACCAGTCTCTCAGGTTCTTCAGCCAAGAAGTCCGTCTACATCCACAGCCTCTTGTCCCAAGGATCTTTCCTTGCAAAGCGAGTGGGAGTATTCTATACTTTATGTCGTTCCTCATGATAGTAAAAGGTAAAGGTTTCCCTTGCTCGAAAGCCAGTCATATCTGACTCTAGGGTTCAGTGTTCAGCTCTGTTTCAAAGCGGAAGAGCCAGCGCTGTCTGCTTCTGCAGACGTTTCTGTGCTCATGTGGCAGGCATGACTGGACACCAGACTGCACAGAATGCTGTTACCTTCCCACTGAAGTGGTCCCTATTTATCTACTTGCAATTTCTTCCTTTTGAACTGCTAGGTTGGCAGGAGCTGGGACAAAGACGGAGCTTATTCCGTCCTGCTGTACTCGGGAATCGAACTGCTGACTTTCTGCCTCCCAGTCAGCATCATAGCCACTTGAGCCACTGCAGAGCTTTCTTTGCTTCTTGTTCTTTATCCATCCGGCACAATACTTCCACATTAGTCACATGGTCAGCTCATGATATCCATAGCAGCTGTGAGGTTGTGGGGAGGAACAAATGTTCTTTGGCATGATCCTTGTGTCTCAACATCATTTTGCTCCTCTGAGGGGGAAAAATGGGCTTGCTGCAGTCCAGCTGTAGGAGCCACTTCACTGCTGAGGAAGGAAGCACTCCTTTACCTGCCCTGCCAGTGATCAGGCTTGGTAGCCCCATCACCAGCAGCACCTTTGTACCAGTGGCTCCACATTTGATCAGTAGGAGCATCCTTTTCCTCATCAGCTGGGAAGTGCCTTTAGCCACACTACTGGGCCTAACTCTATTTCATCTCATCCTCAGCATGGACATACACTGGGGACGGGATAAAATATAGCAGTACAATTTAGTTAAACCCCCAATGGGGTCTCAAAATGGGGTAGGTTGGTGTGATTGGACCAACCTGCCCCAAAGAGCAGGTTATATAGCTGTGTAAAGGTCACCCTTGCTCAAAAGCCAGTTGCGTCTGACTCTAGGGGGCGGTGCTCATCTCCATTTACAGCCAAAGAGCCAGCACTGCCTGTGTCTGCAGACATTTCCGTCGTCATGTGGCAGGCATGACTAGACACCGGAGTACATGGAATGCTGTTACCTTTCCTGCCGATGTGATACCTATTTATCTATTTGCAATTTTTTGAAAGGTTGGCAGGAGCTGGGACAGAGATGCCATCGTGCAGTACACAGGTCTCGAATTGCTGACCTGCCGACCTTCTAGTCATTAAGTTCAGTGTCTTAAACACTAAGCCACCACAGTCCTTAAATATACACTCATGTAGACAGCCTCAAAGTCTTGTCTTTGGCCTTCATAGAACAGTTTCTGTGTCAACCCATAAATGGATTGTTGACTGCCATGGTTATCACAATAAACACATTAGATTGGTCACAGACTGGAGCTGGGAAAAGCATGGCTACTGACTGTGATGGCTGAGGGAGAGATTCCGAGAGTTTTAGTCCTTAAAAAAGAACTTCCCCAAACTCTCCTACAATCCAGCACTTGCCTCTTAATCTGATTTCCAAAAGATGGTATTGGAAGCTTTGTGAGTGGGTTATTGGAGAGTGCAGGGGCATTTTCCCTCTCTCAGCTTATACTGGGGGTAGTAGTGATGGCTTATTGACCCCTCCCCGCTGACTTATTTAACATCTTATTTAACACCTTATACTTCCCTCTCTTTTACTCTTTTAAAGGAATGAGATGTTTTAAATGGTTTTAAATGGTTTTTAGAGTTTTAATTGTGTGTTGTATATTTGTTTGTTGATTGGTTGTAATCCGCCCTGAGTCGCCTGTGCGAGTAGGGCGGAATATAAATTCAAATAAATAATAATTTTAAGATCAGTAAAGCTTAAGTAGCCAAGGATAGTAGGAGCCTAAGGACAGGCCAGAAGCATTGTTATCTACCAAAAATACTAATGACTAATGAGCTGTTTAATTGTACTGCAGTAATATCAGCCAGGCTATTTCCTCCTTCTGCTTTCCTTCATCTAGCTCTTGATTTTTGACACTTGACCTTGGCTCCTTTGGGCTTTGCAAATTTTGCCCTTTAATTTCCTAGTGCCACAGCCTGGTAGTTTTGGATGGTTCAGAGAAACACCCATCCTGTTACTGTAGTGGAAATAGGGAGGCAGAGGTGGAAGAATCCAGCTGCTGAATGCTGCTTGATGTGTACTACCCCTGTTTAGTGGCTCATGGCCTGGTGCTAATTTCAAGGTTCAGCCACTTGGAACAGAAGTTCTGAATGGCTGAAGTACTGTATCTAGTGTTGATGGCATAAATAGGCATAGTGTTCCCAAGAGGGTGCCGTCATTATCAGTTATTTTAAAATGCCCTAAAATTTAACACACACACACCCTTTTTTATCCTTTATGTTTGGCTCATAGCTGAATGTTCCTGTTTTGAATGCTGGGATAGTTGTGTTGTGGTTTGTTGCAGTGTCTTAGAGTTCCAACAGCAGCGGCTTGTTTATAAGTACAGTATAAGCTATTCTGAAAAAAGAAGTGCTAAATAGAATTACAGTCAGATATAAGTGACTCTACAGGTACAAAGAACAAAAAAAGGATATTTTTATGGGAAAAAGCAGAGAATGTACAGAAGGAAAGTGGAAGGGGAGAACTTCATAATGCAACTTTTGTCAAGAACAACAAAATAGCAGTTACTCATTGCCACTTGCAAAGGTGAAGTAAGCCTTACATCTTAGTCATATGCACAGCTGCGAATTTGTATAGCATTTCAAAGTGCACACAAAAATACACATAGTTTGAGAACAACTTCCCCTCAAAGGGAGACAGAACTAGGTACATACCAACCATTGAAGTAATGAAGGAGATAAATGTTTATATGTGTGCATGTCTCCATATTCAACCCTTTTCATCTCCAGAGAGCTTAATTTGCCAGCAAAGTATGAAGATGTATTTATCTTCAAACTTAAGGGATTGGTTTAAATTAGGATATTTTGGGGGTTAAATATAGTCTTTTCTTATTTTTTGTAGTATTGGGAATTTTAGAATTGTCCATATTGGGGGGAAAATCCACTTCTTAAGGTGTCTTTATAGTCTGCCATATTCCAGTGGAACTACAGTTTTTTAATAGTTTTTAATATAGAAGAAAGGTGATGTTTATATCACACACAAAAATCAAAGATAACTTTGATCATTCTGTTGTTTCCTTAGTGATTATTGGTTTTAAACCCCCCCCCCTTTGTTGGTTTGGCTTGTTGTACACCGATAATGCATTTGTGTATTGTTCACTGTCCAACATGATAAACATTTCAACTGTTTGGTTTTTGATTTTTACTGGTATAAATTTAAAAAAAGAAAGAAAGCATCAGCTGGTTGAGGAAGAAAACAAGAAAGACACCACCTTACAGGTAACTGAGGTTGGATCCTGTGGTTGCTTGGCAACCAGAATCTGCTTCTCTCCTAATTGTTTACACAAAATGGAAGGAGCAAGAGGTGAGCCAGGGGGAGAAGACACAATAGGTTGAGGTGGCACAATGCTTGGGAAAACACCATGGTTTCAGAATGAAGAAGAATGAAGAAGAAAGGAATGTCTTCATCCTCTATACATCTTGCAGTCTTATAATATCTTTCCAAGGGATACCCGTATATGCTGGTGTACAAGACGACTTTTTACCCCTGAAAAACAAGCCTCCAAGTGGGAGGGCCGTCTTGTACACCGGGTGCACTTCAGTTGAATAAAATACAGTAATACCTCGGATAACATTTACCTCGGATAAAGTTTACCTCAGATAACGCTTAAATCGCATAACATTAAGCAATCTGGGGAGGAGAATTGCATCGAATAACGTTAAGGTCCTATGGGATGGATCGGATAACAACTTTTAATATCAGATGACAAACAGGAGTTTGAAGGCTTTTAAAGAGAAACTGTCACCCCAGCAAACTTGCTAGGGACTTGCCTGGCACTTGCTCTCTCCCTCTATTTGTTACTTCCTTCGATCATTGACAGTTCCAGTTTGGTTAACAGATTAGAAAACAAACAGCATGGCAGCTCCCACAGGTTTATTGTTCCATTCAGCTTTAGTGAATTGTCTTTGGTGAATTACGTTTAATAAACTTGCACTGTTTTATGTTTACTGTACATGTTTGATAACATACAGCCTTGTGACAGTTTTTCTGCATGTCATAAGCATTTGAATATAAATTAACATGTTGAAATCAAATCTGATGTTCTTTTACGTTTTATTTGGTGTGTGGAAGGTGTGCGGAAGAGGGGGTAGTCTTATACAGTGAGTATATAACAAACTATATTTTGAGTGGAAATGTTGGGGGGTCGTCTTATACACCCAGTCGTCTTGTACACCGGCATATACGGTACTTGTAAAAAATTTGTACAATTGCCCTGCTTCTTTGGAGTTGTGAGGGATTCAGATTTCATAATCATCTTCTATTGGCAACCTTCCTATTCCCCTCCCCCTCACCTTATTCCAGTTTTTTTCAATACAGAGAAGCTATCAAAAGACTTTTGATTGATAGTACTTGGAACCCTTCAAATGGACATGTCAAAATACACTTGGTAGTTATAGCCTTTCATTGGACAACTGATCTGTACCTTCTCTGACATGCAAGAGGTGGTTTACTTGTTGCTGCATACACACTCCAAATTTGGAGCTTCAAAAAAATTACATTTTTCACTCCCCATGGCTAGAAATCCACAGCCAGCATAGCCACTGATGATGCTAAATAGGGAATTCTGGGAATTGTGGGGCTGTTGTTCAGTTGCACAGTCGATTCCGACCCTTTGTGACCCTATGGACCATTGCCCACCAGGCACCTCTGTCCTCCACCATCCTCTTCAACCCACCCAGATCTGTGCCCATTGTGTCTACAATACCATCTAGACATCTTGTTTTGGCCGCCCCCTTCTTTTGTCCACCTTTCCCAGCATCAAGGCTTTCTCAAGTGAATCCTCTCTTCTCATTTGATGTACAAAGTACTTTAGCTTCATCATTAATTACTATTTGTCCTTCTAAGGAGCAGTCAGGATTGATTTCTTCTAAGATTGACCTATTTGTTCTCTTCACTGTCCAGGGGACTCTCAAAACTCCTCCGACACCACATTTCAAAGGCATCTATTCTTCTCTGCTCAGTTTTCCTAATGGTCCAACTCTCACATCCACACATTACCATCGGGAATACCATTGCTTTGACTGTGAATTTTTGTTTGCAAAATGATGTCTCTACTTTTAACTATGTTCCCCAGGTTTCTCATAGCTTGTCTCCCAAGCATCAGTCGCCTTTTTATTTCATGGCTGCAGTCACCATTTGCAGTGATCTTGGATCCTAAGAAAGTAAAACCTGTCACTGCTTTTACTTCTTCCCCATCTATTCTCCAGCAACTGATAGGGCCTTTTGCCATGATCTTTGTTTTCTTGATGTTGAGTCTCAAGCCAGCTTTTGCACTCTCTTCTTTCAACCTAATCAGGCTGAAATGGTGACTTTTCTGAACAATACCTGACATACTATTTAAACACGTTTTAAAGATTAAATGTATGAAGATGATGTCCTACCCTGCTGTGATTGCATGCTGAAGGAGGATAGAACAAGCTATTGAAAATGCTCAGAAACCCATTTCACATATTGAGAACATTTTTTTTTCGGCTGAAAGACTGAGAATTTTGCTTTGGCCACATGAAGCAGTCTTCATATACCATAGGTGAAACTATGGCGTTGACCTTCTTTTTCATGTGCCTGAAGTGTTCTCAGTACAAGGGCATTGAGTGCTAAAAGACTGGATTTGTAATTAATTTTTAAAAAATTAAGGAAGACTCAGTGACTCAGTTTGTAAAACAAAACAGACATATATAATCATACTTTTGCTGTACCTGGATAAGCATTAGCAAAATCATTATTTTAATTAAGCAAACATTAATCGAATTCATATTTGTGCTTCCTCAAGAGCTAATTCCTCTAGGCTAAATTAGAGACAACATAATATTTGCTTTGAAAATAGTTCCTATTACTCAAGTAGCATGAGAACTGTCTTCTGAACATTGCTATTAATTCAAGTGTGTGGCTTGTTTGTTTAATGGTGCACTGTTTAAAATGGATTGAGCAGTAATTCAAATTGCTTTGCATAGTATTAGATTTTCAGGGTGTCAGCAATGGTAAGTCATGCTGATCCAGGATCAGAAAAGAGAGTAATTAAAATATAAATTTCCAATTTATTGGTTTTATTACTATAAAAATGTTGTTGAGTGGTTAGTGTGAGTTCATAATGGAAAGTTATAAAGCTGACTAGACTTCCTTGAGCTGCATCAATTGAATCAATAAGACACAATGGCCCTAATCCTCCTTTATCTGTAGATGAAAAACATAACCAGCTTTTAAAAACACTTTGTATGAGGGTCCCATTGTGGACCAGGTTAGCATTGACATGACAGTTTGGAAAAATTTTTTGTTTAGACCTCCAATGCTGTGGGGGGGGGGGTCTGGGAGTCGAAGTACCTGAAGTTTTTTTTTCCAGGTTTGAATTAACATACAGTACATGTTAATGTTAACATATCCCATATGGTACATGAGATCCAACTTCTGCCTATTGCTTTCACTTGAAAGTTTAGATGTTAAGAATACTTCAAACAAGTGACACTATAAATTTTGCTTTCCTTGCCTGTTTTATGGCCCACCATTCTTATACAACTAGAACTCAAGCCTTCGCACAAAAGATTGAAAATAGGCAGGGATAAAATCAGAAGTTATAACCCTAAAACTAGTAGGCAAATGAGACTATTACAGTATAGTAAAGGTAAAGGTTTCCCTTGCTTGAAAGCCAGTCGTATCCAACTCTAGGGGTGCTCATCTCTGTTTCAAAGCTGAAGAGCCAGCGTTGTCTGCTTCTGCAGACGTTCCCGTGGTCATGTGGCAGGCATGACTAGACACCCGAGCGCTCGGAACGCTGTTACCTTCCCACTGAAGTGGTCCCTATTTATTTACTCGCAATTTCTTGCTTTCGAACTGCTAGGTTGGCAGGAGCTGGGACAAAGACGGGAGCTCATTCTGTCCTGCAGTACTCGGGAATCGAACTGCTGACCTTCCGCCTCCCAGTCAGTGTCTTAGCCACATGAGCCACTGCAGTATAGCTGCATGGAAATGCATCTATGTCAGGAGTTCTCAACCTTTTTAAGTTGGGAGCCGGGTCACGCTCCCTCAGACAGCTTTGGGGGCCTGAAAACTATTTTGCCCTTCCTTTACCACATGGCACTTCCTGTTGTGGTGGAGGTGGTGGTGGGCCACATCAAATGGTACCAGGGCTGCATCAGGCCTGTGGGCCACAGGTTGAGAATCCCTGATCTATCTTATTGTGCAGCAGAGCAAAACCAAGGGACTTCTAAAAATGGGGGGCATCCTAAACAAACATTCTAACTTTTAAACTGGACTTTGTATAAGCACAAAACGTAGCACAGATGCAGCAAACAGTCTGCTCTTGCTCTGTGACAAAGTTTGGGCAAAGTGTTTTCGAGTTACAATCTTTTAACATTGCAGGAACAAGCAATGTTTTATGTCCCCAGATTTAAAACAGCGCCTACAAATTGAAAAGAAAAGCTTGCTTTTCTAGATGGAGATAGTTGACCTCACCCATTTTTATTTTTTAGAAGGAATCCTGTCTGCAACTGCAAGATACTGATGCTTTAAAAAGGTCTCTCAACAATGTTAGAATATAAACCAGGGATTCTTAACCTGCTGCCCATGGACCAGACGCGGTCCATGGCACCATTTCACCACCGCCTCCACCACACCAGGAAGTGCCATGTGATGTACGAAGGGCAAAATGGCCATCTGACCCCCAAAGCTGTCTGAGGGAGAGTGACCCGGCCCCTGGCTTTAAAAGGTTGAGAACTCCTGATATAAACTGTTTGGAAGAGGGTTACCAGCAGGAATATTCTAAAGTATAGATACATTGTTGCAGGTTTTATGACCTCTGGGGCAATCTGAAGTTTTTTCTTTGCCACTCAGGGTTTACTTTGCTCACATACAGTAGGAAAACATTTCTGTTCCTTTACAGCCAAGTAGGCATTAAAAGGGCATTCTGTGTCTGGTTGTAAAAATTTCTTAAAAGGAGTTAAGAGAGAACAAATATTCAGAAGCTCGCTCATCTAAGCTTGTTTGTGACTGGGGTTGGTATGGTCTGTCTTGAGGTTAGCAGAGCTTAGGCATCTATTCCTCCCTTACAAACAAAATCAGTGACCAATTTCCATGTATGTTTATTATTATTCGCACAAGCTACTCTTGTTTATCACTACTTTTTGTGATGAGGAAGTAACTTAAATCAAGACTCACAAGACTGCTGGAGAATTTGCTTCCTCTGTTGGGCTAACACTTAGAATACAGTAATACCTCGGATAACGTTTACCTCGGATAATGCTAAAATCGCATAACGTTAAGTAATCTGGGGAGGAGAATTGGATTGAATAACGTTAAGGTCCTTTGGGATGGATCGGATAACAACCGCTAAAGCCTGTGTGGTTACAATGTATCTCTATGGAGCTTTAATGTTATCAGATCCATCCCATAGGATTTTAACACGCATCAGATAATACTAAAAATCGGATAACACCAAGACTTGTGGAACCAAGTCTTAGCATTATCCGAGATATTACTGTATGTATAGTGATTCATCACTATCATCCTCTATTGATCTGAGTCTGAAAATATTGACATCCTGCTCCGAGTGTACACACAGAGATCTGATCCCTGACATCATTCTTTTAAAGAAATTTAGTCCTGCCTCAAACCTTTGCAAGAATATGTTACAGAGACTAGGGCATAAAGCATACTTATTCGGACTTCAATGAGCCTCTTTAAATAGGATAGAGTGATTAAGTAAGTCCCATAAAGACACTTTGGGGGCATAGTCACATTTAAAAAATGAATGGCTCTGAACATGTTTTCTTAATGAGCTGTCCTGTTGCGTGACTGGAGTGACAGTTAATTCACAATGGTGTTGTGAGGATTAGTTTGTTTTTGTTCAAGAGTACTGAAACACTTACCCCAAAATGTCAGACCAATGGAAATTATTCAGCTAGAATGTCAATTTGGGTTTCATTATCAATTTAGAACTATGTATCAAAGATGAAACTTTATTGAAACTATCATATGTGTATCTTTATTATATTAACCATAATAGGTGGGTGGAGGTTGGGAAAGTTGTTAAGGAAAAGCTGCAGTAAATTGAATGATGACAGAACACAATGAAAGTTCTTAAGATTGTGGGGTGTGAAAAGCAGCTGAACTTTAAGAAAGCTAAAATTGCAGCTATTGTGTTATACTAATTGATGGACTCATGTGGATTTATATGTCCACAGGTAGTACTGCATTACTGTTCCAAAGTTATTTCAGCTTTCCTACTTTATAACTCTTCAGCTTTTAAACAGGGATGAGCACTGAACCCTAGAGTCGGATATGACTGGCTTTCGAGGAAGGGAAAACTTTACTTTATAGCCATTGTTTTTTCACTTGCAATGATAATGATAGAGTTAACAGACACCACAACTTGGTAGTTACCTGACTATGCCATTTAAAAAGTCCAAGATCTCAGTACAGTATTTAAATGTAACAAATGTTTATCTTTAAAGAGGAAACCTCTATTTCATGCTCTTACTGTGAAGTGTATTACAAGTTCTGCAGTTAACCAATCTCTCCAAGAGAGACAGTACTTTGTAAGCAATACTGTAAAGTATTAGGTTATCAGGGTTTTGATTAGGCTTCCCATGAGCCTTATTAAAACAAATAAAATCTCCAAAGCAGAGATAATTATTTTAATTTATCATCACTTGACTTCTTTTCTTGACATTTGAAGACTTTTTAGTTCCACTGAAAAGCAATATGCTAGAGCAGGGGTGCCCAAACTTTTCAGGCTGTGAGATGGTCACGTGGTTTAGGGAGCCAGTCACTATGGCCTGGGGACCGGATTTGGCCCCAAAGCCAATTCATCTGGTCCACGACGCCATCATTGCTCTGTAAGGGCACATTTTACTTCCACTTCCAGGAGCGACGAGGGCTTCGCAGGCAGGATTAATTGGCACCAGGGGCTGGATCTGGCCCCTGGGGCGTAGTTTTGGCACCCCTGTGGTAGAGTATCCATGAGATCTGGTCTGAAAACTATTAGGAGTATCAGACCTTTGATGACTTTTTTTGCACATAAATATCAAATGATGAATATCTGTTGGTGAATCAGTGCCATGTGTGTCTAGATGTGTCACCCATTATTTTGCTTTATTATTCAGACAGAAATGTTAGAAAAAAACATTTGGGTTGGGGGGGTTGTTGCTATATTGAAGTTTACTGAAACTCTTTCTCTTCTTTACTATTCCATGGGGTTGCCTACCACCTGCTAAACCAGGGATTCTCAAACTTTTAAAGCCACGGGCCAGACCACAGCCCCTCAGACAGCTGAGCGGGCCGACTGGTGGTTCCCTCCTCTGTAAATGCTGCCATACAATGCATCCTTGGCTGTCGTAAACGCATGTACGACAGCCGCGGGTGCATTTACGGCTGTAATAAACGCTTCTATTTCTGGTGGCAGTGAAGCAGGCCACATGAAATGGTGGTACCTATTTATCTACTTACAATTTCTTGCTTTCAAACTGATAGGTTTGCAGGAGCTGGGACAGAGACGGAAGCTCATTCTGTCATGCAACACTCGGTTCTCGAACTTTTGACCTGCTGACCTTTCAGTCATCAAGTTCAATGTCTTAACCACCAAGCCACCACAGTCCCCTATGTTCGAAATTACCATTGCATAAACCTGTTGCTAGGATAGCAACATAACAGCCAAGATACTGTTACTTGGCAGAGTAAATTTCACTAGAGTTGGCCCATTCAGTATAATGTGGCTTAGTGAGTCAGCCCCTCCATAAGTTCAGTTAATTCAGATGGATCTACCATAATTGATTTAATTTAGCATAGTAATGCACAGTTTGGATAGGCTCATTTGAATAAATGGAATTTACAGAGGTGCTGACTCACTAAATCCCCATTGACTCAATGGATATAACCTACTGTGATTTACTATAGTAAGCAACAGAATTTTAGCTATATAGTATAGTATTTTAAACCTCAGACATAGACAAAGCAGGTGCCATTGAGAAATGTGGAAACTAATGGCTTTAGTGCAATCCAGAGAGGCCAGTGGACATGCTTAATGCAGAAGACTTCAGCTGGTTCCACCACCACTATCTTCAAGTATAAGAATCTAAGTAGAGAGTGTGGTCTGAGTAGACCTGGTATAATGCACCTTTATATGCCAGATGAATGACGCTCTTAGCACTAGAAAATTGTATTGATGTGGGCAGTAATTCCAGCCATCCCCTGGAGCTGAAGCCAAATATGCCGTCCCCTGGTGGACGTTGGCTCCTGCTCCCTCTAGGGCTTCTGGGAATTGTAGTCCAAGAACACACATAGCCCAAAAAGCACCGCCTGTGGCCGGCCGCCCCCCGTAAGTGACACCACTGGATGTGAGTGAATATGTATACCTTTGGGGCTTGTTGCTAGTACTGTGCTTATATCAGAACACTAAACCACATTACAGGATGGAACAGGGATTATAGCTAAGTGCTTGATTGGGGGGATATAAAGTTTTATTGTTTCCATATAGTGATCCATACTCTATTCAGATGTTTCATTCTGGTTTCTTGCTTCCCAGCCCATCATATGAAGGGCTGCTTATAATATTCTGAACTGTCCTATCCCATTGCAATCAATGATGACCTCTGAATTCTTTCCATTTGTGTAGGTTATTGCTACCCATTTTCTTTCAGTTTTTGTGGTGTTCTGAAGCAGCCAGCAGTACAGTTCTTACCTAACATGTTTCCTAATACAGTAAAACCTCGCATAAAGAGCGCCTCGCTTAGAGACCAACTCACTTAAAGAACAGAATTTTCTCTGAATGAGCACCTCGCTTAACAACTAAAACCAACCAAAAACTCGCTTAACAACTAAATTCACCCAAACACACACAGAAGTTACAATTGGTCACTTACAATGGTGTTTTGCTGAAAGAGCAATCTCGTGGAATGCATTATGCAGTTTAAGCGAGGTACCACTGTAGTTATGTTTAGGTGTCCTCAAGGTGAATTCTGGTAGAGAGAACTTTTATTTTTCATTTGTCACTGAATCAGATAAGTGGTTGTTGCATGGCGATGACTAACTTCTTCCTATTGCTCATTAAACTGCAGCTTTGCATAAGGAGACTTTTCTATTTTGTATATTACAATCCACTTTTAAAGCCATGCATATTGATTAAAGCAGAGACTGTGGTGGCTTAGTGATTAAGACACTGAACTCAAGACCCGAATGCTGCAAAACAGAGTGAGCTTCCATCTCTTTCCCAGATCCTGCCAACCTACCAATTCAAAAGCAAGAAATTACCAGTAGATAAATAGGTACTGTATTGAACTGCGCCTGCAGACAGAGCTCTTGCCCTTCCGGAAGGGCGTGAAAACCTGGCTGGCAGGTCAGGTTTGGGGACCCGGGAGCGTGGGTTCCCACAGCAAGTGGCTTATATAAGGACTGCCTTCCTGAGTTGGATTGGGGGAATACTGGGGTGTAGTTCTGTTTTTGTTTTTAAATTTCTGATAATTTTAATCTTGATGTTTTTAATTGAGTGTTTGGGTTTTGTTTTGCTTTTAGTGGGATGTAAGCCGCCCAGAGTCGGGTCCTCCCGATTGGGGCGGGGTATCAAATTTTAATAAATAAATAAAAAGAAATAAATAAATTGACTGATGTCTAGTCATGCCTGACACATGACCACGGAAACCTCGGCAGACGCAGATAGTGCTAAATCATTGGCTGTAAACAGAGAAGAGCACCACACCATAGAGTTGAATACGACTGGCTTTCAAGCAAAGGAGACCTTTACTTTTATTGATTAAAACTAAAATGGCTTCATGCCCATTTTTTATATATGAAGTATCATAGAGGCGAAGCCCACTGTTGGCTACTGGTCATGATAGCTGTGTACTTCCACAACTATCACAGGCATCTTGGCTGTAGATGACAGGGACTGGTAGAGGGAAGTGGGATGGTGATGCTGTCCCTCATGCCCTGCGAATGGATTGCATTAGGCATCTAACTGGCCACTACCAGAGGTCACCTTGAGGACATTTTGAGAAACAGAAGGTTAGGAATAGGCTGCTGGGATGGGAGATCAGAACACATTAGCAATCTGTAATAATTGTTAAACAACAATGGCACCAACAGAGGTGTAGTGTAGTGGGGGCATTGGGGGTGGCCCACCCCGGGCAGCACTTTTGGGGGGTGGCAAAATTTCACAATAAATAATAATATCTTGTAATCTGAGCTAAAAATTTGAACCATTTCATTTAATATTTTTGTCGTACCTATAGTTTGGACTGATTAAAATGAGCACAGAACTTTTTATTTAATCTGGCGGAACTGGGGAATTCCCTTTCTTTAACTGATTGTAGTCATCTCCCTTGCTCTAGCAACTGGCAACACTGTTTGTACTAACCAGTTGCCTTGCAGTAATTACCCATGTTTTATTTTGTGCTTGGATTGTTCACGACAAAAATTCAACGAGAATTAATTTTTTCATATAAAGAATAGAGTTCATTATTGTCTAACAACACCTGCAAATTAGGATACGGTGCAGGTTAGTCCCTTCGGGGAAGTCCGTCCATAAGTATTGCTTTGAAAATTAAAAGAAAGTTTTATTCATTGCTCGATCATCAGTCGTCCAATTCACATTGACTCAATTAACCTGCCACAAATTGGCCTATGCCCTGGGCAACTGAAATCCATGCTATGCCACTGGGCACCAAGAATAGTACAGTGGCACCCCACTTTACAGATGGCTCGCTTAACAGAAAGATTGCTGTACAGAAGGAAATCCTGAGACAATGGCACTCCACTTACTGGGGAAAAAATCGCTATACAGAAAGTTTTGGGGGGTGTTCCGATGCTTCCCATGGTGGTGGAAGGGTGTTTGGAGCATTTCCGCTCCATTTTTTCCCTCGCTTTTTGGCACCTCCTGAAGCATTCCCCGCAACCAGAAAGTGCTGAAATTCCCCCATCCCTCATCAGCTGTTTGGCAGGTACTTTTCCTGCAATTACCAGGGCTGGCCACTAAATGACATTGTTAGAAATGTGCCAAATACGCACTGCAAACCAAAATACTGCAATTAGTTCCCGAGCTCAGAAAAAAGCCAAATTAATGTCTTTTATCTCTTCAAAAGTACACTTTGGGTTTTTTTGCTGTGTTTTTGCCACTTTAGAAAGAGTTTTGAACTGAAAAAATATGGTTTTCTTCTTCTTTTTTCTAACCTCCAGAATGGAAATATTGGTTTTCCAATGCATTCCTATGGGAAACTGTGCTTCGCTTTAAGGAAAAATCACTATAAGGGAAACCCTGTGGAATGGATTAATTCCATAAAGTGGTGGTTCACTGTATTTAATTAAACCTCTCTTTTTCTCTTTTTGCCCAGCTTTCAGACATATGTTTTAATTTTAATTATGAAAACTGATGAAGGAGGGCCAAGTAGAAATGCTGCTTTATTTCTTTCCTAATGAGTGGCTATTTTTCTCTCAACAGTGTTCCTATATCCCTCCTTGTGAAAGAGAAAATGAGAAGAACTCGGACATTGTTGCACATTGGCAGGTCTATTGGGAAGATGAAGTTGGTTCTCAGCCCTTCACATGTTACTTTAATCAACATCTCAGGTGAGAAAGGAAAAAAACTTGGCATAGGCAAAGATGGAGGTAAAGAACAATTTGGTTTTTAAGAAGCCATTCTGGCTAGGTTTTGAATGGAGTTGGCGCCTTTCGGATGTACTGAACCGACCAAACGAGCAATTTTAAAGACATGTTTAGATTTCCTCTCATATACAGTAATACCTCAGATAACGTTTACCTCGGATAACGCTAAAATCGCATAACGTTAAGTAATCTGGGGAGGAGAATTGCATTGAATAACGTTAAGGTCCTATGGGATGCATTGGATAACAACCGCTAAAGCCTGTGCGGTTACAATGTATCTCTATGGAGCTTTAACGTTATCCGATCCATCCCATAGGATTTTAATATGCATCGGATAACACTAAAAATCGGATAACACCAAGACTTGTGGAACCAAGTCTTAGCGTTATCCGAGGTATTACTGTATACCAAAGCTTTGTGTCAAATTTAAAATAGAGCTGTTAAGTTCACCATAACTAATATTTCAATACTGTCTGGACAGAATGGCCAAGGACCAAGTGAGTTGACACAAGACCAGAGAGAAGCTGTGGTAAAAACCAAACTCTCTGAGCCCAAAACTGTTGGAAATTATTGAAGTCCACCCTTAAGCTGATCTAACTTTGTGTCAGTGTTTGTCTGCCTCTCTGGACTGGAGGAGCTGGTATAACTCAGTCCTATCTTCTGTTTTGCTCTTCTGCCAGAAAGTCTCTGAGATCAGCTGTCTAAAAAGAGTTCTGTTGGTAGAAGGACATTTTTGTGACAGGAGAAGATTGTGCTTAACGTCGACCCTCTACAACTGCTACATCTGTAAGCAAGGATTGCACTGTGACTTCAGTCCAGTTGATTTCAGTTGGTCTAATGTTGAGTAAACCAGCCTCAACAATAGATGCTGAAGAAATTGAGTCAGCAATCTTTGGATCCAAGTGAAAAAAGT
Source organism: Furcifer pardalis (assembly GCA_030440675.1). Classification (NCBI taxonomy): domain Eukaryota; kingdom Metazoa; phylum Chordata; class Lepidosauria; order Squamata; family Chamaeleonidae; genus Furcifer; species Furcifer pardalis. Next base: position 181,219,406 of record CP126892.1, on the reverse strand, counting down.
CTTTATTTGGTTTTCCACGTCTGGAGAAAACCTACAAAGTGTCTGCTGTGATCTGTGTGCTAGCTAGCTCTCTTGCTCTCTTGCAGACTGCTCTGATCTGCTGTTTTTTGCAGACTGCCTGGCTAACACAGTACACACACAAAGAGATTTTTCAGCCAGGAGAAAAAAGGAGGGGGAAGGTGGGGTGAGTGAGATATGGGAAACACAACTATATAGTGTTCTTATAACTAACTGAAGAGGGGCCCCTTTCTTATCTCTTTAATGCTGTTCACAGCTAGGCTTGAAGGACAGCATGCATTCCTTTCAGGAGGCCCAGTTGTATTTTTCCAGTCAGTTCATACAGTAATGAAATCTAACATCCAGTATAAAAAAACCTAATACAAGTCTATGATCTATAACACAAGTATATAAAGGAATGCAATCTTAATTAAGCTATAAATGAATCACTACAGTCTAACTCTACACTAAGCATGGTTCTGGATCCAAACTGCAGTGGCTTAGTGGAACTGCAGTGGCTTAGTGGTTAAGACGCTGAACTTGATGACTGGTAAGTCAGCAGGCTGGCAGTTCGAGACCCAAGTGCTGCGCTATGGATTGAGTGCCCATCTCTGGCCCAGCGCCTGCCAACCTAGCAGTTCGAAAGCAAGAAATTCCTGTTTCGTCGGGAAAGGTAACAGTATTCCATGCGCTCCAGTGTCTAGTCATGCCTTCCACATGGCCATGGAAATGTTTGCAAATGCCGACAGTGCTGGTTTTGTGACTGTAAACGGAGATGAGCACAGCACCCTAGAGTTGGATACGACTGTCTTTCAAGCAAGGGCGACCTTTATCTTTGCCTATATTGATTAAAACTAAAACTGGCTTTTGAGTAATGCCTTAGCAGTGATTAGTCACTTCCTTTTTAAGTTCCATTAATTCAAGTGGACCTACTTTAACTGCTGTGTACTATAGTGCAAATTAGCATACTAAGTACTGTAACAAGACTTTGGCCAGTGTTTCTTTACAGTTTTTATCTGCCCATTTCTCCACAAGGAAAAAGCATGGAGACCCCTTTTCAGGATATCTGTCTCCCATAAGTATCAACAGGCAGAAATACAAAGCTGGGGAGGGGAGGGCAGCCAATAAATGAATACCCAAACCCTAACACTGGTATGTTATGCTGACTCATTGTATATGCCTTAATTGCTTTCACGGATTATCTGTACCTTAGGTTTGTTTTCACACTGAAAATGTTTGCATTGTATATTAAGGAACTAAATGTTACTGGCCAATATAAACTTGGCAGTTGGGCATTATGCTTTTAGCCCTGTTTGCCTCTTATATATTAGGCTGATTATAAAAAGAAGGGAATTTATCACTATAAATGCATTAGCGGCTGTTGAATGGTCACCCCAAGAGAAACAGCACAACAGATTCAGTCTTTCATGCTGAAGGCATCCGTGGATTTGGCAGAGGCCAGTGTGTGGGCAGGGGAAAGCTGTTATTAGCCAGACATATTGGTTAACGGGGAGAAAAAAATTGGCAAAGGCTGGAGGAGGCTTCCTTTGTCTCTTTAGTATCTATTTTGTCTTTGCAATGCTGCTCAGCTGTCATCTAGTAGATGTGCTGTATCTGAACAACATGAGGAATCATTTTCCCTTACCCAGGCCGATTTCAGTGTTATGGAGATGGATAACTCCCATGTTACATTGCTGTTTGAGTTCTTTGAGTGGTGTGTTTGCAGAGGTGTGAAAAAAATAGGTTCCTCCTCCTCCCTACTATCTGGATCCAGAGAAATAAATCTTTATGCTGGGTTTTTCTGTGGGGAGGGAGGAAGTACTCCCATTGGGCTGCTGAGCAGAGGGGTGGGGTGAACTCTGCGCTGGGGGGAGGGAAGGAAGCACTCCCATTGGGCTGCTGGTCAGAGGGGCAGGGCACTCTGTGTTGGGGCGATGGCACGCGTGCCAACAGAGTGGGCTCTGAGTGCCCCCTCTGGCATGTGTGCCATAGGTTCGCCAGCACTGGCCTAGTGGAGTAAAATACGGTTTCTGCGTTATTCCAATGTGTAGTGGAAAAGAGTGGCACCACTTGTGTTGAAGTGTGAGATCCTGTTTCTTTAAGACTGATTTGGTGAGTGCTGACTTGTCCTTTGTAATAGAACAATGTTGCAGATGATTGAAACTATCATTGAGGTTTGAGTCTGCCACCTCAGCCTTTATGCCAAAACAAGTTCAGTGTTTATTTTCCATTTCATCTTGGCAGCTGTACCATGCATGACTGACACCTTAATTTTGTGCCAGGATAAGAAGGCAGCATGCAAATGTTTGCTTAGGGTTTAGCAAATGATAGCAAGCCACAGCTAATAACCATCTGTGGAGTGCTAGGTTGCACCCTGGGGTTATCTGTCATGTGGTTATTAGTTTTTGGAGCAAGAGAACCTCTTGCAATGAGACTGTTATTATGCTTTATAAAGTAGAGCATCTGTTAGCTTTCCTTTGTCATCTTAGTTGGATCTGTCCTATGAGGAATGACAATCAAATGCTGGATGCAAATTGAAACAGAGTCCCAGCGGTGTAAAGAGTCATGTTTGTGCAAGACTCACTGCTCTGAATACATAAATATCTTTAATATAGTAGATCTATTTTGTCTACCTGAGAACCACATACTGTATGCACTTCTAGGAAGTGAGGTTCATTGAACATAAAGGGGGAGCAGCTCACTTTTGAGAAGACATCCATAGGGCTACATTGCAGTGAGATGGATGCAAATGCTCCAAACCTCACACAGAGTTCCTCTGCTTACGAATACTTCCATGTCTTCTTCGTTAGAGGAGGCAACATCTTCTGCATATCTCTTGCAGGTATTAAGGTAGAGATTGGCAGATGTTGCCTTTTTCAGACTATAACTCCCATAATCTGTCCAGTGGAAGTTACTGCAGATCTTATAGTGGCACTTGCTGACCCGTTTGGTTTTACCTTGGGGGAAGAACTAAGGAAGTTGTCCTAGGTTCATCAGATAGCTGAGCACTGCCAATTGCATGAGGGTTTCTGTGGTTTGATCCTCAACCAAAACCCCAAATCACGTGCAGTGAGTTTGGTTTCTTGTATGACGAAATCAAAAGCTGCTTGATAATTTCTAGAATTGTAGACTGTCTTTAAACCGATGCCTTCTCCATATGTTGCAAATAACTCCCTCGCGGTAGCCACGGTCTTTTGCCAGTGCAGGTTGGGGGCGATGGGGGTTGTAGTTCACAATATCTGGAGGCCATGGAGGTAGGGAAGGGTCTTATAGACCATCTGGTTTTGTGTCACTTGCTTCCTTTTAATAAATAGTTTGTGTATTTCTTTCTACTCTTGTCTCCTCTCCTGCTGCAGACCAGACGACGTCCTCTTACGCCGCACACACGATGAGTCGGTCCTCTTGCACTGTTTCCTGTGGCCAATGGTGACATTCCTGGTTGGTGTCCTCATTGTTGTTCTGACCATCTGTGCAAAGAGTTTGGCTGTTAAAGCAGAAGCAATGAAGAAAAGGAAGCACTCCTAAAGGGGCGTCACTTGAAGGGAGCTGGAGGGAATTCATGAGAAAGTCTGAGATGCCAAATGCAGCTGATGGGTGTGTTGGGTTATGCTTCCTAGCCATGCCCATTCCCAAGCGTATTGCCAGCCGTGGGTCTTGCTGATGCCTGAAGATTAATCTTAGGAGATCACGCTGTGAAATGTTAACTAGCTGCTTCTGCCACTCTGAAAGCCAACATGTCTGTTTCACCAAATGATCCTAAGCTTGTACCAACTGGCTGCACCGTGTTTAATCTGAACGGTGGCTTTCCGCTGCAGGGCGTAGATGGACAGAGGGACAGTTTGTGAAAACCCCGAAGTATGGTTGACTTCATCTTAGCAAAACTCTTTCTTAACATTTATTATTTAGTATTGAGTATTTATTATTTCTTTTCTCATAGACTGTATTTCTAAAATAATAATAATAATAATAAAAGTAGTTGGTTTTTATTAGTGTGCATTCCTAGTTTGTGAATGTGGTCTGCTTTCTGAATCAAGAACAAAAGAGAGCATATCCTCCATTGCTTCATGTTGCTATGGGACTTCTAAATCGAGCTGTATACCGTATTTGCTGGTGTACAAGACAACTGGGTGTATAAGACGACCCCCCAACATTTCCACTCAAAATATAGTTTGTTATATACTCGCTGTATAAGACTACCCCCTCTTCCGCACACCTTCCACACAGCAAATAAAGCGTAAAAGAACATCAGATTTGATTTCAACATGTTAATTTATATTCAAATGCTTATGATATGCAGAAAAACTGTCACAAGGCTGTATGTTATCAAACATGTACAGTAAACATAAAACAGTGCATGTTTATTAAACGTAATTCACTAAAGCTGAATGGAACAATAATCCTATGGGAGCTGCCATGCTGTTTGTTTTTTAATTTGTTAACCAAACTGGAACTGTCAATGATAGAAGGAAGATAACAAATAGAGGGAGAGAGCAAGTGCCAGGCAAGTCCCTAGCAAGTTTGCTGCCGTGACAGTTTCCCTTTAAAAGCTTTCAAACTCCTGTTCGTCATCTGATATTAAAAGTTGTTATCCGATCCATCCCATAGGACCTTAACGTTATTCGATGCAATTCTCCTCCCCAGATTGCTTAACGTTATGCGAGGTAAACGTTATGCGAGGTAAACGTTATCTGAGATATTACTGTATTTTATTCAGCTGAAGTGCACCCGGCGTACAAGACGCGCCCCCCCCCACTTGGAGGTATGTTTTTCAGGGGTAAAAAGTTGCCTTATACCCCAGCAAATACGGTACTAAAAGTATGGCATTCAGTTCCCACTCTCTTGTCATATCTACTACTTAGCCAATGTCCTTGCTTTTATACACATTCACCACCACTGGTGGAGAACATCCACATTCGGGCAGACATTAAACTGTGTGTGCCACTCTCTGTTTGTAAGTCAACTCAAGTTACAGGCCCACAGGTATTTAGCTGACCACATTATTGCAGACATACATAATATTACTAGGTACAAACTTTCCCTGTGAAGGATTCAATAGTGACAGGAGGAGGAGAATGAGAATGAGAAACAATGATGCTAAAGACACGATGTAACTGGGAAAAGTTATAAGGAAAATAGAGAAGTGGAAGCACTGGTATACCAAGTTATTCTGACAGATGCTCTTTGTGGGAGGGAAAGCTAAAGTATGCTCCCTGTATCTCTCAGTTCTCTGGCTGATGGATGGGGCCAGGCCTTTCTCTCATTTGCAATAATGTTCTCTCTGGAAGGCAAGGTGGAACCTTACAGTGACCCTTCAGTCCCCTATCTGATGGGTTAGGCTAGAATGTGCTGCCCTTTGATTCTCCAGATCCAGAGCAGTATATATCCATTCTTTATGAGCAGGAAAAAATACTGTACTAAATTAATTATGCTAATTTAGTTCCATTTGCATTGCAATGTAGCATTTTAAAAAATCTAGAAAGAATGATGGAGGCAATCCAAGAAATAATAAGTGATGGCGAAACCTTGGTACACCAGCTGTTCTTGAACTTCAATTCCCAGAAGCCCTGATAAGCAGGAGTGCCTACTTGGGTTTCTGGTAATTGAAGTCCAAGAACAGTTGGAGTGCCAAGGTTCACCATCACTTCCAGATGTTATTGAAATTGAATTTTGTCTTCTACTTTCGTGTCTCGATTAAACTTTCGTGTCTCGATTAAATGAAGCCACTTTCTTGGCTTTGTCTTTGGCCAAACTTAAGTCCTCATTGGCACATATTTCTGGTAGTAATTGGCAGACCAGTAAATGAACTGTATTCTGTATCTCTCCACAGCATGTGCTGTTCTCCACCAACAGCCCTCACTTGAGCCTGTTAGTCTTGCATTTAGGGACTCCGACCCTCAGCCTATTCATGGTTCTCCAAGTGACATAGGGGAGTTTGAGTTCCTCAGCCATCTCCTCCTTTAATGTTCCTTGTCCAGTGAGCTTCCTCCATCTAATTTGATTTTGCTCTTGTGTACCCTCAAGAATGTTTCTTCTTGCCATAAAGTTCTTCCTGGATTTGAGCTGGTGGACTTGAGGCTCATATCCATTCAAAGGATGTCGAGGGTCATTCTCTTGCTTAGTTCTCTCAGCATCCACTGCTACTTTTCCCCTTGTCTAAGGTGTAGCGAGACCAAGAAAAGGGTTTGAGACATCCTATCGCTATTGTTGTTGACTGCAACTCATATCCAAGACTGCATTTTTCCTGAAGCAAGAAAAATGTCATTGGCATGAATTTGTTTAAGATGGATCCCAGCTTGCCATGAAGTGACCCCCACACAATGATCACAGAGCCATCTCCTGCGGCACACATGAAATGAGACATACTGTAATGGCTTCATTAACAGTGCTGTCAACTTGTTTTGCGTGTGTGGATGTGTTCCATCCTAGAGCAGCATACTGTGCTGTGGAGAAGAATTTTGTCTTGATTGATCAGTAATTATGCTTAGCTTTGTTCAGGTTTTGTCTGTTCACCCACATAATGAGGCATTGGATGATTGTCAGAGATGCTGAATTTTGAGGCTGAAGTAATTATTGCAAACAAGGGGTTTAATTCAGTTCCTTTTGTGTTGCTGGGTATTTGCCATTTATATATAAAAAGTAGCTTATAGCATCAATTTAACATACAACCATTTAATTGAAGCAGCTGGTTGCAATATTTTTGTGTTGTAAAGAGAGGAATTGTGGGAAGGAGAGGAGAAATAGGATTTATATGACATGAGTAACACATACAGTATTAGGATTAAATGTCAATATTTTAACAGCAACAGGGATTCTTGGGCCAGGCAGTAGAACAGGGAAACATATTAGTTGACATAATCTTGTATTATGTGTTGCTTAAAGCTGTGAACCTTCTTTAATTTTTTCTTCAGAGGAACTTTATATTAAAATGTTTTTATAGAACTATGGAATTTTATAACAGCAAATTAATTATAAGAAATATATTCATGTCCAGCTTGCTTACTGATTCTATATGGTATGTCTAAGTCGTTGGTCCACAGAAGAGATCGAATACCCTCTGGGAAACATTTGAGGTATCATGGAAATTTTATCTGATTTGGATGAAGGCATATGTAACACTGTTAGGTCCATTTCACATTTTAACAACTGGCTGTCCAGGGTCCAGTTTGAATTGAAACTGATATCTGTGAGGCCTTTATCTTGGCTTTTGATAACTACTGTTGCCATTTGGAAAGCCTAAGAAGCACTGTCTTGGTTTTGTTTTGAGGTCCAATTAATTTTCCAAAGGCCAAAAATTCTGTCAGATTTAATCCAGTTATACCAGACTGTTCGTGGAGTTGACAGTTATGTGTTTCAACCTCTCTGTCCAGAAGCAATTGAAAGAACATCCGTGAAAATACACTGCACAGCAGGGGTGAGAACAGATGGAGGAATCATGTCACAAATTAAAGGTGTGCTTGGACTTTAAAAAGAAACCAGTGTCCCTTGGAAGTCACTATGAATCAGTATTGATCCAGCCAAGCGCATCTTTTTATAGACAGCCACACTAGCTGCTATCAAGGGCTTGCTTCCCTGTGTTGCTGTGCCCGTTACCCTGGTAACCAAACAAAACATTCCAAGGCTCTGCATTGTTAGACGGAGAAAATTGTCACTTTCAGACTATTTTGACTGAAATTATGGTAAACCCTTTTGTCTTATTTTTCCAAGTGATGTCCCGTAGGCATAACTCAATGAGGATTAAAATTGTTGAAATGTTCCACAGCAATCTCCTTTCCTTCCTGTTACGAATCTGCTGGGAAACGCAGTGATAAATTCATTGAGTATTTGACTTGGCACTTTGATTCACTTAAATCTTTGTTTACTATAAATTAAATCTGTTGTAATAGAAAACGTGCAATTGATTTTATACAAAGTTAAGAAGATTAGAAGGAAGTTGAGTTCCTGTGTTATAGGCCACCTTACATTTGAAAGTTGATAAATTTATTTATTATTTATTTATTAGTTCAAATTTATATTGCCGCCCACCCGCCGTGGCAACTCAGGGCGGCTTACAAAAAATACATTACATTACAATACAATATGTTGGTGTGGGCTCAGGAGGAGAGGCGGCAAAATCCTCAACCTGCCCTGGCTTCCTCCTCCCCCGGCAGCCAGTGCAGGCACAGGGGGAGGGACGGCAAGGTCCTCAACCTGCCCTGACCTCCCCCCCCCGGCAGTTGGTGTAGGCACAGGGGGAGGGGCAGCAAGTTCCTCAACCTGCCCTGACCTTCTCCCCCCCCCCTGTCAGTTGGTGTAGGGACAGGAGGAGGAGTGGCAAGGTCCTCAACCTGCCCTGACCTTCTCTCCCCCTGGCAGTTGGCATTGGCACAGGAGGAGGAGTGGCAAGGTCCTCAACCTGCCCTGGCTTCTTCCCCTGGCTGAGAAATCTGGGTTTATAGAGGCTAGCTGGACATTAGTCACCAAGTGAATAAGATAATGAAAGAAAACAGAAGGCCTCGATGAGCAGGCAAACAATTAAATAGCTAAAGATGCTGTGTGTGTTTACCACATAAGGTGAGGTGGCCCATTGGACAGTAGGCTTGAGAATATGTAAAGAGCAGCAAAGAGCCACTTGTTGAAGCTATTGGCTGAAATCCTGTTATTTGGCATAGTAAGTGTCAACTCAAGTAAAGCCACTGATTCACCAGTTGTGTTTGGTCATTGGGATGTAAACGTTGGCTTGTGCACAAGTATGATTGCTCAGACAATGATTCACTATCTGAAACGTTAGCTTGACTGGCTTCTAATGCTGTGCGATTTTTAATGATCAGAATATGGATTGTCACTAAGAGTCCCTCCCCAGACTGGAAGGGGAAGCAAGCAATAGGTCCTTTATGAAACACTTGCTAAGAAAGCTTGGTAATTTTAACATGCTGTACAAGCGGTTTGGGTGAGGCATTTGATCTTTCTGAATTCCTATACAACAACCCAATCCACCCCCCACGCGCAGCGGTCTCTGCGACTGCAGTAGGGTTGGGGAAAGCACCTTTCCCCCGACCCTACTGCAGTCACAGAGACTCCTTTTCTCTTTCCCTCCCTGTATTTAAACTACAGGGAAGGGGGAAAGAGAGAGATGTGATTGGTTCTCTAGAAATTCTTCTCTATCACCATATCCCAAAAGAATCAATTTTCCCTGTCAACTTTCCTCTTCACTGTCCAGCTTCTCACACTCTTTGTTGGGAATACAACAACGTGGATGATCTTGGTCTCCAGTGACATCCGTACACTTAATGATCCTTCTAATTATTTCATTGCTACCTTTGGGAACTCTCCTGGTGGCTTAGTGGTTAAGGCGCTGAGCTAGAGAATGGAAGGTCAGGTTTCAATACCTGAGAGCTGCACTTGGGGACATGAAAGGAGCCTCATTCAGGCATCCCCTAAAAATCCTTTCAAGCCAGAGTAATCTCTTGACATGAAATAATAATTATTGCTACACTTCTGAGTACCAGGCCCTTCTTGTGATGTTTTGGCTGCAGACTCCATTTGGGTTGATGATTCATTGTGGAGGTTATGTGGACAGAATTAACAAGTATTTTAACCTTTTCCAACCTGTAATAGCCCAGATGCAGTGGTCAGCTTCATAGCAAAGAAACAAATGGGTGTTCTTTACATCCATTCAGAATAAGCTTCACAATTTTTATGCTATAGAAATCAAACTCTTGTTGACTCCTGGAAAATGAGAGGAAAATTCTTTTTTAAGTTTAAGAACAACTGTTCACTGTTGTCCCACTGAATTCATTGTACATCAAGAATCAAGTTTCCGGCTGGCATTAAACAAGGAACAATCCTTTTATTTCTACTTCTATACAGAATCATGAAGCTTTCTCACTGTTCGCATTTAATTTATTCTATTGTATATGTTGTCCAGACCTTTCCGCAGGAGTATATATTTAAACACAAGAGGGTAGGAACATCAAAGATATGGGGTTGTAGAACAAAGGGACTGTGTTCCTTATTTCTTAAAGACTCGGTAACAAAACACCATACAGACACATGCACAGAAGATTGTGTTCTGATAACAGCAAATGCTAAAAAAAGAAGAAAAGGTCCCTGAAAGAAAGGGTTCAATGAAAACCAAAAAGTATATCTTTTTCAGCAAAGAATGGAACTCTTTTAAAGTTCCACAAAGTGAAATGGGCACATTTTGAAAGCTGAAGTACTGTATTTAAGACTGAAAGAATAATACAAAAAGGACTGGGGAGGCTGAGGAAACCCAACTTCCAAGACATGTGGATGTTGGAGACAGGAGGCAGGAGCAACCCTTGAGAGCACCAACAAGTGGGTTAAATACCCTGTTTGGACATGCTCTCAGTATTATTCTTGCCTTTCACACCACATAAATACCCCAAGGATGATTCTGGGGTGAGACCATTAATGGCCTGAGGAGAGGAAGAAGGCAAGAGTTGATCTCTAAATGTGCAGGAAGGCTTTATTTGAAACTATTGGCCATGGCTGGGAGGGTCAACATTTCAACTTTGTTTCAGGCAGCAATATATCTTGACCTGGCACCATTAGGCCCATTATTTATTAGGGAGAGAAATACTGGCCACTATCTTGAAATATAACATTCTTCATTAAGTTTCTTTGGACAGAGTAATATAAGACCTCGCAGTCAGATGTCAGCTGTTACAACCTGATAACTACTTCTCCCATAGAAATGTTAGGGATATTTGGCCTATGTAGACATTTGTTAGGGCCAGCTCTGTCATCTGAGGTAATTCAAATATTCCATATGAGGATGACACTCTCATTTTCAACTTCTGCAGTGGATGCAGTTCAATGCCTGAATGACTACTTGACTTTGATAATGGTATGGTCTCAAACTAACAAGCTGAGGCTTAACCCTGACAAGATGGAGGCCTTGGTGTTGGAGGGACCATCTGTACAATTAGGTGGTCTGGTCCCTACTTTAGGTAGGGTGGTCCTCAATCCTTGGGATCAGATGTGCAGCTTGAGGGTAATTTTAGATCCCACTTTAAAATAGCAGTAGTATATAAAACCACATTTTCCCAACTTTATCAAGTCACACAATTGCATCCCTACTTGGACAGACATTCCCTCATAACCCTAGTTCATTCATTGGTAAACTCACAAATTGACTACTGTAATGCTCTCTATGTAGGGCTGGCCTTGTCCCTGATATGGAGATGTCACCAAGTGCAGAATGCAGCTGCCAGGCTAGTAATGGAAACAAAGATATTTGAGTGCATCTCCCCAGCCTTGGCAAATCTGTACTGGCTCCTTGTCCCTTTCCATATCAGGTACAAGGTGTTATCCTTAACATAAAAAGCCCTATATGGTTTAGGCCCTTATTATCTGTTGGAACATCTCTCCTATAGAGCAGCTGCCTGTACCACTGGTTCTTCACAGTCCCTACGCCAAGCATGGTGAGAAAGGTTATGACAAGAAGGAGAGCATTCTTGGTAGTGGCACCCACCCTGTGAAACTCATTATCAGCAGAGCTGTACCAGGCCCCATCGCTGGGCATATTTGAAAAACACCTGAAGACATTACATTTTAAAGAAACATTTAGGGATATCCTCCACAATGCCAGCTAATAGTTTAGTTTGAATATATTTTATTGTTTTCCTCAGATGTTTCCATTATATATTGTTTGATTGATTTGTTTGCTTTATTTATAAAATTTTCTACTGCTGTAAACTGCTCAGAGTGGGAAATTGCCCAGCTGGGCAGTAAAAAAACACAACCAAATAAAGTTATGTTTTATTGAGGGTTTGAAAAATGCATATATTTGCCCATCAATAATGCATTGGATGAGTGTAAATTTAATGAATGCCTGTAGGACATTCTGAAAGTGTGTCTTAGGTAAACAGGATCTTAGGCAAATGAGTCCTACGTTGAGTCAATGCACTAGTTAATGAAGAACTGTTTCAAAGTTTGTTCTGGTGAATATAAACACTAGAAAACAGATCAACGAAGAGCTACTCCTGTTAAAACATAGCAGTTGGCAAGAGAGTATACAGGTTGCTGATTCATGATGGGTACTTCAGCTGCTTTATTCATAGAATGAAGTAAAAGGTAACAGGTTGTAAAATTGGGTATTCCAAACCAGAATTTAGGACAGAATGTTTTTTAACTATAGCTCCTAGAACCATTTACCTCTCATCTTTGCTGTGACTCCAAGAGAGGGCTAGAAGAAAGTTATATTTCTTAGGCAAGAAATATAATTTTATCTTGCAGAAAAGCTACTGCTATGACAGGGCCTGAGAGTTCCTTTTCCCACAAATGTTCTTACGTGTATACATGTCTTGCTATATGTGTGGATTTGAGTCAAGCCAGTGTGTATGTGTGTGTGTGTGTGTGTGAGAGAGAGAGAGAGAGAGACCCCACCCCACAACTTTGAAAGATGAATGTGAATGCAGCATAACAATTTTGGGGAAACCCTGCCCCAGTATCATGGACATGTTTGTATTTTGAGTATTCCTGCTCAGTAACATCACATGGATTTCTGCTGCCCGGGGCTAAAGCCAAATTTGCCGCCCCCTGGTGGATGCTGGTGCCCGCTCCCGCTAGGGCTTCTGGGAATTGTAGTCCAAGAACACACAAGCATTACCCAGGGGGGGCCCTAGCCCCCCCACGTAACACCACTGTTCCTGCTTGACTATTGCCTGACCATTTGTTTATTGGTAACTCCCTTTCTTAATTTCATGGCTATTCTCCTTGAAACATCGTCTTCCTTTTCCTCTGCCGTAGCACATAGAGGACTAGAGCAAACACCAGAAGAAGTAGAGCAAACACCAGAAGGAAGTTGGAGGATGCTATTTGATGCTGAAGTATGTTAAAGTACTGAAAATGTTTGCAATTTTAACTTGTACATCTGAAAACTGAATGGCGTGTTAACTATGCAGTTCAGGGGTCGGGGAAGCATAGCATTTAGATCAATGGGACTTAAATTATGAGCAATGCCCTTGTCACATTGATATCAGTAGCGTGCTAACATGCTTATTCTTCTCTTGCTGAAGACCTGAGATTTAACTTGGTTATTAGTAATTCTCCATTTGGTGTTCATGGATTCGTAAAATGTTTCTTGGAACGATCCAAATCTGCTTATTCTACTTGCAGTTGGTTGACTTTGTCACAGAGATGGAAATTTAAGTGTCAGGTTCAATTTTTCCCCACATTGCTCAGAATAAATTGAATAAAACTTTGCTGAAACTAAACAAAACTGTGTTTCATCAAACACTGCTAAGTAATGTGAATCTGGACACTGTAACCAGATATGTGCTAGTGTATTTCTCTTAATACAGCCTTTCACTTCTGATGAAAGCCCTTTTAATGTTTGAAACTAATTTTATTGTTGATCTTTCAGTATAATGGCCTTGATGCTGTTTTATTTTGATTTGCTGCATACCATCTTACTTGGCAGGATAACTTAGCAAGGTGGGTACCTGGGGAATTCACTTTCTCACCATCTTGCCTGGGAGAAGAGCCAGGCACTGAGCACACAGCACTGAGCAAGGTGCACAATCCCAGGGAACTAACAGAAGAAAGAAATGGGAAACCTCTTCTAAAATCAATATTACGGTCCAAGACTAGCATAGAATAGCAAAAGGAACAGAAGTTAAAATGAGGGCACTTAAAATATATCAAGAGACAGAAGTTAAAATGAGGGCACTTAAAATATATCAAGAGCAGAAGTTAAAATGAGGGTGCTTAAAAAAGGAGCGTTTCTGTTCAGAAGTTAAGGAGTAGTAAGATTAGTACATAAGATCTATAATGTTATAGCTATTACTAAGCCTGTGCTGTAGTGCCAGTTGTTTATTTAGCTGATAGTCCTGCCAGGATTGTTCTTCTGATCTTACACGATGCGGCTCAGAATTTGGCAGTGTTGTGAGTGAAGGTGAGCCTTTCATCACACAGCAGCCAGTGGGTGTATGTGCTGTTTGACCAGCAAGGATACTTGCAGAGTACTTCTAAGTATTCAACTCCTAGAAAAAACTGGAAAGGGTAACTATAAACCGGACTCTACTTAAGAACAGATTTCTGTTGCTGTTCTTTTTATTTTTGTTGTTATTATACCATCTTGAGAACACATGCAGAAAATTGGTAGAAAAATAAATAAATGTATTTAAAAAATAAGCCAGTAGGTTGCTCTCCTGGTGTGCTGAATTATATGTTTACCTTGGATATCTTAGAGCTGTTATTCAGCGAGGGGTTCACACATTGGAAGACATCTCTGCAACGACAATCCGTACATGCAAATGGGCTTGAGAAATCAAGTCTACTTGCATGTGGTTTTTTAGCCATTTGGATATCATGCCACCCACTGGCTAGGCGGACCATGACGTGTGCCCTCTGCTTTCACCTTGCCCAAGGGATCCAGTGGGGGATGCTTTGGTGGGTTTTAGTCCTGGCCTAACATCATTGATGAAATGAGATATAACTTGGAGAACTCGGCTCTACAGCAGCATAACAAAAATGATTTCTCCATACACATTTTATATTTAACACATTATTCTAAGTTCAACACGTAGAGTAGTTCTGTCATTATTGTGATATTGCATCATTATCCTTTGAGTGCCTGGCGGATAGTGGTCCATGGGGTCGCAAAGGATCGGAATCAACTGTGTGACTGAACAACAACAACAAATTGATTGTTCTCAAAGGATTCCATTGAACATAGTTACAGCAGTTAGTACTACTGTAACTATATGGCTCCATTCAACACAATCCTTGGACCTATGGCTTGGTGAAGTATTTATGCTCCTCCAGAGGGTTCTACCATCCTTCTACAGACAATTCTCAGTATCTCATCAAAGTGCTAATACCAGGATTCTACAAAATGGAGTTATGAGAGTTAAAGTAGTGTCAGACTTGAATTAACCAGAGGGTTCTACCATCCGTCTACAGACAATTCTCAGTATCTCATCAAAGTGCTAATACCAGGATTCTACAAAATGGAGTTATGAGAGTTAAAGTAGTGTCAGACTTGAATTAACTATGTAGTGTGATCAACTTGCCATGTATGAATAATGATTTTTAGTAGGAGACTTAACTGTCCATATGTAATTCACCCTAAAAACCTCTAAAGCCCCCATTGCTCAGTCTACTACTGTTCATGAAAAAACTGATACAGTACTCTTTAAGAAGAGTTCGTAATCACTTTTTCTGTCAAACTGTGAGTAACAAATAGGATAATCTCTTGTTAAGCACCCAAAAGGGGGAAATTTCCATTGGAAAGGAGAAAAGCTGAGAATAATATAGTAAAATCTGAATATGCTAATGTACATGGTCAGATGCAATATTAGAAATAATTATTATAATTTAAATAGAAATAAAGTACCACTGTGCTTGGTGGGCAAATTCATGACCTCCACATTCTCTCTTTTTATGATTTGTTATGTTTAAACTAAGGTACTGCAGTGGCTTAGTGATTAAGATGCTGAACTTGATGACTGGAAGGTCGGCAGGTCTGCAGTTCAAGACCCAAGTACTGCATGATGGAGTGAGCTCCCATCTCTGTCCCAGCTCCTGCCAACCTAGCAGTTGAAAAGCAAGTGTTAGGTAAACAGCGTTCCATGCACTCCGATGTTTAGTCATGCTTGCCACATGTCCACGGAAACATCTGCAGACATAGTCAGTGATGGCTCTTCGGCTATAAACAGAGATGAGCACTGAACCCTAGAGTTGGAAAGGGCTGGCTTTCGAACAAGGGTGACCTTTACCTTTTCCTATGTTTAAAATAGATTTGGATTGGACAGTGCTGCAAAGAGGATTATGCTCTTTAAAGGAGGAAGCCTGACCACCATAGCATTATGTGACTGCTATAAAATGTTTTCAAATTACCGTAGGCCATTAAGTTTCTTTTGAAAACAAAGTTACATGTTCCTTTCCCCCAATTTTTAATTCAATTTCAGTTAATCATCTTTGATTTCAATTAAAAGCAGACATGTTGCTCACAATTGCCTGTTTTTTTCCCCGCCATGCTTTTGTAATGTCTTGCTAGCAGAGCTTTTTTTTTTTTAAGAAAGGAATGATTGAGTTGAAATTTTCTTAGAGGAGACCATTTGCAAAATAAAGTCAATCTCTGAAAAGGCTTGTATTTAGTACACTGCAGTTGGAAGCATTCCAGAATTTCCATGTCCTTTGTTGTTGTTATTATTATTATTATTTTAAAAAAGATTGGCACACTTGTTTGTGGCTGCAATTGCTGAGCACATACATTTTAAAGGTCAGGTGGAGGCAATTATCTTGGCCTGACCTTCTACATAAGAGCCTTTTAAAAAGATCCTTCCAACAGCGTTTCCTACATATTGTAGTAAAAAAAAAAACCTCCTTCCAAAAACAATGCAATTTGCTCATCTTTTGACATTCTGATCTGATTAGAATAAGTATTACTATACCATTTTCTATTTCCTGTGTAACAACTGGAAACATCTGATTTATTTGTTCTGTGTGCTTCAGAATTGTTGTTGTGCATATGGGCCCTCATGAGAGAAGCTTTTGTCCAAAAGGAGAGATAACAACTAAGCTATTTCTCTACCCCAGTCTGAAATTTTCTCTGTCTCTCCTTTTTTTAATGAGACCAGTGACCAAATGTGCACAACAAAGCAAGGATGGCTTTGGATCAAAGTTGAGGCTTTTATGGAAAAACATCCATGATTTAGCAATGCTAATATCCCCCCTGTGGAAATTCAAACTGAGGAGCATTCTAGAATCCTCAGATTGATTGTCCTATATTAAGCAGTGAAATCCAGAAGGAGAGACAGAGTTTAGACAATGGAGGGAAAGTGGCTTTTTGGCCAAGGCACTAATATTTGAAAGTTTGCCTGATGAGCAACTCATCTGTATTAAATTTGTCAAACTGCAATAGCGATGCTTATTGTTTTAGGCTAGAGAGATTCTATGGAGTTGCCAGTTTTAAGTCACAGAGTCTAAGGGAAAGGGGAAAATAAAGGCTTGATTCAAAAACCTTTGCTAGCTAGCTAGATCTATACAGTACAGTATATGGAAAAGCTTCACTTTGGACTCTTTGGGATGTGGCAAACATTCTGTCTCAATTGATCGTAGCAGTTGATGGTTTGTCTCAAAGGACAGCCACACTTAACAGGATATGCACCCACCTGGTATCGTAAAAACCTCATCTCTGAAAATGGCTTCCCTTTAGAACAGGAGTTCTCAACCTTTTAAAGACGGGGCCCGGGTCATGCCTCCCTCAGACAGCCATTTTGCCCTTCGTCCATAACATGGCACGTTTTGGTCTGGTGGAGGCAGTGGGGGCCCACTTGAAATGTTGCTGTGGACTAATCTGACCCATGGGCCACAGATTGAGAATCCCTGCTTTAGAAGAATGCTGAATTTTGTTGTAAAAATATAGTTTGAAATCCACTGTCTGGAGTTATTTTCCAGAAATACTTTTTATAAAAGTCTAATGGTGTGCTAATTGAAAGCTTCCACTGGGACACTCTGATGCAAAAACTAGCTTCTCATGAAAAGTGCCATAGCACTAAACTCTGCCTTGGGAAAAGCCCAGGAACAAAGTAAAGCATAATTTCAAGAGAGAAAAAAGCTGTGGTAAGTTAGAAAGAAAAACACCTATTATTATTATTATTATTATTATTATTATTATTATTATTATTATTATTATTATTATTATTATTATTATTATTATTATTATTATTATTATTATTATTATTATTATTATTATTATTATTTGCATCAAGCCTGGCATCTTAAGGATAGTGGGAAAATTCTAGAACTGACAATGATGGTGCCAATACTTTTACAGGAATTTTTGTTTGTCTGGAAGATCAATTAAGAAATTCATATTTATTTATTTATTTATTTTATTTTATTTCTTTACTGCCCATTCAGGTGGTATTCTACTCTGGGCAGTGAACAGACAGAAAACAAATGATGACAAAACACACAACAGGTCAGACAAACAACTGACAAATGTGTCACAAACTACTAAAATAAAATAAAATATTTGGTGTCTGAGGGCATAGAGACTCAACCTGACCGATAATTTATCTGTAAAGGGACAACACCCTGGAAAGCCTCCTTGAAAAGGAAGGTTTTTTAATTGCTTCTTAAAGATAGCCAGTGATGGAACCTGGCGCAGCTCTGCTGGAAAGGAGTTCCACAGTGTTGTTGCCACCACTGAGAAGGCTCTATTACTAGTTAAAGATTTTCAAGCCATCTTTGGGGTCGGCACCTGGAGCTGCACCGACTGAGATGACTGGCTGAAGTGGGGAGTTGTTCTGAGGGAGAGACACTCTGACAAATAGCAAGGTCCCAAACTGTAAAGGACCTTATAGGTAACATTAGCATATGGGGAATAATAACAGAGTGGCATTGTGCGGGCTTCAGCCGCCTGGGGCGAAGACCAAACTTGCTGCCCCCTCCATCTAGCCTTGCTGCCCCCCGTTAACCCCTTGCTTCCTGTTCCAAGGCCCCCGGGACTGGACCCAGGGCAGGGAGAGCCCCTGACAGCCAGCTGGGCAGGTGGGTGGGGTGAGCAGCGAGCACGCTGCGGGGTGATCGTCAGAGGAAGGCAGCAGCAGAGGCTTAGAAAAGGGCAACCACAGCTGGCGGGAGGCAAAGGGGGGCGGCCCGGCCGCCGGCGCAGCAAAAGGGCTGCCTTTTGCCTGGGAAGTCCAGCTCCCTAAGCCCAGGCAGAAGGAGGCCAAAGCAGTGGGGACATTTTGGCGCCCCCTGAAAAGCACTGCCCGGGGCCATCCGCCCCCCTGACCCCCCCATACTACGCTTCTGTAATAACAGCATATGTTCTCCGGTCTTGACATGGAATTCATTTGCAGGAGTAGTGTAATGATACTCTTCTTCACTTTTTACTGGCATACATTCTGATATTTCAAAACACCTGGACTACAGAGTGCTAAAAATGAAGTCGCACCTGCTATGTATGTCTCCTTGGTGACAAGAAGATGGAACGGGCTGCCAGTTTCTACCTCATAGTATAGATAAACATTTCTGGATTTTAAGTTTGATGTGTCTACTTGGTGAGCCTGCATACAATGAGTTTTAGCATATACTTTTGACTCCTGATGTTAGAAAGAGCCAATACAGAACCCTGCAGACATTCTTTATCCACCAGCAACCATGGAAACAATGGACATAATTGGGAGACTAGGGCCCTCAAGGTAACATTCTGTGCTTCCATTCAACCACTCCATGTTTGGAGAGAATTGAAACATGGAAAAGCTATTAACTGTTATTGGATACTAAACAGATGTATCTTATTGTTGCCACACAATTTGTTAAGGGATGTCAGTACTTCTATGCTGGACTTCTCATAATGGAAACCTCCTCACAGTGGGGTACTTTCTTGCCTTTTAAAAGGTTGTTTTCCTGGTAGTAAGTGCCACTGGAAAGTTTTTAAGCTATTTATCTTGACTAGTTTGCCGCTGCTCTTGCTTCTATGCTATTTTCGCTATTTAAACCAGCTTTTACTGGTGATGTCCACCACCACCACCACCATTTTCCCCATCTTATGTGTTGTTTTGCATGTCATTTTTGGCAATTAGTTGGAAAGCAAATGAAGTAAATTTCCCTATGAAACATTGTGTCTAAAAACACCATAATACTGAATAAATCAATGACTCCCCCCTTTATTTTGGAAAGAGAAAGCAATCTGAAAAGAGAAAACACACACACACACACCAGAAGTACTAAAATATCTTAAAAGATTTCAAAGAAATGGCCAAAATGATTCTTTCTTCCCTCAGATCACTTGCCTTCAATATGGTCAGGAATCCCATCCCAATAAAAAAATTTTTATAGTGGATAGTCAGGGCTTTGCCTCAAGAATGACAGTATATCTATGCTTGTGCTGTGTTAAGTGCTTATTCAAAGCATGCTCTACTGAGATTAGGGTGAATGTTTGTTTTATAGTGAAAATGTGAATTTTGTGCCAACACTGGAAACAACTCATCTTATATCATCATTAAACAAAGATGCCTTAGTTAATAGAACTTTCTAATATTCTTCGTCTAGTCTTACTTACCTAACTTATTGCAGCATCTTTGTAAAACTGGCTTATAAAAGTAGCTGCTATTCTTAAAGTTGAGCACCTTTCTCCCTCTTGCAGTGGTATCCTGGAGATGTATTTTATGTTGAAAGATGAGCACAAGGTGCTGGATAAATAGCATGTCAACCAGTGATGGGATGACAAAAATTCTACTACCACCCCATGACGTCACGGACGTCATGGGCGTGGTCAATGTCATGATGTCATGGGCGGAGCCGACATCATGACGTCATGATGTTGTAGGCGGGGCCAAAATAAAAATAAATAAATAAAATAAAAATAAATAAAATAAAAATAAACACACACACACACCTCAGCCCGCCCACCCAGTCAGGACAGCTACAACACAAACCCGTAAATAACTTAAATAAAATAAATAAATAAATAAATAAAATAAAAATTAAATAAAAATACAACCACCCACCCAAAACACAAATAAATCACCCACCCACCCCAAATAAAAAACCCTCACTTACCTTCCTTGGGACCGACGAAGCCCCATGGCCACCCGGCAAGGCGCGCCACCCCCGACTGCGGCTCCTCCTCCTCTGAAGGCCGCAGGCACAGAAGCCACTGCCTGCAGCCACCGTCCACAGCTGCCGCCACCGCCAGAGCTGCTGCTGCCTGCAGCCCTATGGCCTCCTCCTCCTCCTTGGGCCGACGAAGGAGCACATTGAGGCCTGCCTGGGCCGTCCGCTGCCGCCGAGCCTCCCTGGGCTGTCCGCTGCCGACAAGCCCCCATGCCCTGGGGACGCCCGGCGAGGCGCACCGCTGCTGCCTGCCGCCTCCTCCTCCGCCGGGCGCCTGTGGCCTCCTCCTCCTCCTTGGACCGGTGCCTTTTTGGCCCGGCTCCGGCTGTGGCCATGGCCAGGGGCGGCCAGGGGCTGCGGGCACCAGTGGCTCTGGCGGCAGCTCCGGCCACATGATCGTGGCCGGAGCCACCGCCAGAGCCACTGCTGCCCGCAGCCCCTGGCCAGCCCTGGCCAGCCAAAAAGGCACCGGCCCAAGGAGGAGGAGGAGGCCACAGGTGCCCGGCGGCGGAGGAGGCTGCAGGTGGTGGTGGTGCGTCCCGCCCGGCATCCCCAGGGCATGGGGGCTTGTTGGCAGCGGACGGCCCAGGGAGGCTCGGCGGCAGCGGACGGCCCAGGCAGCCCTCAATGTGCTCCGGGGGAGGTGCCTTCCTCTGAGGGCTGGTGCTGCTGCCGCCCTGAAAGGTGCGGCTCTGGCTCCAAAATAAAAATAAAATAAAATTGGAGCCAAAATGGCTCCAATTGACTGCGCATACGCAGAAACTCAATCTGACGCATGCGCAATGCGTCAGATTGAGTTTCTCCGCATGCACAGTCAATTGGAGCCATTTTGGCTCCGATTTAAAAAAAATATTTCTTTCAGTGAGGCATCCGGAACCAGACGCCTCAAAAGTTGACTACCCTCCCGGAGAACCCTCTGGGATTGTTCCTACTGGTTCCAGGGAACCGGATGGAACCGGGGTCATCCCATCACTGATGTCAACCCTAAAGCCAGAAATACTATTTTTTCTGCATAAAACGAGACACCATACAATGTTTGCAGCTTTGCTTTCAATAGCAAAGCAAACAAGATAGATCTGCCCCATCACACTTCTTCAGGTTTCCTCAACCCAAGAATAATGGTCTGATATGCATATTAATTATTTCTACTCCTGTTTTAAATATGATAACCATTTAGCATGGGTTGTTTTGCTTTGTCTTGTTTGGTTCATTTGTTTGTTTTTAGGCTTTATGAAGATACCAGCTTGGGTGAGCCACTGACTTCTACCCCTATCATGATCTCTCTGTGAACAGTATTATATTTCTTCAGAACTAGTGTATATTTTTATTTACCCTTCTTTTTAAAAAACCAAACACTCCAGTATTTTCAAAAGTCTAAAGACCTTGACATATGCATAATTAAAAGCTGGGAATTTGGAGTGTCCATATAATATTGTCTCTCTGAGCCCTGGTGGCACGGGGATCCAGGTTGACTCAGCCTTCCATCCAAGGTCAGTAAAATGAGTACCCATCATGTTAGGGGCAAAATGCTAATTAACTTGTGAACCAGCCAGAGAGTGCACAAAGCACTACAATGCGGTATACTGTATACATCTGTTGCTCTTGCTCCCTCTCTCTCACACACAAATGGAAATGTGAAACCTGTAACTATGCTTTAGGCTTAAAGGGGGTTTGGAGCAGTGTTAAAATTTCCTCACATTTAGAAGACTTTCTACTGTTTTAGCATAAGATAGTTTATAGAAAAGTATTCAATAAAATAATTTTAGCATGGAAAAATAGTATTATCTTAAGCTTAAAATAAACATTATAGATAAAATACATATTTACATAATAATAAAAAATACAGTTTTATACAACAATATCTATTATATTTAAATTATATACTTTAACATGTCACCAGACCAATAAATTATATACAGCTTCAAAGAGGTCTGGCAATTTTATAGTGCATAGAGTATTTTTTTTTAAAAAATAATTAAACAACAACTAACAGATATGACTGCAGAAAGCAAGACTCTGTTAGAGCCTTAGTGCCTTGAATAAGCAGCATCTGTAATAAAAAAAGAAAAGTTCTGTTAGAAAAACCCACACAGATCAGTTCGATTTTTAAAATCTTGCCAATCTCCATCACTAAGTATGTTATCATGAAAGCACAACAGCGATAGAGATAAGGCTGAAGTGTGTGAGAGAGTGGAAGAAACTGTGCCTTAGAATGAGGGACAGAATACTCAACCTGTCCTCTCTAACCAGATTTATGTGTTTTTAAGAGCTACATAAAAAGCAGAAAATTCAGTCAAGGAAACTGCTTGCAGCATGTAAATATTATGAAGAACAAAAGCCTGCATACTGATATTTTGGACCTGCTGAAGGCAGCGGAGCGATGAAAATGGGAAAAGGGGTGTGTGTATAAATGCAGGATGTATTAAGGTTCTCTTCACTATGCACACACAGTACAATCGGCACCGCCCAAAAAACTATACCAAAGTCAAGACCCTTTGAACTCAAGAGGACTTATTCCCACATCAATGTATATACAATATAAGATTATAGTCTTAAACTGGGCTTTTAAAAACATTTTTATTTAAATTTTATAAACATAAAAAAGACATAACTTATAAACATATTAAAAAGCTATATAAAAATCAAAATTATAGTCTTCAATTGATCTAAGAGCCATTACTTCACATAAGGGAACCCTGGGATTCATGGCATTATGAGAGTGACTAAGGTTTTGGCTGGTTTAGTGGTTAAGACGCTGAACTTGATGACTGGATTGTCGGCAGGTCAGCAGTTAGAAACCCAGGTGCTGCACAATGGAATAAGCTCCTGTCTCTGTCCCAGTTCTTGCCAACCCAGCAGTTCAAAAGCAAGAAATTGCAAGTAGCTAAATATGTACCACTTTGGCCGGAAAGGTAACAGAGTTCTTTGCACTCTGGTGTCTAGTCATGCCTGCCATATGACCACAGAAATGTCTGCAGACATAGACAGTGCTGGCTCTCTGGCTGTAAATGGAGATGAGCACCATACCCTAGAGTTGGACATGACTGGTTTTCAAACAAGGGAGTCCTTTACCTTTACCTGGCTAGATGGCTTAACTGGGGCAAGCTAAATTGAGTTGCCCAAAGTTATATAGAGGTCTGGTATGCCATCCAATTTTTGAAATAGGTGTGGGGCAAATTAAGAGAATGAAACTGTTCTGAGAGAAGGTACAAGGGGGGAAGGCAGAGAAAGGGTAAACACCCTTATTATTTCCGAATGAACGGTATCCGAAACAGAATGCTACAAGTCCTATTACTAATTTAGTAAGTGTAGTATTTGGAAAATTTTCTTCAGAGATGAATGACTATCATGATATAATGATATACCCACCCATAATATCATGACATTCATTCATCTCTGAAGAAAAATTTCCAATTATTATGCTTACTATGGTGTACCCGTCCATAAGAGGCTGTGGTGGCTCAGTGGTTAAGAAGCTTGCCTTGTAGCTGGAAGGCTGGCAAGCTGGCAGTTCAAGACCTGGGTACCTCATGACAGTTTGAGCACCTGTCTCTGTCCCAGCTCTTGGGGACATGAAAGGAGCCTCATTTAGTCATCACCTGAGCGGAATTTCTCCAGGAAAAATCCTCTCACCCCAGAATAATTTCTGACACAAAATTATTATTATATCCATCCATTGGTGAGCAAATATAGGATTATTTTATTTATTTATTTATTACATGTCTATACCGCCCATTTGGGAAAATTTCCCACTCTGGACGATGTACATACAAATATCAAATAAACCAAAAAAAGACACAATGTGCTCTTATTTCTGGTTAACTATTGTTTTCTTAAAGCTTGTTAAATCCATGCTTACCTCTGTGATACTCTGGATTCACATTTTCATAGATTGGGAACAATGGATTTTCCTGCTCATGCCGTAGCTTTCTTGCTCTTAAGACATCTCTAACACATTGATGTAAATATACATACTGACACTACAAGAATAAAGAGCAAATAATAAAGAAGATA
This sequence comes from Furcifer pardalis, assembly GCA_030440675.1. Lineage (NCBI taxonomy): Eukaryota > Metazoa > Chordata > Lepidosauria > Squamata > Chamaeleonidae > Furcifer > Furcifer pardalis. The sequence continues at coordinate 181,194,818 of CP126892.1, read as the reverse complement.
TCAGCAAAGGAACTTTTTATGAGGCATATCCTTGTGGATATGCTCACAAATCCTTAAGCCACTAATGGTTTGCCTCTTTTACAATTTCACAACTGGTATCCAGCTGAAATCTGGCTTCCTTTAGTTGGAGCCCATAATTACATGTCTCTGGGATGATTGAGAACAGATCCTTTTCCTCCTGTTTATGACTATCTTTCAAGTACTGTATTTGAAAAGTGCTTTCATGCTTCCTCTCAGTTTCCTTTTCTCAAAGCTAAACATGCCCAGTTCATCGTTTGTTTATTGGATTTATATAACTGTCCTTTTCACCTAAGCGACCCAGGGTGGCTCACATCATCAGTTAAAACCTATACCCAATGCTGATTAAAACTAAATATTATAAAACTATCTAAAAAACGTTTATAAACTCTCCCCAATCCACTTTAAAAAAGATCTTTCAGTCTTTCCTCTTAGGGTTTCCTGTCCGCTGATTATCCTTGTTGCTTTCCCATAAACTTGTTCTAGTTTGTTGGCATACTTCTTAAAGTGTGACGTCCACAATTGGCTATAGTACTCTAGACAAGGCCTAGCTAGTGCTGAATAGAGGGAGACTAATATCTAATTGGGTTTGGAGACTACACTTCTGTTAATGCTGCCTAAAACAGCCACTACTCACTGTTGACTCATATTCAGCTTATAATGTGCAACAATTCCAAGATCATTTTTCCTTGTAGTATTGCTGAGCCATGTATCCCCATCTTGTGACCCTTCTACATGTAGAACTTTGCACATATCCCTGTTAAATTTCACTCACCCCAGTGCTCAAGACTATCAAGAATTTTAAAATTAATGTTCCTGTCTTCCAAGGTATTAGTCCACCCAATTTTGTGTCAGCAGCAAATTTGCTAAGTATTTCCTATATTCCCTCATCCAAGTAATTAATGAAAATGCTGAAGAGCACTGGGCCCAGGACTGAGCCTTGTGACTCTCTACTTGTTACACCTTCCCAGTTTGAAAAGGGTTGATATGCACTCTCAGAGTATGATTCTGTAACCATTTCCCCAACTGTTTAAATCATGAATGGGACAAAATACCCATTTGACAAAGAGAAGTCTTCAAGAAAATCACCAAGCTCTTCTTTAAACATGAAGAGCTTAGTGATATTCTATTATAGTGTCACTGTGTTTATATTCCCCACAATTGGCATACAAAGACATATTGCTTCTGGTACAGGAGATAAAATATAGACACTGTGATTAGTAGTGTTGGTAGCCTAGTCTTTGGGTTTTTTTTCCACATCACACCCAGACTGCAATTGTTTTCAAACCCCAGTTTATTATGAATATCTGGTTTCTGCTCCAGAAATATAGAAGTGGGAAGATTCTAATTCTACTGTGATTTGGTTTAATGAAATTGTATTACATGATTGGACAGCACAGTTGAGCCCGTGGCCATGCCAGGTAGCTCTGAAATGTCACTGTGACAGAGGTGAGTCACCAAATTTCAATTCAGGCGAGAATGTACAAACCTTTTTGCCTATAATAAATACATTAATTTCTAGTTCAATGACATGCAGTGTTGAATCTACAGTGTAGTCAAAAATCTCAAGACCAAATTATGCATGTACTGTATGATATATGTATCACCCGCCACCGCCACCCCATCTTCCTCCTCCTAGGAAGCTGCCTTATACTGGGTCACAACCTTGGCCCATCTAGCTCAGTATTGTCAACACTAACTAACAGCAACTCTCCAAAGTTTTAGGCAGGACCTTTTCTTAGCCTAAACTAGAGAAGCCTGGTATTTCATGGTGTTTCCCGAGACCTAATAAGGTTTGTACCTACTTAGCTCCCAAAATTAGATTATATTTTTAAATTAATTTACTTTTATTTAAACATTAGATTTGTGCTCATTAGAGTCTTTAATCCATATTATGATTTTTCATTAAGTTCCAATGAACTACACTGTGTCAACAGCAAATATTGGCTGAAATCACGATGCTTAAAGTAGTAAGTTGAACTTGGTTAGTCAACTCCCCTGTAAATACCAGTAATTTAAATAGGCCTACTCCAGTTCCAAAGGGGCTGCAGTGGCTTAGTGGTTAAGATGCTGAACTAGATGACTGGAAGGTCAGCAGTTTAAGACCCGAGTGCTGTAGAATGGAGTGAGCTACCATCTCTGTCCTAGCTCCTGTCAACCTAGCAGTTTGAAGCAAGAAATTTCAAATAGATAAATAGGTACTGTTTCGGTGGGAAGATAATAGCATACTATGCACTCCAGTGTCTAGTCTTGCCTGTCACATGATTATAGAAATGTCTGCAGCACTAGTGCTTTGGCTGTAAACAGAGATGAGCACTGCACCCTAGAGTCAGATATGACTGGCTTTTGAGCAAAGGCAACCTTTACCTTACACTAGTTGCAACGTACAATGCTAAAGTGAATCACATCTGGAGTCGGCCCATATTGCTTTTTGGCACTATGCACGAGCATGCCTCATGCACAACACTGGAGCCAATTGCAATAGCAGCATGCAAAGCAGCTACAGGTGTCCTTATCAATACTGTCACCCAATGCAAAGGATGCTATTGCATGAAATTGCCTAGGATGGTAGGTCAGTTTGGGTTAGGCTTCAGCTGCGATGCCTGTTTAGAGAGTACAGAAGTGCACAAGGTGATTTTCTATCTCTTGTAGTTGAACTGATTAGATACTATCATAGGATTCACGTCTATGCCCATTTAAAAAAATCATCTGCCCAACTCACTTTATTATCCACTTTCCCACATGTTAAAAAAATGAACTCCTTTTCCAAACATCATAATAATGAATTATTGCAAGAACTACTTGGTAAGTAGAGCACACAAAAATGTCATTTCTCCAATCTTGCAGCTTGTAAGTAGTAAGCTCTACGTCCTCAACTGCTGCGTCCTTCTTTATCTCTGCCTATTTCTCTGATGGATTTTAAAGCACTCCTGCTCTGACCTCCTAAGCATGTCTCATCTTTTTGAACCATTGTCTCTCCCTCACTAAGCCTACTGCTCTGAAAGATCAATGCTGTTTCACCCATGGGCAAATATATATCACATTATTTCACTCAGGTATTTCCATGGTGCCTGTAAATTACTGTCCATATAAATGGATAGTGAAATAAGCATTCTGCCAAACCTAGTGAAAATGGTTTTAGAATTTTTCCATTGTACAGCACTGCATTTCTTTTGAGGTTATTGTTATGCAGAAAGCTGCCTCGTTATTATTATTTTTTGAAAAGCCCAGTAACTATGCATTCATTTCTGCAACACTTAAAGTGTACACTTCACAAGGGGAGCTAAAGGGGGTGGGGGAACAAAATAATCCTCAAGTCTAAGTGATGTGAGATGAAAGCCTTTGCTATGGCAAAGCTGATTGGAAGTTCACAGATGTTACATTTTTCAGAGGTGATGTGTGAGTACAAGAAGGTAGAGAAAGGATGTATTTTTACTGTTTAAAATGTTTTTTACCCTGCAGAACTGCCACAGCTGCCTGCAGAATTCAACACACTTTGTGGAGCAAGTTGCACAATAATTGGGGGGTGGGTGGGTGGTCCATGGGGTGGTGAAGGGTCAGAATCGACTGTGCGACTGAACAACAAATGCACAATACACAATATGCGCTGACACATGCATGTGCACAGAAGAATACAATGGATTAGAGGAATCAGTACAAATACCTGCTGTGTGTTTTAAAATAATGCACATCCCGGATTTGTGTTGTACCTTCCTCAGTATTTACAAATAGTAAAGATGAAGCTAAAGTATTTTGGACATCAAATGAGAAGAGAGAAACCTACCTACTTCTATATAGTAACATTGGATAAGCGATTTATGAACATAAAAGACACTTGGTATTAAGTTTTTGTTTTTGAGAGGCTGCTAAATAAGAAACTCTTAAAATTACTCATGCAGAGGTTGCTATTTTATTGTTATGTCTGCTTACTATCAGAAATGACAATAAAGAAAAAAATGCTCCAACAGCAACTTTCACAACCAGTATGAACACTATCAATCACTGTATGTCTGCTAATAAATTCACTGAATTCTCTTATGGAGGAACTTGAGAAAGCCTTGATGCTGGGAAAGGTCAAGGGCAAAAGAAGAAGGGGGCGGCAGAGAATAAGATGGCTAGATGGTATTGTTGTGGCAATGGGCACAAAGCTGGTTACAAAGGAGGATGTTGGAGGATAGGGGTTCCAGGCATGTGGTGGTTCATAGGGTCACGAAGGGTCGGAATCGACTACATAACTGAACAACAACAACAAAACAGTATCTGAATCCATTCTGAACCTGGAAAACTGATGCAAATGTAGGATTATTTTTATTATTTGCTAATCAAGATGGACTCAAAGATGAGTTTAAGTCTTGGATCTGAGTGGAGGAGGGGCAAACTAAAATAATTAGGAGTCCAGAGTCAGGGAAGACTGAAGAAAAAAGGTGAGAAAAGGGAACTGGTTGAAAAATGGAAATTATCAGGTTGTGAATGGTTTTCTTCTTTTCTCCAGGGAACGAGGCATACTGGCCACCCTCTAGTTGCTATCCTAGACCAAAGCACACATTACATTAAATGTGCAGTTTAGTAATCTAAGCTTAGTATTTCTATTTTACATAGTGGTTCAATCTGACCCTGATTGGAGCTTTCCTTGACAAATAAAGTCACGGAAGACTAAAGCATGTGAGGCCAGCCTGTGTTTAAAATAAGGTATACTTTGGCGTGCTGTCTTGATTATATGAAACACTTCTTATGATCTTGCACTACATACAAAGACAACAAATAAAGTGGTTTGTTCATCTGGAGAGAATGTCCTGGAATTCCATACCTTACAAAGCATATGTGGAAAGAGGAGAAGGACAAAGACCTTGAGGCAGACCCAGAAGAAGGTGGAGAGACAACATCACAGAAATATTAGAAAATAACAGTATGCCTCGTTCCAATGGAAGGTGATGACCTGCTGGGTCTTTAAAGAAAAACAAGAACATTTCACTATCTCTTAGAACTCAAACACTGGTTGTGTTAACCTCCTTCCCAGTTTGGGCTAGGATGGTGGTGGTGGTGGTGGTGGGGACAGTTTGGGATAATATGTTAATGTTTGTTTTGTCTACTTGCCTCTGCATCTACTTTTAATCTTGTTCTGAAGTAGGCTTGGAGAACAATTCTCATCCCTCACGTTGAGCATTATTGTGATATTTGAAGGAAAACATTTTAATTTACATTGGAGGTCTCTAGTTATTTTGATAATATAATAAGAACACTTTGTATCTGTGGCTTACCTCTGTCTGGACCATGTGAACCCTGTGAAGCCTCAGATCATGCACTGCCCCATAAATATCTACAGAATCTTTTGAGTCCAACTGCTGAAGGATTCGATCCAATGCCATGAATGTCCCTGTTCTACCAACTCCAGCACTGGGTGGAAAGAAGAGGGAGAGAATGGAAACACATGAACCTTTTTGTCTCGCCTACTATTGTTATAAGGGACTGCAGTGGCTCAAGTGGTTAAGACCCTGACTGGAAGGCTGCAGGTCAGCAGCTTGATACCCAAATACTACATGACAGAGTGAGCTCCCGTCTCTGTCCCAGCTCCTGGCAACCTAGCAGTTTGAAAGCAAGAAATTGCAAGTACCAGTAGATAAATAGGGACCACTTTGATGGGAAGGTAAACAGCATTCTGCATGCTCTGGTCATGTGCCTGCCACATGATCACAGAAACGTCTGCGAATGCAGACAGTGCTGGCTCTTCTGCTATGAAACAGAGGAGAGCACTGAACCCTGGAGTCAGATACGACTGGCTTTCGAGGAAGGGAGATGTTTATCTTTACCTTACTATTGTTATAGACAGGTTGCTCAGCAATTTTTAGCTTTACAACTTCACACTAGCTTTGCAAATTTCATCCTATTGAAGGCATTGTGAATTGATTGGGAGAGGAGAAATCAAATTTATAAATGCCCTTGATTGGACTATGCTGGAAAAAGTGATCTTATGCCAGCAGCTGTAGTCTGTTGTGGAAGAAAACCTTAACTAATGACCAGCTAACAAATGTCTTTCCTCAAGAAGCCTTGAAAACAAAGTAAAGACTAATACTTTCTGAAGTTCTCCCTATGTTTTAGAGGACTGTGATTCTGGCTCTTACCTGCAGTGTACTATGGTTGGTCCAGCTTGGGGTGTTCGGTTGATATAATCTCGTACGGTTCTCACAAACTGGATGAGAGACTGGGTAGTTTCTGGTACACCGTGATCTGGCCACACAGTGTAATGGAACTGTCGGATAAGTCTAGAGGAATCAAGCTGCTCTTCCTGCAAGAACAGAATACAGAGGGAAAATTAGACACAGGGAGCAGACATTTTACGATTTTAAAATTCTAAGGTGTAGCATACATTGTATTCTACTGTGTTTTGCTGAGTATTGCAGGAATACAAAACAGTAGGATGACAGCTTTGCTATTTGTTTGTTTGTTCAAATGTGCAAATATTTCTCAATTAGATGAGCAAATGTAAAATTATTGTGAAGGATCTGGCAGACAGGCAGGCATATTGAAATTTATAGCACAGCACTCCTTAGTCCATATGGTCATCTGCACTAGTTTGTATCTGTGAGGAAATGGTTACATGCTGTCACTTCAAGTGAAATACCTGGAAGACTTTTCAACAGGGACATCACCTCATGTGACTGATTTTTTTAGTAGTTGATGGATGGGTATTCTTCATTTACTACAAGGAACCAGATCACAATTTACTGAAATGTACTATTCTGAAATTTGTTTTCAGGAAGCTTGCTAAAAATAATTAGACATACTTACACTGCAAACCTTAAACTCTCGTATTGTCCATTCTGGAAGTACTGATTCAGATAACATCTGAACAATTAAATCTCCATAATATAAGGAATCTTGGTCAAAGGGCCAGTAATGATCACATTTTACCTAAAGACAGATTAAAGGAATCACTTAACACAAGAACTTGTTTACTTTTGTACCTATGTGGTTTTGGTTTCTCAGTAAGCAAAAATAAAATCAATAAACAGAAATCAACGTAGACCCTCCCCTTTGCATTGAGCTTCAGAAGGCCATTGTGGAGCTCAGCACTCTCTCTAGTTGTATACTCGGATCACTAAATTTGTGGTGATACATGTACTTTAGAAAGTAGAGTGCAGTATCAAAACACAAATTACCATCAATGTAACACAACACAAGTGCACTTCCATTGTCCTCTTTGTTTGCAATGGTTACTGAGGCACAAAACTGTCAAAAGTAAAGCAAGGTGGAATATAGCAAGCCTGAGCAGAAATTTGCTTCAAAAAGTGTGCAGATCAGTTGTGCAACCACTTTATCAGGTTCTGAATTCAGGAGCAACATGTCAGTCCTCTCTGTTAACATGCTAATTGATTGTGTGAAATGACTACTACTATTTCAATGTTCTTTGTCTTTAAGTGTAACCTATACAGAACAGAGAAAATGTCTGGCATGCAAACTTCTGAATATTTCTTCAGCAATTACATCTAATGAAGTGCTGGAAATTGGTATGTATGTGCAGAGGGTTAGTTTCACTGATTTGACTCCCCCCCCCCCCTTGTAGATACTGGCACCATTTGTGTTCTTCTTGAAGATCTTCCAGCTCTCTAGAGCACATTTCCAGAGGCTAGAGAGGAAATAGGGAATATAAGAGAGATTGTTCCACTGGTGGGTTTCAGTTCCCCCCATCTACTCTGTGGGTGTGGTGTGGTGGGTGTGGCCGTGGCCAGGGGGAAAGCCCTGCATTGCACCTGAATTAGGACTACTTTATTTCAAAGCTTGGATGAGCATGGCCAGCCAGAATTTCTGCTACTGGTTCTGTTGAACTGGTGCGAACCTGCTGAATCCCACCACTGGATTGTTCCATGCCTCTAGTTTCACACAAGTATATTTATTGTGTGGATGCAACACCTCGAGGGAACAACTCATTTGGACACTGGATGCCATTAAGTCATAGAACTGAAAATAGCATTGCTGAAGCTATGGAGTAAAACCAAATCCTCCCTTCTGAATTAAACACGATATATATATTGTATATGACGCACACACACACACACACACACATACACAGCCAGCCAGAATAATTAACAACAGAAGAACTATTTACTCACCCGGCCCTTCTCAACACACTGGGTTACCATGACAACATTGTGAACATTCTGTTCCCATGCCATTTTCCAGAAATCATCCTTTGTACCAGGCAAAGGTCCTTGAGTTGCAATGTATTCCCTACGAAAATTATTGCCCTGCCAATTCAGAGGACTATGATTAGTTGAGAGAGTGCCATAGTAACCAGACACTGCTTTCCTGGGTATCTGTCTCTAAAACACAATGCTAAAGAATTCTTTAATACTTAGGAGAAGGAAGAAAATTACATGCACATGCACACGCAGACACAAAACACACATACTCAGAGTTGTGCAATGCTGGAAAGGACCAGAAAGGAAAGCTGGCCAATTCACCTAATTACAAAGCAAGACCACCTTCTACCTGTTCTTTAAGATTCACCCACACAACCCAAAATGGAAAATGACACAAGAGCAGGTTTTTCTTCAAGACAGACTTCAAGAACAAATGATTCCAGGAAAATATATTCCATGAAGTAAATAAATAAATGCTCATTTAAAAAAAAAGGATTTTGGTCCAGAATATGAGCAAAGGACATCCATTGGATGAAAAATATTACTGTTGGTAGGCTCATTTTAGGGGCTGTGGTGGCTCAAATGGTTAAGATGCTGAACGTGATGACTGGAAGGTCGGAGTTTGATTCGCGAGTACTGCACTATGGAGTGAGCTCCTGTCCCTGCCCCAGCTCCTGCCAACCTAGCAATTCAAAACTGGATGCCTCTTCTTTATTGCAAGGTCCAGAAGCCAGTAACAATTCACAAATGCTCCAGGTACACCTGTTTCTCACTCAGTTCTTCCTTCTCTTCTTGTAATAGCTGCACATTCTTAGGACGGGCTCTTTAGCCGTATGCCATTGTTGACTTTTGTGTTGGGCTGGCTGCTGTGACCGGGACTATTGGAGGTGGATTTGGTAGATGGGGAGTCACCCAGTTGACTCTAATCAAAGGACCAGGCAAATCTGTGAGTATATACCGGACTGGTAGTAACTTGATAAATGCCTTCATGAATGAGGTATTTCTTGAATAATGTTGCGGAATGTAGGGAGAAAAAGCTTTCAAAGGCCTCCAGCCATGTCTGAGAAACAGGTGCCTTGACATAGGTGCCTGACTGTAAAATGTTTTCCACTTGAAAGACAGTGAAAATCACTAATCTAAATGATAGCTTCAAATGTCCCCTTAGGCGTGAGACTTTGGTGGGTGATGCTGGTGATCTATAGATTTGGAGAGATTCTGATGTTCATTATGGGAAATATCACAGTGAAATCTTTGGCAATTTTGCTTTAGGGCAGGGGTCTGCAAACTTGGCTCTCCAGGTGTTCTTGGACTTCAATTCCCAGAAGCCCAAGTCAGCACTCCTGCTGATCAAGGCTTCTGGGAACTGAAGTCCAAGAACAGCTGGAGAGCCAAGTTTGGTGACCACTGCTTTAGGGGAATGTGCAATAATTATTTCAAGAATGGAATGTTTTCAGCTATTGCGTGCCAGTTCTAGTAAATAGTGGTAACAGGTTTTTTAAAACCGGTTCTACAAAGAGAGCAATGTCTGGAAACTTATCCTTGGATGATTCTAGCTTGTAACAAGTCTAATAAGTGTCCTTAAGTGGTAATTTAATTCCATATTAAATTTTTAGCAGTTAATTTTTAAATTAATTTTTAAATTTTTAAATGGGTTGAAGGAAGAGACAGTAGATACGAGATGTAAGAGTCTGCTGTTCAAGAACTATGTAATATCCTTTTTTTTTAATAAAAAGGATGTAAATAGAAAGCATGAATGACTTACTGGGATGTAGCTTGCATTAATATAGTCAGAACATGGGTCATCGTCTACGTTTGAAAGTTTTACTCTTGTTGTGTCATCTGTAGAAAAGAACATTATAAAAATGTTATCAGTAGAATTCTGTTACTGGTTTCTTTTATTTTAAGTGATGCACAGAAATGGGACATCATTGAATACAGTAAAACCTCGCATAAAGAGCGCCTCGCTTAAAGAGTAACTCGCTTAAGGAGCAGAATTTTCTCTGAATGGTCGCCTCACTTAACAACTAAAACCAACCAAAAACTCACTTAACTAAATCAGGGTTCACAATCCCTCCCACCAGAAGTCACAATTGGTCACTTACAATGGTGTTTTGCTTAAAGAGCAAATTCACTTAAACAGCAATCCTGTGGAACACATTATGCTCTTTAAGTGAGGTACCACTGTATTCCCGCAAGGTATGAAACAGCATACAGTATTTGGTTTTATATCATACTAAATGTCTTTCATGTAGCAGTGTTAAAAATCACACTGACACTCAAAATATTAAGAGACACATATATAACATTCTTAAATAATTTAGCCCCCCTCAGTAATAGCTAACATTTTGACAAACAATGAAAACCAAAGAACTCAGCTCAACAAAGAGGAGAAAGCCTCTTTATTGCTGTTCTCATTTTGAACATTGCACACAAATTTTGCTCCATTATCAGATCTCTAAATGAAGAAAAAAAATTGTTCCCCAGTGATATATAAGATATCCTTTGGCCCTTGGGATTCAGATTTTTGTCTACGGTAACAACCTAATAGCCCAGCTTCCTAAGGTCATAGGCCAGGCCTGCTGATCTGAAGCATAAGAATAGTTAAGCAGTTATAGTAGCACAAACCAGCCAATGGCAGCTGATAAGACAAGGAAAAGAAGCAAAAGTAAGCATATGGCTCATTTAAATATCCCACCTCTCTCATCGATGTTTTAACTTGAATTTTAATTTTTATGTATGTGTTTTAATTGTTTTTAGTTGTAAAGCCGCCCTGAGTCTTTGGAGGAAGGCGGGGTACAAATGAAATAAATAAATAAATAAATAAATAAATAAATAAATAAATAAATAAATAAATAAATAAGAATGGAGCAGGCTGAAGCTTTGGAACATCAGTACAGTTATACTAATTTAAATTAAAGGTCTATTTAGTCTAGCATTCTGTTTCCACAGTGGTCAACCAGATACCTATGAGGAGTTTAAAACATCAACACAAAACCAGCCTTCTACCTTCTTTCTTAGCAACTGGCATTGAGAGATAAGTGCAAGAAGCATACAGCCAAAATCACAACTAGAAAGATACAAATTAGAGATGTGAATGGCAAAAATGTTTGCTTTTGTTCTGTTTCAGGTTCTTTCAGGAGATATTTCCACACCAGTCTTTTTATTTAACACAAAAGGAACTGCATCTTCAATAATTTCATTTCATTCCCTACCCACTTTCATGTGCTCTGGTATTAGCCCCCCCCCCCCAATCCTTTAAAGCTCCATAAAAATGGTCCCCAAAAGCAGAAGAATTAATCCACTACAAAAGGAGGCAACAGACACCATTTTCACCAGATGAAAGTCTCAAAAAACTCCACCAAAATATACACCTTCAACAGAATAAATATATGGCATACTAACCAAATAAGAATTTAAAAAACAAACAAACAGCAAAGCCCCCACTCTGGAAAAAGACTAGCAAAACAAGACATACACACAAATAGCCCCCTCTCCCCAAAACCAAAAAGCACACATGCACACAGAGACAGACACAGACATACAGAAAGAGACACAAAAACAGACAGACAGACGGACGAACAAAAATCTACCCACTTCTATATAGTAACATTGGATAAGTGATTTATGAACATAGAAGACACTTGGTATTAAGTTTTTGTTTTTGAGAGACTGCTAAATAAGAATCTCTGCTGTTTATAAAATTACTCATGCAGAGGTTGCTATTTTATTGTTATGTCTGCTTACCACCAGGAATGACAATAAAGCAAAATTGCTCCAACAGCAACTTTCACAAACAGTATGAACACTATCCATCACTGTATGTCTGCTAATAAATTGACTGAATTCTTTTATGGAGGAAGACACACTATATATCACAGAGTAAGATTTTTTTGATAGGAGTGGTGCTCTGTTACAAGCCAATGATACTGAAATAAAAAATATACTACATTTCCTATCTCTCCAGCTGTTGCTGAAAAGATGCGGTAAGAGGAAAGGAAAATACTGCAGCCTGACATTATTACTTACAGGGCAATATATTATTGTATCGATTTTTCCCTCTGTTCTCGGGTAGAAGTGCAATGTCACATGATTGGTTTCGACCCACATCTTTTAGATCCTGTACAAGGCCAAAAGAAAGAAAAAAAAGTAGATGAACATAACTAAAATTATAGTACAGTAATACATGTCTTCTATATAGCAGCTATCTATCCACTATCCAAAACTAAAGACTGGATACAAATGAATATTTATTTGTTCAGCCTTCACACATCAACTCTTTTAGCACAACATCTAGTGTTCAGCTGACAATACACAACAAAGCAAACACCTAACTCTCAATAGGCCAAACCACACTGTTGCTTAGGACCTGTTCAAATATATGTGAATAATGAGGGATGTATTCTGGCTGACTAATAGACTACATTTTCAAATAAATAAATAAATAAACAAAATCAAAAACAAAAAACAACCACCAGAATTCTAACAGGTTTTGGGTTGATGGGAATGATGTAAAATGACACAGTTTATTTGTTTGTTTGTTGGATTTATATAATCGCCCTTTTCGCCTAAGCGACCCAGTTTGCTGGTGCATCTTACAAACTGTTCCTGCTTCAAAGAGGAGCAGCTGAACAATACACAGACCTTCTGTCTATGGTTAGTTTATTGTGATATCTTTTTGTTGTTGTTCAGTCGCACAGTCGATTCTGACCCTTTGCGACCCCATGGACCACTGTCCGCCAGGCACTTCTGTCCTCCACCATCCCCCTCAACTCGCTCAGCTCTGTGCCCATTGTCTCTACAATACCATCTAGCCATCTCATTTTTGGCCAGCCCCCTTTTTCTTTTGCCCTCCACCTTTCCCATCATCAAGGCTTTCTCAAGTGAATCCTCTCTTCTCACTTGATGTCCAAAGTACTTTAGCTTCATCTTTACTTTCTTCAAGGGAGCAGTCAGGGTTAATTTCTTCTAAGATTGACCTATTTGTTCTCCTCTCTGTCCAGGGGACTCTCAAAACTCTCCTCCAGCACCACTGGAAGTTGCGTGTGGGTACATGCTTGGGTGGATGGGCTGCAATGCTCAGTCCTGCCCTGAATGCTAAGCAAGATGGATGAGTGTCCCATACATTCACAGCTAGATACTGCTGAATGAAAGCAGCAGAAACAGAACAAGCCCAGAAGTACAGACACTGTCACAGGGTTCTTGTTCAGTAGCACTCAGTAGTAGTTGTAGCAAGTCAAAATACTGATACAATCAGTTTATGCTGCTTGTTAAATGTGATTGTGCGAGGACACTCAGAAAATCCATCCTATCTCCTCTTGGCACTTTATGATGTTTCTCCACATCTTACTTTCCTTCTATCCATAGTTTGTTTTTAATACAGCTTCCTCTACCTGTTCACATAATCCTTTACCGAGTTAGTTGCCATCAGTTTGAATGACCTTGAATAAATTAGTGAGCATAAGTACTAGGCCAGTGGTGTCCAAACTAAAGCCTGGGGACTAGGTGTGGCGCGTTTTACCTCAACTTCCTGGAGCGATGAGGGCTTCAAGGGGCGGGTGAATTGGTTTCGGGGGCTGCACCCAGCCCCCGAGCTTTAGTGAGTGGCTCCCTGAACCACATGATCGGCCCACGGTCCAAAAAGTTTGGGCACCTTTGTACTAAGCTGATCCAATCAGTCCATTTAAAAAAGTGGGGAAGCTATTTTCACCCATTCTGCCCTCACCTCATATTCCTTAGACAGGAGGTAGTTGGAATCTGCTTGAAGTTTGGTGAAGTGCATTTCAAACTGATTTAACTTTATTGGACTAAAAAGTAAGTAAAAAGAGAAGAAGAAATATATATTAGAAGAGAAAAGACAAGTCATCAGCAGAAATGAGGTTGTCTGCAATGGATTAGCATTAGTACTTACCTGGAAGTTTTCCGGCTTCTTTAATAAGTGGGAGAGAAGAAGGGGGGGAAATGGTCAGTTGGGGACACACAGAATGTATGCATTGTCTTATAATGTGAAGCAAACACTTTGATCTTACCCTTTTTGCCCCAAGTTCAGATGAACTGACAGAGGCCTATCCCTACGAATGCTCATTCTTGCTGTTTGGCTTTCATGGCTACTACTGAAATACAAAAGTTAACACAGCATTATATCAGGTATATCAGATGCAATAGTAGAAGATAATGTCATTTTGGCTCAACAGAAGTAGAACTCTTCTGTTGTAAATAATAATAATGCAGTGTATCTGTTGGGGGACACATAATTCTAAAATTGTTGTTACATCATGGTCTTCCATGTTGCTGTTGTAGTCTCACTTTCTGTATGCGTCTGATCTACAATGCATGCTACAGGCATTAAGGCAAAACCAGGGATGGGATTTTTTGTTTTCTTGGACTATAGACACCATAATTATCTATTCTGAGAGTTCTGGCTGAATTACAGACATCTTAAAAATTCCCGAAAGTGATGCACCTGGGAGAAAGGTCTAAACTGGAAATCTCTGAGACTCAAGGAATGACCAAATGGCCCCTTGGGAGCAGTCTGGGTTTGCTGAATCTGAACTTGTTTGAGGATGGAGAAGCTAAATCAAGTTTAACTTGTTTTCCCCAGCCAAACAACACAAGTTACCTTTGCCTGTATGGTGAAGTGGCTCCAGAGTCACTCTGGAGCCTTGACAACACCTTGGCTCTTGACAGACTCCATGGTGCCTTTCTCAGGCAACTCCTTCAAGTTTCCACTGAGGTACCATATCCAATACTATGTGCTGAAACTGGCTCCCTTTCACTGAGCCTAAGGGTCTGGCTCCATACTTTTAAATATTGGCTTGCTCTGCATTTTAGTGCCCTGGCAGGAAGCTGCGAGGAATCGATAATTCGCTACCTTAGTTGTCCTGTCTAGTTCAGCAAAGTTTCTTGCAAGCTTCTGAGCATCAGTCTAGCCACTGACCAACTAGTCCATCTCGACTGCAATTCAGCTTTCCTCCTGATCAAATGCTGGCAATTGGACATTGAGTCACAAACCTGTGGAACAGCCTTAAAACTCCTCTTTTTCATCTCCCCTCCCCTTGGTAGAGTTATTAGCTCTACCAAGCAGTAAAGCAAAATTTTATACTGGCCTGGTTTTTACTTGTTTTCTGGCTCCTTTTAACATTGTGTTTTACTCTTCCTTATTGTACTTGGCTTTTGTACATTTTTGTTGTTGATGCCAATAAAAGTATTATTATTATTATTATTATTATTATTATTATTATTATTATTATTATTATTATTATTATTATTATTATTATTATCATCATCGTCGTCGTCGTCGTCGTCGTCGTCGTCGTCGTCGTCGTCGTCGTCGTCGTCGTCGTCGTCGTCGTCGTCGTCATTCACACTGTCGCCGTCGCCGTTAAGTGGCTGATGAACTATTTTAACATATGCACAAATTCCTCTGTTCCTCTGAGGAGGGGCAGGTGAAGTGTAATTATTTCCCTTCTCTCCTTTCTGATCATTATAGTGCTGCATTGGCAAGGAGAGGTTAAACAATTTCCCCTTTGTTTTTCTCTGTAGTGCCTATCAAGAAACTGTGCACAGTCTCAATTTCCAGTGAAGCTACAGAGAAAAACGGAAAACAACTTTTTAGCCTCTCCTAACTGAACCAGCGGTACAATGATCTGAAAAGGAACAAGGAAAGTGTTTAATGTCAATATTTGATATGCTCAACGGCTAGTACTGAGGATGGTGTATATGGAACACCTCAAAACACTCTTGCAGGGGGTTGCAATGGAGCGGAGGTTCAATCACTCTAGTGTCCATGGCATGTGGACGCTGGAGGTGGGAGTGATCCCCAAGAGCTCCAACATGTGAGCTCTATGCCCTGTCTTGACCTGCTCTTAGATAGGCTTGGCTTTGTTCAAGCCTCCAGTTCACAAAGAAGGCTTCCAGCTATCATCAGGGCAGGAAAAAAATGCTTGGTCAAAGCTAAACCTCTGAGCCTTCCAATTTAGGCCTTTCTTCCAGGTACATCACATTCAGGTATTTATAAGGTCTCTATAAGATAGATAGAGCTCCCAGAATGGAGAATGATGGTATCTGTAGTCTAGAAAAATCCAAAAATCCCATCCCTAGCCAAAAGCCTACCTCTAGGTATGTTACCATCTCTCCATCATTCAAGATACAAATACACATAAAGTTAAAACCTATTGTGCAATAATTTTAGAAAGAACAATCATGAAGTAGTTCACACGTTTAAAGCATCTCTCTATAATAAACTGAAATTTATATCTCATTTTGCATAAATGTCCATTTACCCTATCACAGTACAAAGAATGAAACACAAATTTCTACTCACTTTACTTTTCGTCTGCAAACGAGAAATGCAGTGACAGCTACCAGCGTAATTATTAAGAATAAACTTGCACTCACTCCCTCTATGACTCCAAACGAGGGCTCTGAAACAATTCCATATAAATGTTAGATAAAATGTACTCAGTTTTTTCAGGCTCAAATTTTCTAAGATAAACAGCAGCAAGGATATAAATATATATGTGCATGTAAATATATACATACTGTATGTGCAACCCAGTGGTGGGTTGTTAAAATTCCTGCTACCCCATTG
Organism: Furcifer pardalis; assembly: GCA_030440675.1. Classification (NCBI taxonomy): domain Eukaryota; kingdom Metazoa; phylum Chordata; class Lepidosauria; order Squamata; family Chamaeleonidae; genus Furcifer; species Furcifer pardalis. The sequence goes on along the minus strand of CP126892.1, from coordinate 181,178,075 downwards.
TGACATCATGGACGTTGTGATGTCATGGGCGGAGCAAATAAAAAAATAGAAATGCCTGTGCATGCGTCAAACCTCCATTTGATGCATGCATAGTTCTTTTTTAGTGCTCATGTGTCAAACCTCTATTTGATGCATGTGCACTAAAAATAGAACTGCGCATGCGTCAAACAGAGGTTTGATGCATCCGCAGTTCCGGGCAGCCATTTTGGCTGCCCAGAAATACATTTTTGGAGGGGGCAAAGAGGTGACCAAACCGGTTGCCCAGGGTTCCCCCGCCCCCCCGGCGACCACTCCTGATGGGGTGCTACTGATTCAGGCGAACTGGTCCGAACCGGTAACATCCCATCACTGGTGTAACCCCCTTACACATTTTGAATTGATCAGATAGATTTTGCATATAGGCCAGTTAGTGTGGATAGCTGCCACATCAGTTGATATACCCATCCAATTGAGGTTATCCATTTGTACACACTCTGGAACATTACTAAAAAAAAAATTACTAAAAAAACTATAATGTATAAAGTCTTCTGTTTATTATGTCCACTCATTCACATTCTGAAGTCTTCATATAATTGGTATCCTTCATGCCTATAATTGAGCAAACTCTAATTTGCCATTAAACAGTCATGAAACACAGCTGTCAGAAGGTATAATTTTTAAGATTCTGCAAATGTTCAGGTGTGCTCTGAACAAATCTGACAATCTCTAATATAAATCTGACATCCGAAATCGGAACACACAAAAGCCAGTGTGGCATACTTCATTTTCCTAGAATTAACTGCTACTGGGCTGAAAGAGGTTATTGTAAAAGAGGACTTAAAAAGGGAGGTTTGAAAGGAACACAGCTGATGTAGGTTATATCCACAAATTCTAGTGCATGTCTAAAGCAAAGTTCTCAACCCTTTTAAGCCGGGGGTGGGATCACACTCCCTTAGACAGCTTTGGGGGCCAGATGCCCATTTTGCCCTTCCTCCATCACATGACACTTCCAAGTATGGTGGAGGCAGGGGGCCCACATGAAATAGCACCATGGGCCCCATCCAGCCTACGGGCCGCTGGTTGAATATCCCTGGTCTAAAGGCTCAAATAAAGATCAAAACTTCTTAGCTTACCATATATATTACTAAGCCACTTTCTTTAGCATGTTGTGTATAGTAAAATGCTACTTAGTATGTCCTCAGAATTGGAAGGTGATTCAGAAAATAATAAGCATCTTCTTTGCACTTCAGAGAGAACTGTATATTGAACTACTGCATTAGGCAATCTGTTACTCTGACTATGGCTATGATGCTTCTGTAATCAACAGTCTTGAAGTTTATAGCTTGTATTAATGTAATTGCCATGTTGAAATTTCACTTCTGTGAAAAATTATTTGACATACCCACCCAAAGTGTACTTGTATATAAAGCAATAGCCAAATAATTTATTCCATTGGTTTCAGGAGTGATCTAAGAAAGCTCACACTGAAATAAATATAGTCATCTATAAAGTGCCACCACACTTCTGGTTTTATTTACATTTCCTCTTCATGTTGAAACAAATTAACACAGTTAATTCACTGAACACTGCTTCTAAATCCATACTCAGCACCTTGCCTCTCTTGTTCCTCATATAGGGCTGCCTTCAAAAAGTGCTAAGAATACTAAGTGGGTGCAAAATTTTGTCTGCCGGTCACCCATTGGTTCAGTATTTGTGATTTCAGTTAACCACAGGTCTAGAAATATTCAATAAAAAATCCCTGAAATGCATAATGTGCTTTTCTATGGTGTAATACCAGAGCTGGCCATTAGATGTCACTCTCTGCATTGGAAATATGGGGTTCACTGTTATCCATGGTTTCATGGATCTGTGGTACATCTTGGAACGTATTCCACATGGATACAGGAAGCAACCTGTACAGTGGTTTCAGGAGCTCGCTTTACTGATCCTATTATCCCTATTCTGTTTCCCCCCATATGATCTTGTCCTGCAGGACTGGAGCCCTCAGCCTGTAAGTGGCTGTTCTAAATTCTGCAGATTATGTTTATTCCCGAAAGATTTATAGTTAAGAGTAGGAACCTACCGGATTCAGTAGTGATTGGCAAAGAGAAATAAGTATCAGAGTACAGGGGTTCAGGGAGTTCCTTCAAGTCTTCTCTGAAGAGTTGTGTGAAAGCCCGGATACTGATCCTAAGTGAAAAATGAAGAAGAAAATGAATTTTATATGTGTTGGGAGTAATAAGTCATCATCAGTGCCCTAAAATGAACAGAACAGCCCAAGTTATTATGAAACTAACTATTATTTGGAGTGGTTAAAATGTTAATTCAAAGTTTTGGCTTGTCTCTATTACTTGTTTAGTTCAGTGCTGTAATATCTCTCTCCTACTTTTGGAGTCAGAAGAACGCTAAAGTCAAGTATTTGTCAACTACTGCTTGAGCCTGAACATAATGTAGAAGACTAGACTTTGTCCATTGACAGCTCGCTGTTCAAGTGGCGGGAAACCTTCAGCTCACAATTTTGGGAAAGGCAACCTCTGTGCTCCAGTTACAAACATGACCAATGCTGAGGAATGATGCAAACAGTTTTTATCAATATCTGTAGGGTGAAAAATTCCTCCCCTAGATGTAAATCAGGGAGATGTTGTGGGAGAAAGAATTAGGTCCTATTCTGCAGAGCTGCAACTCTAACCCAAATGTGGTTGCCTTTAGTTATAGAAAAATATGCTGGAATCATGAATCTCTTTGAGTTAATGAGGCAGAGAAGAAAGGCATTGAAGAGCTTTCCATGCTTCTGACATATCACACAGGGGGGGAAAAGTTATATTTTCGATGCTGCTTTCTCTCTTTGCTGCATACATTGCTTACTCTGAAGAGCACAGTGTAGAAGTTGGGCTTTTGGGGGCTGAGATATGTAGCTAAACCACACGGCTGTTCTTTATCTGACTGATTACGTTTTTTTTTTTTAAAAGAAATGTTCACAGCTAGAATGTCCCAATTGATGTCCCTTGTATATCTCTAAAAATGCTCCCTTTTCATTTTGTGGGATGCTATTGCAAGCAAGCTAAAAGATGGCTTTGAACAGAGCCAGAAGAAATGCAGAATGTCAGAGCTTTACAATGACCTGTAGGAGAAAGAAAAACATGCCAACCAATGTATTTAACTGAGAATCATGCACACTTAATGAGATGAAAAGAAACCCTGTATGAGTCAGTATATTATCCAGCTGGGTATATAGCCCATTTTGCTTCATCATTGTTATATACTGTATATGAGTTTGTAACTAGAATATATTTAGAAGCATATGCACATCTTCCAAAGAACTGATATGGTAATTCTGTGCAATGATTAATACTAAGCTGGCAAAAGAACTAATACACTTATAGCCTGTATAATTTGTTGATGCAACTTCCCTAACTTCCTGTCAGCAACAGACTCTTCCATAGATCCATACTAACAAGGAAACCCTACTTAGTCTCATGTTTAGCATCCATACTCAATCAGAAAGTCAAGAAAGAAAAATATTGCACATTTGTGCATCCATGTTAAATTAAAACAAAGGTAATTCTATATTGCAAGATCTCATAAAGACATTACAATGGAACCTCACTTAATAAATTTAATGCATTTTCTGGGTCCTTTTGTACTATGAAAAATTTGTAAAGCGAATTTCCCTTTGGAATGTATTGAATGCAATTTCCCATAGGAATGCATTGAAAACCAAAGTTTGTTAACTGAAGTACAGTTTCCCAAAGGAATGCATTGAAAACAAAATAATCTGTTCTGAATTTTTTTTGTTAACCGAGCCACTATTTTCTATGCATTTCTTTTTATGTGATTTTTCTGTTAACTTAGCCGTATGTTAAGCAAAGTTAACTGTACAGTATCTCTCTAGTCTGAGCATTTAAGAGAAAAATAAATAATATAGGGCAGTGGTTTAGAAAAGTACAATAAGCACTCAAATTCTAAAGAGTTCTGTGCCTGCTTTCTGATCACTGACTCCTAATGTCCAATTTAAGGATAACCAGTTTTATGTAGAAAAATGGTAGAATTAGAGTCAGTGGCCAAGGAGGTGACATAATTGCACCCATATGTAGGATGTCTTTGGTTCCTTATTGCCATTTCTCTGTAGTGGTAATAATTTCATGTCAGAAATTATTCTGGGCTGAAAGGATTTTTGCAGAATAAATTCTGCTCAGGGAATGCCCAAGTGAGGCTCCTTTCATGTCCCCAAGAGCTGGGGCAGAGATGGACGCTCAATCCGTCATGCAGTACCCGGGTCTCGAACTGTTGACTTGCAAGCCTTACAGCTAAAAAGTTGAGCTTCTGAATCACTGAGCCACCACAGTCCCTCTCTGTAGTGGTCGAAGTGGAAAGAACAGGAATGGAAAAATAAATGATTCAGAAGTATAAAAAACTATTTGGGTTTTGCCATCATGCTCACTCCAAGTCTAAAGCAAGGGCAGACAGACATCAAACTTGATGAAGTCTACTTTCACTCACTGGAGCCTCAAGATCTATCAAACAGAGCCAGATGCAGGAAGATGAAAAGGGTCGGTAGGCTTCTGTATACTTCTGATTAAGCACCAGCGTGTCCTTGACTGAATGTAACATCAAGCCCAGAATTCATCTCACTTCCTTCACACACAAATTCAGTCTCAGTTAATCCAAGAGTCTGGAATCAAAGCAGTACACTTCCAAACTCTGCAATTATCCAGGAATGGATTTGTGTTATTTCTAACTTGTTCCTTTTTGCAACAAATAACATCACATCACAAATGTAATATAATATGGGATAAGCTCATCATTTGGAAGTTATAATAGTAATGAGTTTTGCTACGTTATGAAAAGAAGAGATGTGGCCTCACTAAAACGTGGTGAGAAAGGAATATCATGTTTGATGTGCTGGCTCATGCTACCCTTTATGTTCTAAGGCAGGGATTCTCAACCTGCGGCCCACAAGCTGGATGCAACCCACAGCACCATTTCATGTAGCCCCTCCCCCCACCGTCTCCACCACATCAGGAAGTGCCATGTGGTGCAGGAAGGGCAAAATGGCCGTCCTGCCCCTGAAGCTGTCTGAGGAAGTATGACCTGGCCCCAGGCTTAAAAAGGTTGAGAACTCCTGCTCTAAGGGCAGGACTGAGGTGTGCATGAGCATTAAAGAAATACATGGAGAGATCAAAAAATGCTAAAGAAAAGCCAGAGTTTAAGAGAGGCAGAATTTAGAGGGGATCAGTGAATGTGGATATGGTAAATCTTGAACGAACTGCTTGATAAATATGAAGCAATGGAGATAGCAAGTCAACTTTGTAGCACACAAGAAGCCCTCAAGGGGGAAAAACAAGGAAAGACAAACAGAAAGAATTCTGTTTGGGGGCAAAAAGCGCAAATTGTTTTGGAGAATGGGGGAAAGGCAGAGCTGACTACTATATATAGTTTTTTTGTTGCTTTAGTATCATTTGCCTATTCTGTTATTTTTGAAAAGCAACATAATACAATGAATAATATAAAATAGTCGTTCCTTTAAAAACAGTGGATGCCTTTTTGGTGCTTTGTGGTGAGCAGCACATTACATTACTTTGTTTTTTAAAAGTAATTTTCCAAGCTTTGATTTAACCTAAGCTTTTTGGGCTGTTTCTTTCAAGCAAGCTGATTTATTCAAACCACTGGGAGTCACATGCTCTTGGCAAAGTACTTTAGATCACCCTGAGATATAAACAGGAGCTGCTGATTGAACTTTTACTCATGCCTAGTCTAGTGCATTTTGTCTCTAAGATCAGATCTATTCATCATTATTACATTGGTATAATAGCCACCTTACATGCTCTAACACTCTCAGTTTAATAAGATTGTCCATTATTTGATCAGCAAAGTTCTCTTTTTTCCCTTCTGACTGTAACTATAAATAGTAACTGTAAGTAAAGACACTTTCTTTTTACTTTAAATACGTCTAGAGTGATTTTATCATAAAAAGTGCTAGTTGGTGTGTGGGGCAGTGATAAGAGTAGGGCACTCTCTCAACGTTTTTCTGTTCTTTTATTGTTTTTCTATCTCATACTCTGCTAACTAAGAGGAATAACTACCATTCCTCAAGAAAGTATAATGGTATTTATAGTTCAGGTTCATCTTAGAATGCTGATGGCATTAGGAAGCTAACATTTTTCTCTCAGGGATTAGTAAATTCGTTCAGTCAAGGGGAAAGTGACAGAGACTTGCTCACTTCAGAAGGTTCTACGCATTGTCAGTTGCAGCATTCCTAGGCACAGGTAAATTAAATGTGTAAACATTATCTATGAAGGAGAGGAGTGTAAAACTGTTATAAATGGTGCAGCAGAACACACAAATATTGTCATACAACAATTACTATAGATCAAGTGCTTTTAAAACCATTGTTGCAGATAACCTGCCACATCTCTTGAGGCATTATCACTGCAGTAAATCTGACCTATAGTCAGTCTTGGATTTTAGCGGTCCATCACAAAACGTCTGATGATTAGGATTGCACTTTCCTCCCAGATTGTCCATCTCTTCTCCAAGCTTAATATCAAAGCTTTCTGAAATGCTATCAGGGCTTTCAGTGCATTTACTTGCAAAATAATCTGTCTGATAGATTCGGATGGAATTGTTGTGTTTGTATTCCAAGTAAGATGGTAAAGGATGATAATGTTCTGGCTTCAGTCCTTCACTGCCTAGAAAGGGATGATTAGAAAGGGATGATTAGAAAGGGGTTTTTTTTTAAAAGTAGAAGTTAAATTCTGTATTATAAAAATAAGCAGATCTTGGAAAGTTACTTAAAAAAACAAATTAATACAGTTAAAACAGTAAGTACAATACGAAGCTAAAATGTCACTACCATTATAGTTGTGCTTTTAAAAAGAAGTTACTCATTTTCTCATTTAAAAAAAAATCAAAATAGTGAGGAAAAATATTTATTTATTTTTTAGTTACATCTTTATAGCTGACCTGTGATACAAGCACATAAAAGCCACCTAAGCACTGAAAATAAACAGTCTCACATAGAGGGAAAATATATCCATTACAACAGGGGTGCCCAAACTTTTTGGGCCATGGGCCGAGCATGTGGTTCAGGGAGCCGGTCACTAAGGCCCAGTGGCCTGGTGTGGCCCCCAACGCCAATTCATCCAGCCCGCAAAGCCCTCGTCGCTCCTGGAAGTGGAAGAAAAACGTACTCGTAGGCATGTTTTACTTCCGCTTCCAGGAGCGACGAGGGCTTCATGGGCCAGATGAATTGGCATCGGGGGCCGCACCTGGCCCCCGGGCCTTAGTTTGGGCACCACAGCATTACAAGAATAAGAGAATTACATTTTGTCCTTCCACAAGCGAGACTGAAGAAGAATACAGTACTGTAAAATGATATTTAGAATGCTGTTTTTAAATTTCGATTTTAAAATAAAAACTGTTCTACCGCAGAAGAACTAGCTGATAAAACAGTAGAAGTTTTCTTCTACAAGAAGGGTAATTTTATTTTATTTCTTTTCCGGGAGGTTACAATATTTTTTGAAAAGGAGGGCCATAACAAAATACAACAGATCTTCAATTCATCTGCTAGTGATTAAGGCATCAGAATTAAACATATTTACACAGGAATATCTCCCACAGATGTCAGCATGCTTACTTGGTATGACTAACACTCCAAGTACCAAAAAACCCCCGATAACATCCTTTTTAGGCTAACATTTCTGTGCAAGTTTTCAGAATAAAAAAATTTATGAGTCATATGTCAAATAGCTAGGGCAGAGCTCATAGTTATACCAGCAAGAGTTGCATGATGTCTTACAATGTAGAGAGGAATTTTTTAAAAACAATTTGTGGTTTTGTTGCACTACAGAGTGACACTATTTATCAATATGTGAAAAGGACCAATGCAGTTTAGTCATGCCTGTATTATTGGGGGAAAGAATTAATTACAAATAATGCATTGGCCCAAATTTTGTTGATTAGCACAGTAAATTACACTAGAACAGCCACATGGAACCACTGGGGGATTTGGTGAGTCAGTTCCTCTGTAAGTTCCAGTGATTCAAATGGGCCTTCTCTAGCTGCGATGTATTATGCTAAAGTAAATTGCAGGTAGATTAGGCCCATTTGAATCAATGGAACTTATACAAAAACTGACTTACTAAATTCCCATTTTCCCAAGAGTCTAGTAACCAGTCATATCCGACTCTAAGGTTCAGTGCTCATGTCTGTTTATAGCCAAAGAGCCAACACTGTCTGTGTTTGCAGACGTTTCTGTAGACATGTGACAGGCATGACTAGACACGGATTGCATGGAACACTGTTTACCTTCCCAACAAAGTAGTACCTATTTATCTATTTGCAGTTTCTGGTTTTCAAACGGCTAGGTTGGCAGGAGCTGGGACAGAGACAGGAGCTCACTCCATCATGCAGTACTCTGGTCTCGAACTGCTGACCTGCCCACCTTCCAGTCATCAAGTTCAGCATCTTAACCATTAAGCCACTGCAGTCATTCCCTCCAAGGGCCTACTCAGATCGAATTTAATATGCTAAGCAACAGAATTTGGGCTGTTATTTGTAACAAGTTCTTTTTGAGCCATAAGACTAAGGCTCAAATGACCAAACATCAGATCTGTGGACTGATTCCTAAAGCATTGCTATTGACATTAATTTAATTTATTTGCAGTTTTGTTGTAGGAATCTACAGAGTTATAACAGAATTTTACCATGATCAATCTGTTGAGAAGGACCACAACAATGTTAATGCAGGCTTTGTATAGACACGAAAACTTACCGTCAGCCTCTCTTATAATTACAGTAAAGTATTTCACAGCTCCATTGGTATCACTGAACCAACTGCAATTGAAAGTGAAGTGGATAGAAGATTTGGTAATAATTGCATCTTTTTTGCTCACTCGAATATGGGCAGGTGGTGGTGGAGGACCTAAATGAGGGTAAAAGCCATAACATTATGTATTTTGTCATTAGTCTGTGAATGTAAAAAGATTTTAAGCAAGAACTTTAATGCATTTTAAAATCAAATCTTCACTAAAAATGCATTTCTGAATACATTTTGATCAAAACTATACATTTCTGGAACATGTTTTGAGATAAGAACTGTGTTTTAAAATTAAACAAAGTGAAAATCTTCAAAGGATAATGGTGACACTATCTGTACATTGATCTATGAGGTGCAGATCAAATCACTGTGCTTTGAGATGCAGATGAAAACAAAATTTTGAGCATTCTTAGCTGTAAAATAGTTTTTTTGTAGGTCTAATGCAAAACGAACAGACACAATCCAGGAAGGGATAAGATGGGGTGCCCAAACTATGGCCCCCGGGCCAGATCCAGCCCCCGACGCCAATTCATCCAGCCTGTGTTGCCCTTGTACGGGCACATTTTACTTCCACTTCCGGGAGTGACGAGGGAAGTGTGGGCCAGATGAATTGGCATCGGAGGTTGGATCTGGCCTGTGGCCCATGGTTCGGGCACCCCTGGCTATACTGAGCTAGCTATCCTCTCCCGCACTGAAGGTTACCAATATGCAACAACAAATGCAAGGGAGGACAAAAAGCAAAACAAAACACAGTTTTCAAAACAGATAACTGAATTTTGCTGATGTGTTATGAAAATAAAAGTACATATCTGACAAGCAAAGTTAGCAATTAAAATTAACTTCGTACTTTTGAAGCTAACATATTTTACATGCTATCAAGTTGCCTCTGGCTGACAGCAATCCTATGGATGACTGACACATGAAAAACCTATCCAGAAAAGCTCTGCTTCCTCTAGTAGTCTATGGTGTCAATTTATCTCATATTTTGTCTTCCTCTTTTCCTGATGCCTTCAACTTTTCCTAACATTTATTGGCTTTTCCAGAGAATCATTACTTCTCATGACATGCCCAAAGTTTGACAGCCTTGGTTTCATTATTTCTGCCTCCAGGGATAGTTCACTCTTGGTTGACTGAAAACTAACATGCCCTATTATACAGTGTACACAATGCAACAAAACAGATCTTCTACATTCTTGCCACATGTCATTCAATTCAAAGTCTTGTATCACACACTGGAAGCTTCCCTACACTCACTCATGTATGCACATTTAAAATTCATTGCTCTGTAACTGAACATATATTTTTTAAAAAGACTTACGATCTATCATAGTGATGGTGTTGTCTTCTACCACTTCACTGGTCATGTCAGCTGACTGAACTTTGATGGACACCAAGTATCTTGTATGAGGCACCAGCATCATGATGTTATATACAGTTCTTTCCCTGTCTATTCTTCTGGAGAATTCAATCTCTTCAGTATCCATTTTCTTGCACTCAATGCTGTAACCATCAAAATCAGAATCGGGAGGGATCCAAGAACAGGCAATAGCGGTGGAATTCTGTGGCCGGCAATGTAAACTTTGTATTTTGTCTGGCCCTTCAAAGAAAAAGAGAAACAGAATAAAGAATGTGCATTACATTTTTTGTGCTTGCTTAAAACACGCAGATGAATATTAAGAATTTGAAGTCAATATAAAATTAGGAAAATCATAAAATTATGGAATGAAATGCTAGATTTTTAATTTTCGTTTACATGTAATAAAATGCTGATCATATTCCCATTCCTTTGAATTTGGCCTAACTTACTAAACCATGTTCATATCATAAATTTGTTGCCGGCTGCACACGAGTTATACAATAGTTTGCAGGGTGTTTTTTACAAATTTACATTCACAACAAGGACATGCAAATAGGTCACTAATTTACTGATATACCATTGCCCCAAGACACACAATCATTTTCTGTCCTATAGTTGTGTCACCTTGGGGCCTATTCATAGTGAATATCTGTTGAATTTTCCTTGTACCTAGGATACTAGTACTGCAACCTGGTGTCCACACGATGCAAGGCTGAAACTAAGGTCAACAGAGTCAAAATAGGACAACACCCCAACAACCCCCTTTCCTTTTTGTGTTTTTTCATACCACAAATGTATGGTTTATTTTTGTTCTAATTTATTCTAGATAACAATCTGTTCGTACAGACCCCAATATCACACTGATGATATATCCTTGGAACAACCCCATGAGATATTTCCAAGGGCATGCCCTGAAGGTACTTGGTTGTAGTAGTCCAGGTTAAGTGAAGCAATTGTTCACTCAGGGCCCAGAATTCAAGCAACCTGGGAATCCATTTTATATTGCCTTGAAATGTATAAAAGAGTGAAAGATAAATGCAAGCAATATGACTCTTGCCTAGTTAAAAGATCTTCCTCAAGCTCACAGCATGCTTTAACCCTAATAGCAGTTTGAATGAATGGATGAGTAAGCGAATAGCTAAGGCAATTCTCTTGTTGTTCATGAACGATTTTCTACTGTATTCATTGACCAAAGAGAACTATGGCCTTTTCTTGGAATAAAGACAATGTGAGCCATTTGCGAATCTCCTAACCAATATGCATAATGCTTTAAATGTCCTAAGCCTTTTTACAACAGTGTCCTTATTTATTTGATAGGGTCTTACTTGTCCTCACAGTTCCAGAAAGTGATTTACTGTACGTTTTCCGAATGATACCGCTAACACTCTTGACGCTGAAGTGATATAGCCTTCCTGGGTGGAGCCCGTATACAATCCGTCCTTTTGACTTGCTGATACTGTAAGGATTGAAGACATTCAGATTATCTCTTGGGGTCCACTGCAGTTCAAAGTTGTCATAATCTGTCCAGTCAGGAGGTCCCAGCCATGTGATGGACAAGGAGGTGTTTGTGACATCAGCAAATGAAACAGTATTTGGAGGGATTGGCACTAAAAAGGAGGTGGAGAATGGGACATAAAAAGTCTTATTAGACTTGTTGTGCAAATAAGATACTTAAGGCAGTAATTCAAAAACCTTAAAGAACCTCCTAATAGAATTCTATCTTGTTTAGGACTCATGTGTTTGCTTAACTCTTCCTCTAGCCAGGGCCTTCTTTAATACTCTTAAAATCATTTAGTTAAAATGGAATGACTGTAGACCTCCTGAAAAACTTCCTACTTTCAAAGGATTGAATATCTTACCTAATGCACACCAAGGAAACCCAAATTTCCAATTTAAAAAAAAGCTGGATTTATTTGCACAGGTTATTCAAATAAAGCTCTCCTATATTTTTGCTTGGTTTTGGCGTTTGCTCTGCTTGTGTTGTCATCGGTAGGTATCAGGAGTTTCAAGGTACTAATGCAAATTGGGCCATGCCTCTTAGAGGACCAAACTAGATGCGACAACAAGGAACTATGTTTAGATTTCAGCTATCTGCAAAAACAGCTACAGACTGGGAACAGTGGGGTCATTTCACTGGAAGAGCCCTCTAGTTATTGACAGCATCATGGGGAGAGAAATGGTAGCTGTAGCACCATGGTGAGGAGCGTCAACTTTACTTGGTTTACTAGCCAAAGATTCACAATTCAAACCCCAATGAGATTGAACAAAGCTTCTACAGGAATCCCTATATAATTGTGACAAGTCTTTGTGAATAATACTTAGTAAAATGGACTAAGGATACTTATTTTAAAAGAGGCTACTACTACTGCTACTATTACTTAGTTATCATCTTTGTCATCATCTTCATTGACACCATCTCCAACAAATAAAAATTTATATTTTGTATTTCTAGATTTGTACTCACACGAGTATACAAAACAACACACATAAAATAAATCAATAAGAAAGAATTGAAACAATTTGGAGTAACAGCAGCAATCCTGAGCACCAAAAAAAAAATATTTTTTTGGATTACGCTTTCCAGAATTGCTAGGCAGAGGTGCCTGGAGAGCAATGGTCCAAAGGGTTGCAAAAGAATCGACTGTGTGACTGAACAACAAAAAGGAGTTTTCAAAGGTTTAATTCAAAAGATAACATTTTCAAATTTTAACAGGACACATTATATAATTAATAAGCCAATACAATGAAAGAATAGAGCAATCCTGTGCATGTCTACACGAAAATTGTTGCTAGTGAATTCAACAAGACCCAGTAAATGTAAAAGTCTTCCACTTGTGAAAGCCAGTCATATCTGACTTTAGGATGTGGTGCTCATCTTCATTTACAGTCAAAGAGCCAGTGCTGTCTGCGTCTGCAGACATTTCCATAGTCATGTGGCATGCATGACTAGGCACTGGAACACATGGAACACTGTTACCTTCCCTATCAAAGCAGTATCTGTTTATCTACTTGCAATTTCTTGCTTTTGAACTGCTAGGTTGGCAGGAGCTGGGGCAGAGACAGGAGCTCACTCTGTCACGCAGCACTTGGGTCTTAAACTGCTGACCTGCCGACCTTCCATATCAAGTTCAGCATATTAATTATTATTATTATTATTATTATTTATTTATTACATTTGTTACCCCGCCCCAATCGGGAGAACCCGACTCTGAGCGGCTTACAAGAAATAAAAACATAAAACAATCTATATCAATAAAAAAATCAACAAGAGTTACAAAAGTTATCAAAGTTAAAAACAGTACAGAAACAACCCGCAATCCCACATTCAGATCCAGGGGTGGCCATCCATTAAACTGCAGTCCCTCAACAAGAAATAGTCCTAGACAAATGTGTTTAAGTGCAAATTTAGTTGTCAAATATTAAAAGCTTGTACAAAACAGAATGTTTCCATTTTTTGTCCAAAGATGCTGCAGCCAATGTGATCTTACTGGAAGATTTTTATAGACCTGGCACTGCTGCTCATGCTCTCTTCATAGTGTTTAGCTGAACACCTTGTGACGGCAGCAGGAATAAAACTGATTGCAAAGGCTAGACAGGGTGAAACAGTGAAAACAGCATTAAGGTAAAATCACTTAAATTTCTGTTTATGGATGCAGATGGGCCTCAGGTTCAAAGACTTTACAAAGCACTGGCCATTTGCAATTTTGTGTTTATGAAAAGCAACTATGTTTTGAAGAACAATTAAATTGTTCAAATCACAAGAGCAAAAATTGTGGGACTGAGAAGAACTGGTTTCAAACCGTGCTTAGACACAGAAACTCGACTGGAAGCTATCACTAACTCATTCAATATCTCATGTACTTTACATTAAAGCATCTATTAGTCAGAGGATAAGACACATACATAATAGCAATAGTGGAGACAGTTTCTGCATTTTGCTGGTGGTTTGTTATGTGGGCTATCTCTCATGAGAGTGAGTGAGCCAGTTCCTCAACTTTTGCATTTGTATATGAAGCAGACAGCAGGCAAGAGTGCTCACACTGCTTTAAACATTGCCATTTAATGCTCTCCAAGTGCAGCAGGATTCTGGTCATGAGTCTCAGATTCTCAGTCTACTGAATTCTGTGGTAGTTTATGTGCTTTTGCTTCTTGTATGATAACGTCTATAATTATGCATAGCCCTAACACTATGGGAATTAGAAAAGGAATTAATCTGAACACTTGAAGAGAATTCTAGCCTTTTAGTTTTTCCATGGTATGAGAGAGTCTGAAGCATAGTTATGCATGAGTTGCCTGGGAAATTCTTTATGTTACATGTGGGAAGAGAAACTGAGGGGACCAGTCCAGTTAAATTCTGAGAAAGAAATTGAACTTCCCAGTTTCTTAGAGATAGGGTTAACTACTAGTCATGGTCAAAGCACAGTTTGTTTGCTTGTTTCCTGATCTCCCCTCCCCCCTTTAAGTTGGTAGTCCAGCCCCTATTTTCTGTTTCCCAGAATGCCCTCCACTTAATGTCATTTGAGGGAACTGTAGAACATATGGGAAAGGAGCTGTATCATAAGTTTGTTGTTTTTCAGTCGCACAGTCAATTCCGACCCTTTGTGACTCTATGGACCATTGTCCTCCAGGCACCTCTGTCCTCCACCATCCTCCTCAACCCACCCAGCTCTGTGCCCATTGTGTCTACAATACCATCTAGCAATCTCATCTTGTATCTGGCCCAAAATTTCAGGTTGACAATCCATCACAAAATGATGGGGATATTTTGGAATTTTTGTATGTACAAAGTTGACTTCTGTTTTGAAGTGAATAAGAAAAATAAAGATACTGAATATCTTCTAAGAAATGTTATCTCTGCACCCTCTGTCATTTCCCATTACAGTAATACCTCGGATAATGTTTACCTCAGATAACGCTAAAATCTCATAACATTAAGTAATCTGGGGGAGAGAATTGCATCGAATAACATTAAGGTCCTATGGGATGCATCGGATAACAACTTCTAAAGCCTGTGCAGTTACAATGTATCTCTATGGTGCTTTAACGTTATCCAATGCATCCCATAGGATTTTAAAATGCATCGGATAACACTAAAAATCGGATAACATCAAGACTTGTGGAACCAAGTTTTAGCGTTATCTGAGGTTTTACTGTATTCAGCACTATCACCAGGCTTTTTAAATGTTACTGTATACAATGTTTTGTGTAGCTACTTATGATACGACTCTTCTCCTTAATTCTATGTGAGGGAATGCAGTGTTATATACAGTACCAGGAAAAAATATCATGCTATTGCTAGAGCATGCCTGTCAAGTTAAGATGCTAAAATGACTAAATTGTGGCTATTGTACTTTGGATGTATCATGGGAAGATTTTCTGGAGAAGAAAATAAACCTACAAATATTGAAAAAATGAAGGAATTAGGAAATTAGTAAGACCTAATACGGGGTGGATTGGCTGATTAAATAAAAG
Source organism: Furcifer pardalis (assembly GCA_030440675.1). Lineage (NCBI taxonomy): Eukaryota > Metazoa > Chordata > Lepidosauria > Squamata > Chamaeleonidae > Furcifer > Furcifer pardalis. The sequence continues at coordinate 181,162,449 of CP126892.1, read as the reverse complement.
CCAAGATCTTTGGTTGGTAAGACCAGGACTGGGATGTTAGTGACAGGACATTTAGAAGGTCATTAATTCATAGGGTCACCACAAGTCAGAAGAACCATAATGGCATATAATAACTATACTGTGTCATAATTTGTATCCCAGTTTCAAACTTTCAGTTCCCCATGAAACAGGCTATCCTTGTGAGCAAATGCCATTTAATGTAATGAGATTTTCTTCTGAGATACAATGTTTAGGATTATATTGTACACCACTCACTATAAAAGATCAACCACAGTCCAGCACACTAATTACAGGCTATAGACACATTAACACTTTTTACCTGTTCTTCCCTCAGTGCTTGCTGTATTGGTCAGATCACCACTATATGTAATTACCACAAGGGTATATTTTCTGCCAGGAACTAAGCCCCGGAAACACCATTCTGTCAGGTCCTTTCCGTCCTGTACTTCCTTCTGTGTGCCATTTGGGTTATAAAGATTCAATTCATAATGGTCAACATCGCCCACTGCTGGGTTCCAGGTGAACCACAAACTCTCTGTCATGTTTTTGTTGGTTTCTTTGAGATTGGTAACTGGAGCTGGAACTAAAAGAAAGATAGAAGAAAGTCACTAAGTTTATCTGAGATATGGCCATCTCAATGCACTTTCAAGGGCCCCAACCACTGGGCCATGGGCTGTCCTGAACTGAGCCATGGGGGTGGGTGGCATTGAGAACCCCAATGCCAGCCTTCTGCCTTCAACGTGTGCTGCAGGGTCTGCCTGGAGAATGGAGTGAGAACATGAGCTTCAGACACAGCAGATAGGCAGGTGGCCAAGCCTTTCCTCCAGATTGGAGGATATCAAGCCAATGAGAATTATTTAAAGCAAGAGATGGGGCATCTTCATACTCATTAAAAAGGATTTTAGTAACAGAATCAGAGACAAAGCTTCTCCAAGAGGAGTGACAGAGACAGATAGAAAAGGCAGAAATGGTCCTGCCAATAGGAACTGCATGGCTTCAGTGGAAAAACTCCATAAAAGGAGGCAGCTCAAGGTGTAAAATCTATTTTGCTAGCAACTTCTGACTTGTTTTTGCTATGTGTATGTAGGAAGTTGTTGTTGTTGTTGTTGTTGTTGTTGTTGTTGTTGTTGTTGTTGTTGTTGTTGTTGTTGTTGTTGTTGTTTCTATGTTGATTAATGTCTGGAAAAGTCCTTACAGAAGCAAAAGTTGCTGGAAAAAATGCCTAAACTTTGGCTAGGTAAAGAGTAAAGGTCACCCTTGCTCAAAAGCCAGTTGTATCTGACTCTAGGGTTTGGTGCTCATCTCTCTTTATAGCCAAAGAGCCAGCTCTGTCTGCATCTGTAGACATTTCTGTGGACAAGTGGCAGGCATGACTAGACACCAGAGTGCACAGAAGGCTTTTTACCTTTCCACTGAAGTGGTACATATTTATCTACTTGCAACTTCTTGCTTTCAAACTGCTACATTGGCAGGAGCTGGGGCAGAGATGGGAGCTCACTCTATTGTGCACCACTCAGGTCTCAAACTGTTGACCTTCTGGGCATGAAGCTCAGTGTGTTAACCACTAAGCCACTGCAGTCCCATTTAAACTTTGGGTATCTTCCTGGTAAAGTTTTGACTCCGTGGCACCTGACCGCCTTTCATTAATGGACCCCATTTCTTATTCTGCTGCTTCTTTTGCACAATGAACTGGCAATGCAGGCATCTTTTCTCTTGTGCTTGGCTTTCTGCAGACTCTGTTGTTTGTCTGCTCCTTATCAGTCTTATTTACAAATGTAACTTGACTTTGGGCTTGGTGTCCCAATTTGGCTTCTTTTTGCTTATAACTCTTTGTGAAGTTTGTTAGCTTAATCTGGACTGTTTTACATTATGAACAATACTTACTGCCAAGAACCAAGTGAGGTAGGCTTGTTCACTTTTCATTAAATTAGTGTTTAAGGTGATGTCTGAATATAGCCACTGTGTAATATCATTGGATTGACATATGGATAACAAATCTGGGATATAATTTACTAGCAGTTTTAGGAATGCCAACAGTATTTAAAATAAAGCATTGACATTGTTAAAGTATATCTGATGGATTAACCCATAAGGTACTCTTACCTGTTCTCCCAAATATAGATGATTCATTAGTAAGTTTGCCACTCTGGGAAACAATCACCATTTTATACAACCTTCCTTGCACCAATTTCTGGAACGAATACTGCTGGAGATTCTGGTTCCCTGAAATTCTGTCCTGAAGGGAGCTGTCCGGATTATATAGAAAGATATCATACTTGTCCAGCTCTCCTTGAGAAGCAGTCCAACTAAATGACAGACGTCCCATAGTGCTTTCTGTGACTTTCAGATTTGTGACGGCTGCTGGAACTAAAATCAGAGGTAAAATCAGAGTCCCAGTATGCTCCCAGCAGAAAAGAGTAGTAAATCACTTCTGAATATTCTCTATATAGAAAACTTGGGCAAGATCACTATAAGTTGGAAGTGATTTCTGACACACAATTACCGTATTAGTATCTGCTCACTCAGATTTTAAAAATAAAGAGTCATATAGCTGGACTATAAGGAAAGCAGAGTGCAGAAGAATAGACACCTTTGAAATGAGTTGCTGGAGGAGAATTTTGAGAGTACCCTGGACAGCAAAGAGAACAAATAGGTCGATCTTAAAAGAAATCAACCTGCTCCTTGGAAGGTCAAATGCTGAAGATGAATTTAAAGTACTTTGGACATCAAGTGAGAAGAGAGGATTCACTTGAGAAGGCCTTGATGCTGGGAAAGGTCGAGGGCAAGAGAAGCAGTGGGTGGCAGAAAATGAGATGGTTACATGGCATTATTGATGCAATGAGCACAAAGCTGGGTAGGTTGAGGAGGATGGTGGAGGATGGGGTGCCTGGCGTGCGGCAGTCCATGGGGATCACAAAGGGTCGGAATCGACTGTGTGACTGAACAACAAAACAATTTTATAGATGGGGTCACCATTCTGGAAACAAGCAAGTAGATTAGCTTGTATTTATTCAGTATTTAGCTCATAAATTAGGATCGTTTCTAAACACTAAAAAACAGTGGCTGAAAAGCAAGTTACAACTAAAGTAGTTCCCCTGAATCAGTGGGGATTTGATGAGTCAACATCTATGGAAGTTCCATTGATTTAGTGGGCATGCTGTAAGGTAACAGATAAAGGTCTTCCTTGCTCAAAAGCCAGTCTTCTCCGTTTACAGCCAAAGGGCCAGCACTGTCTGTGTTTGCGGACACTTCCGTGGTCATGTGGGCATACTGTAGCTGAGACTTAATACTGGATTTCAGCCATAGTTATTACAGTATGCTAACTGCACATTTTAAGGCATGCTTTGTTTCTCCAATTCCAGCATCTATTTGTGTGAGCTAGCATTAGTTCAGAAGTATTTTAAACAGAGCACAACAATTTTTCTGCCAAAAGAAAGAAAATTTTATTTATTTATTTATTTTAATTTTAATTTTTGAAACTTTTTAAAGTTTGAAATTTTTTAGTATTTTATCAATTACAGTCTCCACTATCTGAATTGTTAAGTGTATTTTTCTGTATGTAGAGGGTATGATGGGACTGTTAGTAGGTTACACTTAATGGGGAATTGATTGATTAACTATGTATTTTTTAATATATGTTGTAAGCCGCCCAGAGTTGGGTTTACCTGATTGGGGCAGGATATTAAAATGGAATAAAATAAATAAATAAATAAATAAATAAATAAATAAAAATTGCAAATACTGTAGCACTTTAAAGGCTAACAAATTTCTTATGGTGTGAGCTTTTGTGGATCAGTATCTACTTCTTCAGACATGGGGCATATGTAAGATATGTCTGAAGAAGCGGGTTTGGATCTGTTAAAGCTCATGCTATAATTGGTTTGTGTTTGAAGTGCTACAATATTTTACCTTTCTTTCCCCTTTAGCAGCATGGTGAGTCAAACTAACACAGCTACTTCTTTAGAAAGAATTTATCTGATTCAACAAGAAAGCTTCCCCTCAAACCGAATATTATATTTAGTTAAAGCAATGGTCTTCCCAGTCAATCCTAAAGGAAATCAACCCTGACTGCTCTTTGGAAGGACAAATACTAAAGCTGAAGCTCAAGTACTTTGGCCACCAAATGAGAGGAGAGGACTCACTGGAGAAGGTCCTGATGCTAGGAAAGATTGAAGGCAAAAGAAGAAGGGGGTGGCAGAGAATGAAATGGCTAGATGGCATTGTTGACACTGTAGGCGTAGATCTGGGCATACTACAGAGGATAGCAGATGACAGAGGAGCCTGGTGTGCCATGGCAGAGTTGGATTCGACTGTGTGACTAAACAACAACAATTTTAGACAATGGCAGGATTCATGCAATTTCTACTAGACTGCTTCTTCCATCAGAATCAGCGACTCCATTCCCTCTCACAGTTATTTTATGCATTCTATAAACTTGCTTCAGAGGGAGAAAAACACTGTAGAGAAGGTTTGTGTTGCCTTTAAAAGCTGTAGCAGGAGTCAGAAAAGAAGGAAATCTTGATTCTGTTGGCATTTGATATACAAGTACAGCATTGCATCTTTGCCAATATAGTTTTTAGATATTTAAGTTGGATGTGTGGGAAAAGTGAATGCTAATTTAGCTTTCACCTTTGGTAATGGCCCAAATCTGTTATTCTTGATGGATTAATGCGGTGTTCTCATAGCCACTTGCCTCCATCTTCCACTCAACTTCCCATTATTCTCAACTGAAAGTTTTGACTCAATGAGGACACATTTTAAATATGTCTGCAATACCATAGAGCATTTTTCTAAGCCAAATGAAAGCTCCCAGGAGGAATGATTTGGGAGTTAATATATTGGCTAATCTGGTGACAGGTTTTGAAATATTATATTGTCTTAGGTAGAAAATTGGTTAAAAATAATAGCATTCATTTGTCCACAAAATCAGAATATTGTACAAATACTGTACTCATGACACTTTCCCCACTTGATCAAAATGAAGCACACTGTCAGGGATAGTTGCTGTTTACTGCCACAGCTATGTCTTGTATCTTAATAAATACACTGGAATTACCTGTACGTCCTTCAGTTTCTGCTCGGCTACTGAAAAGGCCACCACTGACTGTCAACATTTGTACTCTATACTTTTTGCCTGGTGTTAAATCTTCAAATTTGTGCTGTTTAGTAGTAGCTGGTTCTGATGTGTTGCTCAAAAGGGTGCCTTGCTCAGTCAGGAGCAGGATGTCATATCGCTCAGCCACACCAGCTGCGCTGTGCCAGGATACGATCAAGGAGTGGCTGCTGTAGGCATGGTCTACATGTAAGTCCTGGACAGGAGCAGGAACTGGAAACAATGATTGGAAAGGAGAATCTCAGCTCTTATATTTCTTTATTTAACTTGAGAATGAACAATTAGTTGTGAGGGTGTGTATGAACACACTCTCTCTTTTTCTTTACCTTTGTTAACTAAAATTCAATCTTCAGGATCATTTGAACATGTTGGTCTGTTTTATCTCCCTGAGACATCATGAAATCAAAGTTTTGATTAGTGAGTTTTTGGGAGTCCAACTCCTTTAATGCACCAACTGGTGCTGATCCAGGTTGGGAATTTTGGGGAGTTGTTGTCCAAAACAAATGAAACAAAAAACAAATCCTTTTTCCTTGTTCATTCTACTTCTTAATACAGGGATGCCCAAACTTTTCGGGTGGTGGACTGGTCACGTGGTTCAGGGGGCTGGTCACTATGGCCGATGGGCTGGATCTGGCCCCCAGTGTCAATTCATCTGGCCCGTGAACCCTCGTCGCTCCTGGAAGCAGAAGAAAAACTCGCCCGTATGGGTGTGTTTTACTTCCGCTTCTAGGAGCAATGAGGACTCCGTGGGCTGGATGAATTGGCATTGGGGCCGGATCTAGTCTGTGGGGTGTAGCTTGGGCACCCATGTCCTAATATAATGATGATCTTTAGTGAACCAAGGCAGAATGAATAAAGCACGCATCCTTTCCATTTGGTCTTTCTGGAAAGTTGTTCACTATTCTTAACTTTTGTTCTGCTAGACTAAGGAGACCAACTTGGTTCTCCATCTCTTTATAGCCAATGGAGACAGATAAAGAGGACTATAATCTGACAATATGCAGACTACCCTGGTTGCCTTCTTTTACACCACAAACTGCAATGCATAAAAATAATAGATTCTCGTAACCTTATTGAATGTAGAACTACCTTCTGAAGTGAAAATTTATCTACTTTCTGGAAAAATGGTGGTCCATTTTCTTTTTGAGTTCAGGTAAACATTTGTTTTGAAGCCAGGCATCAATTATTGCCTAGGACAGTGATGGCGAACCTATGGCACGGATCCCAGAGGTGGCACTCGGAACCCTTTCTGTGGGCATCCATGCAGTCATCTCAGCCCAGAGTTTGCCCCTCCCCTCTGTCCAGGAGCCCAATGGGAGTGCTTCCTTCCTCCCCCAGCATTGAGTTCACCCCACCCCTCTGCTCAGAAGCCCAATGGGAGGACTTCCTTCCTTTGCCCAGCAGCCCAGTAGGAGTGTTTCCTTCTTTCCCTTTTGGTATGTTGGCACTTTGCGATAAATAAGTGGGTTTTGATTTGCAGTTTGGGCACTTAGCCTCTAAAAGGTTCACCATCACTGGCCTAGGAGAATGACACCAAAAGTATCTATCATTCTTTGGTTCAAAAAATGGACCTTCCAAGGGTATGATTTTTGTCTGCATTAGGAATAGAACTGCATTTCACTAAAAATTTCTTCTTCAACTCAGAATGCAAAATAAGATTTTGAAAGGTTTTATACATGCAGAGTCAGCATATATCTGAATGGATGACCAACAGTTGTTGGTGATGTTCAAACTGGTGATGTTCAAATGAATTATTTGTTGCTATGAAACTATTAATCCACATTTTTTAAATAAAAAAGATAACTTTATACTTGTAATGAAATTCTAATTGGTCATTGTGAACTGAAACCTAAACCCAGATCTTGGAAAGTAACATGCAAAACATTATAATGCAACTAATTCCTTCCATTTGCCCCATTCCTTAATGCTCCACCAGTGGTAAAGTTTTAAGGGGTTCTTCTGCATCCTTATGTTTCAGTGAAAAACTTACTTGTCCGTCCAACTGCTGTTGCATTGTTGTGCAATGTCCCACTCTTTGTCTGTACAACAATGTTGTACTGCTCCCCTGGTTCTAACTTGTTAAAGGTGTGCTCATATACATGTTTGGATACTGTCTGGGTATCAAGTGGATGGTTCTGATGGAATATTATAACGGTGTACGAGTCAACATCTCCTCCACCAGGAGTCCAATTCACTTTCAAGCTGTTAGTCATTCCATTGGGTGAGATGTGAATGTTTTTAACAGCACTTGGAACTAAAAGGAGCAGAGGGAATGCCAAATAAGAAATAAACAACATATACTATTTTTTTTAAAGATGCAGCAAACAAAATTCTGAAAGCAAATTAACGATTTGGATAAAATATATAGAAAAAGTAATTTTTGTGGTTTATTAAGCAAATATGGTGAAGCTGCCACAGTGGATATATGAATGTCATGAACAGTTTGGGAGAAGACTGCAGATGCCATGATGGCTGAATGCATGGCCCCTTGGTTTGCCCTGAATGTGCAAGAAAACTTGATTTCTCGTTGCAATGACATTAAAATATGGAGAAAGGGCCAAAAGAAACAAATCTAAAAATCCTGCATCAAGATTCAGGTACAACTCGAACACTGTTATGACATTGATTGATTAATATTCTGGGTACTGCAAATACCCAGTGAGACAAAGAGATTGCAAAGGAATCTCTTGGCAAACAAGGTAAGCAGTCATGTTTTGAAGGAGAATTAAAATAAAGCAACTTGATATTGTTCTAGAAAGAACCAAATTACTTACAATGGAGGTAGACTTGAGACTTTAAGACATACAGCCCCGTTATGGCACAGGCAGAAAGGTGATTGCTCCGTCTATTCGTATCTAAAAACTGCCCAGACTGGCTATTAAATCTTACTTCAATATAGGCAATATAGGCAAAAAATACAGCATCCTCAGCCTTAAAGGATAGCAGGGCAGATCCAGTGAGGCTCACTGTTTTAGCATCTGCTGTCTAGTGAAGCTGCCTTACTCTACATATTGCTGATCCTGACTGAGATTTAAAGAGAGAGGAAAGAAGCAAATGAAATCCTGTACCTTTCCTCATTCACTTATTTTTCCTGCTTTTCAACACAGGGTTATTTTTAGCATGAAATCATGGGTGGATGAACAGTGTACCAGGGCCATAGCCAGGATTCTAGATGTGGGTGGGTGAATATTTTTCAGGGTGGGCAATGAAACCTCTTTTTGGTGTATTCCTATGGAAAATCACGCCTTCCCAGGGGTGGGCAAACTGATAACTCAGGATGTGTAAAGGCCCCCCCTCTGGCTATGGCCCTGAAGTGTATTGGGGGAGAGGGAGGAGAGGGGAGGAAAATGATATGAGGCAAATGGGCAAGCCCTTATCCTTTGTACCTTATGCTATACCTCCATCCTAAAGTACATGCAACTAAGACAGACATCACATAAAGAAATTGCTCTATTGCTATTATAAGCACAGGACTAGAAATGAACCCCATATTCCTTGATAAGATCTGTCTGCTAAGTCAAGTAGTAGTCTATGAAACCTGTCAAAAATTACAGTGCAATCATTAGTACATATTATCAGACCTGGAAACTTACTGTTTTGAATGATAACTCACACAATTGTCCTCCCAACATGGTCCCTGTAGTCCAGAAATCTGACTCCTCCAAACTCTTCCTCTTATGTCTATCTGCACAGTCAATATCATTACATAATATTTTTTCTAACCTGTCAATCCTTCTATGAAAGTAGCACGCTGTGCTTTCCCACTTATTGTCACAACAAGAATTTTGTAAAGGCGTCCTGGAGTGAGAGATGGGAATCGGAAACTTTCAACTGTGCTTTCAAGATGATTAGGTGGAAAAACCTTCATGTCATTAAAGAGAAGCTGGATTTCATACTGATCAAAATCCCCATCAGCTTTGGACCAAGTAATATATAGCTCTTCTGTGCTTCTACCACTAAGAGTCAACTTCTTCACAGATTCTGGGACTAAGAGAAAACAGAGGGAAGAATGATAGATTAAAATAACAACAGCCATTACTAAAAAGTTTAGAAACAACAAATCAGTTAGCAACAAAAAATGTTATGAATATTTGGCAAATGCATATATATATATATACAGTTGTACCTCGCTTAAAGAGCATAATGCGTTCCACAGGATTGCTCTTTAAGCGAGTTTGCTCTTTAAGCGAAACACCATTGTAAATGACCAATGGGGGGGGGGGATAGCGAACCCCAATTTATTTGTTAAGTGAGTTTTTGGTTGGTTTTATTTGTTAAGCGAAGCGAACATTCAGAGAAAATTCTGCTCTTTAAGCGAGTTACTCTTTAAGCGAGGCGCTCTTTATGTGAGGTTTGACTGTATTTAGCTTTCACTATCTTTTACAAGTGAAATGTGATCAATATCATGAAGTACAGTATAGTAAAATACTAGGATGTCCTTGTTCCTGAATAGAATTACTGATATAAATGGAATTTAAACCAGCTGCTTGATACATGGTGCTATATAGTCATTTCAAGAAAATGACTATGTTTCATTCAGTCCTAAACTCAGAACAAAGTAGAATTTACTTCTGAGTGAATATGTTTTTATGTTTTGGCAGCAACAAATAATAATGGCTCTCCAGAAGGAATGAGCAAGATTTTACAAGTCACATTATTAAGACCCAGCATGGCATCACCTGAATTCTAGTGCTTTTGCTGGCTTGTTCATACTTTATTCCCAATAGAAATACATAACGTATTCTGCTGAATGATGAACAAAGAACGTGTTTTCAGTAGAGGTCTTTTTAAATAACCGAATCACTTAGTTTCAAGAGATTAAAATCTGATCTTAATGCATGACTATAAAAAAAAGTGAAATTTAAATCTGTAAAAGCAGTGATTGATTTTGATGCATGCTGGGGCATTTACGTACCTGTCCTTTCATTAGCTGTTTCATACATCCTGTATTTTCCACTCCAGGTGTTGACAGTGACACTATAAAGCCTTCCTGGAACCAGGTTAGTGAAGACGCATTCGTTTTCATCTTTAGATACATTTTTTGTTTGGATGAACTCTTTGTTATGCTTGATGATCACTTCATAATTATCATAGTCTCCTGTTGCATGTAGCCAGGACACTTTTAAGTAGTCACTTCTGGCAGAATTGCTCACTGTAAGCCCCTGTACTTTTGAAGGCACTGAAAAGAGAGAACATAACTTTAGTGTGTCCTGGTTTAAAAAATGATATAAGTGACATAGAGTCCGAGACTAAATTAAGAAAATTGGAATGTGCAAGAAAGGGAACAGATGCCTGGATAGCCATCCTGACCTAGTGACCATTGCTCATCATTACATTTCACAACATAAGCCTAGGACCAATGCTATCATTAGACAGTGTGAGCTGGATGCCACAGGCAACAGATGTCAGAAAGAGTCAGCAACTTCTTAGTTACCTGACTTCTTATTGTTAGTAACAGATATAGCCTCTGGATTAAGGGAAGGGAGATCCCATTTGTTATTCTGCCCTAGACAGACAGACATCTTGGGCATTGATAAACCAGCATACAGATACTGTACATATATATGCACAGTACATTCTAAGTGGTTAAGACGCTGAACTTGATGACTGGAAGATCGACAGATGAGCAGTTCAAGACCCGAGTACTGCATGCCCAAGTGAGCTCCCATCTCTGTCCCAGCTCCTGCCAACCTAGCAGTTTGAAAGAAAGAAATTGCAAGTAGATAAACATGTACCACTTGGGTGGGAAGACAAACAGCGTTCAGTCATGCCTGCAACATGTCCATGTAAATGTCTGCAGACATGGACAGTGCTGGCTCTTTGGGTATAAACAAAGATGATCACTAAACCTTAGAGTTGGATACAACTCACTTTTGAGGAAGGGTGACCTTTACTTACTTTCTAAATATATATATATATATATATACAGGTAGTCACAACCAGTGCAGAATACAAATTTACATCCTGATATGCATCCAAAATTTTCCCATCATTTCCTGATCCAACAATTAATATCCAAGGCAATCTCTTTATCTGGACCAGATGGAAATCTTTTACTTTGACATCTGAATCCTGAGCAAAAAAATTACTTGATAACTGGCTATTTGATACTGTCCGAGACACCTTAGAATTGGTTCATTTCGCCAAATGGTAGGAGCAGATCTGTTTCTATAGTGCTGTCCCTGTTGCTGAGTGAAAGGGTTTTAGTCCACTCTCTATATTTTACTTTGTTTACCTAAGAGCCATGAGATATATCTGACTGACTGAATAGATTTTATATTTTCTTCTGTCATGTTTACCTGTTCTTTCCTGACTGAAGGATTGGTTTTCATATTTTCCACTCTTTGTGGTTATTGTCACATCATAGAGTCGCCCAGGGATGAGGGTGTTGAAGGAACATTCACTGGCAGATTTTGCAATGGTGAGAGTATGAATAGTTTGCCCTGCATGAGAAAGTGTGACCAAGTAGCTATCTACATCTCCAACAGCTGGCAGCCAGGAAACACTTAGGTAATCACTCCGCCCTGAATTGTTCACCGTTACACCACTTACACTGGCAGGAACTGTACAAAAAAAAGCAATTTAAAAAGCACATTTAATAGAAAAATTCATCTAATATTATACCTTTTTACTATGTTCTCTCACATATAGAGGAACAAAATGCAAGAAATACTTTCTGTAGGTGGTTAGGTTAGAGCAGGGATTCTCAACCTGGAGCCGGAGGGCTGGATGTGGCCCATGGTGCCATTTCATGTGGACCCCACTGCTTCCACCACACCATGAAGTGTCATGTGGTGGGAAAAGGGCAAAATGGCAATCCGCCCCCCGAAGCTGTCTGAGGGAGCGTGACCCAGCCCCCATAAAATATCCAACAAAATAAAAGAGTAATATTACTATCACAAAACATGGCTCTCTCTCTCTCTCTCTCTCTCTCTCTCTCTCTCTCTCTCTCACACACACACACACACACACACTATTGTGCATTGTAAACTTGTACAGACGTTATCACAACTGATGAATGCTAAGGAGTATATGGAAGGATTTAGTGTTTCCTGCCATCTAGTGGAAATTCTAAGAAATATATTTCTTTGGTGAAAACAAGATTCGTAAATATTTCTTCTACAGTTAGAAGTTGTGGTTTCCACCTCACCACCTGAAAAATTATCAGAAGAATTAGAAGAGGTGCTCCCTCTCATTGTCCTAGCATAAGTGCTATTTTTGAAAAATAAGTTTGCTCTGGTGATTGGTCATTGAGAAGCAAACACCAGGTTCATTTGCAAATCCTGTTGCTCAGGCAGGCACCTGGAAATACTCTCATGGGAGGTAAAATGTGCATCTAGTAACAAAATGTTAGGGTATGAATGCAGCTGTCTATACAGACAGAAAGCTACAGACGTGATGCAAGTGTGAAAATGGCAAGCTACATAAAATATGCTGAAGTGAGAATGTGGCAGGAAAGAAAAATGGTGAGACTCCATCCTGTGCTTTGAACAAGGACTCCTTGATAACTTCAAGGACACACCTACTCCAGGGACAGCTGCAGTGAGGATGAATGGAATGAGAAGTGGTCCCCAATTCAAGTCCCCACTACCACCTTGTGGAACACTGTCGACAGAGATGTTTGAGGCCCCAGTATGGCACTGTTTTAACCAGTAAATGAACACATTTCCTATTCAAGAAAGCACTTGGTTAAATGTTTTCAAGACCCTTATCATTATTTATTATTTAGATTTGTATGGCCACCCAATCACCACAGTGACTCTGGGCCGCTCATAATCCCATTGCACATAACCCTGTATAAAAAAGACCCAACATATCATTAAAAACCTTACATAAAACACATTGTTAAAATCTTCATAACAAATAAACTAAACAGATAGACTAAAAACCTGGATGGCGATTAGTACAGTGTGTTCATATCAGTCAACGAGGGGCGGCTGTTCCTCTCTCTGCTCCCCACACCTGCTGGGCCAGCCATGTCTTCAGTCCTTTCCTAAAAACTGGCAATTCTGGCTGAAGATGAAGGTCCCTAAAAACTGGCAATTCTGGCTGAAGATGAAGGTCAGTTGGCAGGAGGTTCCAAAAGGCCAGAGCAGATACCGAAAAGGCTCTCTTTCTAGTACTGGAGAAATGAGCCTCTCCAATGGATGGTACCTTTGGAGAGCCCCTCTGGTCTGCTCTCATGGGATGGGCAGATAATCTCAGGGTCTCTCAAGTAACCTGGTCCACCACTATGTAGGGCTTTAAAGGTGATAACTAGCACCTTGAATTGCACCTGGAGGCATACCGGTTATGAGTGCAGCTCCTGCAACAAGGGTAAGGCATGGGCATACCAACAACACCCCATCACTGTGCAGGCGGCTTCATTCTGGACCAGCTGCAGCCTCTGAATGGTCATTAAGGGCAGCCTCATGTAGAGCACATTACGATAGTCCAACCGGGAGGTGACCAGTGCATGAGTGACTGTGAGCAAGGAGTCCTGGTCCAGGAATGGGCACAACTGGCGAAACACATGAACCTGCGTGAAAGTTCTGCTGGCCACGGCTGCCACCTGCTCCTGGAGCAGGAGTCATGAGTTCAGGAGGTCCCCCAGATTGCACACCAAGTCTGTCTGGGGCAAAAGAGCCCCATCCAGTACCAAAGGTGGTAACTCCTTGGACAAACTAGGGCCCCCTATCCACAGCCACTCAGTCTTGCTGGGATTCAGATGTAGCCCCTCAGCCACAACCTCACAGCCTCCAGCCACCTGGATAGGACGTTGATTGCAACACTTGCATCACCACAGGCAGAGATGTACAACTGGGTATCATCAGCATACTGATGATACCTCGGTCCATGGGAACAGATGATCTCACCCAATGGCTTCATGTAGATATTAAATAAGAGAGGTGAGAGTACCAAGCCCTGTGGCACCCCACAAAGTAGGGGCCTTGGGCTGGACCTCTCGTCTCCCAACAACACCAACTGGCTTCGGCCCCTGAGGAAAGAGGAAAACCAGGACCACACCATGCCCTGTACTCCCAGGTCCTAGAGTCGATCCAGAAGGATACCGTTATTCTTACAAATGGTTACTGTCATGTTCAAGCTCTGTTTCAAAAGTATGCCATGATTCTCTGAAAATGAGTGGGATATCTTTTTAAAACGAATAAAGAAATAAATACCTGTTTTTCCTTCAGCAATTGCTTGTCTGGAAGATATTCCTCCACTAATGGTAGTGACTACAACTGAATAGAGTCCTCCAGGTTTTAGAGAGTAAAAGTGGTATTCATTGGTGTCACTAGAAACAGTGTCATTTTTTATGACAACATTTTCATGAATTAGCAATACTTGATAAGAATCTACATTTCCACGTGCCTTTGTCCAGGTAGTAAATAGGCTGTTGGTTGTTTCTTGGTTTGTCACATTTAAGTTTGTCACCTGTGCTGGCACTGCAGTTTAAGAGTAGCATTAAGGTTAATGAACATGTGTGGTTGTCTATAATAAACAAACCTGACAACTACAACAACAGGCATTTCTATTAAAAGACTTAAAAAGAAAGCATGAAAGGGCTAATAAAAAAATTAAATCAAAAAAAATAATAAAAGAGTGAGAAACAGACAATGATGTAAACAAATTCCATGCAAAATTGGAGTTAAAAAACAACAACCCTAAAAGGATAAATACAGCAACTGTTGCAAGAATTAAGCTCAAACAGCAAAAAACATGCAGTCAGAATGGGAATTCCTGAAGTGGAATTGGCATTTTTTAAACTTTTTATATTTTATATTTTAAATTTTAATCTTGCAAAGTTTTATATCTGAGGGGTTTGGGAATGTTTGTGTTTTGTCGTCGTGCTTTGTGATTTGTGAGCCGCCCTGGGTCACCTCGGTGAGGAGGGCGGTGGATAAATACGAATAATAAATAAAATAAATAAATAAAATAAGTGCCAGAACAGTTCTCATTGTTAAGCAGGAGCTTTTCACACTTCTCATAATTTGAAAATTACATTGCTTTATGTTGTGATCAGACATTTAGATGAAAAAACTTGTTCACTTGCTAGTATCATTCCTCAGACATAAAGGCCCCCTTTGGAATGCCAAAATGATTTCAGCTCCTATTAACATCCCATCTGTGACTGATCTCCAGTATTATCAAAGCTCAAAATTAAAACCAGTTGCTTGGATGCATTTTGACCAAATGGTCTTCCACAGCAACTATTTAAAATTGACTTGGTTCAGCCATTCAAAACAAGAATTAACCTGACAGCATTTCTCAATAATAGAGTTCTAACCAGTCCGTCAAAATCTGTAAGTGAAGTACACTCCCTACACCAGGGGTGCCCAAACTTTTCAGGCTGTGGACCGGTCATGTAGTTCAGGGAGTCAATGAATATGGTCCAGGGGCCAGATCCAGCCTTTGACACCAATTCATCCAGCCCACGAAGCCTTCACCACTCCCGGAAGCGGAAGTAAAATGCGCCTGTATGGGTGTGTTTTACTTCCGCTTCCATGAGTGATGACGGCTTTGTGAGCTGGATGAATTGGCATCAGGGGCCGGATCCGGCCCCTGGGCCATAGTTTGGGCAACCCTGCTCTACACACTGCAATACTTTGATCCTCCCCATATGAAGGAGGAGCTGGTAACTCAGACTCCACCTATAGCAGAAGCTTTCTTCTTGAGATACAATAGTCTATCTCTACAAGGAGACAATGACAGGAAAGGGATGGGGCTAGAATCTTCTCCCTAATCATGCTTTCAAGCTAACTCAATGCCCGACTAGAGTTGTAATGTTTTGTTGGTAAGCCTCAAATTTCAGAAACAAATGGAAAAGGTCAACAAAGCAAATCATGAAGCCTGTTTTAAAGGCAAAACTAAGTTGTAGATGTCTTGAGCAGGAGTCATAATCTCCACTAAATCATATGTTTTGTTCTCTTATTGTGTTCTTAATTCTGAAAGGCATATTTTTTTAAGAGATGTGTTTATAAATGGTGTTTATGTCCAAGCAAACAATACATTATCTGTTACTGTTTGAAGAAATTTGGGGTTTGTAATAGTCCTGTGGCACACTACCTGTACGTCCTACAACGGAAGTCCAGTTGCTCAAATCCCCACTTATAGTGGTGACAGTAGCTGTATACTTTCTCCCAGGTAAGAGGTCCGTGTAGGTGAACTCTTTGGCTTCTTTAGCAAGAGCTTTGTTTTGGATTGTAAGCGCTCTGTCTCCCAATGATACCACATATCCATCCCATTCAGTCAGAGGGGTGAGCCACATGATAGTGAGTGAGGATTCATTCACATGTTTTACACGGAGCTGAAGAACTGGATGTGGAGCTGTGTACAAAGAGAAAGGGGCATGTCTTAGAGAGCCATATAATACTTTAGAAGGAAGTACATCGAAAGTTTATTTTGCAATCTAAACCCTCAGGCTCCTATACTAAGTTTGGCAGCTAGATTTGCTGAAATATTGACTTCCGTGCCCATTTAAGTGTTACTCTAATTGTGATAGCTGAAATTGTCTGTAAATAGTAGCCTGACTTGTAAGAGTTAATGACATTATTTTTTCCACTTGCCATAGTTCCTCTGGAGAATGTGCAGAGTGATCAGACAATTTACAAGAATAAAGGGGAAAAGCCCTTGAAAATGAAAGCAGCTGGATGGCCATCTAGGAGACAGCTGTTTAACTCTTCTACTAATCAAGGTCATTAAAAAAACCTAGAAATGCAAGACAAATATGTCTAATCTTTTTTTTTTTTTTTGCTTCTCATAGAGTACTATAAGTTAAGGAGCAAAGAGAAAACAATGAAAGATGTAACAAATCACCAAGAGTAAAGGGAAGTCCCCATGTTACTATAATGGGATTTTTTTTCCTAATAGCTCCACCTGATAGATATAAAAATAGCAATTATGTTTTGAGTGCTGGGGTCGCAGGAGCATTGGCTGTGCAAGTCTTTGCTGAGTAAGCAGAAATTTCTGCAAGTAAGCAGAATTTCTAAACAACATGAGGTCATATAAAAGAGAGATACAGCAATATCAGACATGAACTCAGATCGTGAGCAGAGTTTTGGCTGCAGTACCAGTGATACCAGGTTGATACAAGCTGGGACAGAGACAGGAGCTCACTCCATCGTGTAGCATTTGGGTCTCAAACTGCTGACCTTCCAGTCATCAAGTTCAGCTTCTTAACCACTAACCCACTGCAGCCTAGCAGCTCAAAGGCAAGTAACTGTAAGTAGATAAATAGGTATCACTTTGGTGGGAAGGTAAACCGTGTTCCGTGTCTAGTCATGCCTGCAATGTGTCCATGGAAACATCTACATATGTAGACAGTGCTGGCTCTTGGCTATAAATGGAGATGAGCACCAAACCCAAAAGTTGGATATGACTAGCTTTTGAGTAAGGGTGACATATACCTTTACCTTACCAGTGGTGCTTGCTATACTGTAATGTCACCTCACTGATATGAAGAGGCAGTGGCAGGCCATCGTTCAGGTAGAAGCCTTTCTTGCTCTCTTGCCTGAGGTGGATGATTCACCTTGGTCATGGGTGGGCAGAAGCTTTCTATATCAACTCCTACTTGATCTGAAGGCAGATAGTGTGCAGCTACCACTGAGCGCCTTTTCCTCCAAAAGCAGCAGCTTTCTTAATGAAGTTTGGGATTACATCCCTCAAAACTAGAAAATATATCATTTCACTCTGCAGATTAGCAAACCATCCTATCTCTTTTGCCTATATCTGGAATAGGGGTGTTTCCAGTGTTAGATGACCTCCACCATACTCCATCTGGTACATACCTAAGATTTGGAAGTATACCTCCTAATTACGAGAGCTTTAAATTTAGTAGAATACATACAGGAAAAGCATTTATTTAGGAGAAGTTATTAATAGATTGAATGTTTTCTCTGTAAAACTACAGTAGTGCCTCATGGTCAAGATTCTAAACTCTAATTTCTTTGGTACCTACCCCAAAGTTTGATAAATGAGAAAATAAACAAACCAAGGGTCTACAGAAGTTATCTGTGAATTTCCACTGAATCTGGCACAAGATACGTGTAAAATTGAATTGATACAGAAGTTTTTTTCAACAGAGCTGTGAAACTGAAGTGTTTAATTTCATGAAATGTGACTATTTTATATTTTATTCAGAATATATAAAATAGGCACCTTTTGTGTAAACATTGTTTCCAAACTAGAGCATTATTCAGGACCAGTAACAATTTGATCAGTCACAGGATTACTAAAAAATAGCACATTTCTATAACCCACAGTAATCTGACATTTTGTGGTAATGAAAATATAATGTCAAAGAGTTAAAATGTGTGCAAGGTTTAAAGAATCAAAAGAGAGGGTGTAACAGGAAAAATAATCAACATGAGGTGTAAGATAACACAAGGTTTCCCATTATGATCTTCTTATACACCCTCCTATCTATTGTTTTTCAGACTACACCCTTCCTTTTTGTAAATCTGAAATACTTAGTTTGCTGCACATAGTGATAACTTATTTCAAGGGTGGGTGACTTCCATTTAGGAACCACATACATGTACTGTAATTAGTTTTAAGAGCTAGTTTATGCTGTGTGCAGCTTCCTGCCAAAATGACAAGGACTACTTTTTTTGTTTAATAAATCAATTAATTGTTTAATGAAGGTAATTTATAGACCTCATATTAAAATAATTATGAATAGATGATCGGAGACATTTGCAAGGAACATTTACTGTGTTCAAATATTTCTCCAGGTTAATTATTCCATTAGTTATAAGTATTAATTAATACAATGTTAATAATATTGGTATTTTGCAACTGTAGCATTATTGTCACTGCTATTATAATATTACTACTACTGTACCTGCATTTTACTTTTTTACAGTATCAATATGTTGTAAGTCTTGTATAGAATGAAAATACCTGGTTCCAATACAGGGCTTTATGTAAGATCCAATAAAAACAGACTGAGAAACACAGAGATTTTAAAGAGAATTTTGTTCAGAGAGTTTATATCAGGGATGACCAAACCACGGCCCGGGGGCTGGATCTGGCCTCCGATGCCAAGTCATCTGGCCTGTGAAGCCCTTGTCACTTCTGGAAGCAGAAGTAAGGGCACGTTTTACTTCCACTCGCAGAAGCGAAGAGGGCTTCGTGGGCCAGATGAATTGGTGTTGGGGCCGGATCTGGCCCCCAGGCCATAGTGACTGGCTCCTTGAACCATGTGACTGGCCCATGACATGAAAAGTTTGGGCACCCCTGGTTTATAGGATCACAGAATTAGATAAATTCTTGGTGAATCACCTTGAACATCCTCATGCAGTAACTGTACAGATGCATCTTATATTCAGTTAGCTAGGAGAAATGTTCCTGAATTCAATGAGATTTACTCCTAAATAGACTTATTTGTGCTCTTAAACTACTGGTACTTCTTACATGAATATGATGCAATATACATTGGATTTTAAATAGGTTAGACCCTCTTATTTAAAATATGTTATATAGGGAGGTGATAGCTCAGTAGTAGAACTAAACCTTGGGCAAGTTACTTTTGGGGGTAAATTTTCAGAATCCTTAGGGCTTCTGACAGTTTTAGTCCTAAAAATTATTCTTCAAAGCTTGGGTAGAATCCATAACATTGCAGGCAAAAAAATTATTCTGCCTTCAATGCCACTTTTCTCCAGGTCAGGACAGAAGATGTCAGGGAAGTTGAAGGACTGTTGCCAGTATAAATAAATAAATGATGTAACAAGATAATGACAAGAGCACTAATAAGAAATAGCAAAGGTTTAAGCTTTTTATTCCGGATTGATCTCTCTGTAATGTTTGATTCTCTTCATGTGAACACATCTACATTTAGAATATCTGTTCCTATAATTTGCACAAAGCCCTTTATTAAGATAGATGTGTGATATGATAAGATTATTTAGTCATTGCAAAATAAATGTTTGTGTAGCTTTTCCAGCTTTCCTGCTGATTGCAATAAAAAAAATTGCTTACCTATTCTGCCTTTGCAGTGTGCTACGTTTTGTAAGCCTCCGCTTTCTACAATAACAGCAATTTCATACTGTCTTCCTGGAATGAGCCCCAAATCCTTGATAATATATTCCTTTTTGTCTTTTGATATTGTAGTATTTAGCAGCACTCTAGAGTGGTCAAATATGGTGATAAAGTACTTGTCCCATTCTCCTGCAGGGGGCAGCCAGTTTACTTTCAGAGATTTCGATCCATCCATACTGTCCGCTTTCAGCTCTGAAATCTTCTGCGGAACTGAAACACAGAATTTCAAGACTTCAAGGTGACTCGACCTACTACGTTTACCATGGAACAAGTAATTAGTTTGCAAGTGTATAATTCAGTTCAGCCAATTCAATGAATATATCTACTATTTTTGTAACTTCTAGAGTGTTTTACTAAATGAAAAACAGCATATTGGTGGCTGAGACTCATCTTTTCTTTATAATGCAAGCAGAGTGGCACTTGTAAGGGGGAATCAGCAGGTGGAAAATGTACTCAACACTCGCCTTCTTCAGTGATCCTCTTGTTTAAATGGCCCCTGGTGATTTTACATCTCTCCCCACCCCAGTTAGGACTAAAATTATGTCGGAATTTGGTTAGAGAAAGAATGGTTTGAATTGTGTCATTTAGAGTGAGAATTGCATGTTCTGAAAGGGTTTGAGTGTTGCTTCTACCAGCAGGCCTTTCCTGGCCTTACATCACATTTTATATCAATCAAGACCTTGTGTTTGCTGAGATAACAATCACAGTCTTTTCTTTTCTTAAGAATAGGACAGTCCCTTGAGACCAAAAGGCCCATAAGATGACTATAGGTAAAGGTAAAAGTCACCCTTGCTTGAAAGCCATTTGTATCTGACTCTAGGGTTCAGTGCTCATTTCTGTTTATAGCCAAAAAACCAGCACTGTCTGCATTTGTAGACATTTCCATGGGCATGTGGCAGGTAGATACTGGAATGCATGGAATGCTGTTTACTTTCCCACCAAAGTGGTACTTATTTATCTACTTGGAATTTCTTGTTTTTGAACAACTAGGTTGGCAGGAGCTGGGACAGAGATGGGAGCTCACTCCATCGTGCAGTATCGGGTCTCAAACAACTGCTGACCTGCTGACCTTCCAGTCATCAGGTTCAGTGTCTTAACCACTAACCCACTGCAGTGTACAATTCTTTTAAGGCTTGAGTAGGTAGCCATAAATGGGGTCTCAAAATCATTTAATGGGAGTTAATAACCTCAACAAATGAAGCCTCTCTGCATGTCTCAAGATTTGTTGAAAGGACAAGGGCATCCACATATTTGCAAGTATTACAAAACTCTGAAAGGGATTAAACAATGTGCTCATTTTAAAATGTGAACAGGTAAAAGGGTGTCTTGGTTATTAGGAAAATGTGTAAATCAGGTTACATGTGTAAAAAACGCAACCTCAGATACGTATTAGAAAAGAGGTTTTTTAAAAAAGCATATACAGATTTCCATGTGAGGGGGAAAAACACAACCACCTTCCAAAGTCTTGTGATTGTAAAAAGGCAACAAAATAATTCAGTGGAACGTGGGGGAAAACAAAAACTTTGATACAATAGAAATTCAGAAGAAGAAGTTACCTTTATTAAGACTGCTATAAAAAATTCAAACCATTAGCAAGCTTTCATGATTCAAGGTCACTTTTTCAGAACATATATCTAATGTCACATGATCAGATTATTTATTCTGCATCTTGAATGGTGCAGAAAAAAAACAAACAAGAGTCCCTGATGTTTAAAAGTTGCCATGAATGTTTGGACTCTTATTTGTATTAATTTTTCTGCACTATCCACAACTGGTGTGTTTCCTAAAGAAGTGATCTTGAATCACAAAAACTCGCTGATGATTTTTTTTTAGTGGACTTAATAAAACTACCAACTGCTCCTGCATTTTTATTTTGTAAGGACCAAATGGCTCTCATAGTTTTTCTGAAACATTGATACAGAGATTTGTATCTCCCTAGACACAATGGTTATGCGGATTTCAAGGGATATACAGTACTGTACTGTAAATATAACTGATTTCTGGATCTTACCCATAACATTTTATCCCTAGAAGGCAGTCAACACAAAAAAGTTAAAGGACATGTTTACCAAAGCTAGGAGCCCTAATAGCGCAGTGGTTAAACTGCTGTACTGCAACCAGAATGTTGTGATTTTGATCCTCACCAGGACTCAAAGTTGACTCAGCCTTCTATCCATCCATGGTTGGTAAAATGAATACCCAGCATGTTGGGGCCAAAATGCTAATTACTCTGTGAGCTGCCCAGAGAGTGCACTTAAGTGCTACGGGGTGGTATATAAGTGTAATTGCTTTGCATACCTGTCCTTCCATATGTAGTCATTTCAGTGAATAGTTCACCACTGACTGTCCTTACATCAACCTGATAGAGACGTCCTGAAATTAGCTTGTCAAATGATGTCTCTGTGATTTGTGGCTGTAAAGTTTTCCTTCCTTTAATAGATCCAAGATGAAACAAGGTGACATTGTAGAAGTCCAAATTCCCTGAAGGCCTCTTCCATGATACCTTTAAAGTATTTATGCTGCCATCATTTGTTACCATTAAATCAATGACTTTGGCTGGGGCTATTAAGAAAGAAAAAAAAAGAATAAAACATGAATCCACTAAACAAACAAAATGTGTAACTCAGAACTACAGTACAGTCAAACCTCGCATAGAGCGTTTGCTTAAAGAGTAACTCGCTTAAAGAGCAGCATTTTCTCTGAATGTTCGCTTCACTTAACAAATAAAACCAACCAAAAACTCGCTTAACAAATAAATCAGGGTTCGCAATCCCCCCCCCCCCACAATTGGTTACTTACAATGGTGTTTCGCTTAAAGAGCAAACTCGCTTAAAGAGCAATCCCGTGGAACGCATTATGCTCTTTAAGCGAGGCACCACTGTATATTTAATATTCTGAACATTACAAGCAATTTTATTATCAATTCTATTATTCACAGCATTAAGAAAAAATAGGGCTGAGCACAAAAGTGTTTATAAAGTTGAAAGAGCCTACTTCATGATTAGAATTCTTTCTTGCTAATTTCTAGAAGAATTGCAAATATTTTCAGTTTGTAATTCCTGACTACCTAGGATTGGTCATATGGTTGCCATAGGAAGCAGTACCTTCACTATGAGTATATTTAAAATAAAATCAATTATATCACATGAAAATCCATACTGTAATAAAACTGTTGAGGTCCTAGAGGAGTCTGTCTTGTTCTTAATATTTCTCATAACCAGGGGAAAGCTTTGTAAATTTTGTGTGTTATATGCTGTCAATTTGCTTCCAATTTATGGTGACCCTAATAAATAATAGCGTTTATGAAGTACTGTACATAATATATTCAACAGAGTATCTCATATTATAAAATCTTACCAGTTCTTATTAGCTTAGAAATGTAATTTTCCAGATCTTGAGCCTTGCTAACGATAGTGAGATTATACAAACATCCTGGTGTTAATCCTGCAAAGCTGTATGACAAGTAGTGTTTCTCTATATCTGTTTGTCGAACAATAACATCTTTATCCAACAAAAGCAACCTATATTGATCCACA
This sequence comes from Furcifer pardalis, assembly GCA_030440675.1. Lineage (NCBI taxonomy): Eukaryota > Metazoa > Chordata > Lepidosauria > Squamata > Chamaeleonidae > Furcifer > Furcifer pardalis. Next base: position 181,138,779 of record CP126892.1, on the reverse strand, counting down.
TTTCCTGCCCCTTTTGACCAAGAAACTTGGATTGAGTCCATTTTGACAGAGACATCAACATTTTCTGCTTGAGATGGCACTGTTCAGAAAAGAAAAAAGTCTGAGACATAAATTTTATTTATTATTTTTATATGGCATAGAGGTTAAAAATATTCAGCATCTGGAAATCTACCAACACCCAGTTTCATCAATGGTAACCACTATTACCATCAATCTATTAAAAAGCAACGTCAAATCTTATTTATGAATATCAGCTAGATCTCTCTCCATATATGTTGCATATTTAGAAGAGAAATTTACACATAAAGAAAGCTCTGTAGTCTACCAGCCTCCTAAAATAAGTTTGCCTGATTCCTGATGCAACCAAATGATTCAGGCAATAAATTTTTGATTGTAAATTATGAGTTTCTGATCACTAACACTTTACATATCATGCCTTCAACAGCTCTCTATAGCTTCCTATTAATTGTGAAATGATAGCCATTCATAATATTGTTTAGATAATTGTGGTCAATTAGACAGGATTGGTGCATATGCCCAATTTCTAGTGATTACATTTCTCACCAATATACATTTAGTCATTTTTTTTTACAGCACAGGAAAACCTTGGTCTCCTTTAATTTATCCACTATACCTTCCACAAGAAATTTCCTGTACCATACTTTCACCTGGGATTCAGATGCATTTCTCTGGGAAGTAATACATGAAATCTCTCCTAATATAGGAATCCGAGGGGAAGGGGAGAAGAAAGTGGTTCCCTCTCTAAAAAAAAGAATCCCACATTTTTATTACTTTAATCTATACAGACAGATGCAATAAGGCACAGTGGCAAGTACACAGAGAACATACAACATATGCTGATGCTGTATGCATAATTTGTGCACTCTTTGTACTGTATCCCCAACATGGGAAAAAGTTCAGTACACACTCTTTCCTCCTAATGTTACTTTTATGGAAGACTTAATTAAATGACTAGATTAAATGGTTATTTTCAGGTATGAATCTTGTGGGAGATCTTTTGTGCTGATTCCCATATGGTTTTCCCCATGCCTTTTCATGGAATGGTGGAAACACATATGAAAGAATCTCTCTTGTGGAATTAAACAGAGACATCTTACCAGTAGACCCAATGATATCAACTGAAGGACTCCTTTTGTGTCCAGCAACTGCACTGATCGAGATAGTATATTTGGTGCCAGGAGTAAGTTTATCAAATGTGTGTTCATTTCTTGAACCACCTCCAGGAACATGGATTTCCTCAACTTTTTTGATACTATCCAGCAACAACAGCTCATATCGGTCAACCTTCCCTAAGGATGGGCTCCACCAGACTGGCAAAGTTGTGGTTGTAATCTTGTCCTTTTTAATTTCCAATCTTGTAGGTGGCAAAGGATCTGTGTTTTGGAAACAGATGGGGATGGGTGGCACATAAATCATATCAGTTCACTTGAAAATGATTAGAAGCAAAATTCTTCATCTTTTCTTGCAACAGTGACTTGGAAGATGAGCTGACATCAACCACATGTCAAATAAAAGTGGAAGAAAGGAGCTGGATCAGCAGGCAAAAGGTTTCTGTGAAACAGGGGAGAATTGGATAATTCTGTACTAAAAGTACAACGTGAGAAGGCTAAGGCTGTGATCCCTTACATACTTACCTGGGAGTCAGTACTACTAAATCCAATACTGCCAAGTTTTATGTAGAACTGCATAGTAAGGCAAGTGCTATGTAATAGGAGAAGACTCCAGATTATGGATAGTGTAGGTGAGAGATACACAGTGGATGACACTGGCATTTGGCAAGAACTCATTATTTAATTCCCCAACACCCCATACTTCAATTAAGACCCAGGGCATGATCATTTCCTCTGTTTTTGGCAGAGGGATTGGAAGATCAATTATAGTGCAGGGTCAGGTTCATTGCCCTTTCTTATGTCTGCTATAGCACGGGTCCCTAACCTTTTTTGCACCATGGACTGGTATCATGCTAAACAATTTTTCCACAGACCCGTAAGTGGTGGGTGGGTGGGATTTTTAATCCTTCCCATCTGCCAGCCACAGCTTGAATATGGGAAGTGTGATACCTCACTGCACACAGGCGGGGGAGGATCCCCGTTGTCGTTCAAAAACAAGGAGGAGGGGCCCAGTCACCTGCCTATCTATTGTATCTAAAGGTCATGCTGCCACTTTGATCATCAGGCAGACCCAGCAGAGCATGTTGAGGGCAGAAGGCTGCCATCAGGGCTCCGTATGCCGCCATCACCACCCCATGGCCCAATTTGGGACAGCCCATGACCGGTACTAGTGGTTGGTGATCCCTGTGCTAGAGGGATTAAAGGGAAACCACTGTTTTATAAGCCTGTTTAGCAGAGGCAAGATATATCTACAAAGACCGCTTGAAAATGTTATGTTTTAAAGGCTTAAAGAAGCTGTTGAGCTTTGAAGAAGGACAATAAGCACTGAACCAAAATTTCTCAGAATACTGTACATTTTTTTTCCTAAGAAAAAAATCCTGACATTTTTCTTACTGGCCCAAGAATACAAGCGCTCTCTGCAAAATTATTTCCACACATTCTCTACCACTGCTGCTATGCTCATGAATGAGACATAGGTAGACAGTATTGTGAAGGTCGCAAAACGGTGGCCAGGCTGCTGACACAGTTGCTGCTGTTGCTATGTGCTGTTACAATTCAAAAACAAACACAAGATCCTCCAGAAAATAAAGATCAAAGCTGTTGCATCTCACCACTGAGAAATGGTTAGAGAATTCTTCCTTCTCCTGGAAAAAAGTGGTGATATTGCAACCTCCTGTATCTTTCCTCCAAAAAAAGGGTAGTGAGTTTCAAAAGGCAATTTGTACCCAGTTATAAACCAAAGACAAGGAATGAACATTGTTTGATTATAAGTTCCATCATCCCTCATCAGTGGCTGAACTTGATGAAATGATAGATGGCAGCTACAATTCCATTACATCTGAAGGAAAACTCCCCCCCCTCCCAATCTCGGAGATGAACAAATGAAGAATGAATTGGAAGAGGGATATATCTCCTGAAGCAAATTAAAAGGTTGCCTGCCTAGAAGGTGAACTTCAGAACTTCAGACTTTATCTAATCTATCTCGCCCAGAACACAAAAACACTCAGTCCTCTGTACATCCGGTAGAACAAAGGAACAATGACTTGGGAAGTGCCTGGCCTGAAAAGCCCAGGCTGGAAACAAACACTTAAAAATCATTTACATTGTTACAAAAGTCTTGACTGGCATCTATCCAACACTGATATACCATAAGAATTAGATATTTCTATGTAGAGACCTTTTACAGTGTTTTTTACAGTGTTTTACAGAATTTACTGTAACTTTTAAGAACTAGCACTTTTTTCTAAAGATATTGGCATGTTGTGGGGAGGTCAGGTTAGTATGCGTCTAGTATCAATTCTTCTTTTTCTTATACTTTAGTTTCTATACTGCTTCCTACTAAAGTACAGTATTTGAAGTGGATCCAGTACAATTGATTTACCTTCAATTTTCCCAATTAATTAATTGATGACAGTCACAAAAAGCTACTGTTTTCCCATACTGATGGGATGTCTCTTAGTAAAGGTAAAGGTTTCCCTTGTTGGAAAGCCAGTCGTATCTGACTCTAGGGTTCAGTGCTCAACTCTGTTTCAAAGCTGAAGAGCTAGTGCTGTCTGCTTCTGGAGACGCTTCCATGGTCATGTGGCAGGCATGACTAGACACCGGAATGCACAGAACACTGTTTACCTTCCCACTGAAGTAGTCCCTATTTATCTCCTTGCAATTTCTTGCTTTCAAACTGCTAGGTTGGCAGGAGCTGGGACAAAGATGGGAGCTCATTCCATCCTGCTGTACTTGGGAATCAAACTGCTTACTTCCCACCTTCCGGTCAGCATCTTAGCCAGTTGAGCCACTGCAGTCCTTTAATATGCTTTAATATAATTAGTTTGAGTCTTCTGTTCCCAAAGAAAAATGTTTTGTAGTGAAATCACATATAAATCTACTCAAATGTAAGCCTTACTCAGTACACTGAGACTAACAGTACACTCCTGTGCAGGCCTATTCAGAAGCAGATACAGTAAAACCTCGGATAACGCTAAAACTTGGTTCCACAAGTCTTGGTGTTATCCGATTTTTAGTGTTATCCGATGCGTATTAAAATCCTATGGGATGCATCGGATAACGTCAAAGCTCCATAGAGATACATTGTAACCACACAGGCTTTAGCGGTTGTTATCTGATCCATCCCATAGGACCTTAACGTTATTCGATCCAGTTCTCCCCCCCATTACTTAACGTTATGCGATTTAGCGTTATCCGAAGTAAACATTATCCAAGGTATTACTGTATTGATTTTAGTCAGACTGGATAGCTCATTGGTTTAGATAAGGTTGAGAGCTCGATTCCCCACTGTGGCTCATGTGATAAAAGCTATGCTGTGTAGTTATGGACAAGTTGCACGGTTGCAGGGTGTCCCCAGAAGAAAGGAATGGCAAACTATTTTTGTGTATTTCCTCTACCTGGAAAGGGACACTGTAACTCAGAATTGACTTGATGGCACACAATTATTATACGTGCACAGGATTGAAGGCTTACTCCCACAGAACTGCATGTAGGATAATAATATTTGACCTATTAAAAAAATTAAAAGGTCATTTTAGAACGAGATAAAGGTAAAGGTTGCCCTTGCTTGAAAGCCAGTTGTATGTGACTCTAGGGTTCAGTGCTCATCTCTGTTTATAGCCAAAGAGCCAGCGCGGTCTGCATCTGCAGATGTTTCTGTGGACATATGACAAGCATGGCTAGACACCGGAGTGCATGAAACACTGTTTTCTTCCCACTGAAGTGGTACCCATTTATCTAGTTGCAATTTCTTGCTTTCAAACTGCTAGGTTGGCAGGAACTGGGGCACAGACGAAAGCTCACTCAGTCATGCAGTACTCGGGTCTTGAACTGCTGACCTGCCGTCCTTCCAGTCATCAAGTTCAGCATTCTAACCACTAATCCACTGCAATCCCATCATTTTTAGAATTAACTATCAGCAAATAGAAGGGAGTAACTTTCTTGTATGAATATATATTGATAAAAGGTACTTCTATGCCTTCAAGGGTATTATTATCTATTTGGTAACCACATAAAATATATATTAACTATATACATTAACAACATATAATAATACACCTTGCAGGTACAGAAGTAGCTTTTATCAATTTGGTTTTCTCCAAACACCACAGCATCACATTCAGACAACAGCTTTCTGTAAGTGATAGCCATCATTGGTAATGATGTTCAAGTCAATCAAGTTGAAGATGGCTGGAAGGAATGTCCCAATATGCTACCAGACAGAAAGTTCTCTTTTAATCATCCTTTTGCATTTGTGAATTAAGTTTGAGCCACAATAGTTTATTTGCAGCAAATGCTACCAGTTTGATGCAAACAACTGACATCTACACAATAACTATTTTTTTAATCTCACGTATTATTTTGAAAATGTAGCTTTTTTATTTTACTATATTACAGTGCAAAAATATACAATATAAGGCTGGCTAGGTAATGAAAACAGCAACAATCACTGCTAGTATTTTTCATTGACTCAAAAATGGGGCTAGACAGTGAGCAAAGGGCAACAGATCAGTACCAGTCCAGTGCCTATTAATGAACATAAGATAATGTATGGTTACATGCGGGCTGGTGTTACTGATTTTACTTCCATGATAACTTATATAATATCTTTTTGGAATCTAAATTAGTTCTGAGGCACTGCAAGGAAATGCAATTGCTATTATTGAATGCAAATAAAGTAGACTAGCTAATTTTGAAAATCTGTGCAACACTAATAACATGAAACTTTACCTGCTTTACACATTTAAGTTCTTTGCTTCCAACAGATTTGCTCTAATAATACAAAGATAGGTGAACCTCATGAATATAGAACCCATGTTCTCACAGGACAGAATGCTGAACAAATGCTCTGTGTTGATATTAGAATTCATTAAGAGCTTTGATAAGTTACATAAATGACTTTTAAAAGGGTCAATTATGTTTTCATACACCATTATAATATTAATCACCCACTCTTCACCAACTAATGACTTTCTGTGAGTTATGGTTATTTTGGTCAATCTAGAAAGTACAGGCTATACATTTGTCATTGTTATTTTAATTTTAGTATGGGGGGGGGGAGAAAACCACTTACAGATAGGTACAAGCAAAAATCAATACTTGTGATGGTTTATTTAGAAATAGTCTCTTTACTTTTATGGATTGTCCTTACAGGTAAGTTTCTAAAAAACTGCAGCCCAACAAATTAGTATTCCAGACACTGAAGTATAAATGTAGCAAAGATGCTAAAGTTGCAATCAGGTTTCCTAAATATGAAGTGAGTTCAGGTTACTAAAATTGAACAACCAAAGTATTTGGGAACACCAATTGGGTCGATTAGCAAAATAAATATTAAGAATGTCCACAAGAATACTCGTGTTTGCATTTAAAACGTGATTAGAGTTACAAGCTACATCCTTTAAATTATTGCTAACTTGACCATTACGAAGTCCTACTTAGAGAGATTCCTTTAACTGCCTGTACATAGAATAAACTAAAATGTTTAGAACCATCACTAATATTGTCAATCTTGCAAATAACAAGTTAAGAATAAGTATGGCAGAGATAGCATCATGACTATAGAACTTTCTTCTTCCTACACCCCCCCTCTTCGTTATCCATACCTGTCTGCACTGTGATGTTGCCAGTTTCTCCATCAGACAGAGAGACAATCCTAAGGTAGTACAAAGTCCCTGCTTCCAAGCCGTTGTAGTCACACTCATATGAACCATTGGCTTTCTGGATAGGCTGGCAAATCCTGTCTAAGGCATTGTGAGAGCTGCAGGTTACACTGAAGTTACAAGGAGTCCCCAGACTGCTCCACCTGAGAGAGAGAGACCGGTTGAAGACCTTCAGTTCTGTCTGGTTGATGGTGCATTTTACTGGTGCTCCTAGACCACTCTAGAAAAAGGGATCAGAGACAGCATATGAAATCTATGAGAGATGGTATAACTCGCCTATGGCAAAACTGTTTCACATTTTAGATCCTTGCACCTAAACACAGTGATGTGGAGCAATTCCACCAATGTTGAAGGACATTGCTTGTGCCTATATTAACATGATATAAACATGGTTTGCCTGATACAATACACCTGCCAATTATAGAAACAATAAAAAACCCACCCGAGCCCTTCTATACCCACAAGGATACACTGGGAATAAATGTATGCATGCTTGCTAGGGGAGAAGAAGGAAGATCCGTTCTTTCAATGTGCATTTTGAATAAACCAGGCTGTTAAAAGGAAGAAAGGCAGCAATTAACCAGGGCTGTAGCCTGGGGGGGGGGGCAGGGGTGAAAATCCTCCTAAGCCCCCCCAACCCAACCCACGATGTCAATTTTATATATGTGAGGGTGACATTGTTGCCCCTCCTGAACCCCCCCCCCCAATCTAGAATCCTGGCTACAGCCCTGCAATTAGCATGTATGGAGTTAACTGAGGGATACACCTGAGGTGACTAACAGCTGACTTTAAAAATTAGATAGATGTCAAGAACTTTGGTTCCTGAGAAAGTTACTTCCAAGTTCTTAGGTTCCTGAGAAAGTAACTTTACAGAATCCTACAGCCCCCATGGCACCTCTGGGCATGTTGCCTGGGGGATTCTAGGAGCGGTACCTTCAAAAAGTAGCTTTTCCGAAGTTCTGTTTCTTCCATCCCCCGCTCAAGTAGGAGATGGAGAGAGCCAACTGGAGGCAGGGCAGAGAGTGATGTGATGATAGGAGGAGGAGAGCGAAGAGGGGGATGGTGGTTAGAAAGGTGATGCTGGGTTTAGTCTGAGAGAGATGGGGGGGGGGTTTCCGCAAGCATCCCCCCCCCCATCCCAAAGAGAAGCCTCTGCCCGTGATGTGGCCAGTCAGTGCCCGTCACCCACCTTGAGAAAGCACAGCGCGAGAAGCCCCAAGGAGACTCCGGCTCCGCATCTCACCCTTGCCATCCGTTTGGAGATGCAAGGCAGGCTGCAGGTGGCCGCGAGGAAGCGCCTCTGGCCCCGCCAGCGGCGCTGGGCTCCCTCGGTCCCCCCGCCAGCCGAGGCGGGCTGCTCTGCCCTCCGCAGCCCCCTGCTGGCCAGCGCGGACGCTGCAGGCGCTCAGCGGGCTTCCCGGCGGGGCTCCCTCCCGACGGGGCGTACCCGGGGGCGACCGCGGCTGCCCCGGACCAGCGGCGAGCAGGAGAGAGGCGCCCGCCGTTGCCGCTCTTCCCACCGTGCCATGCTGGCCGGGCCTGTGCCTGGGGTGCCGAGGAGGGGCGCCCTGCCCGACGCCCGAGGGAGCGCACTGCCTCGCCAGTCCGGGCCAGGCGCCTTCTGGGCCACTCCGCTCCTCGCCACACGTCCTCTCAGTCTCTCGCTCCTCCGTCCTTCTTCCCTGCCTCCACCTCACCCCAGCATACCGCACCCCTCTGCCTTCCTTCCTTCCTTCCTCCTTCCCTCCCTCGCTCGTCTGGGGCTTCTTTCCCAGGGCTATTTTTGACCCCAGATGGACGAGGAGGAGATGGTTTCCTTCGCGGGGATTTCTCCTCCCTTTGGAACGGCCTCTGTGTAAACCTCCTCACTCCACACTGGCCTCAGCCCTGTCACTTCGGCTCCTTTTGCCCTCTCAGGGCTGCCCTCGGGGACTCAAGGTCCTGGTGGCCTTGAGGGAGAAGGTTGCAGAAGACTGCAGTGGCTCAAGTGGCTAAGATGCTAACTGGGAGGCGGAAGGTCATTAGTTCGATTCCTGAATACTTCAGGATGGAATGGGCTCCCGTCTTTGTCCCAGCTCCTGCCAACCTAGCAGTTTGAAAGCAAGAAATTGCAAGTACAGTAATACCTCATATAACATTAGTATTGAATAACACTAAAATCGCATAACATTAAGGAATCTGGGGGGAAGAATTGCATCAGATAACATTAAGATCCTATGGGATGCTTCAGATAACAACCGCTAAAGCCTGTGTGGTTACAATGTATCTCTATGGATCCCATAGGATTTTAACATGCATCAGATAACACTAAAAATCATATAACACCAAGACTTGTGGAACCAGGTTTTAGTGTTATATGAGGTTTTACGTACGTAGATCAATAGGGACCACTTCGGTGGGAAGGTAAAGAGCGTTCCATGCCTGCCCCATGACCACGGAAACGTCTGCAGAAGCAGACAACACTGGCTATTTGGCTTTGAAACAGAGATGAGCACTGAACCCTAGAGTCGGATATGATTGGCTTTCGAACAAGGGAAACCTTTACCTTTACTAGAAGATTGTGGTATTTTGGCTAATCCTTACACTAGGTCAGGTGAAGGGAACTGCAGACTAATACTAATACTAATTTTGTGTCAGAAATTATTCTGGGTTGAAAGGATTTTTGCAGAAGAAACTGCTCAGGTAAAGCCCAAATGAGGCTCCTTTCATGTCCCCAAGAGCTGGGGCAGAAACGGGTGCTCAAACCGTCATGCAGTACCCGGGTCTCGAACTGTTGACCTGCCAGTCTTCCAGCTAACAGGCAAGCTTCTTAACCACTGAGCCACCACAGCACCTAACTTCATTTTGGCAGTTTCATATCAGGCCTAGAAACAGGAGGAGGAAGAGGAGGAGATCATCTGAGGCAAGAAAATGAGGGCCCTGGCTTTCTTCCCTCAAGCCATTTCCTTGCATTTGAGAGGAATGGTCACAGTGTGGCTATCTGAGGTGAGGTCTAGCTGTTCAATAGGAATCTACTAGCAAAGGCAGATAACCCCTAAACAACCACCTCAGCAATAGTTCTGAACTCTTGGTTGGGCAAACAAAGCCTTAAGTGCCCCTTAAGAGTTGAGATATAGTCCTTTCCCCTCCTTGTGTAGTCAGACTCTCAAGTCTCCTGGGCAGGAACTACAAATTTCCTCTTTGCTATCTTAGCAGGAGTAAGAATAACTATACTCTGCTACTTTAGCAAGAGTACACTGCAACCATGTAGTCAAATGTCAGTGGGATTTGCTCTGCTTGTAAAATGGGCAAATTCGCATTGTAGGCTGACCACATAGGACAAATGCTGGTTTGGACTGGTCCAGCCCTTTGTGCTCCCAAAGTGGCTACTATTTTTCCAACCTGGAGTGATTCAAATTGGGTGTTTCTTGGTGTGTAGATAGTTATAATACATTCTTGTAAAGATGGAAGGGGGGCATATCTGTATTTTGGTGATGTTGGCTTTGATGTTCAAGACTGGACAGGGAAAGCACATCCATACATTCTTTTCCCTGAGTGTCCTCCAAATATTAAAATCTTTACTTTTTTCCATATATGAGATAAGTGCTAGATCACCTTATCACCTTATCATTGGATCATCATTATTAATTAAAATAATCAGCAGAGGCAGTAGCAGAGGCAAGAAGGGTTGTCAGAGGTGGGTCCTGAAGAAGGAAGGAAAGAAGGGGGGCTGGAATGTGAATTACATCACATTCAGTATGAACAGTGAACTCCCAAATCAATCCACACCCCCTATGTGAAAAATGATTGCACTTTGAAACACAATACAGACTTCAAAGAAAAGAGTGCTGATTTGGCTTTTCAATGTAGCCAAATCAGTAATCAACAGACCATTTTTTCCCCCTCACACACATTTTAGCCAAGATAAGCTCTCCATCCTGGCAACAGAATAGCACAGAAAACAGAATCTTACTTTCCATGAGATTTCAATTTACCAATGGAGAGGAGGACATTAACATGATAAATAGCCATGGCTTCAGGTTCTTTTTTCTCTTACTTGCAGTAGTATCTGCAACACAATGTTGCCGTTACCAGGGTACGCCTGATTGTGGTTCAAAAATACTACAATCATTGAGGAGGCACTTTCTGTGTACTCCATGGCTCAGTTGCATCATACTTGGGATTATTGAAACACTGTCTATATGGGGCTACCTTTGGAAAGGGCTCAGAATCTTCAGTTGGTCCAAAATATAATGGTGAGATATACTGAAAGTAGAAATTCTTTGATACAATGGCATGACAAGCTATTGGTCCACTTCTGGACACAATTCAAAGTGCTGCTGTTGATCTCTCTATATGTAGTTAGACCACATCTTTAGAAGAGGCCTTTGATTCTGACCCACTACTCTCTCAAGCATATTTGGTCAGGACCTGAGAGAAGCCAGGTCTCTCATGCTGTGGAAAACCTTTTGGCAAGGGGAGGCTAGGATGTGTCTCCTCCCCCCTTCTGTCTTTCTCTTGGATGGCTAAGACGTCTCTATTTAAACAGATCTTTGGACATTGATCAGCAGATATTCTTTTGCTTGTTGCAGTTTTAAAATTGCTTCAAAATGTATTGATTTAGGCTTGTTTTAATATACAGTAATGATCTATATAGTAATACCTCGCATAACGAGCACCTCGCTTAGAGACTAACTCGCTTAAAGAACAGAATTTTCTCTGAACGGTTGCCTAGCTTAACTAAAACCAACCAATCTCCACCACCACCAGAAGTCACAATTGATCACTTACAATGGTGTTTTGCTTAAAGAGCAAACTCGCTTAAAGAGCAATCCTGTGGAACACATTATGCTCTTCAAGCGAGGTATCACTTCACTTCCATACTTTTTACAGCTGTAATTTATAGCAGTACTTGTACAAGCTTTAATGCAATTTTTTTGAAGTTGTAGCTGTTTTTTAAAATTTACATTGTAAGTTGACTTGGGTCCTGCAAGGCTGTTAAAGCAATATATGGATAAATAAATTATGCAATTTAGTTTCATTTTTAAATTAGGGTTTGCCAATAAAAATTGCTGCTAATATTTCTAGCTAGAATCATTTGTCAGTACAAAAACAAACTGGAAACTAAAGTGAGGTTTTTCAGAATTAAGACAGTACTGAGGGAGGTTGGGACAGTATTTTAATCATAATGAGGTATTTTATGCTCTTCTAAATTTTGCACTATTTTAGATTTAATGTTACTGCAGATATAGGCTAGTGCAGCATTCAAGTGCCAGAATAAGTGAGATTTGCTTTACTTTTTGCCTTTTGCTGACTAGATATTTAGGGTTTCATCACCTATCCACCCCAATCAGTATAGCTAATGGGGCAAGACTGGGGAAAGTTGCAATAGATTTTCACCCTACTCAACATTTTAAAACAGTTATGCTCTCTCCCTACCAGTATCAGTAATAGACAGATGTCTACACCCATTGCGTAAATGATGCCATCTAGCCACCTCATCCTCTGCCGTTGCCCCATTCTCCTTTTGCCTTCTATCTTTCCCAGCATCAAGGCCTTCTCAAGTGAGTCCTCTTTTCTCATTTGGTGGCCAAAGTACTTGCAGTCCAGGGGACTCTCAAGAGTCTCCTCCAGCACCACATTTCAAAGGCATTTATTCTTCTGCGTTCAGCCTTCCTTATGGTCCAACTCTCACAGCCATACATTACTACTGCAAAAACATGGTTCAGTGATGTCTTGTGCAATCAAGTCAAGGCAGCTGGGGAAAAGGGGCCAATGTACTAGAACAGGATAGAATTGCATCAGCACTCAGATTGATACTGATATCTTGGGCGGAAGCAGAGCTGCTGATTTTGTATGGTTGGGAAACAGATTTATAAAGAGCACCAGACATTGCTTTCCATATCCATACCATAGAGTTCCATCATATTCAAAGAAAGGTAGTGGGGCAGCAAATAATTCCTGTGCAAAGCAGCATTGTGGTTGGTAGAAGCACCCTTTCAAGCACCCCCCACATCTGATGTGGTGGAGATGAAGACTGGGGAGACTCAGCTGGGCACTATTTCAGAAGTATATGACACTGAACTCAGCTTTGGTCCTCTAGCTGCACTTGCCTCGCCAGAACTAGTAGTGAAAAGCAAGTTAGCAGTCTCTGTTAGGAACATGCAGTCCCAAGACCATAATCTGGATTGATTTTCAACTCTGATTCCATCCACTACAAGAAGGTCCTCACAATGTGGGTAGATCTTGGGTTCTCCAACAGTAACATGCTCAGGCACCACAGGATGTTGTTGTTGACAAATGAAATGGGTGTTGTCGGGGCAAGTGGCTTCCATGTTGTGAATGGTAAGTCATCAGAAGTTGAGCCCTCAGCCCAGGGAAGGAGAGAGGTAGCTGGACAAATCATTTGTCTTTCACCATTGGATCTAAAAGGGGAATTGCTGGGATATTTTTAAATATATTTATTCCAGATTTGTAACATATTTCTAAGAAAGATACTGTATTTTCTATCTTTTTCTAATATATCCCCCAGCTCCCTGCAATTCCAAATGACAATGCAAAGATTGCCTTGAATTATATTTCCAATAAACAGTATGTAAATACATGCCTATCGCATGAATATTGAAGAAACAGCAGCATAGTACCTCAATAGTGATATTTTTAATGGATCAAAAGTGGAGAAATATTGATGGTGCTACTGGGAAAATGAGTAATAAATGTGCAAGTTTGCAATATTTTCTGCCTTCTTTTGCTAAGCCAGTTTAAAAAAAAAGAAAAGAAAATCTGGAAATAAGTTTGGGGAGGGGCTGAACATATCACTATATGCCAGACTCCAGCCTCTTTCAGAACTTTTTTTGAGGTTTCCTGCTTTAGCGTCCCCACCCTCAATCTCTGCTCATATTTATCAAAAGGAAACGCATTTTGCATAGCTTTTCTCATAGCGTTGAAAGTGTGAACTCTAGATTTACTTGCAAACCAAGGTTGCTATAATGTGAACATTAGAAAGAGAAGAAAAGGAAGGGGGGACACAGTCTTACAGAGCTGCTATTATTGTGTCTTGAAAGTGGGTTGGCCACAGTAGATGCTACCTGTTGCGCACTGAGTTGGACTATTCAGCATGCCTCAGAAAGGTCTATGGAGATTTCTTAATAGTACAGTACTGTAATTCACTCCAATGGAGTTTATGGAAGAAGGGAATGTTAATGAATATGTCTATCAGGATCAAAGAGAATTGTTAGAAAAATATAGAGATGGTAGTTAACACAAGTAAAACTGAATTGGTATAATTCAAAATATTCTGCAATAAGTTGGAGGTATAATCAGGAGGTGGGTATCTATTTCTGTTTATGGTGGGAATGTGAGGAGACTCAGAAAATATAGAAAGCAGTCTTTAATGAAATAAATGATATTTTATCTATAAACCTTGATCCATGTTAAAAATGGCATTGTTATGACATTTTGTTCTAGAATGGTTAAAAAAAGGAACTAATTATAATGTTGGAAACTAGTGAGTCTGTTTATAGCCAAAAAAATGGAAGGTAAGATGTGACACTCACCTTATTAAATGTTATAAAGAAGTATGGAATATAGCAATTAATGATATATTGACAAGTAACGTTAGGGTTAAAAAAAAGATTGCTAAAAGTATTTTTATAAAATTTGTCCAGTTGAAAGGGAAAGGTCATATACCAACACATGAAATAATGTATTTTTGGATAGAATTAGAAGTGGAATTCGGTAATGTATTTTTGGACAGAAGTGGAGTTTGGGTAAAATGGAGTTTGGTAATTAAAATAAATGGAAGAGATGATAAAGAATATTTATTTCTAAAGGTCCTGAAGGTGGTGGTGGTCACAATAATTTGTTTTATAATTTGTTATTTTGTTAATTTCTGGTATATTTGGCATATCGATTTATGTTTTATGTGTATCAATTATTTAAATAAATAAGCGATTCACCTCAATGCTAAATATTTAATGTATTTGTGTTTGTGTGTGTGTGCACACGTGCACATGTACATGCATGTGTGCATGTGCGTTCCTGCTGGGCCTATTTTATTTCAAAAACAAGATAGGAGTTTTAAAAAATCTGGGCAGGACCATCCCATCATGTTGTGTTTCTAAAAACCAAAACTTTATTGCAGCCAAACTCAGCCCTTGGGAGAAAAACATGCGAAATAGGGCATAGATCTATTTTGGGTTCTGTTTCTTTTTCTCCAGGAGGAAGGGAATATGGCCTTTCATATTCTGGCAAAGCAAAAATGGCAATTCAGACCAGCAGAAGTCTTCCCTCTCACTACAGTATCTGGAATCAGCAATCCCATTTTCCTTGGCTATGTGGCCCTAAAGTCTTGCCAACCATTCTCTTCTGTCACCAGAATACACAGACTTCTGCTTTCTTCTTGGATCTTCTTTTCTTGAGCACTATATCTCTATCATGTACTGTTTTACATTTTTCATGTCACTGTGGCCAGGATCCTATTGCTAATCACAGTAGAGCAGAATGTCTGCTACAACAGAGTAGCAGTTGCTGAATGGCAAGCCAAAACATATAGAAGACTCTCTGAGTCAACCTGTCTATTCATATTGGGACTGGAAGTGGAATATTAGCATATGTATTTTGTCTTCCATTACTTGACCAGTCTGAGAAAATAAGTTATTAATGCTTTTTTAAAATGTTTAGTATCCTGTCCCCTTTTACTTCTAGGAAAAAGAAATAGCAGCCACTGGTTTCAAGTCAAGAGCACCCACATCCAGCAAATGAGCATTTGCACTAGTTTTCTTCTCTGACTTTGATTTGCTCCTCAGAACTGCTGTTTGTAATAAATATCGCCTTTGGGAAGCAACCAGGTTGAGATTTTCAAATGGAAATGTACATGGTCCTTGAATCTAGATTAAGAGCTACTGTTTTTATTTAAGACAAAAGTGGCCATTTAAAGCAGATAATGATGGCCAAATAATGATGGCCAAAGTCCTATGGAGTTTATCATGTGCAAAGACATTAACATCCGTAATGAAATGCTACAAGACAAGATGTTAGTGTGGCCATTTGCTGTTGCAAGACAGGTCATGTAACTCATTGTGTAACTGATTTTTAAGGAGCTGTGATTTGCCGCTGAGATTCACGCCAGTTACGTTATGCAGGCATGAAAGCTCAATGGGATTTTAGACAATTAATATTGGAACATGCAGTTAAACTTATTCCTTTACTTAGCCAGCTTCCCTAGAACTCCTTTCTCATTCTCATCTGTAGTATAGTTTTTTTTATGGTCCACTCCCTAGACACTTCGTGTTTCAAGTTCTCTGCATCTTCGACCTCTTTCTTTCAAGTCTCTACCAGTTAGTTTTTTGGCAGCATCGTTGCTTGTGGCTTAGCTTTCTTGTATCATAGGATCATTCCGTTCTCTCCCATCTATTATTTGGTGAGATTTTAACCACAAAATAGCAGTGTTCCCTTCCCATGCAGAGGCTGGAGTGTCAACTACTTAGTTTCTTTAAGCTGCTAAATATTCTGTTTGGTTTGTAATGTTGAACAGAATTTATCAGGTCTAACTCAGAAATGTATTCAAGAAAAGAATTATCACTTTAAAAAATAGAATTAATGTATTTTTCTAAGCCAGAAAATATAAATTATAGCTAGATCATTATCTGGCCTTTAGAGGTAGTGCAGAAGCTGCTACGAAAGCAGAAAGAGAGAAGCTGGGGAGCCTTGCAATTTCAAGGGGCCTTTATCATGTTTTAAGGCAGTGGTTCCCAACATGGGTCCGTACCCCACAGGGAGACTTCAATTCCCAGTACATTGGCTGATCATGTCTGGCAGGATATCCTGCTACAGTAATGGAGTAGACCGTACAGTCAGTGATTCAATATGTTGGGTGGTAGTAAATAACATGACTTCCCGGAGGGGCCAACAGCTATGGGCAGATGAGTCCCTGTAGGTGGGGTGATGGCCCCCACAGTGGAGAAAATGCCACTGGAAACCATCATATTGGGCCCAATGGTAAAATGAATGGAAGAGGAACCATTTAACTATTCTGATTCCCAACTATTATGGAGGTGGAAGAGGCCATGCCAGATGGACTGGCTCTGGAGGCGCACCTTGTTAATATCCTCAAGGCTGTGGCAGTCCATTGCAGTCCCGGTGTTAAATCCTGCATGTCTCATTTCATACGTACTGCAGGAGATGGCTCTGTGATTACAGCATGTGGGTCACTTCATGGCAAGATGGGATCCACCTTAAACAAATTCACACCAGTGGCATTTTCCCTGCTTTTCCCAGAAAAAAAAAATACTCGGGTACGAGTAACAGCCGCCGCCGCCAACTGATAAGTGATTTGGGGAATTGACTTAGGCTTCTGGGAACTAAAGTCCTAAAAAAACTCAAAAGTTTGGGAACAGTGCTTTAAGGGCTTCGGATTACCCTATCTTCCACAATTTAGCAGGTTCCTTCTTCTTCTTCATCATCATCAGCTATATCTGAATCTGAATACTGTCTTGATGATCATCATGGCAATCAGCCATGAAGACTGTCCTGAGAGTGGCCTTTCATCTGCCTTCCACATTGCAGCATGACACCCATAACACTGATCCAGTTCCGCAAGTCACTTTCTGGTCCTGAGCCCTTTTGGCACGCAAAGTCCTTCTCAGCCCCAGGTTCCAAATCCCAAATTTTGTTTGGTGATTCATCATCAGAGGAATCAACAGGTTCTGTTTGCTTGTTGAGCATCAATAAGTTGTGAAATTTGCAGTCTACGCAATGAAAACATTTTATCACTTCCTAATTCCTCCTAATTATGAGGCTGCTTACCTTGTCAGTTTTGGCTCTTTTATAAGTACAATGTAACAGATATTCCCTTATTTCTCAAATTACTGAGGTCTGTTGATTTATTAGAGGCTATTTCTTGGGGAATTCTAAGGCATAATGTAGGTTTCTCAGTATCTTCAAACATTTCATTTTCATGTGATCTACCTGTTCATATATGAGAACAGTGACAGTCCAGCTTTAGGTAAACCTTTTCTTATTTTACTTGTCTTGGAGTAGCTCTAGAAGAAACCTTGAATTAGCTTATCATCTTGACATATTCACTGACTTTAATGGGGGCTTCAGATGTCAGTTTCCTCCACTTGTACCCCCCCTTATTCTTCCACCATATTATCCTTTTCTTTGTTCTATTATTATGGAAAATACATTTTGGAGAAAACAATATCTTCTAGTTGCTGCTAGTAGAAGGAGCCCACTATCTAGAAATACCCTTAATTTCATACAGCACAATTTATTAACCTCAGATCTTACAAGACCCTAATTCAAAGTAGCTGGGAAATAACTGCAATCTGTTCCAATTAATAACACATCTTACCTGTTTAGTGGTGCTAGAGAAATGATGGATAGTTGTGGGAATCCAGGGTTTTTCTGTCACTTCAAATACATTTTGGTTAATATTGAGTTTCTCCATGTTTTTACTGTTGCTCTCTGTAACATTTCTGATGAAAATCATTGTACTGCCATGAAAATCCTGTGGATTATGTGTTATAGAATTAAAGGGAAGGGATGTGTTTCTAGTGCTCCGAAGAAATGTTTCAGCATCTTGGAAATCTAATGAACAAAGGACAGTACATAAAATGAGAGCTAAACATACATAGAAACAATGACGTATTTCTAATCACATATGTATAATGAATATGGACAATGTCACATTGTGAGAATAATAATTGACTGCAAAGCATTTTGACAACAAACATGGTTTAAAACTTTCCATTATATTCCCATTTGGAATTGTTAAAATAATACCCACTTTCTCATGAAACATTTTTTATCAGATTGCTCCTGTGATTGCCATGTGCTCCCTCTTGATTTCTTTTGTGGTTATTATGGATCTGCTTGCTAACTATGTTTGTGAATTGTCCATTGAACAGTAACACTTTCAAAATCCAAAGAAAACTTTCTATGTTTTTCATCTAGACATAAACAGAACCTGCAGACATTTCTGTGGTCATATGGCTGGTATGATTAGATGTATGCAGTGGTGGGATGTCAAATTTTTTACTACCCATCTGTGACGTCATGGACATCGTGGGTGGGGCCAACGTCATGACATCATGATGTCATGACATTGTGGGTGGATCCAACATCATGAAGTCATGATGTCATGATGTTGTGGGCGGAGCCAAAGAGGCGCTTCCTTCCTTTCCTTTCTGGGCAGCCAAAATGGCTGCCTGGAACTGCGCATGCATCAAACCTCTATTTGATGCATGCGCAGTTCTATTTTTTACTGTGCATGCATCAAACAGAGGTTTGACGCATGCACAGTTCTGGGCAGCCATTTTGGCTGCCCGGAAGTACACTTCCAGAGGGGGGCTGGAGAGGCGACCGAACCGGGTCGCCCGGGGGTTTACCACCCCCGGCGACTCCCTCCTGATGGGTGCTACTAGTTCAGGTGAACCTGTCCGAACCAGTAACAACCCATCACTGGATGTATGGAATACTGTAATATTTCCTGCCAAAGCAATACCTATTTATCTGCTTGCAGTTTCTTGCTTTCGAACTGCTAGGTTGGTAGGAGCTAGGACAGCTGATAGGAACTTATCTGTCATGCAGCAGTCAGGTCTCAATCTCCTGACCTTCCAATTGACAAGCTCAGCATCTTAATCATGAAGCCAATGTGGCCCTTTCCTCTTTTAATATCAGATTATTTTTAACCTTTGTTTCTGCCATTAAGTGCCAAAAAGGAGACAAGTAGGAATGTGAATGATTTTGTGAAGTGGTTATTAGAAATCAGTCTCTGTACAAAATCAAAGACTACCTTGTATGTACAGGGTGATGTCCACCTACAAATACAATGTGCCAACATATTATGGGTGTGGATTATATATGCAGCTGAGTCTTAAGTAACCTGCAGAATCTGTATCAGGGTGAAACATCAGAATGACAGTTTAGTCATCCAGGACAAATTCATATCTCCCCTTGCCTCTTTCTTGAAAGCTCATGGAGGTGATCAAGGGTAATCCTTCAAATATTGAGACTCTAGTCATGGGGACCTCATGTCCATGTTCTCCATTCTTCCACATGCTATGCCCCATTATCCATTTGCATACCACTTAACATAAAGCGACTACTAGGAAGGCCAGTAACCAGATGAGAAGACCAGTTCAAAGGAAAGTTCCTAAGGCCCTGGCTAAGACTGGCACAGGACTGGAAACAGTGGAAAATGATGTTTCAATCTACTACGTCAACCTCATGTGTGAAACACGGATCAACTAAGTAACCAAGTAACAAGCCATACAGGAATAATGTGAAGAAGCAGCTCACCTTTGCAACAATCATATAAGTAATGAAAAGAAAGTTTGACCTCTTATAGGTTGGCCTCTGTCTCCCACTTTTGCATCACCTAATACTATAGATGTTCACAGAGTGTGAGCAGCCTTATCACAATGTCAAGAGCCACCTGACCCTGTTTTTCAAGTCTCTGGCAGGCATGAAAAATAAGATGTTTGCCTAGGTGTTCATTGGTTGCCATAGGCAACTGATAGACTTCAAGGATTGCTTTGTACAAAGTGTTTGTTTATAGCGTTTGCATGTAAACCGTCATACTAGCTCTGCCCAGGAAATAGCCTTTTGGTGGCACAACCCACAAAATGTCTGGCAATGGGTTATGGCCATTCAAGCTTTTTTAGTCACCCATCATTTAGGAGATGCCAGAGTAGCAATTAGAGTAAAAAAAAATACAAGGAAAAATCTACCAAAACATTTGCACATTTTCTTCCAGATCACTTGGTTCTTTCTCAGGTAAGACAATTTCATACCCTGCCCATGTTGTCTGGAAATTAAAGCTTACTGTGGCATCTAACGGCCTCTGTCTGGTACTACATTTATAGGGTCTGATGATCCTTTGTGTTCCTCATAAAACTGTATCTATCTTCTATAACACATTCAGAATGTATGTGTATGAGGGATCTCAACAAGCGTTTTCAGCCATGGTGAGCCCTTTATATACTACCATAACACTAGGCTGGGTGCCACGTATAACAATTTTAGTTCACAGAGCCTGCAGGAAGTTGTAATTCCTAGGTTAGAAGTAGCAGATGTTTCCAAATATGATCACTCAGCATGTAATTAAGAACGTTCAGAACCCCAACCTATGATTTCTCCTTTTATAAAAGGAGCACTTCATGAACTTTCATCCTGGAATGAACAACATCTTCTAAAAACATAGACATGAGTATTTAATGCTACCAGTAAAACAAAATTATCTTCAGTTTGCTTGCACAAAATGTGTGCATAGGGAGGGAGAATAAGAATGCAAAGCCCAGGATACATCACCGGTATTGTGACAGCACATATAGAATAATAATGCATTTGTGGATTCCTCTCCATTATAAGAGAATTGCCACTCAATATTGGGTAACACATCTTATGTAACACTGTGATTGTTTCCAAAATTGGATACACTGATGTCATTTTCTGAATTAGAGTTCATTGAATGTTGGTTCTTAAACTTGAATATTCCAGAGACTTTTTGTATGGTTTCTTATCAAATGTTGCCCTGATATTCAAATATCAGTCATTTAGAATCATATGTGAATCCTTTTTGCTTAGCCTCTGTTTTGTCTACCTAAGACTACAAACAAAACAAAAGAAGGATATACTGTAATGTTAAATAGAATGACTCATGTCAAACTTGCTATCTACCATTCCTTTCCAAATGAACTGACAATTTTTGGTGAAGAGGGAAGGAGGGTTGGTGTGATTTTAAAAATAATATTGATAGTAGAGTTTTTGTCATAGATACAAGGAAATGTTTTAAAATCAGAAGAAAATAATAGTTTTAGAATGAAAGTGCTATTTTTCAAAATAAGGATTATACTTTGGTGACAATTTATCTAATTTCTTTAATGTTCCTTATTTCTAGTTTGCGAATTATCGATATCTAGAGTCTAACATTTAGTTAAGCGCTTATTTACAAGACATTACAAAACACTGCTCATTAGCAACATAAAAAAACCATTTCAAATTACTGTTAAAATGAACATTTTGCTAGAATCTGTAAATATGGCCAAGCCTCAATATTTGCATGACATTGGTAAGGTCTACAGTATAGTCACATGTCTATTGATAAATATGTTCTACTCCATCCTAAACTGCCTTCACAGTGAGTCTATACAGGCGCACAGCCTTAAAGACTATTAAAATTCATTTGAGACATAATTCTGTGCACTAACACATAGAATTTTAATACAGCCCATTCTTTTTTAGCTTCTTAATGGTATGATTATTATTTTTTGAATAGTAGCCATGTCAATCTGTGTTTCAAGCATATCAGAGAGTAAACAAAACAGCAGCATTGTCACACTTGAAAGGATAATGGCTATATTTTAATGTTAGTTTTTGTGGATGAAGTCCTCTTTGTCAGAAGACTAACTGCTGTATTTTAATGTTACCTTTTGTGGATCAAGTCCTCTTCGTCAGACATAGGAATGAGACTTTATGGCATCAATTTATACACATCAGGTACAGAGGTACAGAGTGATTGGTTAGCATAAAATATAAGTATGTTAGGAGGATCTTACTATTTGCAATTCAACAGGGCAAACATTCACAACTAAGCTGAATAACAACCAGAGATAATTTGCTATTACCAGTAGTAAAAAGCCATATCGATTTGTATACTTATCTGTTATGCTAATCAATCACTTTGTACTTCTGTACCTGATGTGTATAAATTGATGCCATGAAGGCTTCTATGTCTGATGAAGTAGACGTGAACCACAAAAGCTAATGTTAAAATAAAGCAGTTAGTCTTTAAATGCTACAGCATGGTATGATTTAGCAAGAACACTGGGTTGCTGTATCAATGTTTCTATTGTTTAAAATTGTACATATGCTTATATATCATACATCATGCCTAAAGTTCTGGGAAGTACACATAAGCATTTACAGTGTAATCCTATCAATGTCTACTCAGACGTATTCTAAGTACTGTATTATAATACATGGATGGAGTCTGAGAACTTGTAGGATGATGCTGTGGTTCTCTGTACACCATCCTATCATGCTCAGTTATGGACAACTTGAACATATCACCATATCCATTCTTCTTAGAAGTCACCTTCCAGGCTCTGTATTTAAGAAGAGCCTGGAAAGCAATGTAACACATACAGGCAGCATAAAAATGTGCTGTTGCCACAAAAGGTAGAGTATAATTTCCATCCAATGGTCTTGTTAGTGACCAGAGTTTGGAAGAGTTACTTTTGGATCAGCTCCCAGAATCTCTCAGCCAATGGCCAGATTGGTGATTTTTCCTCCCCTAATTTCTGCAAATACAAGAGCAAAATAGATTCATGCCTATTGCTGTCTCAAAGTATCTCACCAGGGCTGTACCCAGAGGGGCACCGAGGGGAGGGACTCCTGAGCTCACAGCCTGCCCCAGGATACCAATGTTATATATGTGTTTGTGACATTGTTGCCCCTCCAAATGTAGAATCCTACCTACGGCCTTGTCTCTCACTCACTCCCTTCATGGCGATTGCTTTAGGAAAACACTCAAAGCTATTCCTTAGTGACTGGGAAAAAGAGAAAAATAAAATTGTGTTCATAAACACACTCTGTTTTATTTTTAACTTTTCTTTCTTTTTTCCACTAACCAGTGTTTTTCTAAAGCAGTCACCATAAAGGGAGTGAGTGAGGGACTTTAAGATAGCAAGAGGCATCTATCTCTTTTATTCCTTCTTAAAAATGTAATGCAAGGAACCTGCCCTTCTTGACATTCACTGTTCTTTCTCTTTCCTCACAGCCTTCCTGCTCCCAGATGTAAAAATAGTCATGGTGTGGCTAGATGACTAAAAGGGCTTTGGAGCAGGAAAGGAAGGCTGAGCTCTAATGTACAGAAGATCGTCCCCTTCATCTTCCTAAGTTTTAATTTCTCTTTCCTGACTTTGCTTGTGACACGTGGATGCTACAACACAAGGTTTAGGAGTGTGTCTTTAGCCTCTTTCTTCCCATGGTTGCCACAGAAACACACAAATGATTTGCATGCATTTGTGTGAATACAGCACACATCCTTAGTAATTATATATAGCTTCTTCTTGTTGTTGTTCAGTCTCACAGTTGACTCCGACCCTTTGCGACCCCATGGACCACTGCATGCCAGGCTCCGCTGTCACCTGTCATCCTCCACAGCCTGGCCAGAACTAAACCCACTGTGTCAACAATGCCATCCAGACACCTCATCCTCTTCTGCCCCTTCTCCTTTTGCCTTCGATCTTTCCTAGCATCAAGGCCTTCTCCAGTGAGTAAAATGCACATATATTACTGTATATTCAATTATATGCATAGATACAAAGTGTAGTTTGAAATATGAGCAAAACCATATCAGCCAACATAATGTGTACAAATTATTTCTTCCTGAATTTTTGGAGTTTCAAAGGAGCTTACAACAAAGTTAAACAAGGAAGATTAGCTGTGTGATCCATATTCAAACTTTATTGGATCACTAAGAAAAACAAAATATTGCGTGAGCTTTCATGATTTAAGACCACTTCTTCAGGCATGTATTAAAATGTTCATGGCATGGTGGTCTGCCAGGCTGTCATCTTAAGAACAGCAAGATATTTCATGGAGTTAGGATGCCACTCCTACAGGAATCTGGGTGTAAAATAGCTACTTAACATAGACTTTTTTGACACTGAGATAGCACCACAAATTGAAAGGACACCACATCACTAGATAATAGTTTTGATTGATTTTAATTGACTCCATTTGGCTTGCCTAGTACAGTATGTATACCATATTGAAGCCTTGCCCCCTGCTGGGAAGCACATGGCATCTGTAATCCTTTGTCTGGCCACAAAAGGAAGCTACTATGCTTCAAAGAGTGTCACGTGCAGTGATGGCAGCAGCCGTTTCACACCAGTTCTTCAGAACCGGTAGTAGCATTTCCCAGTGTCCCAGAGAACTTTTGGGGGGAACCACCGTGGGGGCTTACCTTTTCGTTGGTTCCTCCACTGCGCATGTGCGCCAAGTGTTTGGCACACATGTGTGCCTACAGCACTTGGCACGCATACAGTGCTTGGTGCACATTTGCCCCTATAGAGCTTGGCATGCCTACAGCGCTTGACATGCATGCGTGCCTACAGTACTCTGCCTGCCAAGCCAAGCAGCAATTTGCTGCTTGGAGTGTGATAGTGCAGAGCATCGGGTGGCCACGCACAGCCACAGAGGACCCAGTGGCTGCTGCTGAGGTCCTCGGCGGCCTCCTTGCTGTCCTCCCAAGCAGGGAGGAGGAAGAGCAGCTGCTAGCCTGAAGCTCTCTACAGCCTGCTCCCCAGTGTAAGCCTTTGGGTTTGGGGGAGTATATTTTAATGTGTATCTAATGAGTATTTATTTTTAATGTGTATTTTTATGTGTTTTATGTGTACTTAATTTATATTTTTATGTGTTTTATGTCTATTTAATGTGTATTTATTTTTAATGTGTATTTTTTGTGTTTTTATGTGTATTTTTTCTATTTAATTTGTATTTTTATGTGTACTTATTTTTATGGGCTTTTTTTACTTTGGCTCCACCCCCAATGTTGGCTCCGCCCATGACATCATGGTCCATGACATCAGTCCATGATGTCATGACATTGGCTCCTCTCATGACATTGGCTCCGCCCACAGTGTGGTAGTAATTTTTTTTGGCTGCCCACCACTGGTCACGTGGACTGGGAGCAAATGCTCAGCTTCCTGTAGGAGTGGCATCCTAACTCCATGAAATATCTTGCTGTTCTTAAGATGAGAACCTGGGAGACCACCATGCCATGAACATTTTAATACATGCTTGAAGAAGTGGTCTTGAACCACGAAAGCTCGTGCAACATAATGTTTTTCTTAGTGATCCAATAAAGGTATTGCCTGTTTCCTGCATCTTTTGCATCTCTACAACAAAGTTAGTTTGTTTTCTCTTTCTTTAAATCCTACGATATTTACTATCACTGTCACTATTTAACATAGTCTAAAACAGGAATGATGAATCTTTTAGAAACTGAGTGCCCAAGGAGGTGGGGGAGATGGGCAGCAGGCATCACACATGTGCATGACCATCACCAAGCTTCGCACCACCCCCAGAGAAGCCTCCCTGCTGCGCCATGCCCCCCCCAAGCTCCTGCGACCACCATCCCCCCTGGACAAGCCCCACATAGCTGCACTGGGCTCGGAAGCACCTCCTGTGGCCGTATTGGGTGCTGGAAGTGCCTCCCACAGCCGCGGCGGGCACCAGA
Organism: Furcifer pardalis; assembly: GCA_030440675.1. Taxonomy (NCBI): domain Eukaryota; kingdom Metazoa; phylum Chordata; class Lepidosauria; order Squamata; family Chamaeleonidae; genus Furcifer; species Furcifer pardalis. The sequence continues at coordinate 181,112,755 of CP126892.1, read as the reverse complement.
AGCGCCATACCTTAGCAAGTCTTGTACCACTGCACCGGATGCCAGACAAGCCTTGGGTTGCCATGCCAAGCCTCACTCACCCCCCAAATGAGTAAGGCTGAAATCCCATTGGCACTGGTGGGACGGGGCTTGCCTGTGATGGCATGCATGCCCACAGAGAGGCCTTTGTGTGCCACCTCTGGCATGCGTGCCACAGGTTCGCCACCATTGGTCTAAAACCTCTTAGAATTTGTACCCACCACCTAGCTCTCCCTCTGAGAAACAGAAGGGTGATATGAGCATGTCTGGATAAAACCTATGCTTTTCTGAAGTCCAAACAAACAAACAAACAAACAGCAACAACCTGATAGCACAATTCATAAGGACCACATCAGAGAAGTAATAATCTTCTATTCTTTCATGACATTCAACATCCACTGCCTGTGGTAGCCACCTCATTCTAACAACTGGTTTGACCTTTCAACCAATCAGCCCAGAAGAGGCAAAAGGGAAGGCTGAAATCTCAGCTGGGAGGCTGTGGCTGGGAGAGGTAAGATGGGGAGTACTCATTGGGGGAGGCCCAGCGGAGGCTACCGGCCCAATGGGGAGATAGGAAGGCCCAATGGGGAGATAGGAAGGCCTGATGGAGGGGTAGGAAGGCCAGACAGGGAGGTAGGAAGGCCCAGTGGGAGAAGGGTGGGAAGGCCATGGAGGGCTTTTCTGGAGCCCTTTCTGGTGGCCACGTGGGGCTTTTCCAGAGTCCAGGAAGCCTTTCCGGTGGTTGTGTGAGGCTTTTCTGGAGCCTGGGAGGACATTCTGGTGCCCAGCACACCATGTGGGACTTGCTTGGGGGGGGGGCATTGGGGCCTTGTGTGGTGGTGGGGGCTTGCTGGGGGTGGCACTACAATTGGTGGTGCGAGGGTGGTGTGCATGTGCATGTGCATGCACAGCTTGAAGCACATTGGTGACATCACATGGGTGTGCATACTCCCATGTGACATCACCGGCGCATGTGATGCCTGCAGCCCATCTCTCCCATCTCCTTGGTCACTTGGTCTCTGAAAGGTTCACCACCACTGATCTTTGTAATGCCATTGTTGAAACTTTGGAAGTTCATTGCCACATATTCATATGCATAATTCTATTTGGTCACATCCCTAAACATCTATTTTCATATTTGGGCTCACTTCTAATCCCTACACCATGTACCTCTGGCCCAGGTATTGTGATCCATGTGTCTGAAGAAGAGGATCATAGTACACAGGCAATTGGAATACAATTATTAGTCTTAAAGGTACCACAAACCTTTTGTTTTTGTTTTGTGCTTGCTGTTCTTAAAACAAACCACCACCATTTTGGAAATATATAATCATAGTTAGAAAGCAATATCTTGTTATTATCTTTAAAATATAATGTGTAAAAGCTACTGAGAAAGGCTGCTCATTTTTTTACCTCACATTATTTTGCAAAACAAACAAACATGCCAACAAATCAACATACAAATGCCCTGTGGCAGTTATAATGTATGCCACAGTTTAAAGTCAAATATTTTAAATAGGCAGCTTACCGTTTCTTGAACAAAGGTTTCCATGGAAAAGCTCTCCCTTCTCATTGACGTCAATTTTCTCCCAGGTATGGAGATATTTTCTACCCATCTTCACGACAACCTTCATGCCTTGTTTCTTGAGGAACAATGAGCTGTCTTTCACCTCAAGGAGTCCTTCCTTATGGTGACAGGTCCATTTAGGTGCCTCAGAGCAATTGGCAATTATTACTCTGCGGGAGTGTGCAGCATGGGACCTGGTGATGGCCAGACATTGGCCAGAACTAATTTGGAGAAGCCTTTCATCCTTCATCCATCTCCACTGCTGGTTTACATTGGTAAAGTTGCAAGTTCCCACATGTGCTATTTTATTGTTGTCAAACATACATTGCTGTTTTTGCTCATGGACAATCAGAAAACTACCTGGGGAAAATGAAGAACCCATACAAATAGAGCAGAACACATATTAATAATAATTTCATGTCAGAAATTATTCTGGGTTGAAAGGATTTTGTTCTGAAGGAACTCTCCTCAGGGGATGTTCAAATGAGGCTCTTTTCATGGCCCTGAGATCTTTTCCCACTGAAGTTGTCTCTATTTATCTACTTGCAATTTCTTGCTTTTGAACTGCTAGGTTGACAGGAGCTGGGACAGAGATCGACACTTATTCTGTCATGCAGTACCTGGATCGGGACCTGCCGGCCTTCCATCTAACAAGGCAAGCTTCTTAATCACTGAGCTGCTGCAGTCCCAGAACACATATTAATATAAATAGAATAACACTGGTCAAAGTGAATATCTAAAAGTAACAATTGTCTTGGCCTCACCTTATCTTTCCCCCTGGCATGCACATAAAATTGATTTTTTTAAAAATCAAACAATGGTTTGTCAAGAATTTGAAAAAATTAAAAATGTAAAAACTACAATTCCTAGACTTCCCAAGATAACAAGCTAGGCCAGATATCCAAAACACAGGTTGTCACAGTTGCTGCTGAGGGGATTCTGGGAGTGAACTATTAAAAATGTCTCTTTTGTGAGCTTTCTCATATGTAACAGCATAAAATGAAATTTGGGACATTGCCTTGTTAACTGTCTGAATATTCCAAAATATTCCCCAATTCTTTTTTACTTAGTTGTTAATTTTCAAACTACTGTACTCTATAAAAATGTTCTCAAAGCAATACAAAAGACCAAAACATACAAAAATAAACAGACACAAAGAGAAGTGAACCCAAATTTAGTAATCCTTTGAGTAGATGTTTTGACACCAATAAGTTAAATTTGAATTGGTCTGCCTCTACTCTAAATATATTTTAACTTTAAGTGATTTTTATTTAATTTTAGCACACAAGATGTGAACTACCCTAATGTCCATCCCACAGTTTAACAGTAAATCAAACTTTTAATGAATCATTTGAAAGTTTTTTAACCACTAATTCATTAACTGGAAAAAAAAAAAAGGTTTTCAAACATTGTCTTTCCCCTATATATTGGATTTGTCTTATTTCATGTAAACATGAGACATTTTGCCAATACCGACTCAGAACATGACATGTCTAATTGCATTTTTAATTAATATTTAGCATAATGACCCAAACTGACATGCTCATAATACAGTAGTTGGTTGAATATGTTTGGAATAGTAGCCGAGTTAGTCTGTGTTTCAAGCATATCAGAGAATAAACAGAACGAAAACAAAAATGTTGTTGCACTTTGAAGACTATGTTATATTTTAATGTTAGCTTTCATGGATCAAGTCCACTCCATTGGGAATTATTAAAACAGTGGACTTGATCCACAAAAGAGAACATGAAAAATACAACAGTTAGGCTTCAAAGTGCTACAACATTTTTGCTTTGTTTTGTATATTCTCTGATATAATAGTTGGTGTTTCCCAAACCGAATCCTTTCTCCATGCAGATAATCTGGAACAAACACATTTTCAGCTTTAATTTCACCAACCATTCAGTGGGGAACCTCATCTTCGCAAAAACTGAAGCTATAAGCTAAATAGCTATAACATCTAAAATAATACATCGTATTAGTCTTTGTTTCTATTTTTCCTTTCTTGTATTGTGGAACAAGTAATTACATGCTATTATACTTAAAACTTGTTTGTAAACCTCTGATTTTCTCATGCTTACAAAACACGAATAAATGTAAAGATACCCTCTGAAATTATTTCAGCCCAAAATGAGTATCCAGGAGAACCATTTCTAAAAGAATGAAGTAACTGTTAAAGTGAAAGTTTATTTTTTTTCTGAATGAAGCCTAAACAATCTGGGATTTTCTTGGCCCATCCTTTCATTTGTCTTGTATAACCCAAGCTCGGAAATTATTTTCTTTCAACAACATTGTGGAAACTCCCAGGAACACTTGGGGATTGTAGCCAGAACAAGGAACAAAATCTGAGCGTGCCAAAAAGTTCTACTTACCAGACATCCTAAAGACCAGGAAGGTGAAAACCAGAACATGAAGTAAAATCTCCATTCTCCCTCTAACAGCTTCCATTGCTTCTCTTTCTCTCACTTCTTTTTTTTTTAAAAGCATACAGCAGATTAGTGAAGCAAAGGCTAGGAAGGAAATGTGCCTTCACAGGAGGAAAAAGTCAGTGACGAACACTTCCTTCTATTCAATTGTTTTTGGGGAGATTTACGCCACTTTGCTCTTTCATATTAGTCTTTGGTCTGTTGTCGCTATCTGTTTCAATTTGGAAACCCAAGCAAAATAAATAAATAAATGACATACATGTAATGAAAGAAATATAGTGCCTGAACTTCTTTGAAAACTCAGTTGTGAATAACGAACTGTAATTTTGTTTAATTGCCTCTCTGTGAACGATTACGTGTCTTCAGGTGCTTTTGATTATCCTATGTAAATATATACTAGATGATGCTGTAAATACCACTAGTATTTTTAATGATATGTTACGTATCAGACCAGGAATATCACATGATTTGGTATATTCAGCATCCATAAAGCAGAAAAATGAAGGGCCATATCATGAAGGGATAGGTCAGTGTTGGCGAACCTATGGCACGCGTGCCAGAGGTGGCACTTGGAGCCCTCTCTGTGGGCACCCAGTGTAGAGTTTGCCCCGCCTCTCTGCCCAGCAGCCTCCCCCCATGGGAGAGTTTCCTCCCTCCCCTGTTGCCGTGTTGGCACTTTGAAATAAAGTGGGTTTTGGGTTGGAGTTTGGGCACTCGGTCTCTAAAAGGTTTGCCATCACTGGCATAGGTGAACAATCTTAGAAATCTTAGGAGTGGAGAGGTTAACTGTATGCCCAACATTGGAACTTAGAGGGTTGTACCTATTCCCAGGACCTTTACCCAAAGATGGGGGGATAGCTTCTAAGCCATGGGTTTCCAACCTAAGGCTTACTGGTCAGGCCCGGCCCATGGTGCTATTTCATGTGCCCCCCCTCCAAGGGCATTTAAGAAACAAAGTGGCCACCCAGTTTGAAGCTGTTGGGACAAAATGGCCAACCCCATCGTGCAGGCAGTGCAAAATGACCATCTGGCCCTTGAAACTGACTGAGAGAGTGTGACCCCGCCCCTGGCATGAAAAAGTTGTGAGCCTCTGTTCTAAACCATAGGTTCATGACCTTTTGTCCTCCAGAAGTTTTGAACTTCAAATTTCAACAGCTGAAGCAGTATAGCTGACAAGTCCATATAATCCAGAAGGCCAACCACTAAGAACATGTCCATCAGTGTTTCACAAAGGAAAACCTGACATCATTGTCTTTTATTTGTAATCATTTGGTGTTATCCCACTGATTTTTCTTTTGCCTCAACTCTTTCACTTTCTCTTTTTTACACACACATCTATTGAAAGAAATATGAAATACCCAATGAATGCCATCTAATAGGTACTTCTAGGACAGGGGTTCTCAACTTATGGACCCAGCCTGTGGCACTATTTCATGTGGCCTCTGCCACTGCCACCACTGCCCATGGAAGTGGAAGCGGACACATTTATGATGGCTATAAATGTGCCCGTGGCTATTGTAAATGCCTTTACGACAGCAACAGATGCATTTTACAGCAGCATTTATGGCGGAGGGAACCACTAGTTCTGCTCGCTGAGCTGTGTGAGGCTGTGTGGTCTGGCCTACAGCTTAAAAAGGTTGAGAACCCATGTTCTAGGAGTTCTCCATCTGGAATCACATGATGCTATATTACAGGGGTCAAGAATCTTCAGTCCTCTGGATGTTGATGTTCTTCTGCTTTCAACACTGCTACACCATGATGGGAACAACTTCTAGAGGAGCACGCAGTGGTAGCCAGCCAAAATTCTTACTACCACACTGTGGGCGGAGCTGATGTTGTGGGCGGAGCCAACATCATGACGTCATGATGTCATGGGCAGAGCCGACATCATAACGTCATGATGACGTGGGCGGATGTCATTGATCATTTTGAGAGAAGAACTATGAACCATAAAGCCTTCTTTACAGGACATAAACACTTCTCACAGACTTGCATTCATCCATATACTGTTATGTACATAATGGATCTTCAACACTGGGGCTGGTAGGCTCCTTGCCTAAGACTGCCTCTGATATGTAGTTTTTCATCACTTGTTAAACTTAGGTGTGAAAAGACATAATGAAATTTCCCCAAAAATACTTGCATCAGCAATAAGATTTACAAATTAATCATGTGTTTATCTCCCAGTGATCAAACGCAACAAGCTTGTTGGAATGCAAAATAAAGACCCGAATAAATGCATGTGCCAAGACAGACAGCTCTCACTATTTAGGAAAGCAGCTGGCTCTCTTCTGTCTAAAAAAGGGAATAAATACTTCGCTGATCCTAAGCAGTAATCTGAGAATCTTCTGCCTGTTGTTGTAGAAGAGGAGCGTTATTTGTTGACAATTAAAATAATAAACAGATAAAAGATAAGCGTCTTTCAATATTTTGTATCAAGTTTATTGGCTATATGAAGCAAAGGTAAAATTGTTTTAGAAACACATTTTACAATCCTGTGTTGAAATCTCCAAAATTGTTGCCAAAAGGTGATAATGCCAATTGAACTCTTTTTCTTAACAAACTGATCAGTGTCAAGAAAAAAATAATAAAGAAAATTAAAATTCAGATCCTTGTTTTTCATATATCATTCTAGTTTCACATTTTTTTCAAACATACACCTGCTCCTTGCAAGCAGTGGCAACTTTACAATTTAGTCAAAACAGCCCCCCTCAATTTCAGTAAAAGATAGGCAAATATTTAAAATTCTTAGCATTTTATAGATGTAGCTATGCTTCTTTTAAAAAGTAGAATGAATCACAAGATTTACAAATACACTGGATTCTGTCCTTGAGCATAAAGTAGCTACTAAGACAATATACAGTATAAACACTGAAGAATACAATAAACTCAACCCACTGGGAACTGCTCTTCTGCAAGCCCCATGGAAATGAACTAGAAGGTCACAAAAGTACAGCAAGCTCCAAGAGAATGCATATCCCTTTTACAACTTTTCTTTGTTTTAGTACTGTTGGCACAGGAAGTGTTTGTGTGTGTGTATGTGTGTATGTATTGCAGCCATTGTGTTCTGCAATGTTTTACAAAATTTACTACACACATTAAATATCTAAGAGTACTTACTAGAGCTGTCATAGACAAAGCAAATTAATGTTTCTATAGTTTTAAAAACGATCCATTTCTTTCCTACTTTAAAAAAAATCATTTTAATCTGAAACCATAATCACGTGCAACTTTTAGTACTTGTGGCTTTCAGTCTCGAGAATCCCACATGCTCCAAATTAAGTTTACCACTGAATAGGTAATAGCACTTAACAGGTACAGTTGAACACCTGACAGCCTATTTCACAAGACAGAATTTGCAAACGTTAAAGCATTTATACACATTTCTTTAGTGGGATTGCCCACATCCAACTGTTATAGAGCATACATATGTCACACACATTCTGTGTGGCAGATTCCATTAATACATAAATAAATCTCCCATAAGATATATATGTGAAATCCAAATGTAACATAGGTACATTAACCTTCATCAAAACTGTTGTAGGGAACTGACAATACATTCAAGACGAGGGTCCATCAACCTTTTATGCTTTTTAAAAAGACATCAACCATCCACATTCCCTTTACAAGTTGGCTACAAGGCCTCTTCTGCCGTGGCTGTAAACTCCTTGAATACGTTGCTGAGAGGTAATGAAACAGTTACCTCAAGAGAGACTGACACCATTAGGTTTCTTCTTTCTTCTTTTCATTGGACAGCAGAGAGCCTGCTTTCATACAGGCTCAAAGCATGATGCACAAATTCATACTGTTCACTTGTTTGGACCATTCCACCTCTGGAGGGGGGAGATATAAAAAGGGGTAGATGATTTTATGACAGGGGGATTTTAATTTTAATTAATTAATTAATTAATTCACATTCATACCCTGCCCTTTGCTATCTGCAGCAGTAAAAGGAGGTAATATCAATTTTAAAAAGTCCAAGGTCACAGTTCTAATGATCTTATAGGCCTTAAAATGCTTGTTGACACAGGGAGCTTTTACATAATTTACGGATGTTAATAAGGTACGAGCACTGGGAATTCATTCCAGAGGGTGAGAGCTATGGTGGAGAACACTCTTGATGTGATTATGGATTTTTTTTGCCTCTCTAGTTCTAACCCAGGGGTTCTCAACCTACGGCCCACGGGCCAGATCTGACCCATGGTACCATTTCATGTGGCCCATTGCCCTTGCTCCCGCCGGTGCCTCAAGGCGGCAGAAACAGCCATAAATGCGTAAAAACACATTTACAACAGCCATAAATGTGGACATGGCTATCACGGATGCGTTTACAGCTGTTTCCACAGCTTCTGGCAGCCACGGTGGTGAGAGTGAGGGCATTGGGCCACATGAAATGGTGCCATGGGCATGATCCAGCCTGTGGGCCATAGGTTGAGAACCCCTGGATTAGAGGCAAAAAAAAATCCATAACCACTTCGAGGCTTTCTCCTCTGGAATGAATTGCACCTGCATTTTACAGCTGTGTCCACATTTTACAGCAGCGTTTACGGGTTGGGGGAGGAACCACCAGTCCAGCCCGCTCAACTTTCTGAGGGAGCGTGCCCCAACCTGCAGCTTTAAAAGGTTGAGGACCCCTGGTCTAACCACTCGGAGTTTACATGCCTAGGTGCTTCGGGTATAACTCCTGAGGAAGTTAGCTTTCTGATGTTCATATCTCATATTTAAATAGGCTTCATAAGGTATTGTATCATTTCAAAAGGCTCCAAAGTTTGTGTGGCGTGAGGCAACAATGGTGTGAAAGAAATGTGTTTCACTTCTCTCAAAAATGATGGCTTGTTCCCAGTCTCACTTTCCATTTTGATTGCTTGAATGCGAGAAGTCACACTGGTGACTTATCTTAGAGCCATATTCATTTGTCATTCAAAATATTTCTAGCTACAGCTCCATGCAGTCATTCTATGTGGTCAAAAACACACCATATGCTTCTTTGACTGCTTCTCAAACTAGATTTAAATGTTAAATGCTAAATTGTGCCTAGCAGATTGTTCAGCTCTTATGAAAACAAAGTTATTATGTAATCGTTATTATGCATCACATATCTTATTTTGTGTTTCTTATAAGGAAGGAAGGAAGGAAAGGAAGACGAATTATCAAAACAGCGACTCCTGATTTATGCAACCTTGCATTTCTGTTCTGAGACCCAGGCAGGCTATAAATTCTACATTATATGCCCTTGGGGGGCTACTGGAAGTGTGAACTCCCTTAATTTATACTGCAATGTTTTAATACCTTGACTAATATTTAATCTGATTAACCTTAAATTTGATTCATTTATATGTAGCATTCATGATTAGCATTGCAATTGCACTCAGGAAGACATAAGAATACTGGATAATAGAAGAACAGTTCTTAGAGACTTGTGACTACAGAGATCCTGTTGCATTAAAAATAAATAATAGTTACATGTCATCAAGTCAATTCCAATTTATGGCAATGCTTACAGGGTTTTTAAGGCATATAATACTGGTTTACTATTCCCTTCATCTGGGGATGCCATGGGACTTGCCCCAAAACACACAGGCTAGCTCTTATCTCAGAAGGTACAGTAGGGAGGGCCCCCCCTCCCAACCTCTGGTTCCATGGCTGGATACCTAAACCACTGACCTATCCAGCCAGCTCCTTCATTAGAAGCACAACCATACATTCTATGTAATGAAATCTCCAATCACATTTTGGTTTGTTTGTCCTTCCTCCATGTTTTTCTCAGATCCTTGAACTATTTTCCAGTTTTCATTTGGAATGAACAACGTGCATCTTCAAACATCGAAGCAAACCAGAATCTGGCTCACAGCCTCAGTGCATGCTAATTCTTACATTAACTCTATGACCTGCAGCGCCCTTAGAGCACATGTACAAAGTACAGTTCTTCCTGTCTTTTTTCTAACTTCTCCCAGACTTCCTGTTTCACCAGCTGACATTGAAGAAATTCTCCAGTAGTGAATCATTTCAGCTTTGGCAACACAATTTGTTTAATAATAATAATAATTTCATGTCAGAAATTATTGTGGATTGAAAGGATTTTTGCAGAAGAAACTCTACTCAGGGAACACCCAAATGAGGCTCCTATCATGTCCCCAAGAGACAATCCATCATAGGTATCAAACTGCTGACTTGCCAGCCATCCAGCTAACAAGGCGAGCTTCTTAACCATTGAACCACCGTAGTCCAATTTGTTTAATATGAACATAGAAAGTAAAGTGTGTTGATCTGTCACATGTGTTAAAAGGTACAGAGAAAGCATGTTGAAGGGTTCCTGTGCAACTATGTTGGCAAAGACCTAGATTAGAAGAACTGGAAAATGGCTGTAGGTGGGGGCTGAAAGGAGAAAGGTAACATATTTTCCACCACTCTTCAGAAAAGAGCAACCTTTTACTGTTGTTTTCTAATCCATTTTTTTTAAAAATCAAATACAGTATATATGAATCTGCAATACTTCAAGAGTCATATTCAAGAGTCAAACCAGACATGGTAAATGAGATACAGTAATACCTCGGATAACGTTTACCTCGGATAACACTAAAATTGCATAACATTAATTAATCTGGGGAGGAGAATTGGATTGAATAATGTTAAGGTCCTATGGGAAGGATCGGATAACAACCGCTAAAGCCTGTGCGGTTACAATGTATCTCTATGGAGCTTTATCATTATCCGATCCATCCCATAGGATTTTAACATGCATCGGATAACACTAAAAATCGGATAACACCAAGATTTGTGGAACCAAGTCTTAGCGTTATCCGAGGTATTACTGTATATGAATGTAATCTGATTACAAATCACCCAAATGGAGAAGGACTGAACCAGACTAAGCGTTTGACTACACAGTCCAAAAATGTGAATGGGTCCTCTATGAAGTCACTATGGAAAGTTGGGTTTTCCCTGGTGAATTTGCTTTAGCAGACCCTGCAGGACTCAGCAGAAAGAAAGGAGAAAATTGGCACTCAAACGTGTTTGTAGTCTGCTAATGTATCTCTGCTGTGGTTTTCCAGCATTTGCAGGAAGCACTGTGATAACAGTGCTGTCTTAATAAGCTACAAATAAGACTAATTGATAATTCGCCCCATTTCCTCTGCTGACTCTTTGTTTAGTGCCAGGGTATTGAGGCCAAGTATACATTTTACCTGCCCCAGAGTGCCAGGAGGCCTGGTCTTGGAGGCCAGCTGGCTCTGGGATGTCTTTGCCCTTCAAGACAAGCAGGAAAATGCCACTGGTGTGAATCTGTTTAAGGTGGAGCTGAGCTTGTCATGAAGTGACCCACACACTGTGATCTCAGGGCCATCTCCTGTGGCACACATGAAATGAGACATGCAGGATTTAACACCGGGACTTCAATAGATTGCCACAGCCTTCAGGATATTATCAAGGTGTGCCTTCACAGCCAGTCCATCTGGCATGGCTTCTTCTGCTTCCATGGCCGTTGGTAATCAGAGTTCCTCTTCCATTGATTTTGTCTCCTCCATTGATTTTGCCATTGGGTGCTTTATGATAGTTTGGAGTAGCATTTCCTCCACTGAGGGGACCATTACCCCACGTAAAGGAGCTCATTCACCCATAACTGTTGACCCCTTTAGGGAGTCAGGTTATTTACCACCGCCCAACAGTCAGCGTTGAATTGCTGGCTGTATGGTCTACGATGATGATGACTAGGGTACTAAGGGGCACTAAGGGTACTAAGGGGCTGTGGTGGGTCAGTGGTTAAGAAGCTCACCTTGTTAGCTGGAAGGCCAGCAAGTAGGCAGTTCAAGTCCCAGGTACTGCATGACAGTTTGAGCACCCATCTGTGTCCCAGCTCCTGCCAACCAAGTAGTTCAAAAGCAAGAAATTGCAAGTGGATAAATAGGGACCACTTTGGTGGGAAAAGATCTTGGGGACATGAAAGGAGCCTCATCCAGCCATCCCCTAAGCAGAGTTTCTCCAGCAAAAATCCTTTCAACCTAGAATAATTTCTGACATGAAATTATTATTACTAAGGCAAAGAATGGAAAAACAAAAAAATGAAAGAACAAATAGAAAGAAAAAAAGAAAGAAAAGAGAAAACAAGCAGATTCAGAAACCAAGTTTCTGCTTGGCCTTTCTCACTGCTGCTGTAGCTTCATATAAAATAATTGCAAGACCCTCCCACATTAGCTGAAGCAAATACATCATCTGAACTGATGCAAATGGATTAACAACAAAAAAGCAGAAGCCTTAGTGGTGGAGGAAAAAAATGGATTGGGAGAAAAACTCCTAGCTGATTTGCACTGACTTCTATATTGTATACTCAATGGAAAAATAATGTGAATCTGATTGTCTCAGGAATATTTCTCATATTATTTGGCCAGTGTAATAACACTCTAAGAGTGTAGTAACAATGTAGTAACAATGTAGTAACATATTCTCCCCAAGATGTTCCTGTCCTCTCTGGTAGAAAGCACATATAAATTATCAGACTTCTTAGAATGAAAGACAGTTATGCACGCCTACATCTCCATCATCATGGTTAGTTTGGTCCTACATTATTCAAATCCCTTGATTTCTTCATTCTCTCATCCGTCCTTTTTTCTCTATGCCCAGCATAAAATCAGAAGAGGAGTATCTAGGACCTAAGAAGTATTAGCAGTCAATTTCAGAAGATTTTCCAGTCTACGCTACCTTACCTGTCCAAACGCAGCTGACAGACAATGCTTAATGCATCAACAACTCCTTCTTCCTTCAGTTGATGACAGCCAATAGCAGTAGCAATAAAACATCCAGTTCTTCCTATTCCAGCACTGAAAGTTTTAACAGAAATAAACCAAAGCTTAGTGGGAGTAAAATGATATTCATTAACTTCTTTCATTGATATTGACACTGGGAATCTTCTGGATTATTGTCTAAGGAAAAGAAGAAATGATGGGGTATACCCTAGCCCAGTGGTGGCAAACTTTTGGCATACTTTCCAGAGAGGGCACTCACAGTCCTCTCTGTCAACATGCATGCCGTCACCCCAGCACAGAGTTTGCCCCATCCATCTGCCCAGCAGCCCAATGTGAGCACTTCCTCCCTCCCCCAGCACAGAGTTCACCCCGCCCCCTGCCCAAGGAGCCCAATGGGAGTGCTTCCTCCCTTCCCCAGCACAGAGTTCACCCTGCCCCTCTGCACCTCTGCCCAGTGGTCCAATGGGAGTGCTTCCTCCCTTCCTCATTACAGTTCTCCCTGCCCCTCTGTTTGGGCACTTGGTCTCTAAAAGGTTTGCCATCACTGTCCTAACCAGACTTTCAGCATAGCTGTAACTATCACTAAACACTCAGATTGTGAACAGTGCTACTATGTCCTCTTAATCCCCCACAGTATGAAAATAAATTCTTGTGCCTAAAATTATTTAGTTCAATAGAAATTCTGTTAACTACATTGGGATACAAGTGGTGGTCCTCAATAAAAACTGAGTTGTTTATGTTTGCCACATAGTACAATCCAAATTCAAAGATGCATTTCTAACAGTAAGGATTCAGATCATGCACAAGATGTTTATTTTGATAGAAATCCTCTTCTGAAGTAAAAAAAAATCTCTTCTGCCATAGTAGAAAATTCTTCTCTTGACTCACAGTATACAGACAGTAATATTATGATTCTTTTTAAATGCCATCCCATACAAAATTTCTGTTTCTTATAGAATTTAGGGAGAAACAACATTTTAAAGAAGGGATTACCTGCAGTGCACAATTACGGGTCCTCTACCAGATGATGCCATCCTGTCTTCTTCCACATCCAGCATGAGTTGGAGAAGTGGTTGAGCACTATCTGGAGTTTTATGGTCTGGCCAAGATGTATACCAATAATGTTTCACCTGTCTCGACTGGCCTCCTTGCTGAAATCAATAATTTACATTTATGATAAATCATGGATATATTATATATGCACAGGTGTCAATTCAAATTCAGAAAAGGTAAAGGTCACTCTTGCTCAAAAGCCAGTAATATCCAACTCTAGAGTTCAGTGCTCATCTCTGTTTATAGTCGAAGAGCCAGTGCTGTCTGCATTTGCGAACATTTCCATGGACATGTGGCAGCCATGCCTAGACACCAAAGTGCACAGAATAATGTTTACCTTCACACATCTACTTGCAATTTCTTGCATTCGAACTGCTAGGTTGGCAAGAGTTGGGACAGAGACAGGTGCTCATTCCATCATGCAGTACTTGGGTTTTGAACTGCTGACCTTCCGTCTTCCAGTCAGCGTTTTAACCACTTGAGCCACTCCAGTCCCAGAAAAGGAGACATCCTGCAATTCACTCAGTTGGCAGCTTGGAAAATTTCACTTCTTCCTTTCTCCCCCACCAATCGCTCCCCCACATCCCATGTGTATGTGTGTGCGCTGCTGAGCTCAGGAGTAGGAGGAGGGGTGAGATAGAATCTGGGAGGGCAGCAGTAGAAAAGCAATGTCCACATTTAATGAGCCATGCAAGAAAAAGGTGCTAAGAAGCTGTATCTGGATGGCAGCTTCTCCCTTCTCTTCCCACAGATTCCTGCTTCCACCTGTAATTGCCAAGTGTGGTTGCTCCATCTCACCCTCACTGTAGTTGTATTCACTTCCCCTTTTCCTGGTCTTTTCTGCATTTTTTGTGGCAGGTTTGTCAACTTTTTCTTCTAGTGTCTACACCAGTTGGATGCCATAGCACACCAACTCGCCACAAAGTGAGCCTCCATCGGGGTTTCTACTATTTTGCAGCAGTCTCTTTTGTCCTATTCTTAGCATATGTAGATGCTGGGAACAGGATCAATGGAAGGGAAGTTAATGTGAACTGTTTATTTGAAAGCTATTGTAATAATTGCAGGAAAATAAACAATCCCTCTGATTGCTAGGGATGATCAGGTGAAGTACAACATATTTTTGAAAGTTAGCCTATCGTTGTTTGGCTGCTTTTTACTTAAGAAAAATAAAATTACACTTTCCATGTCATCCTCAAGTAGGAGAGGAAATGTTTAGTTTCCAAACCCCCCTCCCCAACTGCCACTGATCAGTCGCTGGGCCAATTGGCTCCCCTAAAACTCCACAGCTGTCAATCCACTTCTGGGGTGATTGGCCCTTTCTTGAACACCCCACTGCCAGGAATGCCATTGCTGCCACTCTCGCTAAAATGCTGCCAGAAACCCACACCTTCAGCCTCCACCAATTCTAACATGGAGAACCGCATTTTGCTTCCCCCCACACCCCTTCATCCCTTACCACACAGCCCTAACATTGGGCAAGGTAGACAGAGCCTAAGTTCTAATTTGGAGCAAGTGAACGTGTGCCCATGCATGATTAGGATGGAAGGAATGAGAGAGAGGGAGCAAAAGAGAGAATGGGTGTAAGTCTTGTGGAGAGACTCTCCACTTCTGAAACTGCAGCTACACTTCTGCCCTCTAGTGTTCCAGAAACTGATAATTACAGACTTGAAACAATACTAATAAGTTACCTTTAACGTAAGATTGCGGACAGTATAATTTTCACATTCTTGCACACTGTTAACAAGTACTTCCACTTTTCCATAGATCCCTCTCTTCTCTGGCCAATAAAGCACACATTTCTGGGGACAAAATGAGTTTTAAAACATCAGATTAAGAAGAAGGAAAAAACCCAACCTCCTCCAGATTTATTTTTGATTGAAGTGACAAAATTATGTTGGTATTTGCTCAGAGCAAATGGTTAGCAAGAACTGTTGGGTTTGTACAAATTTGGCAAAATCCTGTCCAAACAATGATAACATAAAGTTATGCTTGTGTAAATATGCTGAGCATTATGCCCAGTAATAAGCATCTGAAGTATTCAATTGTGCAATTAGTTGTGCACCCTCAGCACAATCAGTTTCACAATGTGCTTGTGGAAGTTATTCATGGACAGTACTTCTACCTCAATGCTATTATTGGTACTGTGGGTACAACACTGAATTGTGTGCTCATATAGTTAGGCAACAGGATCTTGCCCAATGATATCTAAAATGATATACATATTTTTTTTAAAAGAAAGGAACTGGCAGCAAAGTTTTGCAGTGTAGAGTGTTCCTGTTTCGGGTGCCAACCAGTCAGCTTGTGACTATTCACTCCTTAACAATCCAGATTTTCTGTCCAGTCCCTAAACTGTCAGCTGGTGTTCTACTGCCCATTGAGTGTGCTCAGTTCTTTTGTGCCCCCCCCCCCTTGAGGGGGGAAGATTTCCATTAAATCTCTCCACCCTTTTCAAATCTTACTTGGTTGCCTCGCACCTGCTGTCAGGTAGCTTAGATTTTTCACGGCCTTTTGTAAAATAAGATAGCTGTTTTGTGATATTTCAGGTTTGAAACAATCCTACCATTGTACAGGTAGTTTAATTTTGTTTAGCTGAAAAGCCCCCTTCTGCCCTCTAGTGACAAATAATAATACAGTAATACCTCATATAACATTAGTATCGAATAACACTAAAATCGCATAACATTAAGGAATCTGGGGGGAAGAATTGCATCAGATAACATTAAGATCCTATGGGATGCTTCAGATAACATCCGCTAAAGCCTGTGTGGTTACAATGTATCTCTATGGATCCCATAGGATTTTAACATGCATCAGATAACACTAAAAATCATATAACACCAAGACTTGTGGAACCAGGTTTTAGTGTTATATGAGGTTTTACTGGTAGTAAGAAGAAGGAGAAAAGGCTCCAGAGTACTGAAAAAGCCCAAAGTATGGCTGCAATCTCTCTCCATACTCTCCCAAGGGACTTTTATAGTAAATATTTTTCTTTTAAAAAATTGCAGGAGGGGTTTAAATGGGGGACCCCCAGTCAGTGAATAAAACTTTTCACACCCCTGATTGTTCCAAACAGATACCTAGGAAGAATGAATTCTTAGCATAATGGAAGATCAGGTTCAGACTTGTGACACACTTGATATCACCAAGGATGGCTTACCCAGGAAAAGCTTGCAGCTATCAGTTGATTATTGCTTTGAAATAGTTGTTATCATTTGTTATCCTGCCTATCTTTGAATGAGCTTAAGGCAGTGTATGAGGTTGCACCTCTTTCTAGTAAAGGTAAAGGTCTCCCATGCTGGAAAGCCAGTTGTGTCCAACTGTAGGGGGCGGTGCTCATCTCCATTTTCAGCCAAAGAGGCAGTACTGTCTGTGTCTGCAGACATTTCTGTGATCACGTGGCAGGTATGACTAGACACAGGAGTGCATAGAACACTGTTACCTTTTCCGCCAAAGTGGTACCTACTTGAAATTTTATTGCTTTCAAATTGCTAGGTCGGCAGCAACTGGGACAGATGACTGGTGCTCACGCAATCATGCAGCACTCAGGTCTCAAACTGCTGACCTGACATTCATCCGGTTGTTAAGCTTAGCGTCTTAACCACTAAGCCATTGCAGCCCATACTTCTTCCTACTTTATCCTCACAGCACCCTTCCAAGTTAAGTCAGATTCCCAAGTTCAAGTTGAACTATCTTATCAATACTTCACACTCTAATTATTCTATTAACTTTTGCTTTTATATACCTCACATGGGCTTTGATAGAAACAGATTTGGCAATAAGCCTCTTGAAATGTTTTTTTCCTCTCTCAGGAGCCACAGTATGAATTATGGATCTTCAGCATGCAAACTTCCATGTTTCCGGTAACCAATGAGAAGTCATCCTTCTACAATCCCAACAATTCTTAATACCTTTGCCAATGTCGCTTTGTGGAATGTCAGACGCTCATGAGTAAACACATACTTTCTCCACATAGCCTGGGAACTACTTAAGATGTCTCCCCTCCTTTTATTAGGAGGAAATTGTCACCATCAGTCCACAACAATTCAGATAAACAGTATTGTAACTGCCTGTAGCAATTCAGGTAAACACAGGGCTTCCGTATATGTTGGAAAGGGCTGGATGCCCCCCTCCCCGGTCATTCTTTTCAAACAGCTTTAGAAATATTTAGAAATTTGGCATTTCCTTTGGGAAAATATTTCTTCTACAGACTTAGGATAGTAGGCTAGGTTTTTAAGAACTATTTAGATCAGATCAGACAAGTATTAATAAGATCTATAGCTCTCACCAGACATTACATGGCAGGAAGCATGACATCCATTAGTGCTTACCACCAGAACAGGGTGTGATCGCAATTGGAGATAGATTACACTCTGGATCACTTGTGAAGTAGTGTGGGTGGATCTTTCCTCTGGGAATCACACGATGCATGGGGAAATGTGTTCCAGTCTGATCCTGATGGTAGCACTTCTAATTTTGAGGTTTAGGCTAGACTCTAGAGCAATTCACCAGCAGACAGAAGGGTCACTTTGAGAGATATAGCTCCCACTAAAGCAGCTCTTTCTACACACACTTTTGCATCCATCTGATTGGACCTATAATGAAGTTATTTTGGCACCTGAAGTAGAAGATCTCACAACCATTTCTCCTTCATTCTATTAGTAAAAACATACAATAGATGGCTATTTACTATCCTTTCATGTTACCCCAAATCTCCCACATGAATTCGCTGGCTCACTGTGTGGGCCAACCTGGATAAGACATCATGTTCCCTTAGACTGCAATGTTTTAAATGTCACAACATATATTTTGGACTTATTCACTGCTATATGCACCCTCACAGTAATTTGCTTAGATTCTCATTTGGATTCATCCCAACACTTTATGCCTCCTCTGCCCTAACAATGGCTGTTTTGAGTCAGAGAATCATCCATCGTAGTTCTGGCTGTTTGGAAAGTTAAAGTTCATGATTTACTAAGTTGAGAAACCATACCTCATTCTTCTCCTTCAGTTTTGTAATCATGACAATAACAGGACTGTCCTCTTGCCATACCATCTGCCAGAAATCATTGACTGTATTAATCATGGGACCCTGGGTTGCAATAAAAGCTTTCTCCTGGCCACCATAACCCTGATTTAAGCAGAGACACAAAAAGAGTCACTGTAAAGGTTAAAATTTTCATGGATGTTACAAGACAGACACCTAAACATAAATAGAGCCATCACAAACATTCTGATAAGTTGTTACAGAGTATATAATCCATCGTTCTTCATTTTATACCCCCCAAAAGTGATAGATAACTAAGCTAGTCAGAAGAAAATATTTACAAAAATGAAACAGAAACAAACAAAAGCATAATATTTTTATTGGACATACTCAGAGCTTCCAAAATACTATGCAAGCTTCCTAGTACTTCAGAATTATTTTTCACTGTTAGAGAGTAAACCAAATAAAAGATATGCCAAAGAAGGGAAGACGTAATTGATTCTCAAGTCAAGCCATGGTCTCTGCATTTGAAAACTATCAATTTTCTGTTTATTTCCCTTTTCCCATCAACGTTAGGAGCATCAGGTTGGATGGTATGTTCTTCTTCTTTCATGTCCAGGTCAAACTTTAAACTGCCAAAATGAAACCACTTTCTTGGCTTTGTAATTGGCCAAACTTAAATCTTCATCGGTACATGTTGCTGGTAGTAATCAGCAAACCAGCAAATAAGCTGGATTCTGTATCTCTCCACATTCACAGAATGTGTTGTTATCCACCAAAAGCCCCCACTTGAGCATGCTGGTTTTACATCTAGACCCTCTGACCTCAAATTGAGGCTCTTCCAAGTGAAATAGGGGAGGTTGAGTTCCTCAGCTATATCGTCCGATGGTATGTTGAAACCATCGCAATATCTGGCAGAGGTTGATTGAACCTCCAACCACTGCAGACTCCATTCAGGCAATACAATACTTGGCACTGTCAAAATGTTTAGAGGGTAGTGCGTAGCTCTACCTCCTCTGAAGTTGCACTACTTCATGTACCAGCTCAAGAGATGAATCTTGCTTGTGTGCAGTCTTTACATGTGAGCAAGAACCCAGATTTTCTAGGAATCTTTCTACTTCAGACCTAACAATGGTCAAAAGCAGGGCTAGATGCTGTCCTTTAAGCTAAGTAAAGTTCAAGCATTTTTACAACATTGGGTAGTATAACACCTGAATTGGATCCATGTCTTGAAGAGCACCTGCTTTCCCCCTTTTACCTCATTTATTTTCTTGCTACCTAGTGTTATGAGAAGTTCCAAAGGACATGAAACCTTGCACAGTGTTTTGTGACATTTAATCAACATATTAAGCTATTATGGATTTTAATGCATTTTTATATATAGTTGTACCTCGCTTAAAGAGCATAATGCGTTCCACAGGATTGCTCTTTAAGCGAGTTTGCTCTTTAAGTGAAACACCATTGTAAGTGACCAATTGGGGGGGATTGCGAACCCCAATTTAATTGTTAAGCAAGTTTTTGGTGGGTTTTATTTGTTAAGTGAAGTGAACATTCAGAGAAAATCTTTCTCTTTAAGCGAGTTACTCTTTAAGTGAGGCGCTCTTTATGCGAGGTTTGACTGTATGGCTATCCATTCTACACAACACTTTATTGATGCAGAAATCAGCAAAGGGCCTATTTGTCTTTATGTTTCAATGGAAGGCATTAGGTTAAAAAAAAAAGACAAAAAGAAATCGCTCACTTGAACCAGATTTTCCATATTGTTCCACAGCAAAATGAAATAAAAGCTGATAAATTCAATGACAGTGTGCATCCATTTACTTACCCTGACATAGTTAGCATTTATATAGGTGCTCAAGGCATCTCCTGGGTACTTTGGTTTCAAGCAGACCCTGCTTACAGGATCTGGAAATAGAATGAAAATCCATTTACCTTTAAAAACTGCAGAAGCATGTTAAAGGTGGGGAAGCTTTGGCAAAACTGGAAAAACTAGACAGCTGTAGTGATATAACAGGGCTGGGTTTTCTGGTTGTACACCAGATTATGCAATTTGTGCTTGATAAGAAAAACCAGCATTGACTTCATAACTGGTGGCAATCAGAGTTATGCTGATGGGCATAATTAATAGGATTCTGCCCACTACTTTCATGTATTGAAAGCATGAGTGGCTTATGACTGTAATAACTTTTCCCCTGAAGTAGTAGAATGAGTCCTCAACAGACCATGAGCTATATTTCTGCTTCAGTGTTCAAGAAATTGAATTTGGTCATCAAACCACTATTGTGTTAGCTGACAAGTTATATTTTGAATTCTGAAGAAAGCAATTTTAGTTACAACACTGAAAAGGTTATAAATAATTCTGAGGAATGTTAAGTGTCTCTCACACATTAAAAGGGCAATGGACCATCAAATCATGACATTTAAGAGTTCAGAATTTTCTTGCATTATCACTACGATTGATCATAATTCAGAATCACCAAAACCCGCCAATGTCTTTAATGCAATGCACTGGTAAAATTCTCAGTGGTGGAGAGTACAGGGCACAGTTGTTAGTCTATGGAGATTTTTGAAGGAAAAGAGGACCATTGTTTCACTTGTCTCTCATCAGTCATCACAGGTGCCCTAGTTCAAGAGGCACAGCTTGTGTTTGGAATGGAAAAGCTGACTTAAGCAGTGGGCCTTTAATAGGAAATGACAGGACTGCCCTGCTTGATGAAATACGAGACTGAAAAATATCTCAGTTGAAATGGACTTACTTGGAAGAATGGTCTTATAGCGATTTTTAGTTCCATGACTCGGTATGCCAAGCTTTTTTGGATCCACAAAATTCATGGGAATTTCCTACAGAGAAAAGAGCAGCACAGCACAACCAAGTACCATCAGCATATATAATGGGCTAAGAGTACACATAATGAAACCACAACAGGCTGCAGCAAACAAATTGTATCTATTGTAGCTGTGGTTGATGGGGTAATAATTTTTTTGATATGTTTTATATTTGCTATGTGATATTTATAATTTGCTATGTGATATCTGTAATTGTTTCTATGCTATGTAATTGTAATTGTTTCCTTTGTGAGCCACCCAGAATCGCTGTGCGAGTGGGGCGGCATATAAGTCGAACAATACAATACAATACAAATTAGCAAGCCTAATAGATGATCAGAGACATAATGGTTGGAAGAACCAGAAATAAACCTGACTATCAATCAGAGCCCAAAGGACGAAGAACCCATACATTCCTTCAAAGAAAAGTTCACCCTATACCTACATATATGTGAATTCACACATGCCACCTACCAGGCTATATAACTTTCCAAAAGTACTATGAAATTCAAAATACCCCTATCTCAGGAAAGGCACTGCATATTTTTAAAAGCAATGTTGGGAGGCTGTGACGTTTATTGATGTATTTGTTTGTTGTTCATAGAAGTGCTGTGGGGATAATAAAAGTTGTTCTTTTCTCTGTTGCTCTTTTTTTTTCTCTTGCTCAAAATGTCCTCTCCAGGGATATCACTAGGTTTTGCATAGAAATGTTTTCTAGTTCAACTTCCTTTGGCATGCTGCATCACAGTGTTTGTTTGGGAATATTTGTCCCAAGGCAGACTAGGGAGCAAGTTTTTTGCCTTCCAAAGCAGCATATGCCTTGGTTCATTTGCACATGTCCTCCACAGCTATTTACCGTGCAGTTATTTATCTAGAATTTTACAGATTTCTTTCTAGTGTGGCATGTGGTCTAAACCATGGATGGGAAACAACTTTTGTTGAATTGCACTTCTGCTCACTGGCAATGCTGGAGTGGTTTCATTGACGCTGCAGGGCACCAATCTCTGAGGTTCAGACATCTCACATCCCTGTTTAGATATTATATGTAACCAATGGTGCCTCAACCAACAAGCCTGGTGCAGGACTGATGTTTGTTGATGGTATTAGCAGCACAGAAAAAAATTATCTTTGTAGGATTACTTTCTTAGGATCAAAGCTCACTGCAGATGGTGATTGCAGTGGTGATTGAGACAAGCAATGAGAAACCTGGGGAGCATAGTGAAAAGCAGAGACATCAAATTGCAAACAAAAATTCGCATAGTCAAAGCAATGGTATTCCCTGTGGCAATGTATGGTTATGATAGCTGGACCATTAGGAAAGCTGAGCACAGAAGAATAGATGCCTTTGAGATGTGATGTTGGAGGAGAGATTTGAGAGTCCCCTGGACAGCAAGGAAAACAAAGAGGTCAATCTTAGAAGAAATCAACCCTGACTGCTCCTTAGAAGGGCAAATAGTAAAGATGAAGCTAAAGTACTTTGGACATCAAATGAGAAGAGAAGACTCACTTGAGAAGGCCTTGATGCTTGGAAAGGCTGAAGACAAAAGAAGAAGGGGGCGGCCAAGGATGAGATGGCTAGATGATATTGTGGACACAATGGGCACAGAGCTGAGCGAGTTGAGGGGGATGGTGGAGGACAGAAGTGCCTGGTGGACAGTGGTCCATGGGGTCACAAAGGGTCGGAATCGACTGTGCAACTGAACAACAAAAAGATCACTGATCGGGGTTTGTGTGTTGGGAGGGGGAACTGGGAGGTTGGAGCTAAAACCTATTTCACTAGCAATCCTGATCACTGGGGGGTTTGCAGATGAAGCCCCCCCCCCCCAAAAAAAAAAAAAAAGGCACTGGTGACCTGCTCTTGAGTACTTTTTACCCCAAAATCCTGAAAATGGTTGTCATAAATCAGAATCAACGTCATGGCAAGAAATTATTATTATTAGGAAGCTTCAAGCTGGAGAGGTACACCAACTCAACTGAACATTCTAATGTTTGCTTGTTTGTGAACTAAAGAGTAATAGACTCACCATGAATTCTGTCTGTAGCAAGTGAGAACTTGTAACTGTGTCTTTTAACTGCTGCTTCGTCAGGATCCGGCTGGCTGATTGGAGATACTCCATTGCTACTTTTTCTCTTGGTGTTGGCACAGCTATGAAAGGTTCCACACTTCCTAAGCTGCTCATGTCTAAGGTAAGTGAGACATTGGATCCACGCCTATAGTGTAAAACAAATAATGTACAATTAGATAATTATCTCTAATTATAAGAGGAGAGGGAAAATCCCACAAATCTAAACTCCCATTCTCTTCTCAATCTGCTTCCAAACTCAAAATTGCTACCTTAAAGAATTATATGTCTCTGGCATCGTTTGACACACTACAGAATCGCTTGATGGTAATATTCAGTTCAATACCTTTTTTTCAGTTCAATATCCTTTCAGAAGCATATTGAAGTTACCTTGTTTTTGAGTTAATTAGCAAACACTTGATTAGAAATAATGTGTATGTTTTATATTGTGGCAGTACTGTATTCTCTTTCTGTTTTGATAATATGTACTACCAAATGATCCTTTCAATCCATTCCAATCCATTCTGTTGCCCCTTTGATTGTGTAGAAATAGAAATCTTTTTAACTGTTTGGCAGTTATTTGGGAATAATTTATAACAGGACAAGGAACACTTGCAATTCTATCCAATTCTAGTGAAAAGTAAGGTACACATCTCTGGAAAATGGATGAAACAGCAGAATTTGCCAACATAAGATACAGAGGCAGTTGTCAACCTGAATTGATTGATGTATTGCTTGACCTATCTATGGATTGGGCAGATTTACCAAGGATAAAGTTGTCATGAATTTGAATGATTTAATTATGTAAATAAGCTCTTACAAGTGTGTTAGTTAATCATTCTGTTTAGATTTTGTAATGACAAACCTGCATTGAGTAGCATTGTATAGTAGAACCTCGCATAAAGAACTCCTCGCTTAGAGAGTAACTCACTTAAAGAGCAGAATTTTCTCTGAATGGTAACCTCGCTTAACAAATAAAACCAACCCAAAATTTGCTTAACAACTAAATCGGGATTCGCAATCCCCCCTGTCAGAAGTCACAATTGGTCACTTACAACGGTGTTTTGCTTAAAGAGCAAACTTGCTTAAAGAGCAATCCTGTGGAATGCATTATGCTCTTTAAGCGAGGTACCACTGTACTTAGAAGTCTTCATAGTGAAGCATTACATCACTTAGAGCAGAGCCTCTAGCGACACCTTTTAATTATTGAAGGGAGAATTTACTCAGCAGAACACACGCAAATTCACATACTCTGACCCCAGGTGTCATCCACCCAAAGAGAGGGAGGGGGAAAAGGTGTTCTTGACAGTGGAGGAAGGACTTTCCCATGACCCACAGTCATCTCCCCAGGTCCGAGTGTGACTACCCACTCCTGAGAGGTGAAGAGTGACTCCCAGGTAGATAAACATCTTTAAATGTTTGAGATTCTAAAGGAGGGTGCGAGCAACACCTTAGTGTATAAAAAGAGCACCCCAAGCCACCCAAGAGACACGGAGACGGACAGGAGACTGCGTTCCTGAGAGAAGATGCAGGGCAGTGGAGAAATGAAACTTTGAGACAGATGCGGCCTCAAAAGGTCGTCACCACAGAGATTATCACCAAAGTGGGAGGAAAGCTGCAGATTTAGTTTTTCCAACTTCAACACTTAGAAAATTTCCCCTGTTAGAAACTTAGAAAATTCTTTAACCAGAAGAGGCAATAAGTAGAAAATATCACGTTTTATTTTGTAGATTCACAGTAACAGGGCAGATTGCATACTTAGGAATAAGTTAGCTAGAAGGAGCAATTTATGGAATTAATAGATTGGAATTAGACCCAGAAGTGGGATATTTTATTTTCGGTTTTCTGAACCAGATTTGCAATCTAGCCATCGTTATGTTTTGCTTGAAGCAACAATTTGATTTACGGGCATTGCTTTTCTTTTTATCGAATAAAATTTGAGACTACACAAGTCTCTTTTCCAAGGAATTTGGAAGTGTCGTGTCAAGTTTGGTGTGATCCCAGAAGACCAATTTTGGCACAAATTTCTTTCCTGCTTACCAATATTATTTTGCACGATATTACAAATCTTCCACGGCTCGTCTTTTGGAAACCATGATCAGAGGGGAGGCAGCAAAGCTGACTCAGGTGTAACACACAAAGTTACAGGGCTGAAGTAGAAGGGAGCTTTGGAAGTTGCAAAAAGCCCTTAACCTGAGGAAAAGAATATCAGTGGGGTTTTGGAAACCATCCCAAATGTCCCCACTGGCCCCCCCTGGGATTGTGAGGAAAGTTATCAATGGCTGCTTGTTATAATGGCCCTGTTTTACTACCAGAGTTGGAGGCAGTATGCAGTATATATGAGTTGCCAGAGTCAGAACAAATCCTACCCTTTGGCAGAATGAGGCAGACACCTCAGTTAGTGGTATCATGAAAAAACAGTAAGTGGTTGGATTATTTTTTATTTACATTGATGAAGAAAGGCCTCGTGTGAGTCTCTGCCTCCAGTTAAAATGGATGTACCCTGATTTAGGTAATGGTGGATGACATTTATTGCTCTGTTTCAGGTAACAAAATGACTTGGGCTTTGCCTTGGCTGGAAACATGAACAAAAGAATCCTATTGTCCTCACATCCTTGTTGTGGATTCTTCATTGGTATCAGGTTGATTTTTGGGTGAATAGAATGACAGACTAACTGGAAAAAGACACTACAGTCTTTAATCTGTCACTGGTATAATATGTGTATTGGTATTGAACTAATACTTTGGGAGTATTCCACCAAAATACACATTAGAAATGTTGTCTTATGTTTCATTTGGGTGGTCTGGCAGCTTTTGCAATGTAATGAAAATCATGTACGGCGGGGCTCAACAGCAGGCCAATGCATTTAAAGAGGGAAACCCACCCATTTTCACCTCTGATCTTCTCTTCCTTCCTCCACTTCCGCCCTGGCGGAACCACTTCAGTGGGAAAGTAAACAGCATTCGGTGTTGAGGCATGCCTACCACATGTCCACCTTAACATCTGCAGATGCAGACAGTGCTGGCTCTTTGGCTAATAAACATAGATGAGCACTGAACCACAGAGTTGGATACTACTGGCTTTTGAGCAGGGTCGACCTTTACCTTTATTTCAATGTTAGTTGCCTCACCACCACCACCCCCTCCAAAAAATGTTGCAGGTAGAGTCTAAGGTCACTACCATCAGGGATTTATTTTGTGAATTCAATTTGCTACATGTGTGAAAAGAACATGATTGTTGGTCTTTCGCCCGTTTACCACATTGAATTCATGAACTAAATTCCTGATGCTAGAGTCCTTAGACTCTACCTGCCACACTTTCCCCCCCATACTCATATGTGACCAGGCCCCATTTCAGTATTTTGTGGGTTTTTACATCCTTTTGGCGTAAGGGATGAAATTATTCATAAGGCTCCAGTAGTTAAACATGCAGAAATAATCCAGTCAAGACTCCTTTGTACATACAATTTCTCAAACAGTCCATGGTTTTTCCTAGAGCAAGTACATTCGTATTGTTTTGTAACAAAGCACAATTGAAAAGTTAATATTTTCTTTGGCTTTCATGCTGTTTTATCCATCAGTCATAGCAAACAGGCTACTTCCTTTCTAACAAAAAAATGCATTTAGATCTAATTATAACTTCAAATTCATGTATTTTTCTAGATCAAAAGATCAATGAAGAAAACTAGTGTTCAAAGGCAAATTGATTTCCCCCAAGCTGGAGGAAAAATAGGTGAGAAAATTCATGAGAAATGGTTTAGGAAGATTTACAAAAAGAAATATAAAAAATATTTTGACATTAATATTGGACAATAATTACTACAGAGGATATTTAATGTTAGAGATAAGGTACATTGTTAGAGATGTTAACAATTTTAAAAGACTTCAATATATCCTCTGGTCAACAGTGTCCCATTCATTAAGATTTCTGGTCCAAGTCTGAGACAAGAGGTGGGTCATCGTAATGGCATGAAAAGAAAATAGGCTGTAGTGGTAAGAGTTTTATTTCAGGCTCTGCATTATTGCTAACAGAGTTTGTGGAACAAAGACCCATGAGTTGTGACGTTAACGTTTCACTCCCTACTTTGTTTCAAATAACAAGATGGTATCAAACTGTGTGTGTGTGTGTGTGTGTGTGTGTGTGTGTGTGTGTGTGTGTGTGTGTGTGTGTGTGTGTGTGTGTGTGTGTGTGTGTGTGTGTGTGTGTGTGTGTGTGTGTAAGCAGAAATGAGAAGAAATGATTAGGGAGATAAATGGTTGATGGCATGTACAGTAATTATGTCAGATAACGTTTGCATCAGATAACGCTAAAACTGCACAACGTTAAGCAATCTGGAAAAAAAATTGCATTGCATAACGTTAAAATCCTATGGGATGCATCAGATAATGTTCGCTAAAGCCTGTGCAGGTTACAATGTATTTCTATAACGTTATCTGATGCATCCCATAGGATTTTAACGTTATCCGATGCATGCATTGGATAACATTAAAAATCTGATAACACTAAGACTTGTGGTACCAAGTTTTAGCATTATCTGAGGTTTTACTGTATTCGCACGTACCATGTTGGGGAGGGGGGAGAGAAGTTGGGATGACATGGTGTTGTGGTTCTTAAAGAACACAGATTTGTTTTCATGTAAGCTTTTGTGGAGGGGTCTGCAGTGGTTTAGTGGCTAAGGCACTGAACTTCACAACTGGAAGGTCAGCAGTTCAAATCCTAAGTGATGTGTGACAGATTGTCTATCCCAGTTCCTGCCAGCCTAGCAGTTTGAACGCAAGAAATTGCAGTTAGATAAATAGGCACCATTTCAGTGGGAAGGTAAACAGCGTTCTGCACACTCTGGTGTCTAGTCATACCTGTCACATGACCACGGGAATGTCTGCAGACACTGACTCTTAGGCTGTAAATGGAGATGAGCACTGCACTCTAGAGTTAGATACGACTGGCTTTTGAGCAAGGGTGACCTTTACCTTTATTAAGGTAAATCAATTTCCTCAGATGCATAGAGTATTCATCCCATGCCATCTGCATTTACACATATCCCCATGGGATTGGGAGCCAAGAGAAGATGAAGACAGTGGAGAAGGCATCGTTAACATGGAATGGGGCTATCAGGATGTTATCTACTTAACATTTCAGGACACCGCTGGGGTGATTTTTCTATCTTAGATACTATCTTATCCTCTAATAGTGCTTACCTTGTGACTTGTCTCCTGAACGAGAGACTTAGTGAAGTACCACAATTCCCTGAGACCAGAGCTGGCAAGTATTTGTGAATCATATTCTGAAGTAAACCTTCTGAAGAAGACAGAATCATCTATGAAGAATTTGAGTCCTTCCAAGAACGTTTCCAAGAACGTTCTGTAGATGTTTGAAAATAAAGTGAGTACAACAGCCTCATGAACCTGCCCTCTAGCCACCTAATGGCAGTAGTGTAAGCTTGTGGTCAAATTGAAAGTAAGACCAATTCAGAGAGAAAGCTATGAATGAATTAGCACCAGAGTGTATATTCTCATCTTTATGAAATAATCATATTCTGAGCCCAGGTTAAACACTTGCCTCCCTCCCCCCACCCCTTTATACAGTATCTCTCTTTTTAGCTGGGCTCAGAATAATCTACACTACACAACAGCTTTTGATATATTTAGCTATCCTTGCCAAAAGGAACCAAGCAGACATTTTTCAGGAATTTGTGGGGAGTGGCACTGAACTGGAAAATCATTACAGGAAACTCCACCTTACCATTACATTGGCAACTGAGCTGGTGAGAACCATCAATCATCAGAAGGGTCATTTCCTGCCTGCACCTTACTTCACAATCAGTCTTGTCTCCTTACATGGCAATTGTATTTCTTGGTCTGTTCACCCTGAATTGTTTCTATAAGCTTTGGGATTTCTTGAAAAACAGACATGAATGTTTGTTCAGAGCTTGCTCATTCTTCTTTTTAACAGCCAATTATTTACAGCCAAGGAACATTAAGTGTCATTCATAGCTTGGGTGACTCTTAAGACTCCAACTCTTAGAATGAGTCCACCAAGATATAACCCAAAAAGTTACTTTCCCAAGCTCTGAAAATGCCTTTCCTGTCTGTCTGCTTTGGGATTTCAGGCACGGGGAGTGTCTGCCCCTGTTCCCTTTAGATCTTCGTTCCTCTTCATCAGACAGTGTCAACTGTGTGCAGGTGGAAGGAAGCCGTTAATTAGTTGGCAGGAGCAGAACAAGTTGATTACAGAGCAAAAGTGCTTTGATTACATTTTCAGGGCACACAGCAGGAATACAGGCAGAGTCCTCACTCTGAGGATAGCACTGAAAGGCCAAGAGAAAGAACCACCAGTTGTTACTCTCTGAGAAACGTTTGGTTTGTGCCTTTAAAAAATAGTGGCTTACACTACTAGTTCATCCCTGTCAGGGACAGAGAAGGTGTGGCACTCTGGACAGGGTGATGCGAACAATCCCAGGACCTAAGAAGGGATTAAAGACTACATATCACACTGCTAGAGCAACAATTTGCCCTACCCAATGAAGAGGAGATGGCAGTGGACGGGGTGGCAGCTATAGCAGTGGTGGTACCCATGTTCCCTGCCATCTGAGATGTAAACCTAGCCAGCTTCTGAGAGGGTGATGACATCAATTCACAAAAAAGGAGGTAGCAGCCCTTTGTACACCTCCTCTAGTCCTCATCCTCAAGAAGGAGGGGAGACAGCTAAGCCTGAAACCATCACCCTGTCCCAAAGATAAACATTTGGGTGATCAGCAGAATTTGGAGAGCTGTGAGAGCAATAATTGCTCTTTGGGAGACGTCGAGGGGCTTGTGAGAGTAGAGCTAAGTGGCTGAGGGCAGCCTGTTTGCTCTTCATTGCACTTTGCCACCTGAACTGATCACTTCATTTAGGCTAATGAGGGAGCCAATCCTGCCTGCCTCTGTTGCCAGACTGTAGCTCCTCTTATAACTCACCACTGGCTATGGTGTTGAGGCTGTAGCATCGTGTAGATTTCAGCCCCCTGGGGCTTAAGCCAAATTTGCTGCCCCCTGGTGGATGCTGGTGCTCACTCCCACTAGGGTTTCAGGGAATTGTAGTCCAAGAACACCCATAGCCCAAAATGTGCCGCCCGGGGTGGGTCGCCCACTGCCCCCCCACCCTATGCCACTGTGTTGAGGGCTGATGGGAAATGCAGTCTAACAAAATTTAAAGAATCATTCAGTTCTAGACCCAGGTTGGATGGAAAAGAACAGAAGAACAGAACAATGGATTCTATGAGCCATTCATCTTAGCAGATTGTATAGCTGCACAAGGACAAATAGAGATGAAGCTGTGTCTCCTGTGAGTTTGGTGTGTTTGGTGAATTAAGCCAACTTTTAGGTCTATTTTTAAAATAATATTCTCTGGATCCGTATGCATTCTGTTATCACTTTCTTATCCCCAGTAGGATGGTCATAAAATGCGATCTTGTTCTTCAACACTAATATTAGGAGCATATTCACAACTCTGTTAAGCCTAACATTCCAAGCTCTGAATATGAGCCAGTGGGGAAAATATGGAAGCATCTTATGGAGCATACTCATGATCAGTGTAAAACTGAAGTGGCTGGAGAGAATGTACAGGATTGTAGGCCATGAATTTCTCCCATGACAAAGACCATGAACCTGG
This sequence comes from Furcifer pardalis, assembly GCA_030440675.1. Lineage (NCBI taxonomy): Eukaryota > Metazoa > Chordata > Lepidosauria > Squamata > Chamaeleonidae > Furcifer > Furcifer pardalis. The sequence goes on along the minus strand of CP126892.1, from coordinate 181,081,426 downwards.
AAGTCTGATGACAGTGCAGTCACAGTAGTCATTAGGACAGGGATGCCCAAACTTTTTGGGCTGTGGACCGATCATGTGGTTCAGGGAGATGGTCACTAAGGCTCGGGGGCTGGATGCAACCCCCAATGCCAAATCATCTGGCCTGCAAAGCCCTTGTTACTCCTGGAAGTGGAAATAAAATGCACCCATATGAGTGCCTTTTACTTCCGTTTCCAGGAGCTACAAGGGCTTTGTGGGCCAGATGACTTGGCATCAGGGGCCGCATCTGGCCCCCAGGCCATAGTTTGGGCACCCCTGCATTAGGATTTGCAGTGGCAGCCTCCATGAACAATTCTACCTCTACTAAGTGTACAGAGAGCACCATGAAAAATGTCCATGAACCAGTTTGCATTTTCTGTGTTCAGATTCACCCTCCTCCAGATCACTTCTGTTATTTAGACTTCATCATGTCAAAAGTGAATGAAGGAAATGGTTTTTGAAAAGTACTTCTAGACAAAGTTTTAAGCAATCAGTATCTGGTTGGGACAGGAATTGCTCAACATCCTGTGCAGGAAAAGGGCTGACATGATGAGGGCCATTTCAGCTTTCTCTCTTTTAATCAGGCTTTCCAAAGTACGGCCAGTTCACTCTGACACTTCCCTCGATAAGGCAATGCTGCCAAGAAGCAGGAACTGACTGTTCAAAATGCAAGCTTAGACAACCTCCCATGTTTTCTTGTCCACTTGTTTAACCATCTAATTGGATTTTGTCTAGTAAACTCTTACAAGCCTCATAAGTAGTTACAATCTTCCATCAACTGAAAAGTTTTAAAAACCTTTTTGCTTTTCAAAAGTAGTCAGAATGGTTCCCTTGTTGTTCCCCTTTTAAAAACAAATGCTACAAGTTCCTCCCGGATAGTACAAAACAAAACACAGAACCCCTGCAACTCCCCCCCCCCCTTCTCCTTCCATCTACACTTATTATTGCTGCAAACCTTATGTCAGAGTATGATACTTTCACTTGAATCAGGGGCGATTCTCCACCACTACCACCTTTTTGTGAGGCCATACCTTCTAATAAACAGTTAGGAAGTGTGCAGTTATTCCTTGTTATGTTACAGTCATAATGCAGTTATACTTTTATTATTATTGTAACTAGCAATTCCTGAGACCTGCCCACTTCCTGCCAGTCTGTCCTGATGCTCGACTACTTTCAAGAGCAATCAAGAAAGAAAAGTCAGGATGAGTCTATGTGGTAAGAAACTTGCTTGATTTTAAAAGACCAGGATATAGGAAATGAAGAGTTGCCATTCATCTTCTTCAGGGGGAAAAGTGAGAAACCTTGAAATTGTGTTCTCAAGTGCAGCACAGACAAAACTAGTTCTTAATGCAGAGATGGATAACCTTTGTGCGCCGTGGTCCTGACCGAGTTCCTGGACAGCTGAGTGGGCAGGACAATGCCTCCAGAAGTGGAAGCAGGCTCATTTATGGCTGTCGTAAATGTGCCCACTTCCGTGTTTCTGACAGCTGTGGGCAAATTTGCACATGTGTAGACGCGGGTGCGTTTTATGGCTGATGTAAACATGCCTGATTCCACTTCTGGGTGTGGCAGAGGCAGTGACGGGCCGGATGGAATGTCGTCGCAGGCCGGGTCCAGCCCTTGGGCCGTAGATTGGGAACCCCTGCCTTATTGTAAAGAAATGCCTGGTGAGTAGTCTTTAATGTAAAGAATTCTGCAGGGGAGGGGGTGAACAGGATCCTACCATGCAAAAACACACAGCCAGTGCAACCTATCTGCTATTTGATGCATACATTTCAACTGTTCTCAAGATGGACATTTTGTTAGTTGATGAAGCAGCAGATATTTTGCTGCTGTTTCATTTCAAGGGATGTTCATCTACACCTATAGCAACTTATGGGACATATTTTCTGACTCTATGTGAGGGTAACACATTTTGTTATGCTACTGGACCAACCCTAATTTTGTTGAGATTGCTAACTGTTTCTTTAATAGATGGATTGCTGATCCAGGGCAGTTAGCCAATGTTTCATTCACAAAGCCCAATTTCAGCATTTTATTTTGTTGCCATTTCCCTAGATTTTATACAGGAGAAGGTTCTTTATTTCAAAATGTCTTGGAACAGTGTTATTATAACTGCAATAAATAAAAAATAAAATGGAAGTGGAGGAAAGATGATAGTAATGACACTTGAACAAATTTGGCAGGCATCTGTACAAACTGGGAGAAGAAATAGACTGAGAAGTTCAACACATGGAACTCGGATGTGGATGGTGAACATGATCCTGCTTCCACACACCAGGTTTACTGACGTGATCCAGCTAATACTGCAGACTTAAGCCTGGATAAGGCATTGTATTTCAGATGTTGTCCAGTGGCCATCATCCCTCATCTGTGAGTATGCTGGTTCAGGCTAACTGGGGTGTAGAGCAAGAGCATTGGGAGGCCCATGAGTTCACCATCTCTATGAAAAATCAGTTACTTCATTTTTAAAGGTACACAGCTGTAAATCTAAAAGATATCTTCTAAAAAGGATGGAGAATTGCAAATTCTAACTGGCGTTGGCAACTGTAACCCTTCTGCTGTCTTCGGTCCACAAATCCTTTCATGATGAGGTCTTATGGTAGATGCGGTCCAAAAAATATCTGGAGGGGTACAGTTTTGTTCATCTCTTTCTCAGTCTGTTGAAAAGGATTTCGATATTTTGCTACCTGTCCTTTCTTTTACAGCTACTTATAATCTAACAAACCTTTTAACAGATCACTGAGCTCAATCACCGACAAGCTACCAAAATTGTCTGCCAGATGTCTCTCACTGATTAATTTCTCTTAAGTTCAGCCAAAGGGAAGAAAATGCAATGGGTGGAAAAGCAAAACAACGGGCCAAGGAAGGTTTCCTGTCACCTTGGGAATGAAACTGATTGGCACTACCATTTCCTGCATATGAGTTAAAGCCAACAGCGATGACAGTAACAAGAATTTACCCACAACAAGAACTTGAGAATGCAGTCTATGTATGATTCCATGAAAATCTTAGCCAATTTACGTTAAAGGCATGTACGTTACTATTTCTACCGTGGCAGAAAATACAGAACCAGCTTAGATCCAAGATGTGAATTGTCATAAGCAATGGGTGATTTGGTTTCCTGAGACTGTCTATGACTCTTATGGTGTATTAACTCTTTAACAGCTGTGTCTTAGGAAAGAAGGAAGAGAACTGTGCAGTTTTTGGAACTAGGCGGTGAATTGTTAAAAAAGAGAAAACTATAAGGATTTTTTTATAGCAATCTAGAGGCAGCTTATAATAATCACAAATAAAAATTATAAGCAAAAACCAGCATAACCATAAAAATCATTACGGTTAAATAAAATAAAACCAAACACACCATAAATAGCATTCAAACTAATCAAGTACAGTTGTACCTCGCTTAAAGAGCATAATGGGTTCCATGGGATTGCTCTTTAAGAGAAACACCATTGTAAGTGACCAATTGTGACTTTGGTGGTGGGGGGGGAGGGATTGCGAACCCCGATTTAGTTGTTAAATGAGTTTTTGGTTGATTTTAGCTGTTAAGCAAGGGGACCATTCAGAGAAAATTTTGTTCTTTAAACGAGTTACTCTCTAAGCGAGGCACTCTTTATACGAGGTTTGACTGTATACAAACAGTGAAATTTATTGAAAGACATACTCTGAAAAAAATACCCTTCTACCCATGCTAAACACTGTGAAAGCAGAGGGGTGTGCTTTCAACAGTTTGAGAATCTAGTTTGTTATGGGGCAAGGATTTTAGCAAAGCATTCTCACATGTTAAGGGGCTGTGGAATCATATTGTACTACAACTACCAGAACCCCTCAGCTACTATAGCAGTGGCGGCTGGATAATTGTACCCAAAAAGTAACTTTTCCAGGTAGTGCTAATAATATATGTGAGCTGAAGAATGTTTTGTAGGTAACTTTTCTAAACTATGTTGCTAATGTATGCATATACTATTCAACTATGTGAGTTAGTTTCTTGGTCTTGTTAGGGTTCCTTCATGTGCATGAATTCTATCCTTGGCTATTAGTGCGTTATGGCACTTTTCACAACCAGCCAAAGGACAATTGATGGGAAGTACAGTTAATAGGGACTGTGGTGGCTTAGTGGTTAAGACGCTGAACTTGACAACTGGAAGGTTGGCAGTTCAACAGTTCAAGACCCGAGTACTGCATGATGAAGTGAGTTCCCGTCTCTATCCCAGATCCTGCCAACCTAGCAGTGTGAAAGCAAGAAATTGCAAGTAGATAAGTAGGTACCACTTTGGTGGGAAGGTAAATAGCATTCCGTGCACTCTAGCTATGCCTGCCACATGTCCATGGAAACATCTGCAAATGCAGACAGCGCTGGCTCTTTGGCTATAAACAGAGATGAGCACTGAACCCTAGAGTCAGATATGACTGGCTTTCAAGCAAAGGTGACCTTTACATTTACCTTATAGTTAATAAACCCATTGTAATCAGAAGCAGAACTATCTGTTATGACCCCATTTTCTCTCATATGTTCAAGCAGGGGAGAGATTTTGTCAAAAGCCTTCTATTGTTTTTGAAACTTTTGTCAAGCAAACTCTTTTTTTGGGTGGTGGTGGTGTCACCATGCACCCCTGGTTTGAACAATTGTTGTTGACATAGCATGAAAAGTAATGCTGAAGGGTTATATTAAGCACACAAACACACACAAACAAGCATATTCATCTCAACACAATAGAATAAATTTATCCTTCAAATCTATGCAGAGCTGTATATTTCAGTCAGGAAATTCCACATCCCTTCCTGTAAATATAGTAGGTTCTCATGCTTCTGTTGCCATCTACAAATACTGGCTCAGTTTCATTATTTAGTTCGCAGAAAGCTACACAATGCTTAACATCAAGCCACTGCTCTTAGCAGAATATTGGAGTAAAAAGCCAGGAAATATTTAATAACAATTATATTATATATAGCACAAGTAGAGATACTCATGCCAGTATTTCTGCTCAATTAATTAAATATTAGAAAGAAAGGAATGCTGGAAAGATCTGTTTAGTATATAAAAAGCAGCAAGATATCTAAAAGATATTAGCCTTTTTACTCCATGTTCTTACTACTAAGTTTTGTTTAAATCATCGTAATAAAAGTATTAAGTAAAAAGAAATTCAATAACAGAATCATTTCAGTATCATAAAATCAAACATGACAATAAAACCAGTTAAAAACCAGTTGAGTTAGCAAATAGTTAAAAACATCAAGGGCAAATTTAAAAATATATATCTTCATAACCTTCATAAAAGTGATGAGCATGGAAATGAATGCAGAATGCATTCTACCTAATAAGTGACTTCAACAAAATGGTCTGGTTATTATGACAAATGGGATTGGATTGTGGAATACATTATTTACTCTATTATAACTAACAATACATTTTCTGTCTTTCTTTATGTGTCTTTCTCTCTCATACACAATGATGTCTTCCCAAATGAACAAGTTGTATTTCAAAAAATTCAAGTTGTATTGTATTTTTGTCAAAAATGGAAACATCCACGAGCAATACTTCCTTTCCCCTCTAGATGTCACTGTCCATCATCAACATCCTCTAACCACACATGTTTTAGAAGAACTAGGCACACAAAATGATAAAAATCAACTGAAACTCAATCCTACCAAGTCTCAGATATGTGCTTTCCCTCTGAGAAACAAGCAAGTATCTTGGATGTTTCATATTACCTGGAAAAGGACTCAACTAGATAATTGCTCCCCCTCCTCAATACCTAATGTTATTTAAGATCATATGCTGACCTAAAAAAAGACTGCCACAAAAGTCTCCGCAAAGAACAATGCTCTTGAACCTATCAGGAATGAGCAGGGGAATACAACTATAAATATTAAAAACTACAGGTTTGGTGGTCTGCTTCTCACAGGTGAGTACCTAAGTCTGGTATGGTATAATTAAGTTCATTCAAAACTGGAAGATGATGCAAAACAGTAAGTAATAATAATACTACTAATTTCATGTCAGAGATTACTCTGGGTTGAAAGGATTTTTAGGGGATGCCTGAATGAGGCTCCTTTCATGTCCCCAAGTGCAGCTCTCGGGCATTGAAACCTGACCTTCCAGTCTCCAGTTCAGCGCCTTAACCACTAAGCCACGTGGAGAGCTGCAAAACAGTAAGTGAAACTTGTAGAAGCATTGCTGGATGGATGCCTGAAACCAGTGGTAGGATACAATTTTCTTTAACTACCTATTCTCTGGTCATGGTATGGTGGGCATGGCCAGGGGGAAAGCTCCACATTGCACCCAAATTAGGACTACTTTATTTCAAAACCTGGATGGGTGTGGCCAGCCAGAATTTCTGCTACTGGTTCTGGTGAACTAAGGTGAACCTGCTGAATCCCACCACTGCCTGAAACCTATCCTTACTGATAAAATCAATTACTAACAAATATTTTGTACCAATCACGTGTGAATTTTGAAGGAAAAGATACATATGTGAGGACTATAATGTGGAAAGAAAGAACTATCTCTCTTAAAATGGATGGAGCCCCTGGAAAACCTAGCTCCTGGTGACAGCTGGGTTACTTGGAAGTCACCTCACAGCCTACAGACTGGAGTTGGAAAAGCCAAGGAAAATCTATGAAAATGGGATTTTCACTTACTCTGTGAGTGCTGATACAGACATATGTCTATGTAGCCTATGTCCCTATGTCCTCCTACGGGAAATTTGATGTCAACTGCATCAGTTCACTTAAATTCACTTAAATAGGACTATAGAGTGAATTTAGAAGTGTGCAAAATACTACCAACAGCCAAGAGTCTTCTATAAGAACAAAGGCAAGGAATAAATCCTGGCAAGCTGTTACTTCCACATCACACCATGTTCTTGTATTGATTTTAAGCTATTATAAAACTGTTGGGGAATTGCATTTTGTCTATGACTTTGAAACCATTGAACCACCTGCTTATCAGACAATGATTGTACTCTACAGTACTTGACTCTCTGTTTAATGCAAGAATGTGATCAGTAACATTTTAAACAAATCAGTAACAGTTTATAAACAAACTAATGACCCACTTCAGGATATTGGGAAATTAATTTCTTCTCCTGCTTGGAAGAAGTCAGGGCAAGTGGAAAAAATGTTTGATTGTACTATATAGACCAGGAGTTCTCAACCTTTTAAAGCTGTGGGCAGGGTCACACTCCCTCAGACAGCTTCAGGGGCCGGACAGCCATTTTGCCCTTTCTCCACCACATGGCACTTCCTAGTGTGGTGGATGCAGTGGGGCCCCACATGAAATGGTGGCGCAGGCTGCATCCGGCCCATGGGCCTCAGGTTGAGATTCCCTCATGTAGACTATCGCTGATGTGCTGCATTAGTTATTTTTTTAAAAAAAACAACAACATTTTTCTTCGCTTCATCTTAGAGGGACAGTTGAGAAAATGTCAGCAGGCCACTCCATGTTGTAGCTTTGACTGTGGACAGTATCTTGACCAGCCTTTTAAGAGAAGGCAAAGAAAAAATATTTTTAATAACTGATGCAGTGCACAGCAATAGTCTGATACAGTCATTTCCCCCACTTTCCTTGCTTTCTGCTGAGGAAGGAAAGTGATTAATTTGCCAATATTCAGAAGTGTCTTGCTTATTAAGCCACTTCATGATACCAGCAGAAGCCACTTCCATGCAAACAGCCAGACTTGATGAGATTATTTGAATCAAGCCCAGTTATTCCCAAGCACCCCAACTAGCTTGATCTCTGCTGCTAGTGTAGCTACACCCATTATTCCAGAACATGGTAGTTTAAGGGATAATAATAATCTTCTTTTTCTTAAAATATTTAGTCAGCACACCACACCCTATAACATTGTAACTCAGGGCTGGAGGACTGCATTGGTGAATTCTTATTTTCATTAGCTGTAGCCAGTATGGCCAACAGTGAGGTATCATAGCAGTACTTTATTAACATATGGAAGGCTGAGGGTTTTCCATCCCTACCAGGTACAAACGGTAACTTATAGAGGCATCACCATACCTTTCTTGAAGCCCAACTGGTTTCATTTTGAAAGGTGATGGGCTGGCTGAAAGGGTGGCCTTGTTCTCCAGAGCACATTGTCCTTGAGGGTCAACCACAACATTTATAACTTTAGGTGCCTCTTCAGGTTGGACTGTTCTGTTTGCTGTCTTGTATTCTGATTGAGCTTTCTGCAGAGGGACGGCTGAAAGGTGTATTTCCTGTTTCTTGTTCTTTTCTTGCCTCACAGAAAATTGTATTTTCTCTTTCAGGCGGTACAGAACCTGTTGAAAGCAGAGAAAAGAATTGATTTTTCTCTACAAACTGGATATTAAAGTGGACATTCATATAAGGAACCATAGAAAGAAACAGAAAACACAATAGAAAAGAATCATAATACATGTCTGTCATGTAAGGAAAGATAGTGGCCAAGTAAACGGCGAGTATTGTTCATATTAGATGGGCAAATTTAAGGAACGTGTGGTTATCTTTGAAAGAGACTTGGGCTGGAGAGCTCTTCACATTGAGGTCACCTCCAACAAGAAAATTGTTTTCCAAAAGCCTTTCAAATAGAGCATTTGTTTCCATAAAGAGACATGTAGCCACCCTACTACACATATAACCAGTCCAGCTGCAAGGATTTAACATGTAGGGATTTCTCTCAAAAGCTGTACTTATACTAATTACATTTTAGAGATAGTATTAATTAAGCCTTTCTACACTTACTCTTCCTGCTTGACCAGCAGGGCAATTATTGATTTGTGAAAAGGTCTCCACATGTCAGAAATAATGGCTGCAACCACATGTGGCTGAACCAGGGTCAACATATGAAACAATCTTTAAGAAAAGAAAGGTACGGGGTACTTTTCCTCAAACCACTTGCACATAAGCTGTAGATATCACAGATGAAAACTAACTGTCCTTACAGAATTCTGTTTGTACTTTCATCAACCCTTAAATATTGGACTATCTTATTTAATCATCTTTTGGTACAAGGAGGCAGGTTTTGTTTTTCAGATAAGCATAAACAAAGAAAAATACAATGAGACTCACCATTAGGCATGTCACGATAATAACAAAGATGCTGAGAAAAATGATGACAGCATAAAACCCTTCTTTGCTCCACAGTTTGCCCGACTCATGCTTTCCTTGCAAAACATTTTTCTTCATTGACAAAAAAGACAAAAGTAAAACAACATGGAATTGCATAGTTCAGGAAATATACTGCAGGTGAGTGTCTGTCAAGTTGATGTGATGTTTTGGCTTTGTGAGATTTTATTCCAGATCATAAAATGCTTGGGTGGATCAATACCAAGCAAGTGTCTAACAGATCTGATTTAATCACTCTTATGTGATTGTATCTCTTTTGTGAGTGCAGGAAAAGTCTTTTTGTTTGTACTGTATCTCAAACTGTATCAAGTGACATAGCCAAAACTAATTCTTTCTCAGAAATCACTTGATTCAGCAGATACTGCTTACACTTTCAATCAACCTGCTATGCATCTCTTCCCACAACTCCTCCAACAAGGTATCAAAGGTGGTTACAATCTAGGACGGGGTGCCCAAACTATGGCCTGTGGGCTGGATCCAGCCCTCAACACCAATTCATCTGGCCTGTGAAGCCCTCGTTGCTCCTGGAAGTGGAAGTAAAATGTGCCTGGGCAGGTGTATTTTACTTCTGCTTCCGGGAGCAATGAGGGCTTCATGGGCCGGATGAATTGGCATCGGGGCCAGATCCAGCCTACAGGCCATAGCGAATAGCCTCCTGAACCATGTGACCGGCCCACGGCTCAAAAAGTTTGGGCACCCCTGAATTATGTTCAAAATGAAACATTGGGAGTTAATGTAAGGCAGACAAAATTAATGTAGAAAAATAACTAAAACAGAGACAAAGAGGGAGACACTGAAAGAAAATACTCGTGTGTCATGCAGGATGACCTGTCTCTTCTAAGCTAGGTGGTGGCTGTGCTATCCCCTGACCCAAGCTGAGGTGGGAGAGATGCCCCCCCCCCTTCAAACCTGCTGCCCTCATGCTGAGTACACTGTGTTAAGGCAGATTTGAATGCCAATTTTATCAGCTTCTGGATATGAATGAGTATGACCTCACCCCCATACAGAACAATTTCTCCCCATGATTTTTTTATTGTGGCATATTTTATTTACTGTTAAGTAGAGCCACACTACTGTGTTCATTTTAAAATGAAAATAGGTCTGGAACATAGCACCAGTGAGACACTATTCTTTGGTGAGTGGCAGCATATTGTACTGCTGGCTGCTTACCTCTGGGGAGACTTCTGTAATTCCAAACTGTGATAAACTATGCTGTAGAACATTAATATTAAGAGATCTTAGGACTTCTTCTGATGGGAGTGTTTCAAAAATTCCTTTTCTGTTTATTGGAGATACAAAGAGCTCAACACAGTTCTTCTTGCCCTAGCAAAATCAAAGAATATAAAACAGAAACATGACACTTGGACTTAAAACAATCTAACTAATATCAAACCTAATTGGCAGGGAACAGAGTTGGATTGTTCTCACTCATAATCCATATTGTGAAAATTCAAAGTGGTACTATAGAAGTCCCTGGACCACAGCTATCTGTCCCCACTATTGTTTATGCTGGTGAGGTCTCATGGGATTTGGAGACTAGCAATATCTCAAGAGCCAGGGAATCTCCACATCTGTCCTGGAATTACCCAGGGATTTAGCTTTGATTTACTTGTAACTGGTCATCTTATGGTAGTCTTGGAATCTCATCTTCAATGAATCCATAGATAACTACACCGCTTCTAGCCACCCTTTTACTAGAAATGCTCATATAAATGTTCAAATTCAGCATCAACTCTAGATGGGGATAGGTTCACATGACATTATTTTGGGTTTGGAATGTCAATTCAGTTGAGTTTATGCATTGATTTATTTATTGAAATTATAAATGAGATTGTAGAAGGACTCTTTATCTCAGTTTATTTCCCAGATGCTTCTCCAAAGAGATAAGGTTTTGAATGAAGACAGAAGGAAAGGAGCTAACTAAACCTCCTAGGGGAGGAAGTTCCACAATCTGAGAGGAGCTGCTTGCACCTATGAAAATGTTGGGACTGAGAAAAGACATTTCCCCAAGGATCTTAGTATTCGTATGTACCTCATAAAGAGAGGAACTGTACAGTCTTTCAGATTGCCTGGACCTGAGCCATAAAAGGCTTTAAAGATCATATAATCAGTTGCATTCACTGAATGCAGTGACTGCTGAGTTCTCAAATTATATTTAGTTCTTCATTTCATGTAGTGATAATATCTATTTATTTACAGTTTTTCCAATGTGTCAAGTTGCCCTTAAGCAAATGCTCCAAACTTGACTTCACACCATCATAAAGATGTTAGATCATACAGTTGGACAAGTGCAACTTCATTTAATTTGCCTCAGTAGCTCTGACTACAATAAAAGCAGACATTTCATTCCCACAGCAGCAGCTCATATGACAAAGAGACAACCAACCACATGTCAGTAAGGAAACTCCTGAGCTTGGAAATTAAAATGCCAAATTACAAAGTGGTTGAAGAATCTCAGGGATGTATCTCATAAAGGTGCTATCTTAAATGTTGATCTCTCACAGTTGAGATTTGTATTGTATTGGTATTGTATGAAAATATTTATTTATTTATTTATTTATTTATTCTTCAAATTTATACCCCGCCTCGCTCAGGCGAACCTGACTCTAGGCGGCTTCCATACTAAACAAAACAATATAATACAATATAACAATATCCCCCCCCCCCAATTAAGTCCTCTATTGCTGCCCAAGACCCCCAAGTTCTCTCCCTTCGAGGCCGGATGGCCGAGGGAGAGTCCAACAAAGTCCAACAAAGGGGAGCGGCGACAGCGTCTTGCGCGGCGGCAGCGTTTCTTCGGGCCTCCCCTGGCCAGGGAGGCTCCTCTTATCTTCCTCCCGGCCGGTGATATTCCTTTGAATCTCAGTGGGATTTTATTTGTCACAATTCTTTCTTTCTTCATTTGTATCAGAGCATTGCACAATTTAAAATTATAGATGTATATGAAATACAGTATAGGTAAAATTCTGAACAAATTAGATGTCAGAATAATTAGACTGGGTTATTTTTAACTAAAAATGGACTATTTCAAAAGTATTATCTTGGTCATCTGATAGATTTTTCTTTTGTACACATGATAGGGCATAAATTACATGCACATAAATGCTGCATTGATTGCTACAATTTAATTCGGAATTCAGTTCCCACAATCCCTCAGCATTAGCCATCTCCATTATAGCTTCTGGAAAGTGAAGTCAAAGTGGATTCATTGGGGATTGATTCCCATCCCTTACACTGAGCTGTGTTGTTAAGCATTCTTGTCTTTGGCATAACAAGAACACATTTTTAGTACTTTGGGATGCATCAGACTGTATTCTGCTTGGAATCTATGGGACAAGTTTCTCTCATTGTTTTGAGTTGGGATTAAGAGGAACTCGGTCATAAGAATCTATCCCTATGTATCTTGAACAATACTTCATTGCTTTTGCCGTGACTTGTTTCTGTGTGAAGTAATATAGAGGAAGATATATGAAGTCTGATATCACTTTCCCTGTGGCTAAAAGATATTCTACTGTATATTCCTTCATTTATATATATACAGTAAAACCTTGCATAAAGAGTGCCTCGCTTAGAGACTAACTCACTTAAAGAGCAGAATTTTCTCTGACTGGTCACTTCGCTTAACAACGTAAAACAACCAAAAACTCACTTAACAACTAAATCGAGGTTCACAATCCCCCCCCCCCCGGAAGTCACAATTGGTCACTTACAATGGTGTTTCGCTTAAAGAGCAAACTCGCTTAAAGAGCAAAGCCGTGAAACACATTTTGCTTTTAAGCGAGGTACCACTGTGGTGTCAAAACAACAACAACCCAGAATTATGTGCATTACTTTCTGTTTTCAATATAGTGACTGTACAAAGTGAAAACAAGGCCAAAAATGAACGCACAAGGTCACTTTTTAAAAATAAGTGGAGAAAGCAGCTCACTTTTCTGAAAATCTGGATCAAGCATCATTGCTCATGTAATCCTTGTTTTGCTGTAAGCCTACTACCAATATAATAATTACACAAGAAAAAGAAGATTGAGTCACTAGAAAGGCAGTAGTCAAAAACATGCAGGAAGTTCTAGACTCAATTGTTGGGATTTTTATATAGGATTAGAGAAGGATTATGCCAGTGTAGGTGATACTGAAGCACATCACTTGCTATAAGGCAACTTCCTGTGAAGATATGTAGGTGGCCTTTCCCCCTGTCTAGGTAACAGGCTGTCCACAGCAAAGAGGCTGTGTCGTGTTTCCTATCTCCACCATTGATCCATGTAGGCAAGCTACATTAAGGCATCCTGGAAGGTTTATTATCACTGACAGAAGAGTTTGCATGAAACCTGTTCACCGTATACAGTGGCAGTCCATAAAGCATTTAAAAAGAAATAGTTGGCCATGTGCTGTTTCCTAATATGACATAATCCTCAATTGTAAATTGGCTCTATGGTCAAGCTCTAAGATTACTCTGAAATCAAGAAAAATAATGGAGAAACAAATTCTCTATTTTCATATTTTCAAACTGGCACAACCTTGAGATACGATATGGATGTGAGAATGTCAACCATGAAGAGGTTTGGGATTCTCTGCAAGAACAAAATGTGAGCAGTGTAGCATAGGTCTCTGAAGTTGTTGGACTGCAACGCCCATCAACCTCAGCCTGCATGGCCAAAATTGAGGCATGCTATGAGCTGCAGTGCAATAAAATATGGAAGGCCATCAATGGGCCACCTCCATGTAAAAAGGACTGTTGGGATGCTTAACAGGAATTGGCTTCACTAAAACATGTTGATGGCTATACAGATACTAGAAAGTGGATAAAATATGCTTTTTAGTGGAGTGGTAATACCGCTCCAAAGTTCCCAGCCCAAACACGGTACTCTGGGAACTGTTGCTCTCCCAGCAGTTAGAGGAGGGTTGTCCAAACTATGCCCTATGGGCCAGATATGGCCCCCAAAGGCAATTCATCCAACCCACACTGCCCTTGTCACTCCCAGAAGCAGAAGTACCAGGGGCGAGTGGGGGGATTTGGCCTGTGGGCTATAGTTTGGGCACCCCTGGTTTAAGCAGAGAAAATGGCAGCTTAAAATCTAACTTATCCTGTTGCAAAACAGATTGCAAGGCATGTTTTACTTCCACTTCCGGTGTGAGGAACCACATGACCGACCTGCTGAACCACATGACTGGCCCATGACCCAAAAAGTTTGGGCACCCCTGAGTTAGAGGGAATCTTTTCAGTGTTCAACCCTCCTAGGTTTTATTGGCAGCAAAATGAAACAAAGCAAGCAAACAGTTATAAGAAATGCCAACCACTTACAATAAGTCTGTTGATATGCACTTGCTGTGGTAGCAGTCCTAAAGCAGCAGCCACTCCTTGGCGGAAAATTCGAAGCAATGTGATATTCAACTTGTTTACATCCATTTGCAGAGTCTGTAAAACAAACCCCAAACAGAGAAATGCTAATCTTACTCACCACAGACAGTTCTCTACTAATGAATGACCTCTGTGAATTGTGCAGTTTTCCTCTGCATGACAATGTGTGAAGTCAATTTGCATTTAAAAAAACAGCAAAAAAAAAAAAAGATGGGAGATAGAGAGCTTCCAATATATATAAAGTTGCTAGTTTAAAGAGTACTTACTCCTCCAGTTCCTATCACCTTAAGATCATCGGTGAGGTCAATCAACTTTACAGTAAATTATTTTACTGCAATTCCAAACCTTCATGTGGGAGTGAGTTCCCCAGAGAAATTTGAAAGATGTCAGTTCTTATGCTTGCCTTGAGTAAAAGAGTCTTTTCCAAATTAAACAAGGATCATGTTCAAAAAGGTGCTTAGTGCTCTCCTTTCAGCTCCCTGGGCTCTCTCCAGATCCATACAACCAGATATTATGGACACTTGAGCACTACAACTTCCCCTAGATGCTTCTTATTGAACCTCTATCAAGTGCTTCTACTGTTTTCAGTGCTGAAGTATATGCTGATCCTACCGCCTCTGGATGTCCACTCTGTTGTACCTAACTTGTTGGCTACTGTCAACCAGCTATTGGGCAGATGGTCTCCAGTTTAGAAGGTGGATCTACTGCTGCCAATGTTGCCGCTTGGGTACAATTCCCCCCAGTGGCGGGATTCAGCTGGTATGCCCTGGTATGCCCATACCAATAGTAGAAATTCTGACTGGCCCCACCCATCCAGTTGCCAGAGCTTCTCGCCAAGACACACCAACCTACTCCATTGTCTTCAAAAGGGACAATTTTCTGTTCTGCACCCTCATCTGGTCTCTTTCCCTTCTAGGAATCATCAACTTGGTGCCCTTAACCCCTTCAGTGCCTGGTAGAATCTCTTTTAAGTATCTTGGTGGTCTTCCTTCTCCTCCTCCCAAAACCCCATTTGAAAAATCACTCCAAAAGAGAAGGAGGAGCAAGTCACATGGCCACAAGGCCACACCCACCATGCCATGCCCACAGAGTAGGTAGTAAATTAAATCCCACACTGGTCTCCACCCCCACCACACCACTGCCACCACTACACATAATTCATGGGTACCACATGACAAATGCTAGAGAGGATTTTATTTCAATTTTTATTTTTCGATTTATTTGCCACCCTCCTTGGTGCAACCGACTCAGCTTGGATCCACCAAGCTTATCTGGGGCCCCTTCTCTGCAGTACTAAGATGTTGCTCCTAGAGCCAATCTATTCTACCCCCACCCCACCCCCACCCCCGGCTGCCTCCACCAAAGATTGGTAGCAGCATCAGTGTGGCTAAGTTTTTTTAAAAAAAGAAAAGCCATACGAGCCAGAACATTTTTTTTAAATGAAAGAAGATAAAGTGGCCCCTAGGCATCAAAAGCCATAATCTAAGAGTTGGATAAATGTAATTCATCCCTTCTCCATCCTCAAGTGACACCCAAATGATTGAGCCTCATGGTTTTCTTCTCGTGACCACTTTATCTCCCAGAGGTAAAGCAACAGAGTGGACACATGGCTTCGAATGCTCTTTTCTCAAGCTGCTGACATTGCTCTCAGCAGTCTCAGCTGCTTGCCTACTTCACAAGTCCCTGAATGAAGCACAGGCAGGTTTTGCTTGCAGCTGTCCCTTCACACAAAGTGAGCTTTCCTGGCTGCTCGCTTAACAGCTTGTTCTCTCGCCATCAACTACTAGTACAAATCAGACCCTAAGAATAAATACACAAAGCTCATCATATACCATTGCATTATATCTGCAATGAATTATCCACTACTTGCAGCATGGAATTGCAGCATTTATCTTCAATGCACACCCCTCCATTTTCCATTCTCCTGCATTTTGAAAAATCTCATGTTCTTTACGAAGATGTCTATGAACTTTTAGCTAAGTTCTTGTTTTGGGAAAAATCTGGACATTTTGGCATACTTTAGATAGATAAATAGATAGATAGATAGATAGAGAGAGAGAGAGAGAGAGAGAGAGAGAGAGAGAGAGAGAGAGAGATGAATCCTCTTAAACAGTGGTGTCGCTAGGGGGGCAAGGGGGCGGCTGGCCCCTGGCAGCACTTTTTGGTCTATGTGTGTTCTTGGACTACAATTTCCATAAGCCCTAGCAGGAGCGGGAGCCAGCGTCCACCAGGGAGCGGCAAATTTGACTTCAGCCCCAGGCAGCTGAATTCCATGTGACGTTACTGCTCTTAAATAATCTGCTCTGACCACATTCAACATTGGATGGGATCACTCAAAGGAATAGATTTTATCTTAGACTCCTTGTTGAGCAGTTAAGTGTGATCTATTTCTTAGGGAACACATGATAGAATGAGAATTGTGCTTCAGCCCGATCCTGATCTGTGCCCAGTGGTGGGATTCAATTTTTTTTTACTACCTACTCGTGGGCATGGTATGGTGGCTGTGGCCTGGGGAAAGCCCTGCATTGCACCCGAATTAGGACTACTTCATTTCAAAACTTGGATGGGTGGGGCCAGATGGGATTTCTGCTACTGGTGTTGGTGAACTGGGGCGAACTTGCTGAATCCCGCCACTGACTGTGCTCAAGTTACATCTTTTTTAGTCTAGCAGGATTTATTTATTTATTTTGGTCTGGGCTGGAGCTCTTCTCCAACTGATAAAGTGTCTTTTAAAGGGAGATCACTCCTGTTAAAACAACCATTTCCAGACCAATCAAAGGCACATATTTCTCACCGTCTGACTAGACCAGTGATGGCAAACTTTGGCACTCCAAGTGTTCTTGAACTTCAATTCCCAGACGCCTTGATCAGCAGGAGTACTTAGGCTTCTGGTAATAAAGTCCAAGAACACATGGAGTGCCAAGGTTCACCATCACTGGACTAGACCATATGTCAGCTCAGCCATGGGGATGACTATCTTGATCTAGCCTACCAGGAAAAAGGAGCAGTGATCCAAAATCATCACCAAAAGCATAGCCTGATGCTTAGACAGGGGTGGCCAACCTTGGTGCCCCAGTTGTTCTTCAACTTCAGTTCCCAGAAGCCCTGATCAGCAAGTGTGCTTACTTGGGCTTCTAGTAATTTAAGTCCAAGAACACCTGGGGAACCAAGGTTGGCCACCCCTTACTTAGAGACTCAAAGCTGAAGTTTTTAGAGCTCCCAAACTGTAGGTATGGATGATCAAATTTTCTAGCTTTGCTTTCTCCCACATCTAAATTTTTCAAAATTCTCATGCATTTAAAAAACCTTACTGTTCTCATAAACTACTTAAATTTATTTATTTATTTAGACTTATACCCTGCCCCACTCGCATACAGCGACTCTGGGCGGCTTACAGGAATGCAAAATATACAGTTACACAATCATAATAACATCATACACAGATCACAGGTAAACACCCCAAATACAATAAATGCACAGTAATACAATATATCTAATTTATTACAATACATCTAAATCAAATTACAAAAACAACATAAAATAATACACTATAAAAATTATACAATATCAATCCAACAAGTACAATCCTCGACACAGAGAAGATACAATGTTACAATATCAATCTTAACAATACAATTCAATAACCATTCTACCCAGCTCCAAATTAGTCTAAGAGGTGGCACCCGCGAAAAAATCCCACCACCTGTCGCCGTAGCGGCCTTTAGAGCCCTGGGCTGGGGCTGGTTGCTGAGGCGACCCCTCAGCCTGCTGCAGAAGCCTCTTGGGTGCATTTACGTGACTGTAAATGAGTCTGTGGCCTATTCTGGTGGTGGTACTGGCGGTGGCAGATGGAGTGAGGTTGGGGGTCAGATTATTTTGTGCTGCAGGACTGATCCGGTCTGTGGGCCAGAGGTTGCAAACCCTGTCTTAAATTAATATATTATGCATAAGTTTTATGATATAAGCATATATCATAGAGATGTAACTCAGATACCCCTTTCACTTTTTGAACATTCACTCTATATTGTATGGCAGCAAAGTGAGAATCTATAGCTGTTGGAGTTATGTTCCAGAAGACAAATCTTGCAGTGTTTACCTATGACCAATTGATTTAAAATATCCCCTCCCTCCTTTCTGTTATAAAAGGAACCAAGGCAGCCTACATCAATATAAAAGCTAAAAACAAATTTTACAATATCAATGGATCAGTAAAAAAAAATACCACATTAAAATAGTACATAAAAAGCAATATTAAAAACACATTCAAAAGTGACACGTGATAAGTAATCTCATTTTTTGTCTATCTAAAGAGAAAGGCCTTTGCCTGCTTGCGAAGGACAGCAAAAATGAGGACAGTCTGGGACCAGCAACAGAGAATGCCTTCTTCTTTGTCTTCACCTAAACCACCTGTCATGGTGTGATGGGACGGAGAGAAAGGCTCCCTTGAAGATCTCATACACAGGCAGGGTCATTCAGGGAAATGAGGTCTTTTAGATAGTTTGGACCCAAGCTGTTAAGGGTTTTACAGATTAAAACCAGTACAGTATACTGAATTGTGTTTGGAAATGGATTAATAGCCAGTGGAGCTGCTGTAACAGAGAAGCGATACGACCCCTCCAACTAGCCTCAACTAACAATCTGGCTGCAGAATTTTGGACCTGCTGGAATTTCCAAACACTTTCCAAAGGCAGCCCCACACAAAGTATGTTACAGTTATCCAGCCAGAATGTAAGTAAAGAATGTCTCGTCATGGCCAGATCAGGTGCCTCAAGGAATGGGTATTGCTGGTGCACTCATTTTAACTGTGCAAAGGCACTTCTGGCCACTGCTAAGAATTGGACATCTAGGCTCAAAGACATATACAGGAGCACACCCAAGCTGTGCACCTGTGTTTTCAGAGCGAGTGTAACCTATCCAACACAGGTCTGGATTAAGTTTCACTTTATACACCCTCATCCAGTCCATTACTGACACCAGACACTGATCTAGAGCCAAAACAGCTTCCTCAGATGTAGATGGAAAGGACAGATAGAGTTGGGTGTCATCAGCATACTGGTGACACCAAACCCTCCAAAACTCAGGCAACGTCTGTCAACGGTAGACAGGGGACAAAACAAAACCCTGAGGGACACCCAGGCCAATGGGCAGGAAATTCCACAGTTCAATTCTCAGTAGTTCTAGATAGAAATGGGAAAACATCCGCTTGAAATCCTGGAAAGGTGTTGTCATTCAGTGTTGAAAGCACTGGGCTCAGTGGCTTACTAGTTTCATAAGGCTACTTCCAACATTTCTAATACCATTGGTATACTGAATATGTAGCTTTATGGAAACAGTAGCAGATCATGACCACTTAAAAAGCTCTTCAAGTATTGCTGGCACATTAATTTGACAGAAGAAGTAAGCAACCATCCAAAGGCCAGCAAAACTAATTAATCATATTACTCTTTGCTGATCTACACTGTTTATCATTTATGGCACTTGCTCCCCAAAGAGAATACAATACTGAATGTGCCATACATGCTAGAAGCCATGGTTTCATAAGCATAAATGGGAGGTAAATAGTCCCTCAAGGGGATCCAATTTTCCAGTGCAATTTATTTATTTAGCTAATTTAACTTTGGTGACAGTTTCGAGGTTTCTGTGCTTAAGGCTATTGACATGATGGATTAACCGTGTCACTGAGTGGCTGGAAAAATGAAGTTAAAATAGGAAAGAAATTTGCAAATGGCAAAAGAGTATAGTAGAACCAGCAACTGGTTATCTGTAGAAGTTTTGATATTGGAGTCCCTCCAGATGGTGTCAGAATCCAATTCCCCTCACCCTGGCCAATGGTAACTGATGATGGAAGTATTATTTCCAGGTTTTGGAGGGCATTCCCAGAACTACTACAGACAGAACAGTTAGGCTGGGGTGGCCAACCTTGGTGCTTCAGATGTTCTTGGATTTCAATTCCCAGAAGCCCTGATCAGCAGGTATGCGTACTTGGGCTTCTGGTAATTGAAGTCCAGGAATCCCTGGGGCACTGAGGTTGGCCACCCCTGAATTAGGCAGTATAACAACAGTAAGAAAGAGCTATTTAAGTGACACATCTCTCTTACATGCCAAACATTAACATGAGCCTGCCTATATAGTAAGTGAATTTACTGTGTTGTATGGAGGGACGGCGGAGGCTCAGGTGATTAAGACGTTGAACTTGATGACTGGAAGGTCAGCAGATCAGCAGTTCTAGACCTGAGTACTGCATGACAGAATGAGCTCCCATCTTTGTCCCAGCTCCTGTCAACCTAGCAGTTTGAAGCAAGAAATTGCAAATAGATAATTAGGGACCACTTTGGTGGGAAGGTAAACAGCATTCCATGCCTGCCACATATCCACAGAAAAATCTGCAGATGCAGACAGCGCTGGCTCTTTGGATGTAAACAGAGATGAGCACTGAACCCTAGAGGTGGATACAACTATCTTTCAAGCTAGGGCAACTTTTACCTTTACCTTACAACACTTTTTAGCCAGTGCAATTAGCTGTTGATACAATAAGAGGAACGTTTTAATTGGAAATTAATTTTCTCTCTTGCTTTGTTTGATATAGTCCAGTGTTTCCCAACCTTTGGTTTTTGGACCTCAGTTCCCAGAAGCCTAAGTCAATTCCCCAAAGTCAGTGTACTGACTTAGGCTTAGGGGTGTGGTCCCCACGCTGGGAACCACTGATTTCGACACTCAGAGACAGTCCTTAGTTAGGCACTAAAGATAGGAGTCCCCAATCACCGGGCCATGGATTGGTACTGGGCTACGGGGGTGAGTGGCACTGGGAGCTATGATGGTAGCCTTCTTCCCTCCATACTCCACCAGTATGGAGTGAAAGCAGATAGGCAGGTGCCCGGGTTCCTCCTCCACATTGCTTAACTATGGTAGGGCTCTGCCCCCCCTCAAGTGTGCTTCTACCATCCAATCCCAGCACCCCCCACTTACTGGTCCATTGAAAAATTAATTAGCATGAATCTGGTCCATGGTACAAAAAAGGTTGGGGAACCCTGC
Organism: Furcifer pardalis; assembly: GCA_030440675.1. Classification (NCBI taxonomy): domain Eukaryota; kingdom Metazoa; phylum Chordata; class Lepidosauria; order Squamata; family Chamaeleonidae; genus Furcifer; species Furcifer pardalis. The sequence continues at coordinate 181,059,914 of CP126892.1, read as the reverse complement.
TTTAAGAGTTATCTTTTCATTTGGTGCAATTTGTGGTTCTTTTTAGGGTACTTCCCTAAAGCTCTGGTTGTTCGCATACAAATGGCTTATCCTCAAGAGATACCCTACTTGAATTAATATGGGCTGGGATTGTGGTTTATTTCCCTCGTACATTGGGAACCATTCACCTTGAGGTTCCATATCTGTCCGTCAGTTAGTCTTGTGAAATTGACTAGTTTTGTCAATTTTGTTGGGGCCCTATGTAGACTTTCAAATCAGGAAGAGGTTGAAGCAAAGAAGGAGCTTATAAGAGTGAAAAGGAAAATTGACTTCCTTTGTCAATTTCACCAGAGTTGCCTGGAGGTTTTCAGTTCAGGTGAGAAGATGGGGAAGGGGTGTATGTGGAGAAGCTGTCAAGAAATTGCTAAGAAAGACAAGAACTGCCTATACTGGGCAGAGCACTTCCACACCTCCTATCACAGTTTATGGGAGTTCTAATTATACCTTAGGGCAGTGATGACAAACCTTTTAGAGACCGAGTGCCCAAACTGCAACCCCAAACCTATTTATTTATCGCAAAGTGCCAACACAGCAACAGGGAAGGAAGGAAACACTCCCATTGGGCTGCTGGGCAGAGGGGGTGGGGTGAGCTCTGTGCTGGGGGGAGGGAGGAAGTGCTCCCATTGGACTGCTGTCCAGAGGGGTGGGGTGAACTCTGTGCTGAGGTGACTGCATGGGTGCACACAGAGAGGGCGCCGAGTGCCACCTCTGGCACGTGTGCCATAGGTTCACCATCACTGCCTTAGGGACTGCAGTGGCTTAATGGTTAAGATGTTGAACTTGATGACTGGAAGGTCGGTATGTCAGCAGTTCAAGACCCGAGTGCTGCATGACAGAGGGAGCTCCTATCCCTGTCCCAGCTCCTGCCAATCTTGCAGTTTGAAAGCAAGACATTGCAGTTAGATAAAAAGGTCCCACTTTGGAAGGTAAACAGCATGCCATGCACTCCAGTGTTGATGCATGCCTGCCACATGTCCATGGAAATGTCTGCAAATGGAGACAGTGTCAGATGTTTGGAAATAAACAGAGATGAGCACTGAACCATAGAGTTGGATATGACTGGCTTTTGTGGAAGAGGGACCTTTACCTTTACCTAATTATACCTTCCCTCAACAGCAACTGAGTTTCTTTGAGACAAGAGAAATACAGGAAAATACAGTAATCCTGAAATGGATGGGAAATAAAAGGGATTGGTGCAGGTCTTCAGCAATCTCAGTAATTTCAGCAGGCCTCCACTAATCTGTTAAAATCATCTGGCCAACTGTGCTGGCTTTACAGACACAAGAGCAAGACAATACCTTTAGGGATCATTTAAAAAAATTCAAACAAAGCATGAGTTTTTGTAGTTCAACATCACTTTTTCAGGCAAGCACCAATTTCTTGTGGATAATGCAGGAAAATTATAAAAGAGCTGTGATGCGACATCACAAGGTTCAACTTTCAGTTTTAGATGCTCACCCTGAAATCTCAGTGAATTGGATGATGCTACTTTGGGAGCCCTACATTGTTAGCTTAGAGGAGAGGGCAGAGCAAAAACATGATATCAGTTGTCTCATACTTCAGTTTTTCTTAAATGTTATGTGGGAGGGGATATAATTTATAGAATATAATGTACATGTCTTTTCTGTACATTCTTGAAAGATTTGTTATTTCAAAAACTGTGGATATTTCTCAGCAGTGTAAACAAGATTTCACTGGTACAAATGGCCTATTTATCAGCTTTCTTAACTACCACACATGCAACATCTTTAAAATCTGAACTGCCGCTGTAGCTACCGCCACCGCCAGATGCCGGACGCTCCCCTAGCCGGCTGAGGAGGGGAACAGGAACAGCTGAGTGGCCCACAGGACTCTAAAACTGTACAGCTGTTGCCGCTGCTGCCATTACCACTAGATGCTTCTCCTAGCAAGCTTGGCTGAGGAGAACGTTGAGCCCAGGCTCCATTGAGGATGTTGAGCTCTGGGCTCCGTCATAGATGCTGAGCCCCTGGCTCCATTGTAGAAATTGAGCCCCAGCTCTGTCATAGATGTTGAGCCCTGGGCTCTGTCGAAGATGTAGAGCCCTGGGCTCCATCAAAGACATTGAGCCCCAGCTTCTGTCATAGATGTTGAGCCCCGGGCTTCATTGAGCAGGAACAGCTGAGCGACGCAGTGGGACTTTAAAATCCGAACCGCTGCTGTTGCTACCACTGGCGCTCCTCCGCTCCTCTGACTTTTACCTTAGATGTTTTGGATGTTTTTTATTGTGATTGTAGGTTCTGTGTATTGCTTTTTATTGTTTACTATTGTAAGCTGCCCGGAGTCGCGTTTTACGCGAGGGGGCAGCATATAAATTAAAATTAACAACAACAACAACAACAACAACATATGAAGATAGAAAGACCTCAGCACCCTTTAGTATCTGTATTATAAGCAATTTTCTCTTAGTTTTTTAATATGATCATTGACCATTATACAGGATGAAGCTTTTCTGGAGTCAGGGGCCACAAACCCAGATCAAAGCATTGGGAAATAGGGTTTAGTAGAGATTATGATATACTTCGTCATCTTTCTTGGGTCCTCAGTTATCTTTGATCTTCTTGACAAGCTTGCAAGGGTGAGCAAGCAAGTTTGCATGCAGGGGAAAGGCAGTAGATACTCTGTTGTGGTTCATCTTCTCTGTCCCTGGAAACTACAAGCAGATATTTCTGCCAGCTTGCTTGCCTACCATTGTGCACTGGGAAGTGCAGGATGGAGGAGGACTTGTCATATTACCTTATTTGGGCTTCTCATGTTCCATCTTTGGGAGTGAAAGTTCTCATTTGATCTGATCTGACTGATTTGATGTTAAAAGAGTTTGTACTGGGAACCATCCTTTCTCAGTGGTGGCCCCTCTACTTTGGAATACTGTAGAGATCTGTCAAGCCCCTTTTAGACATCAGTGAAAAACAGAGACCTTTAAGTACATTCTCCCCTTTGATAGGTTTGTCTAACCTGAACCCTTTATTTTATGCTATTAATTGCTGTCTATTTGTATGACTATTGGTTTCAGGGTGATGAAATTGGGTGGGATTTATATGATCGTGGGTAGGAGTTGGTGGGGAATATTGTTTGTATTCAATTGTCCAGAGCAGTGGCTTGCAATTAAATCTGGCAGTATACCCACCCACCCACTCACCTACCTACCTATCTATGTATGTATGGACGGATGGACCACCAACCAACCAACCAACCAACCAAGAAGGACTGCCAGAGAACAATTCTCCTTCCAAAAGTGTCTTCCATTTCAAAGAGCAAGCTACAAAAACAAACCATAAGGAGAAAGACCAGCAGACTTGCAGTTGCCTGCCTACAGGGTGCAATATCTGGACAGCCAACTCCACGGCAGCACTAGCTGCTGTCTTCCCCATTCAGTTGAGTTGCACTGCAATTGTACTTTTATTGTGAAAATGATTTCATATTCTGCATCTGTCCGTATAAAATAGCAGATGCATTTTTATGGAGACCAGTGACCTCTTTTGGCTTTTTCTCTGGGGATGTGTAGGTGCAGACACTTTCTTACTCACCTTACCTACATTCTGCCTGTGAGTGGTAATGTGACCATCAATTTATTTATTTATTTATTTATACTACAAGGTCTCACTCTTATGTCTGATTATGTGAATTTGGTCCACGAAAGCTCACATTTAAATATAGGAGTTAGTCTTTAAGGTGTCTTTTTTAAATTATGAGAAATCTGGGGAGCATAGTGAAAAGTAGAGACATTAAGTTGCAAACAAAGATTCGCATAGTCAGGGCAATGGTATTCCCTGTGGCAATGTATGGTTGTGAGAGCTGGACCATTAGGAAAGCAGAGCGCAGAAAAATAGACGCCTTTGAGATGTGGTGTTGGAGAAGGGTTTTGAGAGTACCCTGGACAGCGAGGAGAACAAATAGGTCAATCTTAGAAGAAATCAACCCTGACTGCTCCTTAGAAGGTCAAATAATAAAGATGAAGCTAAAGTACTTTTGACATCAAATGAGAAGAGAGGATTCACTTGAGAAAGCCTTGATGCTTGGAAGGGTAGAGGGCAAAAGAAGAAGGGGACAGCCCAAGATGAGATAGCTAGATGGTATTGTTGAGATAATGGGCACAGAGCTGAGCGAGTTGAGGGGGATGGTGGAGGACAGGAGTGCCTGGCGGACAGTGGTCCATGGGGTCGCAGAGGGTCGGAATCGACTGTGCGACTGAACAACAACAAATGATATGCTTGCACAGACTAACACGGCTACCACTTCAAATGTTTCAGGCAGTGAATTGTGTACCATATATGTATATGTCATCATGCAATGTCTGATGTCATCACACAGTCTGGAAACAAGCCTGGAAGTGCCAGAGTTATTTCATAAGAAGCAAAAGCCTCATAAGGTCTGTATAGTGCAGGTTCTGATACTATCCTCAGTCTGATGCCAAGTAAAAGACTCATTTCTCTACTCAGGTTTCTGGATTTTTGAGGCCACAGCTCAAATCTGATTTACATTTGCTCATTTGGTATTGGTTTGTGGATTACTGTTACAGTATTTCATGTTGCATTGTTTCAAACTGATTTTACCCTAGCACAGTAATTCGAAAAATCATGGAGGGAAATGCTCCTCAGTATAGAATACTCCAATTTGCTATGCAAAGAAAGATCCCTGGGAAATGAAGCCCTGGATATGGATGGCCTTGACGGGTAAGCTAAAGAACCTGAGAGACTGGTGTGGAATGTCCTAGGAAGAACTGTTCTGAGGAATTAAGGAGAGGAAGATTATTGCCATGATGACAGCCAATATCTGGAACAGATAGGTCACCTGAAGAAGAAAAATGTGGTTTTGTTTTGTTTCTTTGTCTGTGTTGGAGGTTGCAACAATTAAACCTAAACTAATGGCTGGCTTTTTAATATTAGAATTGCTAATGGACGCAATGGATTTTATTTTTTATTTATTTATTTCCTTCGACTTATTATCCCGCCCAATCGGGTCAAAAACCCAAAGTAGTTTATGTCTTTATGAGCAAACACTCTACCCTTTTGTGCTTGCATGTGTGCTAAGTGCTACAGCTACAGTATTTTGCACTCATGCAATATTGTACTAAGATTTGTTTTTATTATTCCACTCTTCACTGTCTTGTTGCATTGAGGCATTTGTGAGTACTGTATTTTTCATCTTCCTAATTGTATTTCATCTTGATAGCTATTGTGCTAGAAATGCTTTAACAATAATGACTATTTTATAGTCCAAGTGGTAAAAATAGGTTATGGGCTTGTGCATTCAGGAGTCCTGACTCAAGCACTATCACGTTATGTTTCTTATTTTACAAATTCCTCTTTGATGTCATTTCAATTGCCAGACTGTTATCTATTTCTGTTCCCCATTCCGCTTGATATAAACCACAATAATCTTATCTAGCCAGATTTGATTATACTCAGCCTTGATCTCCCTTTCTTCTTAATGTACACATTTATCAGATCACACATCTATCGCTTGGCACTTTGAAGGATCATGCATGTTGTTAATGACTCTTGAATTAAAAAAGAGCTATTAACTTGAGCACTTTGAAGGATCATGCATATTAATGATTCTTAATGACTTTGAAATTACTAAGAACAGTAATAGTAGCGTATCATTTTTGATGTTGAATTAAATTTAGTTTTTTGAGAGAACAATAACCCCTATTCTATAGCAGTATATTGAACTGTTCACTTATTACCAATTAGCCTTTCTCACCAGCTGTTTTTTTAATCACCTATGAAATGCAGACATGAAAATGTAGTCATCTATGCCATAAAGCATGAATGTAATTTTTTCTAACAGTACCATAAAATTATTGTCTTTGCACCGTTGCCTTTTAGAAGACTTGTAAAGCTTAGAATGATTTTAAGAATGCTTTATTACACTAACACTGTTCATAGTTGTTGCTGTTGCTATTAGTATTTTAATATGTTCTGTGCTACATTAAGTTTTTATGGTCCCAATATTTTATGTTGTGAGTTGCCTTGAAAGTGGCATATCTGAAAGGAGACTAATAAATAATGAAATACATGTATGAAGAAATTGAAAAATAAAATAAAATAAATATCATCACCTATAAAAAGTTTACTAATGGAACTACATAGTCATGGGTACAAATATTAGTAGCAAAACAAATCCAATGACTTATAACTAGAGTTGAACTGGCACATGTGATCATATGGAGCTTTCATGAGTTTCATGTGTTCATATCCACAAAAATGGGTAGATTACGATAACCACTTTCTTCTCCATATGGTGTCCAGAGGAATGGTAGTATATATCTTGTCATCCCATGAAAAATTCTAGCCCAGAGGTGCCCAAACTATGACACATGGTCTGGATCCAGCCCCCAACACCAATTCATCCAGCCCATGCAACACCCTTATTGTAGCTCTTTGTAAAATAATTTGGGGACATCTAAGGCTCCAACCATTTTTCAGTATGAATGTTTTGGCAGAAAATTCAGGCATCAGATGGTGCTCAAACTACCAATCCGCTACCCCTGGATCAGACGGAATGGAAGGAACCAACAATACAATCTTTTCTGTCAACATTGTAATATTCTTTTTTATTATGAACCTCACAGAAAATGCTAGAGCACAATCCATATAATTGATTCAAATAACACATTAACTGGCAAAAAAAAAAAACCCAACACCAACAATTTTGCATTTAATAAATCAGACAGCTGACTAATGGTAAGCAGAACCTTTTTAAAAGTTGCAGTCTTCAGAGCAGCTAAAATCCATTACTGTGTGAAAAATACTTAATGGCTGAAGTGCTGCTGATTAGGTTTTCTTGCAGGTAAATCCTCCAGACACCATTAAGGTGTGCTAAAGCAATGAACTTTTCAAAATCAGGTGACTATAAAAATTCAGTTGAGTAAAATGGTTAGAAACGGGAATTTCCTTCATTTCTTCAATTATCATGCCCTGCTTCCAACAAAAATGAAATTGTAATACTGTATAACGGAACTCTCTCATTGAGATTATTTGTTAGTTTGATAAACAAATGTAGTCAAGCTGCTTGATAATTTTACCCAAAAACATGGACTGCCATCAGTGATGGGATGTCAAAAATTCTACTACCACGCCATGACGTCACGGACGTCATGGGCGTGGCCAATGTCATGACGTCATGACGTCATGGGCGGAGCCAACGTCATGACATCATGACGTTGTGGGCAAGGCAAAAATAAAAATAAAAAAAAATAATAAACACGGCACACAGACCCGTAATTAACTTAAAGAAATAAAATAAAGAAATAAATAAAATAAAAATTAAATAAAAGTACAACCACCCACCCAAAACACAATTAAATCACCCACCCACCCACCCAAAATATAAAAGCCTCACTTACCTTCCGTGGCTGCAGCCAGAGCCGGGCCGAAAAGGCAACGGCCCGAGGAAGCTCCAGGCGCCCGACAGAAGAGGATGCGGCGGTGGCGAGCCCCGCCGGGTTTACCCAGGGCATGGGGGTTTGTTGGGCCCAAGACCCTAGGACGGCGCGGCGCGGGCGGACGGCGCGGCGCGGCGTGGGCGGACAGCGCGGCCAGGCACCAACGTGCCTGTGGGAGCCAGGTAGCCGGCTAGGGGAGGTGCCCTTCTCTTAGGGTGGAGCTGGAGGCTGGGAGGGGGGAGATAAATGAATGGACGGGGAACCTCCCATCCAGCTTCAGAAGATTTTTTTTTTTTAAATTGGAGCCATTTGGCTCCAATTTAGTGCGCATGTCCAGAAACTCAATTTGACGCATGCGCAATGCGTCAAATTGAGTTTCTGCGCATGCGCAGTCAATTGGAGCCATTTTAGCTCAGATTAAAAAAAAAAAATTCTTTTGGTGAGGCGTCCGGAACCGGACGCCTCAAAAGTGGACTCCCCTCCCGGAGAACTCTCCGGGATTAGTCTTACCGGTTCCAGAGATCCGTCTGGAACCGGGGACATCCCATCACTGACTGCCATACAAATAAAAAATTAAGCAACATGCCAAATTGTCATCAAAGCCATTGTTAAAAGGTCTAAAAATCTTCAGATCTCCCCTCCCCACACACCATTTATCTTAAATACATTTAACAGATGTTCATCCCACCATTATATTTGGGGTAGGTGGGTAAAATGACAGTGTACCTTGGATAATTTTCAGGATTTTGTTGTGTTTTCAGATATGGCTGATGTTCTGCAAGTCTGGCTAGGTTATCCTACTATGGTAATAGAGTAAATCATACTGCCAGCGACTCAGCACCAAGCGTCAGGCAACAGTTAACTAACCTGACAACCCTGAGGACTAGCGGCCTTGGCGAAGTCCACAGGGAAAGGTGATGGTCCTCAAGTGGATTAAATCCCACTTAAATCCATCTTGATGAAGGGCAGCAGCTTCATCAATACTGGCCTGGGGCTGAGGAGGACTTTGCTGCCAAAAGGGCTGAGGACCAGAAAGTGACTTGAGGAGCTGGATCAGTGGTACGGGAGTCATACTGTGATGTGGAAGGCAGGTGAAAGGCCACAGCATTATATGCGCAGGACAGTCTTCATGGCTGATCACCATGTTGATTGCCAATATTAGGAATCAGATATGGCACAAGAAGAAGAAAGCTTATGTTTCCTTGTCCATGTGTGAGACACTGATTGTCTCATTTTTCTCATCAGTGTGTGAGCCAGTCTAAACATACCATGGTTTCTAAGCCAACCTAAATATAGAGAACAATTCCCATTCAGTCCTTCTAAAAGTCTCTGCCTGCATAACTGGTCCCAGAACTGCTGAGAGTGGGTCCTGTGGGATGCACTGCAGATGTGAGCTGCTTCTGCAGTTTATCAGAACTAGAATATACCAAGACTGAAAACAGGCCATACAGGACAGGCGAAAGATCTTGTGAAGCCCTCATTTTCTTGACAATGTTATTGCTGATTTATTTGTTTCATTTATGACATAGTAAGTAACCCACCCCAATGTCTCAAAACACTCTTGAGGCTCATTATAACAGGCTTGCTCAAAGCACTCTTAAACAATATGAATATTTAAAAATTTTGCAAACTCTTTGTCTCTGAAGTAACTGTTGCCTTAAGCTGGGAGAAAGGCAGGATAGCTAGATAGATCAATTCAACCATTCACACAAAAGAACTCTATGCTAACAGTCAGACATTGATGTGGAATGGAAACAAAGGAGACCTTGTAGATTTCATTAAGATGATAGGAAGCACATCTTCACATTGTATAATACAAATGGAGGCTTTCTTTTATTGATAAGATGGTCATTAGTCACGGCATCGAAAAGAAGGTTAGACCAACTTATTTCAGTAGATTGGAGCACATATGGGCTGTGGATCTTCCTGGGATCAAGAACAGCTGAGAGCACTCAAGAGGGTATATTGTTGGTGGGTTCATCATAACTTTGCTTAAATTTCAGATGACGACCGGTTCCTGTTATTTTGCTCTTTACACTTCATATGTGCTCATTAGTATTCTGTAACAAAAAGTGATAAACCTGCTTAGCAGCATCTGTTTGCAAAGTCCCATTATCTGAAAACTCAAATTAGTAAAATATTGAATGGAATTTTGCAGAAAGAGATTGGACACCACTTAATTAAATGATCAAGAAGTGGACATTAGTCTACAATAGTGATGGGCAATTCGTTGAGACGAAGAAAACTGGGAACTGGGCCAAACAGCAGAATATGATTGCGTTTCCTCCCCTGAGAATTCTATATCTGTTCCATCTGCTACATTGCTATTTGCTCATGCTAACAAATGGGGGAATTCTGCGCCTTAAATATTGTGGTTAATATTTAGTTTTCTATCTTAAACATTTGTGCTGATGGTGTGAAGTGTAAAACACATTGTCTTAATAGGTAAGAAAGATTAATACGCAAGTATTTATGAAAAATGGCCAACAGAAAAAATAAAAGAAAAAGAAAATTCATTTGGGAAAGTATTTATTTATTTATTTATTTATTATTCAAACGTATTTATTGCCCTCCTCACCGGAGTGGCCCAGAGCAATTTCACAGTCACAGAACCATCAATAACAATTCTGCAGTACCCCAAAAAGAAAGAAAAGTGCTTCAATCCAAAACATACCTGCATGAATGGATTCTATCTCTGTTTCCAGTGTTAGTGTTAGTGTTAGTGTTAGTGTTAGTGTGTGTGTGTGTGTGTGTGTGTGTGTGTGTGTGTGTGTGTTCCTACCTTTTGACAATCCTCCCTTCATGTTGCAGCCACTCTCTGCCTTATGTTGCTGTTGTTAAGTCGCACAGTCGATTCCAACCCTTTGGGACCCAATGGACCACCACACACCAGGCACCCCTATCTTCCATCCTCCTCCTCCTCAACCCATCCAACTTTGTGCTCATTGCATCCACAATGCCATTTAGCCATCTCATTGCTTTGGCCAATTCATACATAGTGCAATTGCTAAAAATCAATTCTCAGAAGCTCTGATCACCAGGTGTACCAACTTAGGCTTCTGAGAATTGAAGTCCAAGAACCAACAGTGACCAACAATTGGACTCCATTCTTCTCAAACTTGTGCATACATTGTAATTCAGTATATATTTAGTGTCAGACAATGCCTACAAAAGTATGCACAAAATTGGAGATTATGGATATTTTCTATTCAGAATTATCAGAGAGAAATTCTGTTAGTGACAATGAGCCAAGTCCATGCCTCAGACAGAACGTTTTTCAGTATAGATAGGTCACAAGTTCAGCAAAATGCCGCTAAAGGTCCCCAGTGTCCTTCTTGGGAGAATTGCAAGGTATATTAGCCATAGACCAAAGGTCAAAGTGTTGCTCTTGGCCTTCAACAATTTAGGATCAGGTTAACTGAGAGACTGCCTTCCACCATCTAGATAATCCTAGTCTCACTTGTTCCGTGGGGGACACTCTCCTTACTAAAGCAGAATCTAGTGATGTCTGCTTGGTCATGGTGCAGAAGAAAGCCTTCTCTGCAGTGGTAGTTCATGCTATCTAGTTAATTCTTGCCACACTAAGACCAAGCAGACTTCCATTGTAAAGTATCTTCATTGCCAGTAGAAGACTTAATGGTTTGCTTAGAAATTTTCCTCTGAACCAATCTAGTTAATGATATGTATAGATTTTAGACATTTTGATGAAATATTTTATTGTTTTATCTCTGTTTTACTTAGGTTTGCCACATCTCAGACTTTACAACTGAGGCTCAAGGGTCTCAGGTTTTCACTCTGAAATCTCATGGAATGGGATGCTCATGACCTGGCAAACCTAGTTTTACTGTTTTATTACTTGATCTTATTTACTTTCACACTTTTAATGTTGTAAGATTCCAACCAAATTATACATTCCATTAAAAATGAAAAGCTGTATAAATGTCTTACATAAATAAAACAAGCAAATCCAATAAAAATAGACAAAATGGTCTATACAAATGTGTGAATTGGCCTATATTTTATGGGGAATTCAAAGTAACATATGTTATAAATCAACTTTTGTACAGGGGTAAGGAAGATATTAGGCTATAGTATGCAGGAACAGCATAAACATTGGTTAGATCTAGGGTATTAATAATCACAAGTGAAATTGAAGAATGTCATTTCCTTCAGAAAGTCAGCCTAGTGTTGTTTTGTACTTTACCATAAATACTCATTTTTAATTCAATGTGGTTATGGATGTCTGCATGCTTCTACTGTCATATGATAGATATTATATATCTTTTTGGTAGCTATAGATTACTCTTATACACCCCCTCACCATCTGTCACCATCCGTTTACTCATGAAATTCATCCAAAACATTTCAAAATCATAAAAGAAAAGTTAAAAATAGAGCAATTTAACCATGCGTGGAAGACGTATATGCAGGAAATTGTTCTAAGAGGAAAATATGTCATTTAAACAATTAGGATTAACCCAGTTATTATTGAGATTAGGTCTGCCACCAATTTTGAAATTTCAGGAACCTATAAGCTTTATGTGGTTTGCCTGTCTGGTTAAACCCAGTAACATTCTTCTGAGAAGTTCATCTGATAAAATTTCTAAAGAAAATGTTTGGAAGGTCGCTTTAAAAAATAATTAGTTGTCCTGATAGTTCCAAGTTCCAGCCCCCAAAGTTCTCCACTCCATTGTTATCCCAGTTTTCAAAAGTTACTAAAATACTCACTTTTATTTACTTTAGGAAACAGCTGAATGCTATAAGGGCCTAGTCTGTGGTACAAAATCTACACTCTTAAAAACCTTACCACGTTAACACTTACCGCAGAGAAAGAGGCGGGAGCATGAGGGACAAAATGAGTCAACATATAAACCAATTTAGAGAAGTCACCCAACATAAATTTTAGTGTAATATAAAAAAATTACAGTTTACTGTAAAAGGAGTGAAATTATCTATTAGGTTACCATCAAAAGGTAATCAGTTTATATCTTTGTTATTAGAGAAATGAATTATTTATATTATCAAGTTATTTATAAGCAGTGGTGGGATTCACAAATTGTTTTCTACCAATTCTGTGGGTGTGGTATATTGGGCATGGCCAGGGGAAAAGCCCTGCGTTGCACCCAAATTAGGACTACTGTACTTTAATTCAAAACTTGGATGGGCAGGGCCAGCCAGAATTTCTGCTACCAGTTTTGGTGAACTGGTGTGAACCTGCTGAATCCCACGACTGTTTATAAGTAAAGGTTTCTCTTGCTCAAAAGTCATTCCAACTCTAGGGTTTGGTGTTCACCTCCATTTACAGCCCAAGAGCCAGTGCTGTCTGCATCTGCAGATGTTTCTGTGGACATGTGGCAGGCATGACTAGGCCCCAGAATGTATGGAATGCTTACCACCAGAGTGGTATCTATTTATCTACTTGCGATTTCTTGCTTTCAAGGTTGATGGGATCTGGGACAGACAATGGTAGCTCACTCCATCATGCAGCACTCGGGACTTGAACTGCTGACCTGCTGATCTTCCAGTCATCAAGTTCAGTGTCTTAACCACTAAGCCAGCCATGGTCCCTGCTTTTTTATAAGTTGTTGTTCAGTCGCACAGTTGATTCCTACCCTTTGCGACCCCTTGGACCACTGTCCTCCAGGCACTTCTGTCCTCCACCATCCTCCTCAACTCGCTTAGCTCTGTGCCCATTGTGTCTACAATACCATCTAGCCATCTCATTTTTGGCCACCCCCTTCTACTTTTGCCCTCCATCTTTCCCAGCATCAAGGCTTTCTCAAGCGAATCCTCTCTTCTCATTTGATGTCCAAAGAACTTTAGCTTCATCTTTACTATTTGACCTTCTAAGGAGCAGTCAGGGTTGATTTCTTCTAAGATTGACCTATTTGTTCTCCTCGCTGTCCATCTGTCCCAGGAGCACAGTCAGGTATAGACCAAACTGTAATAATTAATTGATCTCGATTGTTTTGTCCTACCATGAATTTAAGATCTGTCTCCCATCACCATCCCATTTCCCATTTTTAACATTCAATAAATCAGTCAACAAAGCAAGCCAATGGTGTTTCTGGCTGTGGCTCTCTTAGCAATTTGGTAGATTCTGATTCTGTTCCCATACTTCTGATGCCAAAGAGTTGTTGCTGTAACCCGTTTAAGAACTCCTATATGTAGTAGAAATCATACTCCTCCTAGCTTTTACTCACCTCCTGAAACCCAAATCTTTCTTTATTCTTCTAATCTACAATGACCAAAAACCTCTTGCATAAAGTTATGTCACAGTGCAAGCCGATGACTCATACCACCATCCAGAGGCTCCTAAAGACTTCCCAAAGGCCAAAGGGATCCTGAGAGAGCCTTGGAACCTGAGAGTGGAGGTGGAATAAGAAACTTTGAAATGTCATTAGCTTACACAGGTGTCATATTAGACAGGAGGATTTTGCCAGTATTGCATTATCCTCTGAAGAGTCTGTGGGACTTCAAAATTCAAACAGATAGACATCTGCCTTAAAACACACCTGATATAACTGTTGTGGAAAAGAAGAAGGCCCAGTTTATTGACATTGCTATACCAGGAGATGCATGAATTGAGGACAATCAACTGGAGAAAATCACAAAATATCGCAATTTGCAAATTGAAGTTGGGTGTTATGGAGGAAGCAATCTGTTTTTGTACCCATAGTGATTGGAGCTCTTGGAGCAATACGTAGGGACTCCCTAGATCAGGGGTTCCCAAACTACAGCCCATGGGATGAACCCATCCTGTGGCACCATTTAATGTGCCCCGCTGATGCACCTGGGCGTGTTTATGATAGCCATAAAATGTACCCATGCATGCATAAATGCAGCTACATCAGCCATAAATGTGCCTGTGGCTGTCATAAATGCGGAAGTGGGCACATTTACTTCCACTTCTGGGTGTGTAGTCCAGCCCTCGCTGTCTGGGGGGCATGGTCAGGCCCACGATGTAAAAACGTTAGGAACCCCTGCCCTAGATATTTGGAAATTTTAGATTTGACTTGAACATCCTATTGTTACAAAAAAAAAAAAAAACAAACCCACAACTTTATGAGGAACTGCTATATTTAGACCAGAGGTTCCCAACATTTTCATGCTGTGGGCTGTACCACACCCCCAGACAGCTAAGCGGGGTGGTCACGTGTTTCCTCCCGTAAACGCATCCATAAAACACATCTGCAGCTGTCGTAAACGCATTTATGACAGCCACGGGTGCATTTACGACAGCCATGGGTGCTTTTGCAGTAAGCGTGGGTGTGCTTACACATGCATAGGTGCATTTTACAGCTGTCGTAAACATGTCTGCTTCCACATCTGGCAGCAGCAAGGGCAGTGGCAGGCCACATGAAATGGTGTCGCAGGTTGGGTCCAGCCCGTAGGCTGTAGGTTGGCCACCCCTGATTTAGATGATACCTTAACAGATTAGGTCCTTGGTTAGGTCTTGAACTGTTACAGTCTTCAACTGTTAATCTAATGATAGATTTTATTTTATAAAGCTATGGCTGTCAAACTTAGGGCCTCTTGGGATTTATAGTCCAAGAACATCTGGAGCCCTCAGTTTGAGAATAAGTATGCCAAAAGAGCAATATTCTTTATATCCACTCCTCTAGATGTATCTCTCAGGGACAATAATGTCACAGATGCACTTGTATTCCTTCTCCCCAGCCTACCAAATAATCATGTGAGAGCCTGACAAAGGTACTCTGTGGCAATTAGCTTTTAAGACCTTTTAGGTAAGGAAATCAAAGCTAATTTAAATGCACTGAGACAGTTCTGTTGCTGTGAGTCATGTCAACATTAAAGCGGATCAGATTTAACTGATTAGTTTTCCAAAGGGCAAAGCACATTATTGAACCTACATACGTCTTTGAAGCAGAGTGGTGGCGCTGATATAGTAAGTGGATCCCTAATGCAAATATCAAAGCTAGTTCACAGAAAACTGGCAAAAGGATTCTTTTTCATCAGGTCTAGCATAGCATGCTTCCATTCAGAGAAAGCATGGTGGGACCTGACACATATTTCTAGAAGATATTTATCCCTACATGCTGATATACAGTTTAAAAGATTTGTAACTATGCATTGATGCTTTATATCCTGCAGCGGAAGTACTTAAAATTGTGACCAGTATTTAAAGTATTCCCTCAAGTAATTTATTCATTCTAGACTCTTGCAATATGTTAAAGATCAGGAGATAGAGCTTCTACAGTAGCAGAGCAGGGCTGTCCTTTCAGAAGAATGAATAGGAAGTGGGGCTGCCCTAGACATTCTGCTGTCTGAGGCACAGCAACAAAAAGTACCCTGCAATCAATCAACGTGGTACTCAAAATGTTCAGATTATTTGGGAACTAGGGGCAGGAAACTGCACCCATATTTCTCTCTTGTAGTAGAGACTGCATAATACAAAATTTAAAAACAATGATTTGCTACTTTCTCATTATTCCCAAGGCAACTACTATTTTCTGTCTAATAGAAGACTCCTTGAAGGCAGCAGAGATAACATTTGGAAATAAATGTTGTAAATAATACTCAAATAGTACACGAGACACTTGATGTACAACGTTAAAACATGTACTTTCATACACAGTGTACATGGTTGAATGGGTGAGGACCAAACAGAAAGGAGTATAGGGAGGTAAGTAGGTTAGTTAGTTAGTTAGTTTAATAACCCACCCTAACAGTGGGTTGCAAGCACCACTCTGGGTGGCCTACCACAGTGGAATAGACAACCCTAGGTGGTAAGTAATAGCCTCACAAAGTTACAGTAATATTATTAATATAGGTAATATACCCTCAAGGTATTTATTATGGCTGTCAATAGAAATTTTATTTATTTATTTATTTATTCAGATTTATATTGCCCCCACTCGCCGAGGCAACTCAGGGTGGCTTACAGTCAAAACAGCAACAATTCAATAAAATTTATAAAATGTAACCTCACAAAATACAAAATACAACCAAACCAGAACACAGACTAACTCCCCTCAGGCCGTTGTTGTGGGCCCAGAAGAGGGGGCGATGTTCTCAGCCACTGCTAGGCCATGGAGTCTTCTCCTCAGTATTTAATCAAAGTCAACTTCTTTAGACTAACACAATGGTTATTGTTGAGGTAACAAATTTTACTTTAAGAAGGAACTGGATCTGAGACCAGAGGTTTTTTTTTAAAACTTTCATCCATATGTACATTTGTTGGACAGACTAATTTATAAATGTATACAGTAAAATGAAAAATTAGAAGTGTTTATTAAAGCCTTTGGGTATAATTTCTTCTACAGTATATCTTTTGATGGTATACACATTACTATCTCAAAAGCCCCTTCCTGGAAGACTATTAACTCCAGAGTCTAAAATTACTAAACTGCACTATTGTTGATGACCCCAATACTTGGGAGAGATAACATAATTTAATTTATTTGTTACATTGATCTCCTTCCTTTCATCTGATACTCTCAAAGAGGCATATAGGTCTCTTCATCTAGCCCACTGTATGGTCATAATAACCCTGTGATGTAGGTCAGCCTGTTCCAATGTCATCTAGTGACCTTCATGTTCAAATTAGGATATGATCTCAGATCACCTGAGCTCCAGTCAAGCATCTTAGCCACTACCATATACTTACTCTCAACTCCTCAAATATCAGTATCTGTTTCTCATTCTTCTAGTACAGCAATGGCTAAACTTGACACTCCAGGTATTCTTGGACTTCAATTCCCAGAAGCCCTGATCAGCAGGAGGGCTGATTTGGGCTTCTGGGAATTGAAGTCCAAGATCACCTGGAGTGCCAAGGTTAGCCATCACTGTTCTAGTAATACATTATAAACCTTTTACCAAGATAACTCTCATTCAATCATTCTTGGTGTAAAAAAATAGAACAGGCATTATTTCATTTCTTGGATAACCATTTTCTTTCCCAAGCTCTGAGTTCTTCTGGTTGAAACAACAATAAAAATCAGATATGCTCATGTGAAGATGACTGATTTACTCCACTTACTCTACACAAATAGTTTTTGATGTTGCAGTTACCAATCTAATTCTTTTCTTTCAATTCTAAGAGCCATATTACAATTCAATTTTACAGCAGGACTCTGTAGTGTCACTGGGAGACAATGACCTACATTTCTCAATACATTCGAGTTCCTGCCAGCCATTCATCAACTCTGTTGATTCACCAACACAGAAAGAACGTGTTGCTATAGAATTCTGTAGCAGGCAGAAAGAGCATTGCTGATCCAGCCTTCTAAGAGCAAGTAGGATTCTTCTCTGATGAAACACTGATGCTGATTTGCTTTCCATTGTTAGGGTGATGTCTAATTTAAACATCTTGGTGGAGAAGGAAAAATCTCAGTCTGCTTTATTCCTATAAGATACTGTCTTGGTGTTTGGAAATCTTCCTGTGTTGTGTGTCAGACCACAAGGAGAAAATGAAGTGAAACCTCCCGAATGGTTACCATTTGAGCTTGGAAAAATTACCTGTTTCACATTAAAGTTTCCAGAATTCCACAGTCAACAAAGGCACTGATTGTTATCACTAAAAACTGTAGTCTAAAAAAGTAACTTTTCCAAGCTCAGCTTTCATTAGAGAGGATGCTGGCAAAGGTAAGAAGGATTCAAGGGGTCTTTTCATACTGTTAGACAAATACAAGAGCAGCTAATACCTTTATTAGACTATCAAAAATTGATCAAGCAGCTAGCTTGTTCTTGTTAATCCATGTTCTTCAAGTTGTGCACCAAGATTTTTGTGGATAGTGCAGGAAAACAACAACAGGAGAATTCAAAAAAATCCATGGCAGATGATTGTGCAAGACCCATTTCTTAAGATGAGTTCAAATGCAACCCCCAAACATCACTGAGGGTTTCAAACTCCAACCCAGTAGCAGTTGGCTCAGCTCGTCAAACAATAAATTGTTAAATTATCTACATTTCCCTCCCCCTCCCCACAATATACACATATTGCTTCCTTTTGAAACTGAAGGTTATCATTTGGCTGGGGAAAATGTAATACAGAAAAGTGGAAAGCCTTCATCAGAATATTGGGATTAAAATTTAGTCTACCCACTCATATTGCTAGTTAACCAACCCTGCAATTTGTGTGCATGTTCTCTTTTTAGATTTTTAGGCAAGGGAGTATGATCACATTGGTATCGGGAAAAAATAATATGAAGATTAGAAAATTATTTAAAAACAAGTGTCTATAATAAGGAATGTTTGAACAATGTACTCTCTTATTTAGAAAGAAGGTAATATGAAAAGCTCTTCCAATTATGTAAAATATATTGAATCCTTCTTGATAGGAAACTTGGGCAGCCTTTTCAAACAATAGAGCTCTATTCTTGTAAGCCATAGAAGATTCTGTTCACTTCTTCTTTTTTCCCACAAGTAATACTTCTTAGCACTTTAGATGATTGGGGAAATTAAACAAACCTCTATAATGATTATGTGCAATTTAATGGGAAACTGAGTAGGTGGTGAAGGAGGAAGAGAAATATGTTGTGATGCCAACTAATATGTCTGAAAATGCAAGTGTGATTTTTTGATTGTCCTCATTTACCTAAGGTTGAGTATGCCTTTATATCTAAATACAGGAAAAGTTACAGGATTTATCTAGCCTTTGGTCATGGATGGATCTGGCTTTATTTTCTTGAAATAATGGAGTGCTGGATGATTGGAGAAGGGTAAAGTTGTCTCTGTCTTCAAAAATGAGGAACTGGCGAACTACACACTAGCCAGCCTGACACCTATTCAAGGCAAAATTTTGGAACAGATTATAAAGTGGTCACTCTACAAGTACCTTGAAAACAGTGCAGCAATAGCTAGAAGCCAAAATGGGTTTATCAAGAACAAATCCTGCCAGACTAATCTTATCTCACATTTTGATCAGGTAACTTCCCTGGCAGACAATGAAACTACATCTTGACTCCAGGAAACTCTTTGACAAAGTGCCCCATGATATTCTGCTAAGCAAGATAACTAAATGTGGGCTGGATAGACCAACCATCAGGTGATTACAAGGAACTGAAGGATCCCACATACAGTGGAACCTCATATAAAAAAAATTGGTTCCACAAGACACTTCATTATACGG
Source organism: Furcifer pardalis (assembly GCA_030440675.1). Taxonomy (NCBI): domain Eukaryota; kingdom Metazoa; phylum Chordata; class Lepidosauria; order Squamata; family Chamaeleonidae; genus Furcifer; species Furcifer pardalis. The sequence continues at coordinate 181,040,373 of CP126892.1, read as the reverse complement.
TTTTTTTCTTTGTACGATGCATGCATGCATCGTACAATGAAAATCCCTATGGGATGCATCGTACAACAGCTGGTCCAGAATGCAGCGGCCCGGGTAGTGATGGGGTGTGGGCGTTATGCTTGTGCCTCACCACTGCTTCGGGAGCTTCACTGGTTGCCAGTATGTCTCCGGGTGCAATTCAAGGTGCTGGTCATTACCTTTAAAGCCCTATATGGTAGTGGGCCAGGATACCTAAGAGACCGCGTCACCCCAAGAACATCTGTCCGTCCCACCAGGGCGGATCGGAGAGGCTCTCTTGTCATTCCATCGGCTAGAGAGGCGCATCTCTCTAGCACCAGGAGGAGGGCCTTCTCCGTGTCCGCCCCGGCCCTTTGGAACCTCCGACAAACTGAGTTACGTCTACAGACAGAGCTCCTGCCCTTTCGGAAGGGTCTAAAAACCTGGCTGGCAGGGCAGGTATGGGGCCCCAGGAATGTGGGGTCCCATGCTGGGTGGCTGATCTAATGGGACAGCCACCCCTTTGTTTTAAACTTTTAAACTTTTTAAATTTTTAAATCTTTTTTAGTATTTTGTAAATTACAGTTTAATTTCTTTTTATTTTAATTTTTAAACTAATCACTAAATTTGTAGGGGTATAGTGGGATTGTTTAGTTTGTTTTGCACTTATGTGGGATTTTTGTATTGTTTAAGTTTGATCTGCATTTATGTTGTAAGCCGCCTAGAGTCGGGTTCGCTTGATTGGGGCGGGATAATAAATCTAAATAAATAAATAAATAAATAATAAATAAAAATCTCTACTGGAAAAATTGTACAACAAAAATCTCTATGGAAAAAATCATACAAAGTAAAAAATTTGTTGTACGATGCAACATATTTTTTTTTCAAATTCTCTTTGTTGTATGATTTTTTTGTTGTATGATGCATTCGTTATACAAGGTTCCACTGTATCTCGTTACACAATTGTACTCAGGAAGTGATTTTCAATCACTTCTTTTCAAACTGAGAAGGGGTAACCAATGGGATACCAGGTCCTGGTGCTCTCCACCATTATTATTAATGGATGTGTTGGTGCAGGGAATGTTTATCATTTTTTTCAGAGTGCACAAAATCGGCTGGAATGGCTGGAAGACAGAAACAAAATTCAAAAATATATTTTAATGTGATCTTTTGTAGATCAAGTCTACTTTCTCAGACAGTAAGGTGCTATTTCTGTATACACATTATCCCAGACACGTGGGATCCTTCAGATCAAAAGATTCTTCTTCTTCTTCTTCTTCTTCTTCTTCTTCTTCTTCTTCTTCTTCTTCTTCTTCTTCTTCTTCTTCTTCTCCTCCTCCTCCTCCTCCTCCTCCTCCTCCTCCTCCTCCTCCTCCTCCTTCGCTGTAAACATTTATGCCATCTTTGCTGTTGTTACTTGCTGTCAAGATGTCTCCAATTTATGGCACCTTGTCAGTGAGAGATCTCCAAAATGTCCCTTCCTCAAAAACTCTGCCCAGCTCTGGCAAAAAACAAGCCCTGTGGTTTCCTCATGGATTCAATCCATCCCATGTTTAGTCTTCTTCTTTTCCTGCAGCTTTCTACCTTTCCCAGCATTATTCTCTTTTCCAGATAGTCTTGCCTTCTCATGAGGTGCCCAAAGTAGGACAGAGTCAACTTTATAATTTTTACCTCTATAAATCAGGTTTGATTTGCCCTTGAACCCACTTGTTCATCTGTCTGGCAGTCCAGGGTATCTGTAGAGCCACCTCTACATATAGTAGGGTAAAGGTTGCCCTTGCTTGAAAGTCAGCCGGATACCACTGTAGGGTTAGGTGCTCATCTCCATTTACAGCCAAAGAGCCAGATGCATCTACAGATGTTTATGTGGACATGTGGCAGGCATGACAAGACACAGAACACTGTTTACCTTCCCACCAAAGTGGTACCTATTTATCTACTTTCAATTTCTTGATTTTGAACTGCTGACCTGCCGATCATCCAGTTGTCAATTTCTGCATCTTAACCACTAAGCCACTGCAGTCCCTATGTATATATCAGTATATAAGAAAAAATTTAAACTGCAGTTTGATGTTGATCCATAGGTGGCATAGTATATTAGGCAAAAGACTGCCAAAATCTGTCTAGAGATTGCTCATTAACTATCTTGAATGGATTTCAAATTAAGGCAAGGGCTGCTACAGTCTTTGCAGCTGATTTTGAGCTCTCCGTGGTGCTGCAACCATAGGTTGGCTTTGAAAATGGATCAAATATATTTTCTAATTTCAGCTTCAATGCTGTACTCCTCCATGTAATGAAATTCATTGAATTGTACAGTGAATGGATTCCTATTATTTATGAGATGTGCTTTATGAGAAATTAAAAAGATAAGTTTTTAAAGCAAGGTCTGGTACATTTAATAGGGAGGGAGGGACTTCTAAGGCAATGTGGATGAAAATATGATTTTAGTTAGACCTTGTGCTGTCTATTATTTTGCACTATGCTGATCATTCAGATGCTACTAATTTAGTTTAATTTGACTCTTCCAAGCCATATCAACTGAATGTACTTCACATTTCCAGAACTGTTCAGGCAGGTGTTTACCCTGTTCATAGCAAAATTGTGCATTGTGCCAACTATCTTTTAGATTTATTGCTGTGCTCTTTAACAAATAAGCAGGTATTGCCTGCGGCTATTTACCTGTAATTCCTTTTTGAGGTGAAAACAAATAAGGAAGGAAAATAACAATCAGCTAAAGGAGCAACCAATATTTGCAAACAATAATTGGTACACAAGACTGAATGATGACCATCTGCAAAAACAAGCATTCTTTTGACAGGTGGTGGTGGTGGGGAATCACATTAATTAATCAGCACTAACATAATTATTCACCTTTGAAATTCAGACATGAGCAAAGGTGGTAGAATTAGAAAGATGTTTGAAAGGAAAACTGCTACTGCAGTGGCGAGGACTCCACATCTGAACTGGATAAACCTATTAAGCCCCCATTGCCTTTGAAAAAGCATCTCTTGATTCAGTTTGTTTGTTTGTGTGTGTGTGTGTGTGTGTCCGTGTGCACAGAGCATGCTTTCTGTCCAATATATCTCACAGGGTTACTGTAGGAATGAGGCTGAAAGCACAACCTTGTGTGCTGTTTCAAGCTCTTTAGAGGAAAGAATATTATAACACAACCCTTCCAAAGTTCCCATTGTTAACTTAAACCTGCATGGTTTTCATTCAGTGATGAGACGTTACCGGTTCAGACCGGTTCGCCTGACCCGGAAGCACCCCATCAGGAGGGGTCTCCAGGGGTGGTGGTAAAATTCTGGGTGAACAGTTCGGTCGCCTCTCTGGCCCCCTCCAAAAATGTATTTCTGGGCAGCCAAAATGGCTGCCTGGAACTGCGCATGAGTCAAACCTCCGTTTGACATATGCACATGCACACTAAAAAAAAGAACTGTACATGTGTCAAATGGAGGTTTGACGCATGCACAGACATTTTTAATTTTTTATTTTTTGTTCCGCCCACAACATCATGATGTCATGACATCGGCTATGCCCTCAACGTCTATGATGTCACGGTGAGGTAGAGGGAATTTAACAACCCACAACTGTTTTCATTATTGTTTCTTTAGAAAAGAAGTGGGGAGCATGTAGCTCTTCAGACATTGTTGGACTGCAGTGCCCCAAAATTTAACATATGATACCTGATGCAGGATCACAGGAGCTGCAAATGACCACATATTCAAATTCCCTGTCGAAGAAATTCAGTTCAGTTAGCATTTATGGTGTGTTTGTAACAATACTGACATTTTGCTCAGGATAGGTTCCAGCAGCTAACATGTTAAACTTACATAAAGATTTTCAAATTGTAAGCCATGTGAATCATCAAAATGGTGACCAGCTATTTGTATTAATGAAGAGGCTGAAGAAATAAGAGAGCATGGCTTAGTCTAAATCTGCAAAGATATGGAAAGGTATTTCCAGTTTCTGAACAAAATTACCACATTTGCCAGTTTTACTAGCTTAGTCTACTTCGACACAATTAAATCCTTTATCTCAATAGATCAAATTACCTCTTTTTAACACGCACACATGCATGCATGCATGCGTGTGTGTGTGTGTGTGTGTGTGTGTGTGTGTGTGTGTGTGTGTGTGTGTGTGTGTGTGTGTGTGTGTGTGTGTGTGTGTGTTTGGAAATGTAATTTAATATCTGTCCTTGGATAGCCCTTGGGTTTTCACTTCCCCACCATGTGTTTCAAAAGCATTGAAAAGAACCTTAATGGCCTTTGGGGAGTATTCTGTCTCCTTGATGCTTATGGTTTTTTCTCATTAAAGTGAGTGCATGCAGAAAAGGCTACACTATTGCTTTTTACACAAGAAAGTAATATTGGAAAAGGAGGAAATGTATCAGAGTACTGGCAGGGGGAAGCTGGAGGTGTACACCACAAAAAACTGTAAACACATTTCATATACTGTATGTTAAAAATTGGCACTGGTTTTAATCAAAAGGAAATGATGAATCTCATTTCTTAAAATAATTGCAATGCTTCTGTCACTTGCAAATGATTCTTGGGAGACAAAAATGTGTTATGTTTTATACAACAACCAAAATCCATGTGAAAAGCAAAAGAATATTACTGCTGAATTAATTTCTGAATTTCATTATCTCTTTTTCAAAATGCCTGTACCCACAAAGGTCTAAAATGAACTCTAGAGATGAAACTCATTAGTCCTTTACTATTGATCAGTTTAATATGTTAGGATTAGCAAAAAACGATCTCAGCTAAGGAAATGAGAGACCTCTTAATGTCACTAAATCTCAAAGGAAACTTTATAACTTAGTATCTTTTGAGCTTTAGTGACATTAAGAGGTCTCTCATTTACCTGCCCATTGAAGTGGTACCTATTTATCTACTAGGAGCTGGGACAGAGATGGAAGCTCACTCCATCATGTAGCACTGCTGACCTTCCAGTTGTCAAGTTCAGCATCTTAACCACTGAGCCATCAGAGTTACAGTGGTACCTTGCTTAAAGAGCATAATGTGTTCCACAGGACTGCTCTTTAAGCAAGTTTGCTCTTTAAGCGAAACACCATTGTAAGTGACCAATTGTGACTTCTGGTGGGGTGGGTGGGTTTGTGAACACCAATTTAGTTGTTAAGCGAGTTTTTGGTTGTTTAGTTGTTAAGCGAGGCAACCATTCAGAGAATTTTAAGCGAGTTAGTCTCTAAGCGAGGCACTCTTTATGCGAGGTTTTACTTAAGTATATATGCATGTACAGTATATAATTGAGAACTTTTTCATTACTTACAACAAGCTTACACAATGATCAAAGAATGATGGAGATACATTTTAATCCACAATGGGACTTTAGAATGCTATACTGGCAAATATTTTAGATAACTGATTTTTAAATAGCCAAAAAATTGATTTCCAACTGGATCATAACTCTTGACCTGTATTGAGATAACTATGGCATAACCTAGATATGTGTTTCCAAACTAAAAAACAGATGAACTTCTCCAGCATCACTATTGTTAGTGGTTACATTCAGATGTATCAGGTAAGTCCTTTGGGTTCAGATAAGTTGTACAGTATATTGAAAACCTGTGTCTGTCTGATTGAGGTGAACAAGGAGACGTTGAAATCAACACTGATGAAAAAGTTCAATTTTGAACTTGAATCCTGTTGAGTATTTGTTAACAATTTGTCTTGTGAGTATCTGATAAAACAGAGACAGGTCTGATGGGGTATTTTGAAAAACTGATGTATTTATCTTCAACTTTCCCATAAAAGGAAAACACTAGAGTGGGGAGAGGATGGAAGGGGTATTGTTTTATTACTACCTTGGTTAATGTAATTAATGCATTCTCTGGGACATTTCATACAGTGAAAATTACTTTAACTGAAATGTGGTTTCCCATAGGAATGCATTGAAAACCAAATAATGCACTCCTGCTGATCAGGGGTTCTGGGAATTGAATATCATGACAGATGGAGTGCCAAGATTGCTCTAGGCCAGAAGATAAGCATAATCCTTTTTGAAAACCTCTATATTGCTCTACTCAAAACATCTTACATGTGTTCATTGAAACCTGATAGGCCCAATTCTGTAGAAGAGGACAATTATCCCTGCAAATTTAATCCAGTTTTGCGAAAATTAACAAAATAGTATACTGTTGCCTACTGAGTCATATGACTTAGGGTGCAATAGAGAAATGCCTGTAAAAATTACATTGTTTGTGTAACTGCAAACAAGATTTCAGCCAAACTGTGGTCAACTCAGTCCCATGTACTGTAAATCTCAATTGGGGAAGAGTCAATATTTCGATTTACTATAGCTTTAGGGTTCCCGGAAATCAGGAAGCATGAGACACAACCCTTGCTGTTCTCTCTGCATTCCTATAACATATCCAAAGTCACTCTCCAATCACATTTTATGTTATTAAAAGCAGAGGGTGCTGCTTTCAGTCAATCACACTGGCTCTTTAGTGTGGAAACCCTTTAGTGCAGAAACATCCTTAGGACACTCATTTAGAATCCCACTGGCACTTATTTTGATGAGCTCAGAGACGTAGGAACCCATTCAGTTCTGCCCTCCTGGTGTTACTGCACATTCTCTTTGATCTCATTCGAATACTTTCCTGTGTCTAAGATTTAACCCAATATGAGCTAAATATTGGCACTTACACAGAAGGCTCTTTACCACTTGAAAATGGGTCTTGGGAGGAATTATAGTTCTGGAAATAAATAAATATTTCTGTTGACTTTTTGGCTGATTGTTTCTCCAATACATAGTATCTCTTTACATCTGTTCTATTTAGGGCTGCAGACAGGTTGAGCAAATGGCTAGATGCTTTAAAAATGGTGTGTGTGTGTGTTAATCACATTTGATTATTATTTTTTAGCCAACAGCTTTCCATGCTGTTAAACCATCAAAAGCAATTTAACCTACGTGTGGTGAAATGCTGGCCCTCCAAATGTTAGTTGGCGACACTCTGGTTTGCCATTAAATTGTTTACTTTTTCAAGGTCTGACTATAATTTCCATGGGCATTGTACCAAAGTGTCTAAGACTGCTAGAAGCTGAACTATAACAACTTAGAGGCACCAGATTCCCTCCACTTCACCTAACGGAAGTTCAACTAATTAAGCCAGAAAAACCACTCATTGAATCTATTCTCTCAATTTGCATATGTCACAGCTTTCTGTGCCAGCATCCTCTTTTGACCTAGTTCTGTCTATCATTTATCCTGATTAAAAGTTCTCAAGAACTCAAATCCTTGCTCTGTATTTTACTAGTCCTAGTAAATGTACTATGTACTGTGGAATATTAAGAAGTATTTGTCCTTAATACTTAGTTTCAGCAATTACAGTTTCTGTTTACTGAATGAATGTTTTCGGCTTCTGAACTGATCTTTGCATGTCCAATTAAGCTGTGCAGTAAAGAAAAGCACTGTTCTTTAAATGGGTGCAATAAGGTTATGTAAATACTATTGAATTGATTTGCATTAAATTTTTAATTTTAAACCAGAATTAACCCACTCTCAGCGGATAGGGAAGTAGTCTGAACTGATTTGTTTTGGGGTTTGTGTAGATATACTGTACTCTATATTTGTATGTTTCTATCCTAGGAGGGGGAAAAATCTGAATATGAACTGATCTGTAGTGCCATCAACTTTGGGAATATGATAGATCTTCAGTTTGTAGTCAAAGCTTCTATCAGGTTTTTTCTTTCTTTCTGTCTGTGCAGGGAATCATACTCAGGGTGAATGTTTATTGGGGTGTCAAAGATGTTTCTTTATTGTGTCCATTTACTACCCTGACTTGCTCAAATCAGATTGATGAATGTTTGGCACCCACCCACTCTGGAATATATAGACATAACCACAGCAAGAATAATAATGGTTCTGCAAATGATGGCCAGTAAAATGGAAGTAGAAAATGGCAGTGGGTGGAAGAAAGAGTTCTATTTGAACTTATCCAATCAAAGCCTGCATAGGCAAGCCAACCAGTCATCTCATGTTCTCTCATATGTACAAGTTTTAATGAAGATACAGTGTAGTTACTTAAATGAACAAGCAAGAAAATCCTGGAACAGGCCTAGTCTAATATATGCCACCCTCCTCTTGACAAGTCTGGATGTGACATGGCTGCTTGAGTAGGTGGACTGAGAATAAACAAGAGTGTAGTGAGAACAACCTTAAGTCTCACCTGATCTCAGTACTTAAGAGCATCCGGAGAGATTTTGGTTTTCATCAGGACTCCAGCTATCTATCCTCATCTGCTTCCTTTTTTTCCTTTCTTTACTTCAGCAAGGGGTACTAAGTTTTTTTCGTTCACGTTTCAGAATGTTAATGCCCAAATGCCAGAATAGATTTGCAGAGAAACCTTGACCAACATTGTTTGTTTATTTATTTATTTGGATTTCTATTGCTGCCTCCTTGCTGAAGTGACTCCGGGCGGCTCACAATCAGCATAAAAACATTCAAATATAAAACATCAAATATAAAACTGAGGCTTTTTGAACTACCCCATATCTGTTCTGGTAAAGTACAAATGTCTCTGGTCTGCCTTGTTTTGACACTTGCTTGTGAACTTTACTTTTAAATATACAGTGGTACCTCAGTTAAAAAGCATAATACGTTCCACAGGATTGCTCTGCTCTTTAAGCAAAACACCATTGTCAGTGACCAATTGTGACTGGGGTGTGTGTGTGCGAACCCTGATTTAGTTGTTAAGCAAGTTTTTGGTTGGTTGTAGTTGTTAAACGAAGCGACCATTCAGAGAAAATTCTGCTCTTTAAGTGAGTTAGTCTCTAAGCAAGGCACTCTTTATGCGAGGTTTTACAGTAATATCATATACAGGTAATTGATTGAATCCAGAGTTTCTCTTACCTCAATGAATGGGTCTGTCTGCTCTATTTATGAGAATTTTGGATCACAGAAATCTGTCTCACACTGTGTATAACTATAATAACCATGCTTAGGCTCATAGAAGATCACAACAGAATGTTAGTAAAGAAATGGCCAATGAATTCATGCTACTGAATGTCTTGGTATGATAGGAATGGAAATTAACATAAATGAGCTTGTTTCACCAGGGATAGTCCGAGGACACAGCAGCAAAATGGACACAGCAGACATTCCTCTTAGTGTGGAGCTGCCTATAACTTAATGAGCCAGGGCAGGATGAGGACCTTGCCGCCCCTCCCCCTGTGCCCACCCCCAGTGGCGTCGCGCAGTCTTCAGCCGCCGGGGGCGAAGAACAAACTCGCCGCCGCCCCCCCAGCTCGCCGCTGCCGCCGCCCCCTCCCCCTGACCCAGGCAGATGGCGCCCCCCAGGCAGAAGGCGATCGCTCGCGCGTGCAACCCGTCCTCTCGCTCGCTGGCAGCGGCTTTCAGGGGGCGCGGCAAACTGTCCCCTCCCCACCCTTTTGCTGGCGAGAGCCCGGCTTGCGCTTCGCCGCTTCCAGGCGAGGAGGAGAAAAAGTGTTTTTATTTTAAGCGGACAATTCAAGGAGGGGCCCGGCTGGCCGTCGGGGGCTGTCCTGGCGGCGGGCCGCGTGCGCGCGCACGCTGCCCACCTCCTCCTGCCCAGCCAGCCACCAGGGGCTCCTCGCCACGGCGCCACCCACCCCCGACGAGCGCCCCGTCTCACGGCAAGTTGGGTGGGTGAGTGGGCGGGCGGAGGCGAGCAGCGTGCGCGCGCACGCGGGCCGCCGCCAGGACAGCCCCCGACGGCCAGCCGGGCGGGCGAGTGGGCCGCTCCTTGAATTGTCCGCCTTTTAAAAAACCCTTTTTCTCCTCCTCGCCTGCAAGCGGCGAAGCGCACGTGGGGCGCTCACCAGCAAAAGGGTGGGGAGGGGACATTTTGCCGCCCCCTGAAAGCCGCTGCCCGGGGCATTTGCCCCCCCCGCCCCCCCCACGCTACGCCACTGCCCACCCCAACATATTGTATTGTAATGTAATGTAATGAATTGTCTGTAAGCCGCTCTGAGTCGCCATGGCGAGTGGGCGGCAATATAAATTTGAACTAATAACTAAATAAAATATTTGGTTCTTGAAGCAACAACAACAAATCTTACAAGTGTCCGTCACTCCCCGTGACAGTAAAATACTATAGCAAAATACTAAGTGTGTGTTTTAACACAAACCTTTAAAAGAAATAATAAGAACTGTTACTTGCAAATATTTCAAAAATGTGAGGAACAGAACAATGAACAAATGTTCAGACCAATGTTTCCCAACCTTTGGTTTTTGGACTTCAGTTCCCAGAAGCCTAAGTCAATTCCCCAAAGCAAAGGTCAGCCAATGTACTGACTTAGGCTTCTGGGAATTGAAGTCCCCTTGTGGGGCATGTGCTGGTCTAGATGTACTGCATATAATGTATGACATATGTAGGTAAAGTGGCAGCTATATTTATCTATACTGTGTCCGTCTAACCAATAATAATGATGTCCAAAAGCAAATTCAGCATTAGCAGAATGTAATTAATTTTAATTATATACATGATATAAAACATAATATAAATGATAAAAGATGATGACTGGGACAGTAACGAAGGAAACAGAAAAAATTATCAAATGTAAGGTTGTGTCACTGGAGACCAAGATCATCCACACTTGTCTTCCCGATCACCATGTATGAGTGTGAAAGTTGGATAGCAAAGAAAGCTGGCAGAATAAAATGACTCATTTCAAATATGGTGCTGAAGGAGAGCTTTGCAAGTACCTCAACTGCCAAAAAGACAGGCAAGTCCCAGAGCAAGTCAAGCCTTTACTCTGTCCAGAGGCAAAAATGATTAAAGTGAGACTGTAGTAATGTGGGCATATCATAAGAAGGCAAGATGTTCTGGAAAAGTCAGTCATGCTGAGAAAGGTGGAAGGCACCAGGAAAAGAAAATGACCAAATGAGATGAATTGATTCCTTAAGGCACAGGTATCCAAACTACGGCCCATGGGCCGGATCCAGCCCTTGATGCCAAGTCATCCAGCCTGTGCCACCCTTGTTGCTCCTGACATGGGCCAGATGAATTGGTGTCAGGGGCCAGATCCAGCCAACAGGCTGTAGTTTGGGCACCCCTGATTTAAGCAGAGAAAATGGCAGCCTAAAATCTACCTTGCCCTGTTGCAAAACATATCTGTTGCAAAGCAGATTGCAAGCTGCTTTTTACTTCCGCTTCTGGTAGAACCATATAACTGCCCCACCACCCCAAAAGTTTGGGCACCCATGCCTTAAGGAAGGCCACAGACTATACCTTAAAGGAGCTGAACAGGTCTGTTGAGGAAAGGGCATTCTGGAGATCCCTAAGTCACAGGGTAGCCATAAATCAGAGACAACTTGGATGGCATGTAACAACAAAAAAAAGTATAGACCAGGAGTTCTCAACCATTTTAAGCCAGGGACCGAGTCATGCTCCATCCGACAGCTTCAGGGTCCAGATGGCCATTTTGCCCTTCCTCCACCACATGGCACTTACTGATGTGGTGGAGGCAGTGGGAGGGCCGCATGAAATTGTTGCAAGTTGAGAATCCCTGGTATAGACTGCAATAATGTCTACACATTCCATATTTTTCAAAACCTATCTATATATGCACTTTTGATCACCCATTTTTTGTTAATATGAATGTCAAAATAAAATCATGTATTCAATAAAGCTAGTGAGCTTTTTCAATCATGAGTACTTACAGAATCATACTTCTCTCTCTCTCTTTTTTTTTTTGATAGACCCAGCCCTACTGTTAATTAGCACATTTCAATGTGACAATCAATGCATTTATTTCAGACTCCTCCTCAAACTTCCTTTCAAGCTGCCTCCCGGTATTTATGAAAGATAAGAAACATGATGCGCTGCAAGAGTACACCACCACAGCTAATCCCGGAAGACTCAAATAGGATGATAGGATTAAAATATATACTTAGCTCACTGGCTTGAAATTAGCATCATTCACATCCTCTACACTACTCCTTCTCAGATGTTGAATGGTATATAGCCAAAACCATACTATCCATAAAGAAGTCTGCATCCATGGGTTTGGGGAATCCCTGATGTGCAAAAGGAGGGGGGGAGAGCTCCAATTATGCTCAGATGGCTCTTTGTAGGGGAAATGCGAACTATCTATGGCTTCCACATAGGACTGTATAGCTATTTCATTAATGAACACTCAGAAAATAGAAAGATAACAGCTTAGTTAACAGACAGTGAGGCAAAAAAAATCTAATTCAGTTAAGTTAAACTTGGAGGATTTAAATAAATACATTTATACATATACATACATGCACAAGACAAAATGCATTGCTTCTCTCCAAACCTCTCAATCAGAGATGGAGAGGAAAAATCAGGAGTTAAATAATGGATTGAATTTTACTGCCCCCCCAAGCAGACAAAATTTTAACTCTCTATGGATAGAGAGTTAAAAAATTGTCTGCTTGAGTTAGCTGATTCCAATAGAGCTTTTCAAGGAGGGGGGAGGAGTAAATTTAATCAATTATTTAATTCCTAATTTTTCCTCTCCATCTCTGTTTGAGAGGTTTGGAGAGAAGGAATCACTACATGAAGTTTTGCAAACCCCATTGCCCACTCATTCATCAAAGGCTTTCTTTCCCCCACCTCCCTACCCTCCCTTATAATTTCATCTCCCTCTCCTTCTGCTTTTTAACTTACAGATTCCCAAGTGGATCCCAGCAATAATCTTAGGAAGTCTAAATTTAGGTTTCTGGGACACATAAGGAGTTTCTGTGTGATATCTAATGTGGCGCACAGGAAAAATAAAATAAACAAGCACCACTCACTTCTATGCTATTCTTACAACCTTGTGATGGCGAACCTTGGCACTCCTGCTGATCTGGGCTTCTGAGAATTGAAGTTCAAGAACACCTGGAGTGCAAAGGTTCACCATCACTGTTATAACTTACTGTGTTTAAAATGTTTTGACTTGGTACTAAGAGGCATTTTATTTACTGTTCTTTAAAATCCATACATATTAACTGCTATTATTGATCCCTGGGATAGAGAGTGTATGTCAGGAGCTGGATCAGAAATGTTTTTGCACTCTTCAGCTTCATAATTTCCAGGGAGGTCACAGCAGAAAAGACAGCAGCATCTGAAGTCTCAGAAAGAGACAAGCCACTGAAAAATAGCATGATTCCACAAACTGACCTCTTACATGTCCCTGTGATGTGTGACATAACTGGGCAACACACCACAATGTATTATGTGTTTAAACACACTCATTTCTTCCATGCAGCTCACCTTAAGCGAATCAGCCCTATACTGTACACAAGGCACAATCCTATAATCTCTTTCAACCCTAACACTCGTTGTTGACTTTACTGGACAGATGGTTACATAATCATGTTCAGATCTCTGATTCATGATGACACATATGTGCTTTTGGGGTGTGGTTGCACTGTAGATCTCTTTTTAAATTGGCCTACCAATACGATTCAGAAATATCTTCTGTTTTACTTATTTAGGCTATAGGGAAACTTTAAAAAGAAATGGAAAAAAATATAAATATCATGTGTAACAATGTACGTTCTTGCTTTTACTACCTAAAACCTTGAAAGGAGGAAGCTGAAACATAGTGGAGTTGTTGAGTTCAGCGGAAGGTAAAGACATAACATTACCCAGAGCTTTAAAACTTCTAGGAATTTCACAGCCTTGGAATTGGGGAATTCTGAGAGTTGTAACTCAGAGATATAATTTCTCCACTGCAAATCTACAAAAAAGAAACTATAGTTTGGTTCCTTTCATTACAGACCCTCCATCTATGATGGGTACTGTTGCTCCTGAAATGAGGGACTTTTCATAGTTTTATTATATGGATAACTTCCCTATGGCGGTCCGCTTGACAGATGTTCTTTTTATCTTCTTAGGGGTCTTTCAAATACCACATGATCTAAAATAGGCCACTTTTTTACCCCTACCCCCTCTGTGACTTTCCGTGACCTTTGACCTACACCCCTTACCCCTAAATCACGTGGTTTCTCCGTTTTCCCTGATTTGAAGCGAAATGGCAGAAGCATGGCTGACCTGGAGCTTGAGGATGCCTGCCACCCGACCCCCAGACTCCCACCTGGCTGGGGGGTGGGTTAAGAGCCACGACGGCTTGAGTGGCAGAGGTTGTCCTGCCTGAGGACGCCTGCCACCCCACCTCCGGTCTCCCAACTGCCTGGGGAGAGGGTTAAAATCCATCCTGGCTCGGGTGATGGAGGATGGTCCTGCGTGGAGCCTGAGGACTTTTCGATAATTTTGGAGTCACGTGACTTCACACCGAATCCCCCTCCCCCATGACTTTCCATGACTTTTGGTTGACCCCCTCCCCCTTAAAATGGTCACATGGTATTTGAAAGACCCCTTAACTGTTATAATATTTTCCCTCAAATGCTGGTTGTTTTTAAAAGAAGCATTGTATTTAATATGCTACTAGTTATACTTACTATTTTGTTTTAATATATATGTTTTGGTAAGGCTCCCTTGGACGACATTGAAGAGTGGAGCAAAAATACCTAAAATAAACAGACAGCTTTTTCTCATTTATGGTTTCCAAACAGATTATAGACTGTGCTCATGTTTACTCCAGTGCTCAGAAGCTCTGAGAAAAAGCCAGGTTGTGCTGTTGACTACCAGTCAATCTCATAAGAACATAAGAAGAGATATGCTAGATCAAACCTAAGGTTTATCTCACTCAATATTTCTGTCATGGTGAGCCAGATGCTTATGGAAAGATCACAGCAGTGTATTAATGCAACAGCACTGTGCTAGCTCTCAGATTTTCCATTCCCTGGAATATGGAATCACATTCCCCTCTCATAAGCTATAGTAACGATTACTCCATCTTATGCTAATGAATTGCATTGTTAACTATGTGCTGTGCAAATAAACAGTCACTTTTATTTGTCTAAAAGCTTCCACCATTCACTTTTAATGGATGGCTCTATGTATATTCTTCATACAAAGCATATATGTATATCTGGCATAGTATCTGCACCATGTATCATTTAATACATTTCTATAATATTCCTTCTTCATACTGTGCCTGAGTTGTGCACTTTACTGCTACAGACTGTTGGAGAATGAAATTGGAAAGGTGAGATTTGAAATCCCTCCCCCAAGACTATTAATAATGAGATTGGATAATTTTCCTTCACAGTGTCCAACTCCATGTCCAATCTCATCCATTCTCACAGGAAGGTGTGGTCCCATTACGTCTTTTACAAATGCAAGCTTGGTTCTTGAGACAAAGAGATGGTCTCCCTACTCTCAAGCTGGGTGAACTGTTCTGCCACTGGTGGCTGAGGGATGGCTACTTGACAAGCAATATCTGTAGGAACCTGAGCTGGCAGCAGGCAGGGGTGTGGGCAGGAAGGGCAAAGCATGGAAAAGTCATCTGCATCGAAGAAAGAGGACATATGGGGAAAGGCAGAAGAGAGTTGGGCACCCACCCTCTATATGGCCACAGAGGTAAAGGGTGGGGGTGGGGAGGCTTCAGCAATGCATCTGTTTGTAGCAGCACCCATCCTGACCCACCTTCAGCACTGGAGGGGCAAGCTGTGGTTGGTGTGCCAAGGAAAGTGCCAAGGTGAGCAGAGCTACAAAGTTTATATCTCTTATATTTACTGGTCCTTTCTTAAAAGAACATACTGGGACTCATCCTCCCTGCTTGCTTCCCAGGGCTCTGAGGGACTACAGTAAGGACAACTAGAGTCAGTCTCAAAATGGCAGGCTATGCTCTGAGTGAAGCAGTGATGGGATGTAACAGGTTCTCACCAGTTCGCCAGAACTGGTAGTAACTTTTCCCAGTGTCCCGGAGAATCGGTAGCAGCTTTGGGGGGGAACCACCTTCGGGGCTTACCTTTTCACTGTGCGTGGGTGGGTGTATTTTAATGTAATTTCTATTTTTAAATTTAATTTATTTAATTTATTTACAGGTTTATGTTGTGGGTGGGTGGCTTGAGGTGTGTGTGTGCTTATTGAACAACAAAAAATATTATTATTATCTTTGGCCCCGCCCACGATGTCATGACATCATGATGTTAGCTCCGCTCACACTGTGATGACATCACGGTGGGGTAGTAAATTTTTTGACATCCCACCACTGGAGTGAAGGGAATTCAGGCCGCAGGAGACACTGGGGGAGAAAGCAGTTGGGGTAATGCTGTACTTTTAATAAATACTGCTTGGAGCAACAACACCAAGATGGAGCCCATGGAATCATTGCTGGGGATTGCCCCACTGCCGGCCCGACAGAGGAGGCGGCCAGCAGGCACCAGTATGATCTACCTCTCTCTCTCTCTTTTTAGCTGTTGAAGGGACTTTCAATGAATACACAACCATAAAATGGCTTCTGCTTTCTTCGTTGCTGTTTGGTGTGAGTCTGTGCATTTCAAAGCCAGGATTCTGTCACCACCACCACCACCACCACCACCACCTCAGCTGTTGGAGACTAGAGATTCCAGAATGAAGAGGGAAACAGGACTAAACCTTCTGCAGACATTCAGATGAGAGAAAGATTAGCACTAGCCTTTCATCTTATTTCTGGGCCAATAACTGAACAAATAGGGAAAAGGAGGGGGGATCCCATAGTGCATTTTGTGTGTCTGCCCTAAGAAGTTTTTGTAGTTTGGATTGTTTTATTCACACACAAAGCCAGCAAGACAGTGAAACCATAAAAGGAGTGGCAGAAACAGTAGAGGAAGAGTAGATGGGCAGAGGCAGGACCAGAGCAAAGAAAGAACCAGAGGAAAGAAGGCTGCATTCCAGTATAGTCACACCCTGATTTGATAACAGGCAGTTGAACAAAGAATGGAACTATGTAAGTAATTTATAATGATTGAATAAAGAAAGTGATTAAACTAAAGGTGTTCAGAAAGCTGAGCACTGGGTAAGTATACTGAGCATAATTAGACTTTAGGCTGCTAAAATTAATTAATGCTTTAATGGAAGTTGTCTGGTGTGATGCTAATGAATTTGCTTTTTCTCCTCTACAGGGATCTTTGCTTTTACATTACTCTTATGAGTCTATGGACTTCTACATTGGATTACATTAGTTATGGTACATTAGCTGTGACTTATCTGAAATAAACATTGAGAATAAAACCAACCAGGCGAACAACACAAGAGTTTTAAAGAGACAAGACATGTGGGCCACATCTGGACTGTATAAAGCTATCCATTACAAGGAGCTTTTGCTTTTTATGGAGAAAATGAAGGAAGAGATAGCAAAACTAGGTTAGTGTTCATTAGGTACAATAATTGCTTTGTTAATTAGCCAAAACCATATTCTATATGCACCAAGAAGAAAATCACACTATGTTCCATTTGTCCTAATGGTTCACGATGTCAAAAATACTACCAGTTGCTCAGGTCATAATGAACAAGAGAACATCATTATCAATTTGCAGATATTGATGGAAGACAAACAAATGTTACATAAATTGTTAATCAGAAGGAGTTTAGCACATCATAAATATTGGAATCTCAATTCATGTTATCAGTACCCAAGTAAATGTTATCATACAATACTGTGTAAAATATGCTATGATCCAGGAACTGATAGAAGATTTAAAAATCAATTTCAAACTGTCATAGAAACAAATTTTGGAGGCCTTTTCTTTGGTGGCACCCTCACTATGGAAAAAGCACCCGTGGGAGATTCACAAAGCTCTGTCTCTCTTTGTCTTTTGAAAATAAACTAAAGCTCTGATATTCAGAGAAACTTTTGGATAGAACCACTCTTATGCTTTCTAAGTTATAGTTTATTGCCTGCTATATTGTTGTTATTTTGATATTTTATTCTGTTTTCTTTATTTGATTGTTATTTGATATTCTATGTTTTAACCCATGTTAACTGCCCAGAGTAGCCATTATGCTAGATGGGTGGTATAGAAATATAATGAATAAATCAATAAAATTAAATTTTGATTATGTCTTATCTTAGAATGGGGTGTTATGGCAGGATTATAATAATACTGTGTCATACAGTATATGTAAAAACATACTACTATATTCTTAGTATTGATGTGGAATTATTTATTATGTTTTCATTTTGAATATTTTCTTAGCTCTGCTTTCTTTCTCATAATCCTTCTGCTTTACAGTTTACTCAGTGTTCAGTCCAGAAAACATTTCACCCATCTCTTTCTAGCCAAATAGGAAGTAAGCTCCATTCCCAACTACCAGCCAGAAAGTACCTTGAAGTAAAAGACAAAAGACGGATAATATAATCTTCACTATAATGCTAACAATCATATAATAATCACAGAAAGGACCACAACTTGGCTTCTGTGTTGTAAAAGTCTGCAAAAATGTTATCTGTTAGGGAGCGCTGACAGGGACACACCAAGCCAAGCAGAGGGGACAAGGATTGAGGCGGAGGTGGAGACAGAGGTGGCGGAGGCAGTGGCAGAGGCTGGAGCAAGGCTGTGGGCTAGATGATTTGGTGCCATGCGCCGGATTTGCCCCATTGGCCATAGGTTAAGGATCCCTGGCTTAAGGTGATGAAAATTGCCATTCAACACCATTAGGAGGGAGTATAGATTTGCTATTAAGATTGAATCCACAACATGTCTTTCCCCTTGAGTCTTTATTAGTCCTTATTACTTGTCTTATTAATTTATGCATGTTTCCTTCTTCTGTTGGCTTTTCTCCTTAGTGATACCACACAAAGGAGAACATTATGCTATCTTCCAGAAAGTATAGTGTGATTCGCATTTCCTATATGACAACATGAGGGGGGAAAATAAATAAATTAGGACTTCTCCATCCTCTAACATGGATGTTAAAATCACTACATTAAAACTATGCTCTCTCCCTTCTCTGCTTAGACTAATCTCGTGTTTAGAAGAAAGATGGCAAAATTAAACAAATATGCCTTAGGGATGTTTAATGTACATTAGACTCTAACACAATCTTCCCTGCCATCTCCACAAAGATTGAGGGGAAACACAATGCCAGCGTAATAGTTCATCCCACAATTATTCTTACTGAAATGCACTGAAGGAAGCAAAAATGAAATGAGGCCAGCCAAAGCAACCTCACCAACTTCTCTGTGCAGACAAAATACAGAATGACAGAACTGGAGACAAGCTGGAGGCGACCAATGGCTACTTGTAAGGCAGGCGAGCACGTGTTCTGCCTATTAGATTAATTCATAAAAAGAGGCACTTGGCATCTCTTCTTCAAAAAGGATTTTAGGATTCAAGAGCTGCATGGCTTGAAGGACTGAGAACACAATAAAACTGTGGTGAGTTATAAAAAGGACACTTTGGAGGGAGGGCAAGGAATTATGGAACATGACATTGAATTGCAAGAAACATGCATAAAATGTCCTACTTCCACAATGTACACTGCTGAGGGGTATTGCCTAGGTTCAAATGTAAAGTCTGTATTCTGAGGCAGAAAATCAGATTTAAAAGATATTTCTCATTTTAGTGAAATAGCCTAGGAAAGGACTGGATCCTTCTAATTTTCTATGAATACCCATTCTCTTTTAGAAGAAAGAGTTTACGAGATTAAGTGGAGGCAAGTAGTGGTCTGCAAATGTCTATATAAGTTGTTATGTAGAACAAACCTAATTTTGGCTGCTTGAGAGAACTGGACTGAAAATATTTTTTTTTTCAAAGATAGAAACTGAAGTGAAGCCAGTCTGACTAAAGCCCAGGAGAAATGTCCCAATGGCTAGAACTGTCCAATAATCAAATGGACTGGCTCAGAAGGTAGCAAACATTCATCTCCTCAAGGTATCTACGAGGATATTGGATATCCCTCTATCAGAGATGCCATGCTTGCACAGAATATTTCAAAACCAATATTTAACAGGGGAAAAGTCCATTCCAAGTCATTTATTCTGCCAGTAAATCCTCGAAAATTCACTTTTATGAATTACAGCTCTCAGACCTCTGCCAGCCAGCATGGCTGTAGTCCAAAATAACTAATTTTTTTCTCAACCTCTTAAGCATTTACCACTTCTGGTAAATGGCTATGGTCTATTTTTAGTAAAAGATATTGTGTAGAAAGCATTCTCCCGGCAAACTATAACTATGGTGGTTGTACTCCTAGGATCACCAGAGGGATAGAATGAACCTCCATTGCCCAGATGAAATCCGAATGCCTAGTAAGGTTGCCAAGTCAACAGAATCCCATTCTCCAAGATTTCAGCATCCAAACTTGAGATCGAGATCAATGCTTCTGATGCTATGGACCAAGGCAGGCAAGAGTTGAGGGAAACTGATACCACCTGGGAATGACTGGACATGGGTACTTAGGTTTTGAAGAAACCTAACATACAGAAAGAAAACTCTCATCTCCATTGCTGCCCACACTGAGATTGGCCTTCCCACCTGGAGACTTGGAGAAAGTGTAGCTACTCCTTGTGACTTCAGCTGGGATTTTGAACTCTGGCAACATTAGACTTGCATTCCTCAAACTATCATATCAGCTCATAGGATGTTCAGAATGCTAGAGGTAGAGACAAAAGTTTGAAATATTTGTAGCAAGTGTAGTTTCCTCTTTTGAAGTAAGTTGTGATGTGTGTTATGTGCCATCTTCCTGGAACCCATTTACATCTACACTGATAGGGATTTCAAGGTAAGTGAGGAGTGGTTTTAGCAGTTCCATCTTACCCCATGACTTTCCATGTCCCAATGGGGATTCAAACCAGGTCCCCAGAGTCCTAATCTGTCATTGTATCTACTATACCATCTTGGGTATCAATTATGAAGCATACACATTATTTTACAAATGGTGTATCATGAAAAGATACCCAGGAAAAGACCTTCAAGTTATACTTCTTATTTAAAATATCTTCTTTTATATGGGTATGCAGCTGTAATTTTCTATAATAGAAGGGATTCATGCAGCAAGGCAACCAACCACATTTGATATTTGCAGTCATTTTCAATTTTCTCCAAACACTTTAGAATAAGATGTCCAGAGCAAGGAGCAAAGCAAATGCTGCTCTGTGGCAGCTTGTTTCTCTTTTGCTCAAGGTAATGTTCCCATCCTTTAATCAAAATAAATCATCCAATTTGAGATGATTGGAACAGCTGAGAAACTGTCTTTTTCAGTTCAGCACAGCTAAACCAGAAGAGGCAATAAATTTAGAGGAAGATTATGTTTCTATACACCCAGTCATGTTTTATTTGCCAGTCTGGAATGCTCCATCAAGAAAATCTAGGCTGGCCATTTCCTGTGTCTTTCCACTAGAAGGTAAACACTGCTTTTAGTCCAGTTGGCATTTTGCAGGCTGCTAAGGATAGAGCAGCATCTTTACCAATACTGACCTGGGGCAGATGAGGACTTTGTGTTCCAAAAGGGCTCAGGACCAGAAAGTGACTTGTGAAGCAAGATCAGTGTACTGGTGTCAAGCTCCAATGTGGAAGGCAGATGAAAGGCCACGACATTATATTTGCAGGACAGTCTTCATGGCTGATCACCATGATGATTGCCAATATTCAGAATCGGATATGGCACAAGGAGGAGGAGAATGGGGCAAGTAATGAGTCAGCTATGACATGTTTTCAATTGTTTTTAATGGAACTTCCAATCCAGTTTAAATATTTAATACTGTTTCATGTTTCCATTGTATTTTTTAAATCTTACATTTCTGAAGTCCTGTAAAATCTGATGGTATAAAAAGGAGGTCCATATATAAGACCTGATGATCTCTGGCATTTATGTGCTTCTTGGAAATATAGGAAGGGATTTAATCAGGGCTTAGGGAGCCTTCAGATGTTTTGGACTATAACTTCCAGAATCCCTTACCATCTTAGGGCTGCTGAGAGCTGAAATCCAAAAGTAATTTGAAGTCCAAAGCTTTCCAGTTGTACAGTAATGGTGAATGGTGCACTAACACCATACAGTTCTACCTCGCTTAAAGAACATAATGCGTTCCACAGGATTGCTCTTTAAGCGAGTTTGCTCTTTAAGTGAAGCACCATTGTAAATGACCAATTGTGGGGGGGGGGGATTGCGAACCCCGATTTATTTGTTAAGCGAGTTTTTGGTTGGTTTTATTTGTTAAGCGAAGCGAACATTCAGAGAAAATCCTGCTCTTTAAGCGAGTTATTCTTTAAGCGAGTCGCTCTTTATGCGAGGTTTGACTGTATTTTTATTATACTGTGTATCTTATGGTCTTTCTCCCGTGAATGGCCCAGAGAATTTTGGCTGCACAGGGATATAGACATTGGCCAGAATCTTTCTGGTGTTCACTTGTTGGTGTAACTTACTGTGGCTAATTGAAGCTGACTGGCAAGGTCTGAAAGACTGCCTTAGTCACATGTTCAGTTGTGCACTTGACTATTTTTTTATTATTATTATTAAATTCAAATTTATATGCCGCTCTCCTTGTCGAAGCAACCCAGAGCGGCTATGCAACTGAAACATGCCCCCAGCACCTTGTTGATTAGGCACAATCAGCAACAGCAAGTTATGAGATCTTATATGAACATCATTAGGAATTGGGCCATTTTATGGATGGATGGATTTGATTTATATGCTGTAAATAAATAAATAAGTAGGATCAAGACTCACAGAAAGGCATAAAAAACAATATATATCCATAGTAGTAAAGTGAAAATATATAAAAAGATCCATGTATTCCATATGAGGACTTGATTAGTGAACTCAAAACTACAAAGAAAAACCAGTAAGAAATTATGATGTCTATACAGCAGAGAGCTCTTGGCAGAAACAACTTCTTGAAACTTTGGAAAAAGGCCCATTTATCATCCATCAAAACAGTGTGTTTGTAAACTTGTAATAGTGGCCTGCAACATATGGACTCCAGATCATACTCGGTTCAGAATGATGATGAAGAATAGAAGAGAGGCATGAAAAGCACTGAAAATCTCAAACCAAACGTGGAGGAAACAACTGTGGAAACAATATTGGATTCCAATATTTCCATGTTATTTGGAGAAAAGCAGAGGGTTAGATGTAGCCCTGAGGATCCCATAAAACCCTTGAGGCAGGCCTGGGAGACCTCTCTTTCCAGCTCTAGGTATCTCCCATGTACAATGAATATGTGTTTAGTTCAAAAGCTTTCATTGAGAACAATCAAAGCCTTTTAAACAAACTGGTGTGCAATGCGTAGATGTGGCATGCACGTGAGTTTGTGCACGCACAGCTCAAGAATGAAATTTTACATGCTGATCCTCAGGTACTGTGAATCCCTTCAGCACTTGGCCTTTAATCTTTTAAACAGCATATGTTGGCGCTAACAGAAGCTTTCTGGAAACACATGTGGTACAGGTAACATTTCTAGTGTAGGTCCCAGTTCCCAAAGATAGCACTGGAATCAATGGGAATTTTTGTTCAAAGCTTGATTGCTGTGTTGGTGGAACGAAGTCAAAGACTGGGATAGGACAGGAGATAAAGTGCTAGAAAGAGGAAGAGAGAGAAATTTCAGATGAAGGTATCCTATGATCTGCCTCAATTGCTTCAGATGTTGTTTGTTTGTTTGTTTGGTTGGTTGGTCAAACTGTACTGTTGCTGTTTTGACTGTAAGCCGCCCTGAGTCGCCTCGGCGAGTGGGTGGCAATATAAATCTGAATAAATAAAATAAATAAATATATAGCTGCCCTGCTCGCTATATATTAATATACAATGTTAATATCCCAACACTCAGAAAATTACAAACTCTTAAAACGTTAAAAATTACAGAAATCGTTAGAGCTTAAAACCATTAAAACCTGTTTCTAAAAAAATACCCCCACTAATTAATTGTTGTCCTCCACTTGTAACCCTGTCTTGTTCTGCTGCTCCACCATATGTTTGATGATGAGTGCATGTAGCTTTCTGTCTAAGAAAGAGTGGGTGTGATAGGTGTCTATTTTTGGTCCAGTCACATCCATGTACCCCACAATAGCATATGTTTGAAGGAACGTAGCCATTGTATTGGGAATTGCTCCTATGTTAGTTGGATACAAGGATAGCCCATGGGTTAGAAGCACCCCTGAAATGCTTATAACTAATGTCAGCGCCCTACCCAAAATTTGGGGGTGGGATGCCCTTTGCTCTGTCCACAAGATATCCCAAGACAGAACAAATGGAACAGTGAAACATAAAAGCAAATATTGAACACTGTGCAACATTAAATAGCATTAATAGGCAGAATGTAAAAAAAATGTGCTGGATATTGACAATAATACCTGTATTCTTTATAAAATGGAGGTGCGGGCCCAGAGAGAGATGTACTGATAATAGCTACCAAAATGGTCCATTAACGGAGAACAACTTGTATTTATCAGAACTGAGACCTTAGGCAGCAGGCCTTGACAGCGCTGAAGCGCAGTTTTATATATGACTATTCAGAAGCAGGTCCTGTTGAGTTCCACAACGTAAATCGCTTCTCTTTTGCTTGTGTTATGTGTAAACCAGAATCCAACAGTCCTTTTGCTATTGCACTCTTGGATCATTTTGATTGCCCCATTTGGTACTTTTCCCAGCTCCATGATATTCTTTTTCAGTTTGGGTAATCAGATGTACACATTTTTGTTCTAAAAGATGCACCATTTTTCCATGATAAAACTGGCTAGATAATTTTCAAATAATTTTCCTTATAAACCCTGATGTGGAAGCTACCTGTTTCACTGGCACTGCATCACTGACTCCACCATTTTCCTTTATCACCATAATTCCTTGATCTCTTTGACCGATAATCTCAGCCTTACTGTTAGTTCCATATCACATCACTGAAACACTCAAAGCTATTTTCAATTTCATCAAGTTACAGTGAAATTTAGGACAAAGATCAATACATTTTTAAATGTAAATGTGAAAAAGTAGATGACAATGACAATGCTAGAATTCAGAGAACATACTTTTTGGGGCTACTTTTCCACTAGCTATGCCTCTAGTGAAATTAAAATAAAAGTAATTTCTCCAAGATCTGAATGGTAAAACATCAGCAATAACAAGATTGTCTTTGTTGTTCTAAAGCTGGATTTTATTCCTCAGTTTCAGATTACCTATTAACAGAAAATCATGGTTGATAGATTAACAAAACAGAGATATTGCTCAGTTACACCCACAGAATTCTTAGCATTTGCCAGGTGCTTCAGGGAAACCAGTTATGTGGCAGAGAGAGAATGTTTTTCTCAAGATTTCTTTTCTAATGCAAATTTATAACTCACAACAACAATAATTGCCCTGCAACTCTGCTTGTACAGGTAATTGTAAGATTGAATTGAGAATTCTCTCCTCTGCTGCAGGCTCATGGAGGAGAGAAAAACAAGAAGCTTCTCTTTTGGACTTTTCTATTCAAGTCATAATGGGTTTAAAGAAGGCAACCGGGCAGCATAAGGTCAAGTGGCTGCTCTTGGGTTGGAAGGTTCAGGAGTACAATTAAAAACAGGAAAGTCGAGGAAACACTTCATCTTTTTCTCCCACTGCAAATTGCACAAGTACAGTATGCCCTCAATGTGGACTGAAAATATGATGTGCGGGTGGCTAACAACCCATTAGCTGTTATATGACAAACCTTATGCCTCATGTCAACTCCCCTTCACTTTTGAAGAGCAAAAAAGAAGTGATACAGCTATCACTATATGTTAAGCATTGTACATACAGTAGTCTGATTCTCAAAGGACATGTTTTCTGGGCAAACTCCATTAAAGAAATGGGAGCCACAGAAAATCATAGATAACAAATAGCATTGTGGTTAGCTGGTTACATTTACCATAAGCTTTCACGTAAGACAGCACATAAAAGCATATGCCAAATACAGTTTGTTAATCTCGCGGGTGCCACTATCTTTCGTGTTTTTGCTATGACTAGCTAATGATTCTGGTCTGAACAACAACAACAACATCAACAACAACAACAACAACATATGAAGATAGAAAGACCTCAGCACCCTTTAGTTTTTTGTTGTTGTTGTTCAGTCGCACAGTCAATTCCGACCATCTGCGACCCCATGGACCACTGTCCGCCAGGCACTCCTGTCCTCCACCATCCCCCTCAACTCACTCAGCTCTGTGCCCATTATCTCTACAATACCATCTAGCCATCTCATCTTGGGCTGTCCCCTTCTTCTTTTGCCCTCGACCCTTCCAAGCATCAAGGCTTTCTCAAGTGAATCCTCTCTTCTCATTTGATGTCCAAAGTACTTTAGCTTCATCTTTACTATTTGACCTTCTAAGGAGCAGTCAGGGTTGATTTCTTCTAAGATTGACCTATTTGTTCTCCTCGCTGTCCAGGGGACTCTCAAAACTCTCCTCCAACACCACATATTTATTATTATTATTATTATTATTATTATTATTATTATTATTATTATTATTATTATTATTATTATTATTATTATTATTATTATTATTATTATTATTATTATTATATCAACATGGACATGGTGGTCTCCTCCCTCAGTATTTTTTCCACCAGAAACGTTTGAGCTGAAGTTATCACAATCTAAACAGCTGTTCTCGAATAATTTGGAGGCCCTATCCCATTGTCACTGTTGAAGTAAAATGCATGTTATTATTCAGAATGCAGGGATGCTATCTTGTCCATTGCCTCAGGTGGCAAAAGATTTGCACCAGCCCTCTTTAGGATATGTTTGATGAGCCTGATTGAAGGCTAAAAACTGGGATTAACAGATTTTACCATTTTATCCTGATATCCAGGTTTCAGGCTCCCTTCTCTATTTTTCAGGCTCCAAAAATGAAATCTTAGCAAATGGCATGCTGCCAACTTGGTAATTCTAGATTATCAGTAACATTCTTATGTCTTCAGATATTTGGATGTGCTCAAAGGCACCCTAGTGATTTTCATTACCTTGTGTACCCTAGAACTGTTCCAGTTCCTCTTTGCTGTTTCTAGAACGTACATTACCCCAAATCCGGAAACTGCCCCCTTTATTTCCATTTATTATTTTTTGTACAGTATTTTATTTTCAATAAAATTAATTTTAACCTTCATTTTCCATTCCCCTGTACTCTACCCACTAGGCTTACATGTCCACAAGCACCACACTATACACCCACTCATCCATGATTCACTTGCAGGTAGATAACTGCAAGGGTTAATTTTTAATTAATTTTTAAAGAACTCAAATCACTATTTTAAAAGGCTTTCGAGATAGTCATTCACAAAAGCGGCCCTATGTAATTAACCTTTTAAATGCTGGGAAAAAATACAAAATAATATTGAAAAATCATTTCTTTGCTCCTGCAGCCTTGGGAGTGGTTTGACCGGCCAACGGTCTCTGACTGGCCATGGTCAAGGGTGGTCTACTTGGGAGTAAGCCTTTAAAAGGTTTGTTTTTGCTCGTTTGGTTTAAGGCTGGAAACGCAGGCTATTTGAAAATGTATTTTTCCTCCTTCTCTCCTTCTGTTTAAAGCCAAACCTCAACAGCAGTGAAATTAACCTTTTAAAAGGCTCTGGGAGATTTTAAAGTAATTGGGGTTTGGGTAAAAAAGCATTTCCCCCCTCTGCCATGCTGCTGCTGACTTTAGACATGGCAGACTTAACCCTTTCACTCACGATTGATTTTATTTTATTAGCAGCTGTGCCAAGGATGTCTTAAAAATTAATAAAAATGTTTCCATGTATTATAAAATGTTCTCTCTTTGTATGTTTGAAGCAGGGACCTCTCTGAATATTCTCATGTGTTCATGACATGATGGGGCAAGTCCAAAAGCCCTATCTCATTCCAAAGGAAGCTTCCCCTCGCACAGGTTGCCCCAAAACCATACCCTTCATGAAGCTAAATTCCACACATCCTGGAGGTTTCACAGTCATCCCTGAAGCCATGAATGCCTTAAAGATTACTTTACTTTATTTGCGTGTCTCTCACATCTATTGTTTCGACTGCACCTTCAGAACTGGCTTGCTCATTGGTGGCACACCTGAATTGCTGAGCTCAAGCATTGGTTTCTGTACCAGCATCTGTTTTACCTAATCCCCAATCTCCTCCCTCTATCTTTCCTGGGAAAATGTAATATTTTACCCCTACCCCTTATTTACAGGAAAATGCAATTATTTCTCTCCCCTCCTAGTTGATTGTTGTGGTGATGGATCAGTTAGAAGGGTAACAAAATTTCTCAGTTTTTCCTTGTAGTGTTGATAGAGAAACTGCTCACAACTTAAGTTTCAATCAACGCAATGTCTCATCAACCACGTCACCATACAAGCAAAGGTTATTTACACTGGTTTTTTTTTTTTGGGGGGGGGGGGAATGGATTAAACATGATTTAACCCCTTTTCTGTCCTGAAGTAACCCCAATCCGAACCCACCCACAAGTGGAAGTCTGGGCATGCTCTGCTCTGCATGTTCCAGAAGAGCCAGCCTGTTTAGTCATTGGCAAGCTGCACAAAACTAGGGTACCTCCAGAAGAAGAGAATGGTAAGCTACTTCTATGTATTCTCTACCTGGAAATGAATTGTCTTGATGACATGCAATTATTGTTATTTTCATTCAGTGAGTATTGCTTCTATCTGTCATATATAATCCATTCTGCAGTTGTTGCTAAGGACCTGACTCTAGGCCACAGGCAGTATCCTAAAATCGTAGGAAATGGAAATTTGTTGACCTGGCAAACCTACAGACATAGTGTTGTTGTTGTTGTTGTTGTTGTTGTTGTTGTTGTTGTTGTTGTTGTTGTTGTTGTTGTTGTTGTTGTTGTTGTTGTTGTTGTTGTTGTTGTTGTTGTTGTTGTTGTTGTTGTTCAGTTGCATAGTCAAGTCCGGCCCTTTGTGACCCCATGGACCACTGCACACCAGGCACCCCTATCCTCCACCATCCTATGCAGTCCGCTCAGCTCTATGCCCATTGTGTCAACAATGCCATCTAGCCATCTCATCTTCTCCCCCCTTCTCCTTTTGCCCTCCATCTTTCCCAGCATCAATGCCTTCTTGAGTGAGTCCTTTCTTCTCATTTGATGGCCAAAGTATTTTAGCTTCATCTTCAATATTTGTCCTTTCAAGGAGCAGTCAGGGTTGATTTCCTTCAGGATCAATTTATTTGATCTCTTTGCTGTCCAGGGTACTATCAAAGTTCTCCTCCAGCACCACATTTCAAAGGTGTCTATTCTACTGAGCTCAGCTTTTCTTATAGTCCAGCTCTCACAACCATACATTTATACTACTGGGAATACCACTGCTTTGACTACGTGGACTTTTGTTGGCAGGTTGATGACAGACATAGTATATAAATGGTTAAATAAATAAGTACCGGTAAATATGCTTTGAACAACGACCTGTAAGGTAAAAAACCTGTCTGTCAACATCCTCCTTTATCATTATTCCCTGAGGGAAGCTAAGCTTATTATGAAAAGCCCTGTCTCCTCCAAAGGGACAGGCCCAGTGGAACTCCTTAGGAGCTGCTTCTTGAAAAGGTCAGTAGAAAACAAATCTCAACGTATCATTGCCCTGTAGCTCAAAACTAGAAAGAACAAGCAAGAGGCAAGCAGGCAAGCACACAGAGAAAGTACACTGAAATAAAAAAATGAAATTATTCTATGAGAAGAAGGGATTGCTCTTGACACAGAAAGAAAATTTGAATTTTAAATGTCTACAAACTGCTTGTGGACTAACACCTTCCTTGAAAAAGCGCTAACATCAAAACCTTTCCTAAGTCTCCTCTGAGGCAAAATGTTTATTGTAAAATTACTGCATTTGGCAACTGACCTTATTTCCCTAACTCTTTATCTATTTGAACATTTTTGACCTCCAACTTAAAATGGTAATACAGTACTACATAAAATAGCTCTCTGATACATGGATAGAAAGTTTCGAATCCTCAACAGAGGCCAACCAGGTACTTAACTCACATTGTTGTGTACAGCCACTATTGCCCATATTGATGTTCCTCATACCATCTTTATTCATTGTAATAACAGCTGCCTATGTTTCACACAAATGCATTAAGAAGAAAAATCCAGGTTCTCCACTAGTCTGCTAATGGAGATTTAATAGCTCTGTTTTGTAAGAATGACCAAGTGCAAATGTGCTTCATTCAGGCTCCAGGTAGTTAAAACAACACATAATAGGTTTGGGAAGCATCCAGTGGTTCCCAACAAGGGGTACACAGCCTACTAGTGGACTTCAATTCCCAGAAGCCTCAGTCAGTACATTGGCTGATCAGTGCTTTGGGGAAATGACTTAGGTTTCTGGGAATTGAAGTCCAAAAACCAGCATTTAGGAAACACTGATTTAGACCCTACAAAGAGAGAGAAAGGTGAGTTTTCCTATTTCAGGAAAGATATAATTCTTGCCAATTAACAAGTGGTGCTGCATTGATTGTAGTTGCCTTGAATGTTCACCTTTCACCTGTAAACCACGGCTTAACCTAGTGCTTTCATGTGTGTGAGAGAACAGGTCTCTTTATAGGAAGTGCAATTCAACTGGGATTCTTTTGAAAGGTGTAATAGCACAGAAATAAACAACCTGGAGATGTCTACATACTGTATTCTGTATTACTAGTCCTATTAGCTCCAGATCAGGAGTTGCAGTCCAGCATATTTAGTGGTCTCCAGTGACTAGGGATTATGTAAATTGGACTCCAACCCTGTATTACAGGATTTCTATTTTGTTTCATTGACTGAGCTACCAAGTCATGCATGGCAGGCAGAAGACAGCAGCTGTTTCCATCACTGCATTCTCTAAGGCAGTCTTATCTAAACCAGTAATGTTTACATGTACTAGATTAAAACTTCCATTCTCCTTTCTTCCCTTATAACAAGGAACATCCCGACTGTGTGTCTACAAAACTTCAAAACAACAATAAGAAAGAGAGCCACATGGTCCTTATATAGAACAAACCAGGAGAAAGGTTCACTTTAAAATCAAACAGTTAACATGGGAAGTGGACTATCAAGGAAAGCTCCATACTAATTGTTTGGATTTTTAAAAAGTTGTTCAATAATTATGGGATTTCTATTTACAGTGTTAGCAAGCCTAGAAAAGCAGAGGCTTCTTTTTCTCATAAATGGTGAAAATGGAGTCATGCAGATTGAGGTTGGTTTGCTATCACTTCTATGCAGGTCCATAACCAGGGGGTGGCCAGGGCGGGCTTTGCCCACCCTGAGTTAGCTGTTTGCCCACCCTCAAACTCCTGGCTGCTTATATACAGTATATGACACACACACGTGCATGTGTGTCATTGTTGCCCATTCTGAAAAATTATTTGCCCACCCACAACTAGAATCTTGGTTATGGCCCTGCTTCTATGTCCATCTATGAGAGTCAAGCAGTATGGGATAATAGTACAGAGTGGCAGGATCTGAAGGGAGTTGGAACACACCATGTCCCACAATCTGAGATAGGAAGATACTT
The DNA here is from genome assembly GCA_030440675.1 of Furcifer pardalis. Lineage (NCBI taxonomy): Eukaryota > Metazoa > Chordata > Lepidosauria > Squamata > Chamaeleonidae > Furcifer > Furcifer pardalis. Next base: position 181,009,115 of record CP126892.1, on the reverse strand, counting down.
TCAACTACTACTTCAAAAACCCGCTGTCCCAAAGACTTGTAAATAAGGGGGTTCCTTGCCTAGAACACGGCAGTGATGTAGCAGTGATGTCCATGGAAACTGCCTGTGCCAGGACAGATGGGCTACCAGGACACAAGCCATCTATTTGGCCACCTTACCCAGGGTGTCAATCTCTGAGAAGCTGTAGTTCCAGAAAAGTGACTTGCCCAAGTTCTGTCCTGAGCTGTATTTTACCAAGAACTTGAAGAGGAGCTAAACTTACCACAGTGATCACATTTGCAGCTGGGATTGGCAAATTTTCCACATCTTGGTCTTCTCCAGTCATAGCTAAGAGATTGATGGATGAGTCATGTGCAGGCTGACTGAATGGTGATTTAACAATCAAGGCAGGGAGCAGTCTGCCTATCTTTGCATGGGAATGGTGCCCATAATCCCTCTGATCACTTGTATCCAAGCTTTTCTCAATACTTTGCACATGTTGATAAATGAATATAGGGTTCCTGCTTTTTCTCAGATGCATTGCCAAGAAATGGTCATTGTCTCCTGGAAAGCATCCTGTTTAAGAGAAAGAGAGAGAGAGAGAGAGAAGAAATAAATTGATGAAACTAGAATGCAATGACTTCTGAGGGGCAGTTTTGGTATTATTTCTCCATACCATTTAATTAAAAAATAGAAAACAAAGTTTCATTTCTTGTTCAGACTCACTGAATATTTTAGGAAACTGAATTGCTTTAAAACAACACAGAAAAACACATTGTGAATTAATCCTTTAGATCTCCCCAGTCCTACATTGTATTAAAAAACTTAAAAAATATACAAGCATGATACTAACATTTCCATTTACATGTAACTCTATTTTTAGCCTCATTAAAGCAACATACACAAAACAATATGTGATCTATATGCACACACACAAAATACACATTTTTAAAAAATTCTTGACTACACTTAGCATCATATGAATAAACTTGGAAACAGGGATGGATATTTTTTTAATTTTCTGGACAACAGATATGATAATCCTTCATTCTTGAAGTTCTACATATTCTAAAGACATCTGAATGTAATTTACATAAGCAGCAAGTTTGGGGGGAGCTAGGCCTTCCTGTTTTGGTGCAGGCTGGACTGGGTTTCACTATGGGAGGCGGGGGAGCAATGCTCCATTCCTCCCCTTCAAAGGGAACTGACCCTTCAGATCTTAACTGAATACTTCCCCAGTCATCTCTAGATCTTCTAGGCTAATGATGGCAAATGGAACCCTGGCACTCCAGGTGTTCTTGGACTTCAATTCTCAGAAGCCCATGTCTCTGTGAATCCACTGTACATGCAGTAAACCCATTCATGTGGATTCACAGAAACTTGGGCTTCTGAGAATTGAAGTCCAAGAACACATATAGTGCCAAGGTTCACCATCACAATTATTTTGTCTTTCTTTGGGTGATATGTGAGTTGACATTACAAAAGAGCAGGCTTACCATATATACTTAAGCATAAATCAGATTTTTTAGACTCCAAAATGAGGTCCAAAAATGGGACTCAACTTACACTCAGGTCAAAGTAAACACTCAAAAACATACCCACACAAATGTCTTAATTAATTAATTTTACTGTATTTTCATGTATTTTAATTATTGAAACTCACTAGCAGCTGTTGCATTTTCTACCCTGACTTATACTCGGGTCAATCTATTTTCCTGGTTTTAGTGGTCCAAATTAGGTACCTCGACATATATTCGGGATGACTTATAGTCGAGTATATATGGTAGGAAAGAAGGGTTGCAACGGGAACATTATTGCCATTCAAATATATGATAAAATGTATCATGTTCGTTGCCAAATGAATTTCTGGGCAAAATGTCTGAAAACACTGAAGATTGCTGACACTGAAAGCTTGAAGACTAGCCAAAGAGTGCAGCTGGGCAATGGGGAGCTGTCCAAATATTGATGAACGACTTCTGTAGGAAGGATCTACTATGGACATACAAATAGTGCAGCTTGCTGTTCATTCATTAATTCAAGGTAGTCGCAGGGCAAGAGTTCAACTCCTTTCAAAGCATTCAGAAATATCTACATTGCCAGAGTTATTTTTACAGCCTTTGAAGTATGTCATTTTTAAAAAAATAAAATAATAATCACCAAACAAAATGTTTTCATAGCGCTTTTTGAGCCAGAATCTGTTCTTTGTAGATAATGAGCTATCCTAATGATGAAAGTGGCCTTGAAGGTCTCAAATCAAAATCAAATAAATTCACTGGAAAGTCTCACTTTGACTTTGGTGGATCAAGTTATACCTGTGAGATCAGAATTTGGCCCCAGAACTACAACCCCCAGAGCAGCCTCCTAGTTCACAGAAAGACTGAATCATCAGTAAATATGACTACATTAAAAAGCCCTATAAAACACAATTGTAATTGTTTGAACATGCAGAATACATGGAAGTGCTTAAGTGTGAATAACAAAGCAAATGGAGCAGAGCTTTTTGAGGACCTATCAAATGCTTGCTTTTGATGCCCTCTTGAATCTGCCATGTACAGAGCTTTGGAAAGTTACTTTTGTTGTAATTACTCTTTTCAAAATCCCCACTGCCAGGAAAGCTGGGGAATTCTGGCGGATTTAGTCTAAAATAGTAACTTTTCTAGATTTTGTTCTTGATGATGGGAATTAAAAGACAGCTCAACAGGGGAGGGGACTTCTAGATGACAAAGGGCATTTTAACTTCCAGTTTTTTTTAAAGATAAGTACAATAGTTTAGCCTTGTTTTAGATACTCAACTGGATCTGACAGCTAATGTATAATTTGCTGTAGCTATCTATTTCCAAATAAATAGTGAATAACAAGCACTGAAAATATGGAAGGAGATGGACAAAAGGCTTGGATGGTGCTGATGGAAAAAGAGAGAGAGGTTCAGATAAGTGATCTCAAAACTGCAAATTGTGGAAGCTTGGGGGTGGGGGATAAGAAAAACTGCATGCACACATGCATACCCAAATCCTAACCCCTAGTAGTGATAAATACATACCAAAGGTTTTTTTTCCCTATGGAAAGGGGGTCAGATTGAAGATTCAGTGTACATGCGTAAGGTGTCCAAACTGACAATGCTTGGGAGATGAAGATAGCATGGCAGAGCAGTTGTTGGTTCAAAGAGAAACTGTGCCATAAGGATGAGATAAGACGCAAGTGAAGAAACTATCCCAAAGTCGGTCCTATCTTCTCACCAGGGAGAGATCCCCAGAGGGAACCAGCAATTAGAGTGTGGGGGAGCAGTCGAGAAATAAAGAGGAGAGGTTGGAAACCTTCCTCCCCCTCCCCACTTTCCCGAGAAGACTAGGACAAGTTGCCGATTGCTGTGCCACTTAAAACTGATATTTAAAAATATGAAAAATATCCCTTTCATACAATGATTTAAAATTCTGTGTAGTTCTCTGCATCAATGTATTGCACAGCTTACAATCAGATGACAAATCATGCCACTAAGATGCACACAATGACAAAGGCCACATGACATTAAATTGATTTTTTTTAATGGAAGCAGCTCCCTATAACAGAATAGTTACACCCTGAGTGCTTTTCTACTAATGTTCATGTAACAGCTAACTCTGTTAGCATGGCACGGACCAAAATGTGAAAGATATATAGAAATGAAGTCAAAATCAGTCTGAGATTGATTGTGAATTATATGTGCTCTATGAGACATTAGAGAATGCATTCATGGTTACCATTTACGCTCCAAATGCACAGGTGTTCACATCAAGGAAATCATAGTTGACATATGTCAGGATCATTATACATAATCATAACAATGCACTGGCACTATTTTTGAAGCAGTCCTAATCTCTGGAAATATGCACAGACCATTTCAAATTTCTAAAAATATAATGTTGCCTTTTTTTTATTTGAGCAGCTAAAAAGACCATTGACTAATCTCTATAACTATTTGTTACACTATTTTGCTATGACTAAACTGAGCAGATGGCTTCTTGTACTTTGGGTCTGCCTAAGAATTATGTAATCTTTATGTGTAGTTCAATACTCAAGTTTAGGTTTCTCCCAACCATATGGAAATATCTTGGTATGTTTACTTATGCCCTTTTGTCAACATGAAGCAATGGACATATTCATTCACATCAGTACCTGCTCTGTCTTAGCATGATGATGATATGGACTGATGTATTACACTTTTAGAGAGTCAATGTGATATGATATCATGCACAACTGAAAGAACTTGTTTTTTCATTCAACTTGCTGCTTTCAACAGGTTCTGTGAAATAAGTATGAGTTGACATGAAAGTTCCAAGCATACTAGAACAATCACACAAAACCTTTACTGCAGGCATCAGTCAAATTATTCCTGTGACCTTTCTGTTTGAGAAGAAATAATACTCAACAAATTGATATTAGCCCGTTGAACTATAAGATATTTATTTTACATCTTCTAATCCTATTTTATTTCATAAGCAAAATATATAAACTTTGCATTTTTAAATATATACTTTGCATTTCTGCCTAACAAATCCATCATAAAAAAGAGACTAGTTTTCACATTAATAATTTCCAGTAAGTTGCATGGAATTTTAAAGTGAAGCACTACCATACATAAAAGATAATGGCCAATGTTCTATTTGTTACACCTGCCAGCACAACGCCATGGGGTAACTTTCAGCAGTGAATTGCTATGTTAGGCATTAGTCAGCCAGCATAGGCATTTTCTAGCACCCATCAGCTGCATAACTGACAGGCAGTAGAAAATGGTCCTATGCTGAAGCTGGTGAGTGTAATGAACAGAATTTTAGCCACTGGCATTGCTCTAAAGCAGGGGTAGGCAACTTATGGCCCATGGGCCAGATCTGGCCCATGGTGCCAAATAATCCTGCCACTGCCCTCGCTCCAGCAGCTGCCACCACCGCAATCAGCTATGGACTCATTTACGGCTGTCGTAAACACTAAATGAGTATGCAGCTTTTACACGTTTACGACAGCCGCAGACTCATTTAGCCATAATGCTAATTAACTTATGAACCACCCAGAGAGTGCATTAAGCACTACGGTGGTATGTAAGTGTAATGGCTTTGTTTTGTTTTATTTTAATTTGTCAGTTTTGCTTGGGAATTACCATTCCCTTATTCTGGGGGTGCCCTGGGACTATACATCTTTCCTGAGGCCACACTGGGTGGTTCTTCTCTCAGGAGACAAGAGTTGAGATCCAACCTCTCAACCCCGGGTCCACAGCCAGATAGTTAAACCACTGAGCTATCCAGCCAGCTCTTAATACATACCATTACTAATAAATCAATACTTCAAGTTTTAATCAGATCAATCAATGAAATCTTTAGTTGAATAAATTCTGAGTGATAAATATATCTGAGAGTTAATGATTTTTAGACATTGTTTTTACTTATTTTTAAGCTCATCTCTCCCTCTAGTATGTGGTTGAAATAAGAAAATATTACAGATGCCATATTCTTCCAACAAATGTGTGATAGCTGATTCATAAAATTGCAAATCCTCTAGAACTTCATTCAGTATAGTTATATGCTGAAAATATATGTTAAAAATTGTTAAAAATTGATGATTCATAAACTAAAAAGGTAGGCGCAGTGACAGATTTTACTTTCCTAGGATCCAAGATCACTGCAGATTGTGATTGCAGCCATTAAATAAAAAGGCGACTGATTCTTGGGAGGCAAGCTATGAGAAACCTGGGAAGCATAGTGAAAAGTAGAGACATCACATTGAAAAGAAAAATTTGTAGTCAAAGCAATGATATTTCCGGTAGTAATGTATGGTTGTGAGAGTTGGACCATTAAGAAAGCTGAGCGCAGAAGAATAGATGTCTTTGAGATGTGGTGTTGGAGGAGAGTTTTGAGAGTCCCCTGGACAGCGAGGAGAACAAATAGGTTGGTCTTAGAAGAAATCAACCCTGACTGCTCCCTGGAAGGTCAAATAGTAAAGATAAAGCTGAAGTACTGTGCTTTGAACATCAAATGAGAAGATTCACTTGAGAAGGCCTTGATGCTGGAAAAGGTGGAGGGCAAAAGAAAGGGGCGGCCAAAAATGAGATGGCTAGATGGTATTGGATGCAGTAGGCACAGAGCTGGGCAGGCTGAGGAGGATGGTGGAGGGCAGAGGTGCCTGGAGGACAATGGTCCATAGGGTCGCAAAGGGTTGGAATCGACTGTGCGACTGTACAACAAACTAAAAAAACACCTGTAGTAAACTAGTAGTCCTGCTTGTAACAGTTGCACTTTTATAAATGTGTGTCATTTTTTCTTTTATGAGCTTTGGTTACAAATGAAGGTAGGCATTGATGGGTAACATAAAATCTATTTCTATTGTGCGAAGTGTTTCAACATTTATTTCACGTGAAGAATGATCCTAAAGCATTTTTAATCAGAAGTAAGTATGTCCTGCCAGAAGTCATCAATTTTAAAATAGAAAATAAAGGACATATGTAGTTCTTCTAGTAACAGAAGGGGGAAGGACAAATAAAAGAAGCTGTCAATGTTGGATCTTTGCCTAGTAGTAAAAATATAATTAGTAATGGAGTTCTAAATATCTCTTTCCAATGATAAGTCCTACAGAATTCTATGAGATTTACAAGCCAATGCCATGGAAAAATTATGCTCAGAATGTTATATTTATTGCAATATGAGCCTAGTGTTTTAAAAATAAATCCTTAATTGAGAGCAGGGGCAATCTTCAAATGTCTTGGATCATCAATTATGCTGTTTGTCTTTTAACTCTTGTTGGTGCTTGGTGTTTTTCTCTCTCTTCTGATAAAGACTTTTGAGTTTTTCATTGTTTTAGATTTCAAGGAATCACTGCCAGTGTTTTATTAAAAGTTAAACAACCTGTGCTAGGTGAAAGGCAGCACAGAAATGCAAAAATTAAATCGAAAGAAAGAAAAATTTATGTATTTTTCAACATGTGAGTATATTATGTTTTGAGTGCCATTTTTAACACATGTCTATGGTTTGTCAACAGATTTTTTAGTAAGAGACCAAACATCTGTATTTATATTTTTCTCCTTGTAGACCTTTTACCTAAATGCAAAGTCTTCATTTTATTTGTGTGAAAAACATTTTGGACAAGTTTTAATAAACATAGCCATCACGAGAATACAGACTTCCCCTGACCTTTTTCTTTGTCTGTTTCTAGAGTGATGCATGTTTTCTTTGCTTTGGTGGATCTTCATCCAGTTAAGTGAGGAAGGTTGGTACAAATGAGCTTCTCTGGGAAGGGTTACTTGAAATACAGCCACAGGACGTAATATTAGAAACATTCAGTGAGCTCATATGAAACCACATGATACAACACAAGCATGCTGCTACATCAATTCTCAGTTATACAACCCTTTGAAAGTTCTTCTAGGTAGAGAATACAAAGAAGTGGTTTACCACTCCCTATATCTGGGGGTGCCCTAGGACTGTGCAGCTTGCCCATCATCTTCTCGTGGGATGTACAGTTGAGAACTGAACTCCCAACTTGTCACCTCGGCGAGTGGGCGGCAATATAAATCTAAATAAATCCTGTGGATATTGGCAACTGATAAGGTGAAGTGATCCGCCCGGGACATTTGAAATAAAAGAAGGGTGGAATCCTGAGGCAAGCGGGGCACGAGGAGTTCGAGCTCCGGGTTGGGGGGGGGCTCCGGAGCCTCGGAAGAGGCTTCCGGACCCGCCGGTAACCCGTTGAGCCGAACCTCGAAGTCAAAGCGGAGCTTTGAAGTAAGAAGCGGTGCAGAGAAGAGCGGGCTGAGATCGCGGCTGGAGATTGCGGTTGGAGATTGCAGGTTGAGATCGCGGCTGGAGATCGCGGTGCCGGAGTTTTGTCGATCTTGGAGGTTAGCGAGTATTGGATTTTCGATTAGACGGGGCGCCGCGGTAAGAAGAAGGAGGAATTGCTGTGCTGGAGGGTTGCGATTCCGGAGTCTGTCCTTTTCACTTTGAAATAACTGAGTTGGAGGACACTTTGTGGGGCAGACGGGGAGTCGCGAAAAGGAGTAATGGCGGATCTCTGAACTGTGTTTGGGAAAAGAAAGCAGAGAAGAGCGAAGATCGGAAAGAGACAGTGGGGGAGAGAAGGTGGTAAAAAAACTTTACTTTTATTAACTTTTATTCTAAATTGTCTGCAGTAGCGCTCTCAAATGGAAGAGTTGGATTTTTAAAGTTGACTTTTAAAGAGTTATAAAAACGAAATAGACTGGCTTTGGAAGTAAAGATGGCAACGAAAAGCGAAACTTAAGACCGAAACGAAACTTAACTTAATTCAACTGCTATAGGTCTTGGATCGGAAGAGAAGCTGCTACTGGCACTTAACAATTGACTTGAAATTCTTTCTTTGGGTTATTTGCTTTTAATTGGTTTAGTCAATATTTTTTGTATTCTGCATTTCTTTGTGTAAAACCATTATAGTTGCCCTCGTACTGAATTTTGCAGATCGCCACCCCTCTCCCTTCCATCTCCCCCTTCCCTCACTATTGGTCCCCTTCCTGATGGCTATTTATTGTCTGGTGTTATAGGTCTTTTGTGGGGAATTACACTGAACTGAACTTTGGTGGGAAATTATACTGAATTGTATCCCCCCCCCCCCCCGATTATTCTTTGAAAGATACTACCCAACAGTTAATGCAGATAGACAATAATAAGTTTTAAATCAAAGTGGTGGCCAGCAGCAAATAACTAATTGTTTTCTAAAAACAAATGAAATAGACTCAAAATTGTTACTATATTAATACAAATTATATTAACACATTATAGATATTGATTAGGTATACAGATCTGGACTGGCAGTAATTGATTAAATTACATAATTGGGCTTGAGTTAACTTGAGGGGACAGATAAATTTACAAAATTGAAAGGCAGAACTAAATAGATAGGCTATGCAGGGAGGGGGGGAGGCAGTTAAGCCAAAGACGAAGAGAGAGAGAATAGAAAAAGATCAGAAAGATAGGGAAAGGCGTACACCGTCACCAAAGATGGAGGCACCAATAGCAGCAATGGACTCTCAAGCAGGCACTGGACGACGACTAGAGGATTTACCGGAAAGAATGGACAATATGTGTGCTATTTTACAACAATTGGTTAAAAATGGAAATGACAATCAGGTTGCAATGCAAAAATTGAACAAAATGGTGGAGAATAATTGTGAAGAAATGAAAAAAGACAGAGAACTGGCCAGGCTACAACATGAGAGCCTGGCCAGGACTCTGAATGACATGCAGAAGGAGGTTACTGAGAATACAAAAAAAATTAATGTGATCACTGACACAATGCAAAAGGATTTAGAGCAAGCAAAGATTTCTATGAATGAGATGTTGATTCAAGAGCATGTGATTGCTTCAAGAGTATCTGTTCAAGAGAAAAAGATGATGATGGTGGAGGAGGGGCAGAGAAAACAGAACATTGTGATACGCAAAATGGCCGAACGGACGCCAGACAAGCTTAGAGATAGAGTAGTGGATTGGCTGAATTCTTTGAAAATGGGAAAAGATTTTGGGGCAGAAGACATTGGAGCTGTATATAGAGTGGGGGGAAGGCGAGATAGGAGATCACCAAGGAATGTTTTGGTTAAGTTTGCAAATTGGGCAGATAAATTAAAAGTGATGGCTTACATCAAACAAGCAGGGTCTGGCGTCCTAAAGATTGAGGGGGCTGATGTGGAAATCTACAATGACATAGCGCCTGAGGAAAGAAAATGGAAATATATGATGAAACCTGTGACGAAATTTTTGGCTTCAAAAGACATTAAGTATAACTGGAGATTTCCACAACAGTTGAGATTTTTTTATGAAAAAAGATGGCATATTTTGGATGACAGAACAGATGTCTTGGAGTATTTGACTCAACTTGGGTTCATGAAGGTGGCTAGTCCAGAATGGATTGCTATGAGAACTGACTTGTATGCAGTTGGGGTGATGGGCCCGGTTTTGAATAGGGAAGGGGAGGTGGAGGGTGCAGTGGGAGGAGCGGAAGTGTCAGGAACATCGAGTGCGGAGCTTTTTGAATAAATAATTTGCAGAATAAAATTATAATGGTGGAGGGAGGGGGGCTTTAGAAGAACACAATGCTTTTTTCCCCCGGTCCCCCCCTCCCCTCTTTGAATGATAGAGGCGACATCTTGGAACAAGGTGTGGGGAGGGTAACAGAAAATGGAAGAGTAGGTAAGTTTTTTCTTTTTCTTTTCTTTTTGGTAGTTGTAGTAAGTAATTTTTCTCAAGTATTTTACTTTATTGAGTTAGTTTGTACTGAGAATGTACAATTGTTTTTTTTGTCATTATATTGTAATCATATATTTGTATTTTTTCTTAGATTTTTTTTCAGATTTTTAGTAGGGGATGGGGACAGCACGTCCGGGGAGGAATGTAAAGGAGGGGAGGGATTAGTAAACATAAATGGTTAAGAGTTTAAGGTTGTTAACATGGAATGTGAAAGGGACAGGGAATGCTGTGAAGAGGAGGAGGTTGCAGATAGCGCTCAATAAATCTAAATCTGATATCATCTTTCTACAGGAGACCCATCAAAAATCGGCAGATACTAATAAATTATTTGTGAGAGGAATAGATACTTATGAAATGGCTTATGGGACATCAAAGGCGAGAGGTGTTGCAACCCTTATTTCGGAAAAATTGGGTTTTAGCATAATAAAATCTATAGCTGACCCAGAGGGGAGATACCTAATAATTAAGGGGAGGATTGAAGATGAAGAGATAATTTTGGCAAACATATATGCCCCGAACACCAATCAGGCAGAATTTTTAGAAAAATTAAAAACAATTTTACACGAAGAAGGAACGAGGAATATGATTATTGGGGGGGATTTCAACTTGTTAAGCTCTGAGATTGACACTACAAGTATTAAAAAAAGAAGTAATAAATATATTTTAAGTGATTGGGTAAAATTAATGAATATAAAAGATGTATGGAGGGAGCTTAAAGGACAGGAAAGGGAATACACTTATTATTCTCAAGTTTATGATATGTATTCAAGGATTGATTATATATTTGTTACGCAAGGGATACTGAAAAACACAGAGGATATTAAAATAGGGACGTTTAGAGAATCAGATCATGCAAAGATAAGTATAGATATAAAATTGGATGAAGGTGATAGGAAAAGATATGTTTGGAGATATGACCCAAAATTATACAAAGAGGATAGTATGAAAAAACAAATTATGGAAAAATGGGATGAATATTGGACATGGAATGATAATAATGAGGTCAGCTTTGGAGGGGTATGGGATACAATGAAATCGATCTTCAGAGGAGAATCAATAAAATTAAGTAGTTGGAAAAAGAAACAGAGTATTAATAGAACTCAGGAATTGGAAATACAATTAAAACAACTTCATCAGGAATATATAAAGGGAAAAGATCAGAGGGTATTACATCAGATACAGAAAGCAAAGAAAGAACTCGAAGCCCAGGATATAGAAAGGGTAAAAAAAGATTTGATATTTTAAAAAAGAGAATACTTTGAGTATAGTAACAGAAATTCTAAGTTATTAGCAAAAGCAGCGAGGGATAAAAAGAATAAAGGTCAGGTAGAAGTATTGGTAGATGAGAAGGGGAAGAGATGTAATAAAAGGAAAGAGAAAGCAGAAATAATAGAGGCTTTTTATAAAGAACTATACTCAAAGAAGCAGGTAAATTTGAGCAAATTGGAGGATTATTTTAAAAAGTATAATATATCATTAATAACAGAAGAGCATAGAAACAAGATGGAGGAACAAATATCGGTAAAAGAAACTGAGGATGTAATCAATAAATTAAAATTAGATAAAGCACCGGGAGAAGATGGGCTTCCTGCTGAATTTTATAAGGATTTTAAGCCCTGGATTATTCCGAGATTACACAAATTGTTTAATGGGATTTTAGAGGGAGAGTCAACACCGGAATCTTGGAATAGATCTATTATTGCATTGATCCCTAAGCCGGGTAAGGATCTACAGAAAATAGAATCATATAGGCCGATATCCTTAATTAACCAAGACGCTAAAAATTTTTCTACGATTATGGCGATTAGGCTAAATGGTTTCATAGCCAAATACATAAGAGAGGATCAAGCAGGGTTTGTAAAAGGTAGGTACATGTCAGATCTCACAAGGAGGACAGTGGATTTATTGGATATAGCTGAAAAGCAAAAGGATAAAGTAGGTTTTTTAGCCTTGGATATTTTTAAAGCATTTGATTCTTTGCAATGGGCAACAATACATGAGGTAACCAAACTATATGGATTTGGAGACAAATTCCAAAAAGTGATTAAGAATTTATATAAAAAGGGGATAGCGACAGTGAAATTTAATGATAGTTATACAAGAGAAATAAAATTGGAGGCTGGAACTCGGCAGGGGTGTCCTTTGTCGCCTACATTATTTGTATTGGCTATGGAACTATTGGCGAACTTAATTCGGCAAGATAAAGAAATAACTGGAATAGAAGGGAATAAAATAAGTTTATATGCCGATGACACACTAATTACAATTAAACAACCAACACAAGCAATATCAAAGATTAATAAACATCTGGAAACTTTTGAGGAAATGACAGGTTTAAGGGTGAACTGGGATAAATCCGAGTTGATTTTAGTCAATGGGAATAAGAAGGATGAAGAAGAAATAAGGCAAAAATTTAATATTCAAATTCCCAATAAATTAAGATATTTAGGGGTAATACTTGCTAGGAAAACTGGGGAACTTAAGGAATTGAATTATGGAAAACAAATGAAAGAGATAGATAAAAAAATACTACAGTATAACAAGCTGAATTTATCGTGGTTTGGCAGGGTCGCAATGTGTAAAATGATGTTGTTACCTAAATTGAATTTTTTATTCGATGCCCTGCCAATAAAACATACAGAAAAAGAACTGGAAAAATATCAAAACGTTATAAACAGATTTTGTAATGGGAAACGAAAAGCTAGGATACCTAAGATTCTGTGGTATATATCGCAAAAAGAAGGGGGATTGGGCATTCCAAATATTAGCAAGTATTATAGAGCCTTTCAATTACGAAATGTTATTAAATTATTAATTAGAGAAGAGCCAATATGGGGAAAATTAGAATCAAAAGAGTTTTCTAGGAAAGGGAAGGCATTCTTTTTATGTGGAGATAAGGACAAAAAAAATGAGAATTCAGGGCAAAATGATAAAAGCAACAATCGAGGAATGGAACAAAGCAAGAAAGGATCTTATTCCAGGGATCTCAATGGTGACAGAATTAGAAGACTTTAACAATTTTCCGATGAAAATAGATGGGAGGATTAAGGATATCTTATTAGAAAAGGGGGTCTCTCTGTTGAAAGATTGGATCAAAACTTGTAGGGATTTGGAGAGAAGAAAGGAGCGATATCTGCAACTGGAGTTAGATTGGTTCAAAGTCCTCCAGATGAACAATTGGAACAAGAAATTTCTTTCGGAAATGGGAGTAGACAGGGAGCTTACAGAATTTGAAACATTGCTGGTCAAATTAAGAAAAGGAGACATAGGATTAAAAGGGATAGTTAGTCAAATATATAAGATGTTAAATAAAGGGGGGAAGGCTCAACAAGTATTGAAAGATAGCTGGGAACAGGAATTGAATACATCAATTACTGAGAAAACATGGGGGAAAATGTGGAGAAGACGTATTGTGAGATCCATGTCAGTAAGAGTGAAAGAACATAATTATAAATTAATTTGGAGATGGTATAGAACTGCATTTTTTGTAAGACTGCATTTAATGTATAAAGATGTGAGTGATAAATGTTGGAGATGCAGAAAAGCTAGAGGTACATATGAGCATATGTGGTGGTCTTGCGAAGATCTGAAGGATTTTTGGGGAAAAATTGAGAATGAAATTAAGAATATACTGGGTCAGCGGGCTGAACTGGGGGTAAATACAGTTTTGTTAACTGAGATGGATAAATACAAAATGAGTGAGGATAATAAAGAATTGATGGCGATAATGCTGTCGGCGGCCAGACAATGTATAGCAAGAAATTGGAAGAATAATGAAAATTTACAAAGAAGGGATTGGTATAAGGAAATGTGGGATTTGGCTCTTAATGAAAAGCTCACCTGGGAGATAAATTTTAAAAAGGGTAAAGTAGCTAGTAACAATTTCTGGAGGACTTGGAAACCTTTCATTGAACATACAATGGTTAAGAATAAAGGCATACCCCCTGCTTCTGAGCAAAATGACTTTTGGAAAATATAAGGAAACATAAATCCCCGGACAATGTATATAGCACGAGGGTGTTTTCAAAGATAAAAAAGTACTGGAGAGATAGAGAATAACATATAGTGGTGATGAGGTGTTAGGCGGAGATATGGTTTGCAGTTAAAGATTAAATATTGGCTTATAACGAGGTAATAACATTTGAATGATATTAATGTAGTATTGTTATCTATGTGAAATATTATCTTCTTTGTTGAATTTTCTCTTTATACAATTTAGAGTTATGTATTTCTATTTTATTTTCTTTTGTCTTATGTATTTGTTTTGAGTGTAATGTCTTACATACCTAATAAAATATTAAAAAAAAATCTAAATAAATAAATAAACTTCTGACTATGCAACCAGATACCTAAACACTGAGCTATCCAGTCAACTAAGCTGTTCAGGGGAAGTGCATTGTGTGCTTACTTACTTAATTTATACTATAATCAAACCTCGCATAAAGAGTAACTTGCTTAAATAGCAGAATTTTCTCTGAATGTTCACTTCACTTAACAAATAAAACCAACCAAAAACTCACTTAACAACTAAATCAAGGTTTGCAATCCCCCCCCCCCAAGTCACAATTGGTCACTTACAATAGTGTTTCACTTAAAGAGCAAACTCGCTTGAAGAGCAATCCGTTGGAACACATTATGCTCTTTAAGCGAGGTACAACTGTATTTCAAAATAAGCACACCAAAATATAGAATACATCTACTGAAAGGGGTTTTAAAATGATGCTGAACATTCAACCAACTATAGAACCATCTGGATCTGTCGTTTGCATTTTGTAATATCTGCTTAACAAATCCATAACAAATGGCTGGAAGGCCACATGGCAGGAACTGACTATATCCTCCCTCCTTTTAGATTCATTTCATCCACAACAAAGCTCTTGTTTGATTTTGCAGATAAAACATGCATTTAAAATACACATGCTGAGAATGAGACAGTATTCAGAATGGTAAGGCAAAAACATGATATCTATAACTGGGATTAAATAATGTACAAAGCAATACTTTAGGGCTCTCAGAAGAAAATGGGGTTTAGCTTAGCTCCCCACTTCTAACTGCACAGATGCATTTCAACCTCAACTTTAAAGTGAAGTGGAAATCTAATAGTCAAGCAATTGGATTTCTCTGGGAATACTCATGTGACTTAAGAATTGATGGATTGGTCTCTAATGTATTCACTCTTATGCTTCACTCATATACAGAATATTGATTTATTAATGCTGTGTAAAACTTGGACATTTGCCAGAAGGTGCCAAACCAACACTATACTAAATTGTTCTGTCTTTGTTCGTTAATTCTGAGAATACAAGAAACATAATAAGGATAATGTTGCTTTCCAAGGAATGTAGTGTAGAATATGGACGTTATCTCAAGGATCAAGGCACATGTTAAAGTGAATTTATATTTCTTTGGAAATGCATGCTGCAGCAATCAAACTTGTAAATGAACCCTATGTTTACCTTTCAAAGACCAATCATATACAAGGCTTGTGGTCTTCAGTCATTCCACAAGGAGGTACTGTAAGGACCGCTTGTCCCATAAAGACCTTCCCATTCATTCAGTTCAATTTCAGAACACATGTTCCACTTGATGTAGGACGTATACATACATGGAATAGGATTTGAAGAGGTAATAGTTTCTAGACTTCCCAATTCCTTTCTGATATAGTTTATCTCAGCAAGGACAGGCCCTATCATTAGATACTGACCAGCTCCTCTTGTGGCTTAGTGGTAAGATGCTGAGCTGGGGACTGAAAGGTTGGGTTTCAATACCCAAGAGCTGCACTTGGGGACATGAAAGGAGCCTCATTCAGGTGTCCCCTAAAAATCCTTTCAACCGAGATTAATCTCTGACTCAGATTAATTATAGTATTATTATTAGGTAGGGAAAGGCAGCACAGTAGAATTTGACTATAATGAAAATACTCCAAATAGCTTACTTAATTTTTCATTTTTGAACGTTTACCACAGAAAATGTAGTGGTAGTAGACTTTTTAAATCAAGCTCCCAAAATAATTTGGAGTACTAGACAGTTTGACTGAAGTTTGATTGAGAAGGACATTTGCTGCTCCACCTACAGGCAAAGTATTTTGGGCTTGGCCTCCGTACATCAGTGTTCCGATGGCATTTCTGCAATGCCACACGTACCTACATGGGAGCAGGTTTAACAGAACTTAATGGGATTGGTTTACAACTGTACACATACAAAATTATCTGTTGTTGTTTCAGAAGGTTTCTGGAGGTGAAATAACCATGGATTAACTAATTTTGTATAGCTTTTTCTCTCCACCAAAGCTAATTTAATGTAAATTTTATCAGTTTGCTTTATCGTGCTGTTTTGGCTTGAAGAAATACTGGACAGTAAACTATTTGAACATAAATCTCTCCCAATAAGTGGCATTGCAGAATGTTATTGTATACGGAGCAAGTTTAGTGGTATATTTCAATGTGCCCAACCTGGTGTGTATCCATGAGCTTCTATTTTTGCTTAGCCTTTATAGCCAGTCTTTTAGAGCCTCTTTTTGAAGCTGAATCTTATTTCCAACTCTGTTTTCCTTCTCTTTATGGCTATGTTGACCAATTTTTTGGTTTATTAATGAGGCATTTTCTTATTATTATACCAATTAGTAATTCATTTATCAATTTGCCAATCAAGAAAGAAAATACAGTACAGTATTGTGGTTTTAGTCAAGATGCAAGTGTCAGTTGCCTTAAAGGAACAAAGCCTTTGTTTGAAGAGCCTCATTGTCAACTGGTCCTGCAAGTCATGTAGAACAACCAAATGCTGATTCCCATGGATCCCCAAAAGCAGAAAGGATTGAGGTTGTATCTTTGCTTTGCTCCAACCCTTGCATTAGAACTTCAGTGGCTCAGTGGTTAAGAAGCTTGACTTGTTAGCTGGAAGGCTGGCAAGTCAGCAGTTTGAGACCTGGGTATTGCATGATGGATTGAGCGCCCGTCTCTGTCCCAGCTCTTGGGGGCATGAAAGGAGCCTCATTTGGGTATTCCCTGAGTGGAATTTCTTCTGCAAAAATCCTTTCAACCCAGAATAATTTCTGACATAAAATTATTATTATTCTTAGGACCGATATTTACTGAGTTCTTTTTATAGTATTTCATTGCTGCTATTTTATATCTTATGTTCATTCTGCTATGATTTCTCCTTCTCTCTTTTAACCTCACTATTTGTCCAGTCTAAAATAACTTATTGACCTGTCAAGACACCCAAGTATGTACTCTGCAGGAGAATAGCCAACCATGGTAGACAGATGAAATCTAGATATGGTGGAGAGATATCATGCATATGAATAGATGGTTCATGGATATTCCTAAATATTCCTCAGTAAAAGAGAAACAGAGCACTGAAAGCTTCTTTTAAGAAGAAAAGGACAAGTATCATCATTTGACTATGTAGTTATAAGTGCCTTTAGAATGTCATCATATTCACGCTTCTTAAAAGGAATTTTCAAGGCTCAAACATCCATACCAATGCTATTACTGAACTTAAGAAAAATTCAAGCAGAAAAGGAAAAAAATATAGTATAACACCTCAGCTACATTCCTCTATAAGTGCCCAAGGACAAGTCATATGAGAGCATTAGTCCAAGCTGGTTTTCCAGTATCATGCTATATATTTTTTTATTCCATCCAGAAGAATCATACTGAGAAAATCTCACCTTCTATGCCAACATACCAAAGCAAGCAACCTGTCTAGAAAATTTTGTTTCCTTTAGGACTATATAAAATAAAAATTTGAAACAGTCATAATCCTCAAAAACTAGAACCATGTTCATGTCTTCTGCACTAATAGAATCATCTTTCAACTCATTTACAGATGAAATTGCCCTTAATATCTGCATTTCCCTCTTGATGAGTTTACAAAATGTGTGCTGCTTCTGTATTGTTCCTATTAAGTAGAGAAGACAATATCTTACTAGAACCCATTTACTGTCTTCATTTTCTCAAATGTCCTTCATGGGGGGTGGGGATCAATTCTGGGAGGATAAAACTTTACAAAATCCCAGTAATGAATACTGTTGTAAGGGGGAAAACCCATAAGTATCTAAATGGGTAATATCGTGCATTGGTCTTGTTTCTATAATTACTTAATCTTCTTAAGTTATCCCATTATCTACGTTAAAGGAAAAGTACACACTAAAATTTATTTTTCTTCCATGTGAATAGCACCAGTTTCTCCTCTGGATATCATTGTGTAATGCCCAGTTGAACAAAAGCAAATTCATTTAACCTAGTAAATCATGTTCCAGGCCTCTGCACATAATCTAAGCAATAAGTCTCAGTCAACTCAGTGAACACATACAAATTACACTATGTATCACAATGCTTCAAATAAAATTTGCCTCTCTGTGATGTGGACTTTTGCTTAATAAGAGCACACATCTACAGGATGGGGATAACCAAAATATCCTTCCTTGCTATGTCATAAGGACTGCCACAAAGCAATATAGGCAGAGTCACAATGCTACTTATTATTGATTGCATGATTCCAGTCACCACCAATGCAAGTTTCAGGAACTTTTGGACCTCTAAATGCTTTGGATTTGAACTTCCAGAAGTCTACCATGATTAAAGAATGCTAAGGAATTAATATGTTTCTCATCACCAAATGGAAGAATTGTAGCTATAATTTGCCAGTGGTGACAAAAGAAACTCTATACAGTGGAACCTCAGTAAACATAATTAATGTGTTCTTCGGGATGTTTCTTATAGCAAAAATTACTTTAACTGAATTTCCCATAAGAATTCATTGAACACAATTTCCCACAGGAATGCATTGAACACAATTTCCCATAGGAATGCATTGAACATGGTTTCCCACAGGAATGCATTGAAAATTAAATAATCTGTTCCCCCCCCCACAAAATTCTGTAAACCGAGCCACTATTTTCTATGGATTTCCTTTTGTTATGCAATTTTTATGTTAATGGAGCTGTTTGTTAACCGAGGTTCCACTGTACTGTTTGCACAGGTTGGCTTACCAGAATTTTTAAAGGCAAGTATTTGTCATGCCTGTCCTTAACTGAACCTGTCCCTAATAATATGAATGTGTGGTCCGAGTCTACATAGCAACTCTGCTAAGATCCACAGTTCTCTTTTGTTTCCTTAAATCCCTTTTTATAAACTGAATACTATACAGTATACATCTTCTTCTACTAGCCTAAAGGCAGGGGATATTCTTCCTGCATAGACATATGGCTGCATATTTGCTTCTTTTAGCAAAAGTAACAGCATACATTCCTGGTTTTCATGTCAGTCTAGATCTGCTCATCAATATTCTCATTTTGTAAGAAGTTATTTTCTTTGAAATTTAATTTTAATTTTAATTTAAGACACTGTCAATGCTACATCTTTCTCTCCCAAAAGGCACTGTCTCTACCTCACAGATACAATAACTATGCTTAAGATTACAGCTGAAGGCTTATATCCCAAGATACAATCACTTTGTTTTGATGCACTTCCAATAACTGCTGTTGTATTCTGCAGTCAGACAATCTGATTATCCCATCTCTATCGTAGAAAAAGAATGAAACTGCGGAATTCATTTAACTGAACCTGCAAGCCTACTTCTCTCCACTAATTTAGTGCATACTTTAGATCAGGGGTTCCCAACCTACAGCCCATGGACCAGCCCCAGCCCATGACACCATGTCATTTGGCCCGATTCTGCCACCCCTGGAAGTGGAAGCGGACATCTTTATGTCAGCCGTAAAATGCGCCCACACATGTGTAACCACGCCTATGACTGTTGTAAATGTGGAAGTGGGTGCATTTATGCCAGCTGTAAATGTGCCCATTTCTGCTTACAGGGGCATGGTCTGGTCCACTCAGCTGTCCAGCGTGTGTGGTCAGGCCCACAGTGTAAAAAGGTTGGGAACCCCTGGTTTAGATTTTATCATTCTGTAGCATGTGTAATTATACCAAAGTGAAAATTCTCTCTTGTACCATGATCATGGATGAGAGCTATCTTCAAAGGATTAGCTGCTTCAGCCACAGCTCACAGGATTCAAGACCTGCAGCACTAAGTGCAATGAATTTTATGGTTATGGATGGGAATACAGCACATCATTATCATTTATTATTCATAGCCATATACCATATTTAGATGAACTTTGGCCATTGCATATGAGAAATCTAGGAATTTAACTGTGATGTTTATTTTAACAGCACCATTAGGAAGCTCCTCAAAAGTTAAGTGTGTGTTTCATATACCAGTCGTGAGCCTGGTTTTTACTGATGTAACAAACATGCATATTGGGGCTCTTGTGATTAAATGTGACTCTACACTGAAGGTTTTCTCACTTACAAAATATAAATAATGTCTAACAGAGAAACCTTTTCCTGAGGTCTGCATAGAGTCATCTTTATCATCTTTATTATTGCATGGAAAAGCAATACACATTTATCACCTCTGCAAGAACCAGTTAATTGTGATAATAAATAATTTATTACATTGTTTTTATTTTTTAAATCTGAAAACATTTACAAAAAGTATTCAAGTTCAAGCACAAAAAGAATACAATAATGCAAACAATAAAAGAGTAAAACCTTTTTTCTTCTTCTTCCATGTCCAGGCCAGACGTGAAACTGCCAAAATGAAGGCACCTTTTGGTGAGTTCATTCTGCAGCTCCTTTCACCTGACCAAATGTGAGAAAGATTAGTCAGCAGCACAAGGTTGCCATTCCAAGATATACTTGATTGTGGTTCAAAAATACCACAATCTTCAAGGAGGCTCCTTCTGTGTTCCCTGTGAAACCCATTAAAATCCATTAAACAACAGAAGGAAATGGCTACATTTACAGTCAGGAAAATCCTTTATTGATTATGGAAACACACAACACTGGGAACCCAGCTAATTTCAACATTTATGGGCTGCAAACAATATAAGAGACATGCCTCCACATTGCAAACAAATTAGCCTCAGTACTGTAGTCAAAGCTCATCTTAAGAAGGTAAATAATATAAAAAATATCATATACTTGGGTATGTATTTTTTATTTATTCATGGTTCATCTCACTGAATCTTCTTGAGTATTATACATGGGAAGGAACTGTACAACTACAGCCCTAAGCAAGAAAATTGTAAGTAGCAATTTTGGTATGTGTGGCAAGTGATCCCTTCTCCCTCCCATACCATTCAGGGATGAACACATCCTGAAAAAGGAGCAGAATGTAGTGCTTGCCCTAATAGAAAGATAAAGTATATACTTTAAAGCAGGGATTCTCAACCTGTGGCCCACAGCACCATTTTCATGTGCCCCCCCACGGCCTCCACCACACCAGGAAGTGCCATTTGGTGGTGAGAGGGCAAAATGGCCATCTGGCCCCCGAAGCTGTCTGAAGGAGCGTGACCTGGCCCCCAGCTTAAAAAGTTTGAGAACTCCTGCTTTAAAGAAAGAAAGAAACCCAAGGAATGTATATACATTATGTTTCCAGGAAGACTGAAGAGATGAGTAGCAGGAAAGTACTTGTAGTCCTTATGGGGTCTACCATCAATCCCAAAAGTCTGTGCTTTCAGCAGACCATCAATTAGGAATGCTACTTAGATTACATTTCACTGAGTTCAGTGTGGCTTACACCCAAGGATGTGGATACAGAGTTGAAAGCTTAAGAATAGCATGAAATCAGCAGGAAGAGAGAAAGGATCAACAGGCAGAGATAACTAAATGGTAAGGAAGAGCTGGTTAAATAATTCAGTGAATTAGGTATATGGATGTGGAGCCAAGGTTGGGACTTCAATTCCCTATTCTGCCTCCAGAAAGAAGAGCCATCCTTTGCAGGCATGGACAAGCTGCACAGCCTGAAAGTCCCCTCAAAAGAAAGGAATAGTAAACCACTTTTGAGAGCTCTATATCTAGAAACCCCTAGAAAGGGTGATTTGGCAACTTTTGACTATTATTAGTATTAAAGACGTGTACTGTAGCACAGACAGAAGATGAGTTTATAAAAAGGGGACATTTTTAATGAAATTATCAACAGATGAGACAGAATGAGAGTTAGATGAAATCTCTATCTTTAAACCAATGAGGGTTTTTTGTATTCCATTGAATCATCAAGATTTCTCTTCCTAGTATGTTACACACAAATTGTGTGGGTTTTACATCTGCCATCAGGCTGTAGCCATACATAACCATGTACTAAGACAAATTGAGATGCACTCAACATCTAAACAAGTTGGATTGGAGTCATCCAGAGACCATCCATTTACATTTGCAGGAAGAACTTAATCATCACTGTGTGCTAAAAAAAGAGCACCATTGTTTGTTGAAACATTGCATTAATGGGAAAGTGTCTTTTAAGTACAGCTTTAGCAAATCGCCTGTTTCACAGAAGGAAACAGCACTCAGTAGGCTGTCGAATGGGATCAGGGAAGGAAGGTGGCTTGGTTAAGTCAAGGCTTGAGTGCTAAAATACAAGCAGGGAACAACTAAGATGATACCAATGGCAGGACTGCAAAGGTATCTTCATGAGTAGATTGCTGGTAGGTGGGGATGGGAGATGAAATGGCTACTTATTTCTAGTTTTTTCCCCCAGAAGGTGGCATAGGTTTTGCTGGTAATCCGAGAGGAGATTTATTACCCCTGATACAGGGCTATTGCACTAGAAAGGGCTGCAGTGGCTCAGTGGTTAAGAAGCTCACATTGTTAGCTGGAAGGCTGGCAAGTCGGCAGTTCGAGACCTAAGTACTGCATGATTAATTGAGCGCCCATCTCTGTCCCAATTCTTGGGGACATGAAAGGGACCTCATTTGGGCATTCCCTGAGTTTCTTCTGCAAAAATCCTTTCAACCCAGAATGATTTCTGGTATGAAATTGTTCTTCTTGTTCTTGTTCTTGTTCTTGTTCTTGTTCTTGTTCTTGTTCTTGTTCTTGTTCTTGTTCTTGTTCTTGTTCTTGTTCTTGTTCTTGTTCTTGTTCTTGTTCTTGTTCTTGTTCTTGTTCTTGTTCTTGTTCTTGTTCTTGTTCTTGTTCTTGTTCTTGTTCTTGTTCTTGTTCTTCTTCTTCTTCTTCTTCTTCTTGTTCTTGTTCTTGTTCTTGTTCTTGTTCTTCTTCTTCTTCTTCTTCTTCTTCTTCTTCTTCTTCTTCTTATTATTATTATTATTATTATTATTATTATTATTATTATTATTATTATTATTATTATTATTATTATTATTATTATTATTATTATTGCACTAGAGACATTTATCACAGCAAGATTTCGCTTTCAAAAATGCAATTCTCTACATAAGCATGTCTTTTCCACCATTCCTGCACCACACCACTGACCGGTTTAATTTCTTTTCCACTCGGAAACGCGGAGGAAAAGAAGTGTCGCTGGAAAGGATCTGGATGCTACCTGACTCGTCAGCAGCCGAGCACGTTGCGAGCTGTGTTCTTTCGAATTACCGTATTTCTTTTAAAAAGCGAGCATCGGAACGAGGTTTAAATGTAAAAACCCTCCTCACTATGCCATTGCTAGTGCCCTCTGCTTCGCCTTTTTAGGTATTTCGGCTGGCGCTGACCCTGGTGCTGAAACCTGAAAACATGTACACGGATGGACGGACCAACTCGGGCACGCTCGCTCTCTCGCGGCCCCTTCTCCCTTTCCCCAGCTTGCAAGTGTATGAGCAGAAGGCATTTATTCAAAAAAAATAGGATCTCTAACCTCCCCCTTCCCCCAAGTCAAATCAGTCTCATGCTTCTGGGGAGAGCCAGGATTAGGGTAGCGTGATCCATTCAGTTACAGCGCCAGGGCTTTCCACAGATAAGACACGGGCAAAGACACACGTTGGCAATTCTTAAACCGAAACCAAAAAACCATTCAGGGTTTTCATGATCCCGATCGCTTTTAGAAGCACGTATTAAAAGGGGAGAGGGGGGTCCTTTGCTCCTCCGACGTCGATTTGCCTGTTGGCAGCAAAACCAGCTTCTCTCCCCCGTCGCAGGTCTAGAATCTGACACCCTCGTGGCGGTCTCCCTCCGTACACACAGCCACGGCTCCTGCGGAAGCTCGTGATCCACCCCCCCCCCCCCAACAGGTGCTTTAGTCGACTTGGCTCGCCGTGGGGCAGAGATCTGCCTGGGTGTCCAGACCTCCCCCCCCTCCCTTCCCCGTCTTTCGACACCACCGCTCCCGTGGGGGGCCCCAAGCCCGGCCTAGTGTGAGGTAGATAGAGATTTATTGGGCTCACCTGCCACCTGAAGCTGAAGCCATAGGTACCCCAGGGGAAGGCAGGCGCCCGTCCGCCACATGGTGCGTGCCTTGCAACCGGGAAGGAGGGACTGCGCGAGGCTCGGGCTCCCTCCCTCCCTCCCTCCTTCTCTCTCTCGGTCAGGTTGGGCTTCCTTTGCGGCGAATGAGCATGCCTGAGCCCCAAAGCACGCATGTGCGGACGGCGCTGCTGCTGCTGCTGCCCTCTCCTGCCGGCTCCACCACATGCCCGGGAGGCGGGCGAAGGGGCAGGAGGGGAAAGGGCGGCAGGCCAGAGCGGGCAGCAGCCACTGGCGTTGGCTGGGAGGAGGCGCACCGCAGATTTTGGGGAACAGGGATGGGGAGGGAGGCCCTATCTTTAACTGCCCTATCTTTAACTGCCCTATCCAATAATAGTCCTAATCTTGGCTATCATCAGGGGTGGATTAACCATTCAGCAAAATAAGCATGTGCTTAGGACATCAAGGGAAGGGGGCACCACAGGCATTTTCCATAGCCGATTTTACCATGGTAAATGAAGTGGAAGTACAAGTAAAACCTCATATAACACTAAAACCTGGTTCCACAAGTCTTGGTGTTATATGATTTTTAGTGTTATCTGATGCATGTTAAAATCCTATGGGATCCATAGAGATACATTGTAACCACACAGGCTTTAGCGGTTGTTATCTGAAGCATCCCATAGGATCTTAATGTTATCTGATGCAATTCTTCCCCCCAGATTCCTTAATGTTATGCGATTTTAGTGTTATTCAATACTAATGTTATATGAGGTATTACTGTACTGTATACAAAAAAATAAAAATAAACATTATTTTCCATCTCAGACTGAACAAGAACAAAAAGTTTTGTTTAATTTCGATAAACACAAACCTATTTTATGGTTTATCATTGTTGATATTTTGAATTACAGATATATGGGAGCACCCAAATCTTTTTAAGTGCTTAGGGCAGGGGTTTGCAACCTACAGCCCATGGGCCGGCCCCCGCCCACTGCACCATTTCAAGTGGCCCGCCACTACCAGAACTGGAAGCATTTGCAATAGCTGTAAATGCACCCACAGCTGTCATAAGTTTATTTATTTATTTATTATTTGTTCATATTTGTATTACCTCACCGAGGCAACTCCGGGCGGCTCACAGGTGTAAGTATAAAAACATTCCATAACAATAACATCAAGAAACTTATCTAAATACCATCAAACATTAAAACCCTTAAAATACCTGTAACATACTGTCTTCTACAACCACTAAAACCCAGATTAGCCCTTATATAAGCCATGGGGGGAAGGAATTTTTCCGCACCTGCGGCACCCCACATCTGTTGTGCAAGCCAGGTTTTGAGAGTTTTTCTGAAGGGGAGGAGCTCCACCTGGAGATGGAGCTCAGTTGGTAGGAGGCTCCATAGGGCCAGAGCAGATGCCCAAAAGGCCCTCCTCCTGGTGCTAGAGAGGAGGGGACCATCAGGGAGCCCCTCTGGTCTGCTCTAGTGGGACTGGTAGATATTCTTGGGGTAACATGGTCTCCTAAGTACCCTGGTCCAATGCACCATAAATGCACCCATGACAGCTGCAGCTGTCATGTGTGTACAGCAGGGGAACCACCAGTCCAGCCCACTCAGCTGTCTGGCCCCATGGCACGAAAATGTTGAGAACCTCTGGTTTAGGACCTCTAAGAGTCTTAATTCGACCCTGGCTATCATCATGGCAATCAACCATGAAGATTGTCCTGAAAATATAATGTACTGGCCCAACCTGTACCACTGGTTCTGAGCCCTTTTGGCACACAAAGTCCTCCTCCACCCCAGGCCAGTATTGATGAAGCTGCTGCCCTCAATCAAGATGGATTCAAGTGGGATTTAATCCACTTGGGGACCATCACCTTTCTTGTGAACTTTGGCACCCAAGCCATTAGTCCCCAGGGTTGTCAGGTTAGTTAACTGCCACTTGATGATTGGCAATGAGTCACTGGCAGTATGGTCTACTCTATTACCATAGCAGGATAACCTGGGGATTCTCAGGGGCTTCTCACCCCCCTTTTTTTTAGCCTACAGTTGAGGATGAAGTGAGCAGTTGAAATAAAAAAAACCATGCAGGTGGAAACTGATAGATATGCAGATGAAGCAAAAGAAAATTAATTAGACAGGTTATATATAGCTGTTTAGGAATTTAAACCACAGATGATGCCAACACAAGTTGTAACACAAGTTTTGTAAGGGTTAGGACCTTGCTGGGGTGATAGACAGTTTTGAGTTGACCTCACTGGCTCACTCTGCCTAATGGTATGCCTGGCATAGACAATAGACAGTCATTCTGCCTTTCCCTTGTTAACAGATATTCTTTGGTAAGAAAAAAAAGCAGCAATAGAAAAACAGGGGATAAGCATAAATGGAAGATATTGATCCTTGAAAAACTCTGCTAATGAGGTAGGGCAATTATACAATATATTCTCCACTAGTAGCATGCTAATATCAACAGCAATATTATGTCTTATGTCTCATACAGTAGGTATTGCATTTCTTCTGGCACCAACATGTTATGGCAAGAGAACTTAAATTGCTGTATTCATCTGTGTGCATACACGTTTCAGTGCACATATATATTCGAGACCCGAGTGCTGCATAACAGAGTGAGCTCCTGTTGTCTGTCCCAGCTCCAGCCAACCTAGCATCATGAAAGCTAGAAATTGCAAGAAGATAAATAGGTACCACTTTGGTGGGGAGGTGAACAGTATTTCATGCATTCTGCCATCTAGTCATGCCTGCCACATGTCGATAGAAACATCTGCAGATGCGGACAGCGCTGCCTCTTTGGCTATAAACATAAATGAGCAAAGGACAACAGGGGCTTTGCATGAACAGCTCTGAAGCAGGTGGCAGAGGTAGCAACTGCAGCTGCAAGAGATTTCCCCCACCCCATTCCTTTGGAAGGATGAAATTGTGAAGAGAAGAGGCAGGTATACAACTCCAAACTCACTGAAGTGAGGATTAAAATGCAAAAGGCAAAGGAGAAAGGATTAAATACAATCACTTGAACACAGAATTTTTTAAAAAAGCAAGGAGAGATAAGGAAACCTACCTGAATGAACAGTGCAAAGAAGTAGAGGGAAACAATATCAGGGATAGGAGTAGAGATCTTTTCAAAAAAATTAAATTAAATTACCAATGATTAAAAAACTGGGATTTATCCTCACTGGGTTTTAGGCAGAAAGTTGGCACTGCTGTGCCGAGGTTTCGATAGGTTTCATATTTTTAACATTATCTTGGATTGTTCTAAATATTGTTCTGTTCTTGCTTTTAAAAAATATTTTTAAACTGTATCTTTCCTGTTTCTATGAAGAGCCGGTGTAATGTAATGGATGTCAGTGTTGAACTGGGACTCTGGAGACCTGGTTCAAAGCCCCATGCAGCACTTTTGGTGAGAGGTGGTAGCAATAGTAAATTACTTGTTCAATATCTCACATACTGTATCTCAAAATGCTATTATAGTTGTTGTAGGTTATCAGCATAACTGGACAGTGGATAATGTTGACCTGCTTTTGTTTCAATCTGATTTTGTTCTATTTCTTGGAATAGTAGCCGTGTTAGTCTGTGGTTCATGCATATCAGAAAACAAAATAAAATAAACAAAATAAAATAAAAAAACACTGTAGCACTTTAAAGACTAACTGCTATATTTTTATTGTTAGCTTTCGTGGATCAAGTCCACTTCTACCGCTTCCACAAAAGCTAACAATAAAAATATAGCAGTTAGTCTTTAAAGTGCAACAGTGTTTTTTTGTTTGTTTATTTTATTTTGTTTTCAGATATGCTCTATTTATGTTTCAGACTGCATCATTCTGAAAGCCTAGGTTGGCAAGAAAATGATTTGTAATCATTGTATTTTATCCCATTCCAGAAGTCCCTCTTTTTGAAGAGTTGGAGAGTCCTCCTCTCATCAGCTGAGGAACTTGCTCTTTAGGAAAAGCCAAATGCTATCCGGATCCAGGGATCACGCCAAACCACATTTTGCTCCTCACTCCAACCTCAAGAGGATTTTAAAAAGCCATTCTATGCAGGCCCAGGAGGACCAGTGTAAGTAAACCCTGAAAGTCTCAAAAAGAAGCATCTACTGCTTCTCTCTTCCTTGAAAAGCTCCATTTCCTCTCAAGGGCTCAAAGTTTTTCTTACTCTTTTTCTTGTGATATTTTATCACATAGTGCGACTGCCTTTTGACTAGGCGTTTGATTTCAAATCATTTACAACCCTCCACGTTAAGCTCTGGAGAACTGATCAGGATGGTGCCCCCCCCCCCTACAGTTGAACTCCATACCTGATATGTCTGGTTTCTATGGCAACCAAGCATATTAAAACTCGCTCACTCACTCCCATTTTACTTCAGCTGCCTCTTTTCCTATTGGTAAGTTAAGTAGTCAGAGTCACTCTTTGTTGGTATAGAGAAGGATACAAGCTGCCCTGGGGCATTTTGCAAATTGAGTACAGGTTTTATTTTTCAATTACAAAGGAAAACAGCATTATTTTAACATGACACATATTCAAAATAATGTTCTCATGTTCCCTTAAAACCGTTTAAAGGAAGCACATCTCAATCCAAGAACTTAGAGCAATGCAAAAGGCATACATACGGTATATATGTCTACAAATTAAAAAAAGGTAGTTTCTGAGGATTTTGAATAAGTGAGAAACAGCTTGTAAGAAACTCAGGTTGGAGTTTGGTTCCCATAATGCATAATAGAGTGAGCTCCCATCTCTGTCCCAGCTCCTGCTAACCTACCAGTTTGGAAACAAGGAATTGTAAGTAGATAAATAGGGACCACTTTCATGGGAAGGTAAACAGTATTCCGTGCGCTCCTGCCACATGTCCATGGAAATGTCTGCAGTTGCAGACAGCGCTGGCTCTTTGGCTATAAACAGAGATGAGCACTGAACCCAGAATCTTTTTCTATCCCTAGAGGTGAGGTGATATACATCTAGACACCCAGCTTTTGGAAACCAACAGCTGGGGAGATGTATTACCTTCTTTCATTACTTATTAATTAATTTTTATACCACCCATCTGACTTAACTGTCATTCTTGACAGTTAAAATACAAATACAAAAGATTTCAAACTTCTACCCAACCAAAAACAGCAACATAACATATAGCATAACTATATAATATATCTGGGAGGACATCCTGCTACAGTGATGGAGTAGACCATACAGCCAGCAACTCAGTGCCAAGTCTTGAGTGGTGGTAAATAACCTGAGTCCCTAAAGGGGCCAATGGCTACGGGTGGATGAGCCCCTTTAGGTAGTCCCCCTCAGTGGAGGAAATGCCACTGGAAACCATCACATTGGGTCCAACAGCAAAATGAACAAAGGAGAAACCACTTCACTATTCTGATTCCCAATGGTCATGGAGGCAGATGGATTGGCTGCAAAGGTTCACCTTGTCAATATTCTCAAGGCTGGGGCAGTCCATTGCAGTCTCGGTGTTAAATCCTGCACATCTCATTTCATATGTGCCACAGGAGATGGCTCCATGATCATAGTGTGTGGGTCACTTCATGGCAAGGTGGGATCCACCTTAAACAAATTCACACTAAAGGCATTTTTCCTGAAAATGATTTTCGGGGGGGGGGGGGGAGTATACTCGGACATGAGTAGCAGCCAACAATGACAACGACGATATAAATCAACAACAATGTCGGAAATAGAGTCATAGGCAATAGCGAAGCCAAACATTAACGTTGGGTGAGATACTGGCAAATGCCTTATTTAAAAGCTCTGCCTTAGCCAATTTATAAAACACCGAGAGGGAAAAAGCTTGCTGAATGTGTCAGTAATGTACTATAGTTACAGTACCTGCAAGTTATTATTTTTAGATGTATCTTACATTTTAGAACCAATGTAACAAGTAGAAGCACAATTATACTAGTCTAATGCTGAATGATTTCTATTTAGTTTCAAGCAGTACTCTAAAAAGGAAATTTAAAGCATGCTTTGAGACATTTCGACAGAAAATTTTTCAGGGTGTTGTTTTTGCCCTTTTGTCAATTTTACTTCCACTAAACAGAAACAACAGAAAAATAGCAGGCAAGTGATGTACTGAATGCCAACAACTGCCATTGTTGTTGAGTTGTATTGTATAGTTGTGCTATATGTTATGTTGCTGTTTTTGGTTGGGTGGGAGTTTGATTTTTTTTTGTATTTGTAGTTTATTTGTGGTGTTCACTGCCCATAGTGACAGTTAAGTCAGATGGGTGATATAAAATTAATTAATAAGAAATGAAAGAAGGTAATAGGACTCCCCAGCTGGGTGTCTAGAGATATACCACCTCTAGGGGTAGAGAAAGAGTCTACTTAGCTGGTGTTATTAAAAATAATGCAAAAAGCACACACAGAATATTTAAAAATATAATCATTAGGAAGTTTCTTATAAGCTGTTTCCCACTCATTCATAATCCCAGAAACTACTATTTTTAATCCATACATACATATATGTATGGCTTTTGCATTGTTCTAAGCCAGGGGTGCCCAAACTTTTCAGGCCGTGGGCCAATCACATGGTTCAAGGAGCACAGTTATACTGGAACTTAGAACTTAGAGCAGGGGTGCTGAAACTAAGGCCCGGGGCCCCGATACAACCCCTGATGCCAATTCATCTGGGTGCATTTTACTTCCGCTTCCACGAGTGATGAGGGCTTTGTGGGCTGGATGATTTGGTGTCAGGGCCGCATCCGGCTCCTGGGCCTTTTTTTGGGCACCACTGCTCTAAGTTCTTGGATTGAGATATGCTTTCTTTAAATGGTGTTAAGGGAACATGAGAACATTATTTTGAATATATGTCATGCTAAAATGATGCTGTTATTCTTTGTAATTGAGAAATAAAACTTGTAGTCATTTTGCAAAATGCCCTGGTGGTACAGTGCTTAAACTACTGTACTGCAGCCAAAATTGTTGACATTGTGAGTTTGATCCTGGTGGGACTCAAGGCTGCCTCAGCCTTCCATCCCCAAGGTAAGTAAGAAGAGTACCCAGGATATTGGGAGACAAAATGCTAATTACCCTGCAAACTATCCATAGAGTGCACTAAGCACCGTATATAAGTGCAATTTCTATTGCTGTTCTTTAACATTGCAGTAAAGGAGGGTCCCTTTTGTAACAAAAATAATAAGAAAGATTTACTTTTCATGGTCTAATTTATAGCACTACAATAAGTTTTATCAGTTTTTGGTACAGATATCTTGAAGCTGAATTCCCAGTATTCTGTTGGAAGAGAAACAAAGTGTTTCTCAATGGTGATTTGCATGAACATTTATTTATTGGTTGCAGGGAGGCCTTTATCCAGCAAGTGGCAGTAAAAGATGCATGAGAGAGAAATATAGCCATTATGAAATAGAAAAAGATGAAGCAGAAGCAGAAGCATCAACAATGATGGAGGAATTTATCCCTCAGATTTTCTCCCACATTCATATATTGAAAATTTCACTTTCTTTTCATGTGGAATTTGTAAAATTATGGTAAGTTCTTATCTGTGTACATCTCAGCCAGTGACACTGTCCAAACTCAATAAATACAGCAATTATTCCAAGTCTGATCTGGATCATGTCATAGCTACTTGCCACGAAACCATTAAAGACTAAGCCATTTAGAGTGTGTGTGCGTGTGTGTGTGTGTGCATGTGTGCATGTGTGCATGACTAGACACTGGAGCTCACAGAATGCTGTTTACCTTCCCACCAAAGTGGTCCCTATTTATCTACTTGCAATTTCTTGCTTTCAAACTGCTAGGTTGGTAGGAGCTGGGACAGAGACAGGAGGTCATTCCGTCCTGCAGTACTCTGGAATCGAACAGTTGACCTCCCGCCTTCCAGTCAGTATCTGAATGATACTGTTTCACTTTAAAAGTGAAACATCCTAAACATTCTGACAGTTTTATTTTCACTTTAAAAAAAAATCAACACTTTCCTGTTTAATTTACTAAGAAATTTTCAAAGTTGTAAAAGTTCTGAACAAAACAACAAACCATAAGGAGGTGATTCTAGCTGAATGTGCTCCTGTTTGTTTTTAAACAAATGTTTGCAAAATGTTTTCCTGGAGAAGAAGGTGGAAGAACAAGAGCAACAAACCTAATACAAAGATACTGTCTGTATCAGAATAACTGAATGGGCTAAAAGTCTGTGGCCCCAAAGAAAGGTGAGCAATTTAAGATTTCATAAAAGATCTCTGCAATTTTCAGTGCCATTCCAAAGTTTACCTTTTCCCCAAAACATGTATCTTGCTATCAAATTTGTTTTTCACAATGACAGAAGGTTCACACATACAGAATGGGGAACCAGACTTAATACTTATGAATGTATATTTGTGTAACACGCCAACAAAAATTGTTTTTCAGCATTCCCTTAAAACACACACAAAGAGAAAGTAATTATTGCCTCTGCAGCTGCAATTTGCTAGGGAGTCATAACTGATTCTGATCAAGGAGTAAATGCAAAAAAAAAAGTGACATACTTTTTATTTGGAGAAGGAGACATCTGCCCACATCTTTATTCTTAGCACAAACATGCTGACATTTCCTGGCAGGTGTGAAGATTGCCGCATTTAGGGAAACAAATGCATATTTTTCAAATGACAGCCTCCAACCTCTTTCATTAGCAAAAAGCTGGCAGTTGACAGTTACCTTTGTAATGTGCTAAACCCCGATCAGTTCACTTGTGGAAATGTCATCTGAAAAATATCAGATTGCAGCCTTTGTCATCTCCCAGATTATGGAGTAAAAACTGTCCAACTTTTGGTGTAGCTTCCTGTCTTTTCTAATTGAAAGCCATAAAAAGACATGAAGGGATTCATGATACATGGTGGCAAGTTCTGCTCTCAAGATCAGTTGATGCCTTCTCAAGGATTTTTGTGTCTAAAACAATAGGACACTATTGCTGTCTCTCCTTTGAATTGGACAAGGAAGAATAGAAACTACTGTACAGTACTGTATATCTGTATATGCAATGAAAGTCATTGGAACTAATCACAGTTTTTAGTATCACCTGTATTATGCTCCCAGATTAACCATTTATCTTCCACTGCTGTCTAGACAATAATTTTCTCCAATGCACCAGCAAATTCTGATGCACTCCTTGATTCAATATTACATGTTCTTAGCAAACACATTAATCAGCTTAGGAATTGGCTCTCAGTCACTTGGTTCTTCCAGTTGTATCTATTATGGGTTGTTTCAGGATATCTAGTGTGGAAAGGAGATTCAAAAAATGGCATATGCCTGGAGGCACTAGAGTCAATGGTGTTTCTGCGCCATCACGATCATTGACACTCTGATTATACTCGGCTGTGTTGAAGATGCATGTTCGGCACAGAAAAACATTTCATTGGTCATTTGCGCACTTTAGCTTTATCTCAATTGCATTTTCCCCTCTGAATCCTTTTTCAAACTTTTATCATGTCCTTACCTAGTTACTGTCTTTAATAAAATATAAAAACATCTCCAACTGTGTGGGTTTCTGGTTCAAAGGTTCATGCTATTAATTCCTGATCTTTCCCCTTGACTATCTACTGGGAATTTTGGTTCTTTCATGGCTGCTGCAGCAGTTCTGTCTTGAAAAGAGAGAGTATTGTTCCCAAGCACTTAGCCTTGTGAATTTTTAGATTCACTGGTAGCACTGACAAGCTTGGGGAGAGTAGGATTTTGGAAATCATAAATGCCAGGCTTGTTCCATAGCTGTACTCACAATTTACTTCCCTGGGCTCCATAGTCTGATCCACAAATCACTCTATGCCAAGGGCAAACAAGTTAGTGGGGCTGAGTGGCTGCAGAATAATTCGTTGGATGTGGAAAATCGTCTCATGGTTTGCAGTGGTGGAATATGATGGTCGTCTATTCTTGAATTCTGAGTTACTCTACTCTGGACTTTTAAAAATGGTGAGACAAGATAATACAAAAGGCAGGTGGTGGTGGCTGGAAATCATTTTAATTTCTAAATATATTTTTTTTCAGATTGAAAAACATTGGGTCCTATTGTGCCCTCAAGGAATGCGGGAACAATGTTGCCATGTTTTCATGTTTGCCAACATTCCGGAAGTTTCAAATGGTTGAATTTTTAAAGAAATATGGCTGATCATTAAGGACACAAAAAGGTTAAAACAACACATTTTTAGGGAAAGGAAAATTTGGTGGAGGGGGGTATGGCTCGAAGGAAAATATATTTACCTATCCACTTTCTTCAGGAATTTAACTTGTAAAGCAAGAACATGCTTCTGTCTTGCATACCAACAAGCCAGCCAATTCAGAAAATACAGGCAATGAGAAATCTGCTGTGACTGACAAACACACATAATCAACACCTTAGGGATTCTCTCTTTTAATGACAGGTTATTTGAAATATATAGTTTAGCCTCAGCACATGACCAAGATGTAGCATTGGTGTAATATATGGATAGAGAGCCCTGAAGCTGTCACTTAAAACATAACTGAAAGAAAATGGAAGAAAAGTATCTATAATCAACAATTTAAGAAAGAGGACTATAAGCAGTTTCCCCACCATAATGTGTCATGCATGCAGAACCATATCTTAGCAGATGCTAAGAGCAAATGTTTATACTGATGTATTCATTGAACCCAAAGGTTTGTAGATTAACTTGACCATCTAGAACAGGATAGGCATTAAAATCCATTGATTTACCACTCCCCTCAAATATACTTCCATTTTTTTGTCACTCAAAATAAATAATAAGCTTCATCTTGCTGCCTTGTTGGAAGAACTCAGATAAATCTAAGAAATTAATTAATTTGGTATGCCTCAATAGTAGTTGTGTCCCTGTTCTGAGAATACCACACAAACAATTATAGGCTCAAGTAACACAGGCAATCCTGATTTAATAGGATGAGCCTGTCTGGCGCCAGCAGTAACTCAGGCAGAATGCCAGCAAAGAGTCCAACTTTCTATTATTGAACACTGAGTTGAAATGGCCAAAGATAAGCTGTAAAATATTTGTTTTGAAACACCCCCAGTTGCAAACAAGTCAAGAATGTAAACACACAAGTCACATTTTCCATACCAATTATGCTGGATTGTCATTAGGAACCTAACCATCACAAGCAGGAACCTTGAGATATGCGGTTGTTGTTTTTTTTGTTCAGTCGCACAGTTGATTCCGACCCTTTGCGACCCTATGGTCTCCACCAGGCACCTCTGTCCTCCACCATCCTCCTCAACTCGCTCAGTTCTGTACCCATTGTCTCTACAATACCATCTAGCCATCTCATTTTTGGCAGCCTCCTTTTTCTTTTGCCCTCCACCTTTCCCAGCATTAAAGCTTTCTCAAGTGAATCCTCTCTTCTCACTTGATGTCCAAAGTACTTTATCTTCATCTTTACTATTTGACCTTCAAGGGAGCAGTCAGGGTTGATTTCTTCTAAGATTGATCCACATCTCAAAGGCATCTATTCTTCTGCACTCAGCTTTCCTAATGGTCCAGCTATCACAAACATACATTGCCACCGGGAATACCATTGCTTTGACTAGACAATTTTTTGTTTGCAATGTGATGTCTCTACTTTTCACTATGTTTCCCAGGTTTCTCATCACTTGCCTCCCAACAATCAGTCACCTTTTTATTTCATGGGCACAATCACCATCTGCAGTGAGCTTTGATCCTAGGAAAGTAAAATCTGTCACTGCTTCTACTTCTTCCCCATCTATTTTCCAGGGACTGATAGGGCCTGTTGCCATGATCTTGGTTTTCTTGATATTAAGTCTCAAGCCAGCTTTTGGACTTTCATCTTTCACCTGATAAGGAGCTTCTTTAAGTTCTAAAGATTTTTTATATATTATATTAGAGGAGTGAAATATCTCTGCCACAAATTCTTGGGAGGTTGGAAGTCAGAGCTTCTTAGATGGTCAACAATATGATTATGAAGAGGTTAAATTAGTGGTTCTTAATGTGGGGCCCATGCCCCACTGGGGGACTCCAATTCCCAGAAGCCTAAGTCAGTACATTGGCTGATCAGTGCTTTGGAGAATTGACTTAGGCTTCTGGGAATGGAAGTCCAAAATCTAAAGGTTGGGAAACACTGGCTTAAATAGAAGTGGGGTCAGTATACAACCTTGCTGGGACCATCTGGCCTTAATGTTTCGGTTGGTGCACAGAGCTCTGAGCAGGCAGAACAGGCTGCACAGTCAATGGAAGATTTCTCTAGCTTCTTCCACAGCTTAGTCCTGGAGATTGAGTTGAAGGCAGCTTTTAGATCAGGGGTGCCCAAACTTTTCAGGGGATCAGGGGTGCCCAAACTTTTTGTGGTTCAGGGATGCCCAAACTATAACCCTGGGGCTGTATCCGGCCCCCAATGCCAATTCATCTGGCCCACACCACCCTCATCACTTCCAGAAGCGGAAGTAAAACACGCCCGTACAGGCTCGTTTTACTTCTACTTCTGGGAGCAATGAGGGTTGCATGGGCTGGATTAATTGGCAATGGGGGCCAGATCCGGCCCCAGACCATAGTCTGGGCACCCCTGTTTAGATCGAATAAAGCAGCGTACAATGATGCTGAGTTCTTGGAGGAATATTTTTCAATGAGATGTTGGAGGACTAGGCAGTGGTCTATTGTGGACCTACTTTCCCTAAAGCCAGCTTGTTCTTTCACTATTAGGTTTTTATTTTCCAGCCAGCTTTTGAGTTTGTTGTGCAGATGACTGGCATAGAGTTTACTGATGATATTCAGTAGACTGTTTGGCCTGTAGTTCCTTGTTTCCTTTTTAAAATATGAGAGAGTCAATTTCCAACTAAGTTGGGAAGGCTTTCTAAGTCATCAGTTCAGGGATATGTTTCCATGGCTGTATTCTAGTACAACTGTCTATAATGGTTTTCCCATACTTCTTGGGGGATGTGTACTTTTAGCTGTGACTGGTTTGAGTTAGTGTGGTGACTGGTGTTGGTCATTTTGATGCTATCACTCCTGTCTTGGTTAGCCTGTATTGGTTTCCCATTGTATTCAGGCCAGATTCAAGGTCCCTATGTTAACATGTAGAGCCCTTAATGGTTTAAGACCACACTATCTGCAAGAGTACCTTCTCAAGGTCTGAAATTATATATTGTCATACCTGAAGAAGCTAAAAATGTTGTGACCAGAGCAAGATCTTTCTCATCTGTGGCTCCTTCATTATGGAATAATTTGCCAGTCAACATTAGATTGTCTACTTTAATGGCTTTTGCAAACAACTAAAAAAGATCCTATTTCACCAAACATTTTCATTATTGGTAAATTGATGTTACATCTCCAGTATTCCCCTTATATGTTTGGTTTAGTAAACTATGAATATGAAAATATGAGAATGTAAACAATATATAGTTGGTAAGGTTTGTTGACTCATTGGAATGTCATCTTGGTGGGTATTATATTTTTAATATATTTTATATGATTTTATTTCTGTATGATTATTTGTGATTGTCTTTTGTTGTTGTTGTTGATTTTGTAATGTCTGTGAGCCACCCAAAGTGGTACTTGCACCAGCTTGGAGGGATAAAAGTCAAATGAACAAACAAACAAATAAATATTTTTCCTCCTTCTGACTTCTGACCAAGCTTCTGACTTCTGACCAAGCATAGAGGTTCTTTCAACATGCTGGAGACTCCATTTTTCCTATTTATTTATTTATTTCTACTTACTGTAAATACAAATGGTAACTGTAACTAAAGATACCATTTTCTACTTAGGGTGCTTCTAGAGTGATAGTTTGTATGGAGGAATAAAAGAAAACCTAGGGCAGTGATGGTGAACTTTGGCACTCCAGCTGTTCTAGAACTTCAAATCCCAGAAGCCCTGATCAGCAGGCGTGCTGACTTGGAGTTCTGGTAATTTAAAGTCCAAGAACAACTGGAGTGCCAAGGTCAGCCTTCACTAACCTAGGGGCAGGTGTGAATTGAAACTGAGCTGATCTTTCCACACTTCTGTGCTGTTGTTTTTGTACCTCAT
The DNA here is from genome assembly GCA_030440675.1 of Furcifer pardalis. NCBI lineage: Eukaryota > Metazoa > Chordata > Lepidosauria > Squamata > Chamaeleonidae > Furcifer > Furcifer pardalis. Next base: position 180,970,725 of record CP126892.1, on the reverse strand, counting down.
TCTGCTATTGAAGAGGAATAACCAAAGTTTCCTAGTACAAAATGAGGCATGGTGAATAAAGCAGCCAGTTAGGGCTTAAGAGAGATCATGAAATAAATGAGTTAGGACTTAGATATTAAAGAAGGCAGGTACAACTTTAAGAGAAACCTGATAGGGCTTGGCTAGAAAATTTAGAAGAATGAGAAAGTTTTGGTGAGGGAGCCCTAACTTCTGCATTTTCTTTTGAAAAAGCTAGAAGTGATTTGGAAAGTGTTGTCACAAACAGAAGAAGTCATTCTAAGGAGTGGCTTTTTAGGGAGCAATTCATTGGCTAAAATTCTGTTTCGTACTCATGTTTATTCTTGTTACGAAATAAGAACTGAGCCTTAAAACAAAGTAACACTATGCTTCATTCATCATTGACTGTTTCAGTAATACACTGCTATTTCTGTTCTAGAGTCTGCTCCAGTTTACATACATACCAAGGGCAGGGGATAAGGGGTTTTAAGTACAGGTGGCATTCTTTAGATCAGTGTTTCCCAATGTTTGGTTTTTGGACTTCAAATTCCCAGAAGCCTAAGTCAATTCCCCAAAGCACTGATCAGCCAATGTACCGATTTAGGCTTCTGGGAATTGAAGTCCACCAGTGTTTGACTGAACATCTACTGCCAAGACTTCAAAATCCTTATTTTTTTTCTCTTTAAAATATGAGGCATTTTTCAAACCACACAAGCCCCCAGCAGTCCACTAATACCAAACATTTTCCACCACTGTTCCTCTGTCAAAGTGCATTATGTGAGGTACTAATAGGAAGCAGAATTCACTTCCTTGAGCCCTGTTGTTCTTTGCTTTGTGCCTCAAGTCCTGGTTACCATCCTGAAGGTGAGAAAAAACATACACAATTCAATGCCCATTGATTGTTAGTATTGTGTGGTTTCTGATTGCGTTACACCTCCTTAGTAGCTGGGCAGCTGAACAACCTCAGAAGTAGCTGGACAGCTGGACAAGGCAAACCTCAGGTTTCCGTTCTGTATCCCAATGATTGAGACAGAAATCTTCATGAAAGAAAAACATACATTTTTAGCATGTAGTAGTGTGGTTTCTATAGTTCAGTTCCACCAATTTGCACACGATATTCAGGCAACAGTGTTTGATTTGCTGGATTTTAGTTCCAGGTTCCAGTTTTGGAGCCAGGCTCTCAATGTTAAGGACACATAAAGACAGAGAAGTTGGACAGTCTTAGAGGAAGTTTTCAAACACTGTCATTCTTCACTGGAAACTGGCCATTTGGCTGTTTTGTTGTTATTGTTGTTATTAAAAGGGCATTCTATTTCCTCCCCCAGCTCTGTAATGAAGTTCTATGGAGACAGAATTTAACAACTCTGGAAAATAAGATGTTAAATTAGTTATTTTTGTCTCATAAGCATATTTATGTCATTCTACTCCCACCTCAATTCTCAAGACCTATCTCCATGCTAGTTGAAAGGGCCTCTTTTCACCCTAGTGGGTGGAATATCTCTTAAAATGACACTTTCCCCATTCAGTCAGCTGACTCAGCTGTGGGTGTTTGTCATTGGAGAAGTAAATACAGAAAATACAGCAGAAAGTGTGATATTGGGGGGATGTAGGTAACCAGGAAACACAAACAAGGTGGGAGGGAGAAACAACCTGATTATGGAACTCCTTCCTGCTTTCTTTTGTTTTACATAGGAAGCAAGGCCTATTGGCTCCCTTCAGTTAGCTAATTTTTTTAAAAAATAACATCATCTGATTTAATTATGATGAATTCTGTGTCTTCTTTGTTTTGCTCTTCATTTTATTCTGCTTTTAATAATAAGCATTTTGAATATCTCTTCAAGGATCCACATAATGGATGGGTGATTTACAAATAAATTATAAATTACTAGCTGTCATTATCAACTAATGGTGAGCCTTCCCAGAGTTCTCTAGTTGTAGAGTACTCAGAAGTGGATTACAGTACCATTCCTTTAATCTGGGGACTTCCTGGAATTGTGAAGCTTTCTCATAATTTACACAGGCCAGCTCTTTTCCCAGAAGACATGGTAGGGAATTTAACTCCTAACCTTTGACTTTACATACCAATCTTAATCAGGGGTAGAGAAGGGGAGTGTGTGGAAGTTTGAATTTGTTGTTAATTGCCTTTTTCAATGGGGTAAAGTAAAGGGAAAGAGCCTTAAAGAGCAGTGATGGTGAACCTTGGCACTCCAGCTGTTCTTGAACTTCAATTTGGAGAACCCCTGATTAGCAGGAGTGCTGACTTGGGCTTCTGGTAACTGAATTTTCGACATCACAGGCCTAGAGAATATAAGGACAACACCAACGATAACACCTGTTTTGTCACTTTGTTGCTGTACACACTATATAAGAAAAGGTTATGAGCCATTAATTAAGATTCTTAGATGCTTGCTTCTGGTAGTAATGTATGGTTGTGAGAGCTGGACCATAACGAAAGCTGACTGTAGAAGAATAGATGCCTTTGAGATGTGGTGCTGGAGGAGAATTTTGAGAGCACCCTGGACAGCAAAGAGAACAAATAAGTTGATCTTAAAAGAAATCAACCCTGACTCCTCCTTGGAAGGTTAAATATTGAAGATGAAGTTAAACTACTTTGGACATCAAATGAGAAGAGAGGTATCACTTGAGAAAACCTTGATTCTGGGAAAGGTTGAGGGCAAAAGAAGAAGGGGGTGGCAAAGAATGAGATGGCTAGATGGCATTGTTGATGCCATGGGCACAAAGCTGGGTGGGTTGAGGAGGATGGTAGAGGATATGGGTGCCTGGCGTGCAGTGGTCCATAGTGTTGTGAAGGGTCGGAATCGACTGTGTGACTAAACAACAACAGACTTCTTGTGTCATTTGTTATATACACAAAAATGGCTGAGCCATTTAGCAATTTTTTCAAAGCACAAATTAGAGAAACTGTCTTTTTGCACACCTTCTATAAACTGGACAAGACGTTGTCTATCAAAAGCACAGCTGGTTCAGTCCTCCATAATCTTTGCTGTTGTCTTTAACTGTATATCACCTGCACATAAATTGTTGTGTGCAAGCCAGATGTCTAGTACTGTATAGGGCAATCCTTATAAATATTAATGACAGGAAGTCATTTGCTTCTCCATTAAACAATTCTGCTATTGGTTTTTAGTTTTAAAATCCTATATCTGAGTGTGGTCTATGCTATGGTATATTTATCTTCACGGACACTGAGAGTGAGTTAACAACAAATAATCCAGCCCATGACTCCTGGCTGGTGGTTTTTATTGGTAGCAGAGCTCAATATCTAAAGGACAAAGGTCTCATTAAAGTTAAGTTGGAACAATGCAGCTGAAAGGATCGAAAATCCTTCCAGGGATTTTACTCAGAGAAGAGCTGCTCCATTTCATACATAATGCATGATATGTTGCGTCCTTGTGGACCCTCAGCACTTTAAGGAATCCATTAGCAATCCTTGGCTGTTCGCCAAGTCATATTGGTTTATGTATTTATTTTCCTTACATCTCCCAACCTACAGCTGGGCACTTTTACTTGAAGCAAAATGTAAGCAGAAGACACAATTTGTATATTGTCATTACAATATGTTCATTATATTCTAAACGACGTATTGCAGTACGTATAGGGAAGTTCTCATGCTGCAGCAAATGTGTGCTGGGGATAATTTTGACTTATCTCCACAAACATACTAACAATGCAAGATTGCTAAAAAAAATGTTAAAAGCGGCACTATTTTAGCCCACTTCTTTTGACCAATATTGATTGCAGCAATATTTTCTCTCCCCAGCCTCCGCCATTTCCAGTTTTTAAAGCATTCCAGGGTTTTCTTTCATGTGCTGGTCATGCGTTAGCTTGCCAACACTTACAGATATTGAGTCGCCACCATGTGAGACTATCATTTCCCCTGTCCAAGTGTGGTTTCCTGAAACATATGGAAGTGATATTTCACACTGCACTTTATGTCCCTTGTTAAGCCCCTGTTTCACCACAGATTATGCTCCTTGCTCGGTTTCATCTACTTTTCTAAAAGCCATGTTGACCTTGTTAGTTCATGCCAGAAACTGCCACAAAACATTCCTCTGTGGTGGTGTGGCTAGAAAACAGTGGGAATTTCTGTCCAGGTTGACACATTGTGTACTAGGAAGGTTGTCCTTGCTCGAAAGCCAGTTGTACCCAACTCTAGGGTTTAGTGCTCATCTCTGTTTATAGCCAAAAGAACCGGCACTGTCTGAATTTGCAGACGTTTCTGTGGACATGTGGCAGGCATGCCTCAACACCTGAATTCAGGGAATGATGTTTACCTTCCCACCAAAGTGGTCCCTATTTATCTACTTGCAATATCTTGCTTTCGAACTGCTAGGTTGCCAGGAGCTGGGACAGAGATGAGAGCTCACTCCATTGTACAGTACTCAGGAATCGAACTCCAACCTTCCAGTAGTCGAGTTCAGGGTCTTAACCACTTGAGCCACCACAGTCCCTAACAGGTTATACTAATTATAAATCGCAATTAATTCCTTTTTCAGTAATTGATGGTATAACAACATCACACTGTGATATAACATAATGAGCCATAACTTTACATCTTTTGTGGCATAACTATAACTTTTGTGGCATAGCTATAACTTGGCAGCTGTATTAGTCTGTTGAAGCCAGAGCAAGGAACATTTGTCTTAGGGTATAAGAAATTTTATTATGACATAAGCTTTTATTCTTTATACCAGACTTTGACAGACTCATGGAGTGTTACTTAAGTAGGCAGAAGTACATAGCAGACTTCTAGTCAACTATTCTAGTTAATTCTAAGAAAGGGGGGGTATTTGAAAATTTGTACCTAGAACGGTATCAAATGACTTTTGAGATCACAGGTCAGTGGCAACCAAGTGCCTATGAGAAGCCATTTCCCATGTTCTGACTCTAAGTCCTACATGAGCACCAAAAGGGCAAACATAATTTGAGTTTTCTAAAAGTCAAATTCTGTGCAAAGTAAAATGCTAATTGTTGCACTGTTTGGAACCATAATTTCATCAGTGGCGTCGCGTGGGGGGGCGGGGGGGGGGGCGGATGCCCCGGGCAGCGGATTTCAGGGGGCGGCAAAATGTCCCCACCAGTTTGGCCTCCCTCTGCCTGGGGCCAGGCTTAGGAAGCAGGACTTCCCAGGCGGAGGGCGGCCGTTTTTCTGGCGAGCGCTGCTCGCCTCCGTCCACCTGGCTGGCCGTCGGGGGCGAGGAGGAGAAAAAGGGGTTTTTTTTTATTCAGACAATTCAAGGAGGGGGCCCGCCCACCCGGCTAGCCGTCGGAGGCTCTCCTGGAGGGCGGCCCGCGTGCGCGCGCACGCTGCTCGCCTCCGCCCGCCCAGCCACCCACCCAGCTTGCCGTCAGATGGGGCGCTCGTCGGGGGTGGGTGGCGCCGTGGCGGGGAGCCCCTGGCGGCTGGCTGGGCAGGAGGAGGTGGGTAGCGTGCGCGTGCACGTGGGCCGCCCGCCAGGAGAGCCCCCGACGGCCAGCCGGGCGAGCGAGTGGCCGGAGGTGGAGGTGCGCTCGTTGGGGTGGGTGACGGAGGGCCCCTGGAGGGCGAGCGGGCGGAGGTGTGCGGCGCGCGCGCGCGCCGCTATTCAGCAGGGGGCGCCTTCTGCCTGGGTCCGGGGGGGCCCCCCGGCGGCAGCGGGGAGCTGGGGGGGGGCGATTTTCTTCTTCGCCCCAGGCGGCTGAACACTGCGCGATGCCACTGAATTTCATTGCACCCATCATCACAGATCAGTTAAAGTTAAATTACATTGTTTCCAACTCCTAGATCAGAGATGTCCAAACTACGGCCCAGGTGCCAGATCTGGCCCTCAATGCCAATTCATCTGACCCCTGAAGCCCTCCATTACTCCTGGAAGTGGAAGTAAAATGCTGACTCTTGCACGGGGATTCTCAACCTGCAGGCTGTGGGCTGGATGTGGCCCATGGCACCATTACATGTCCCCCCCCTGCCTCCACCATACCAGGAAATGCCATCTGGTAGAGGAAGGGCAAAATGGTGATCCAGACCCCAAAGCTGTCTAAGGGAGCATGACCTGGCCCCCGGCTTAAAAACGTTGTGGATTGCACGTTCTTAATACAGTGATACCCCATACAATGATTTTAATCCGTTCCATGGGGCTTGTTGTATGAAAAAATTGTTATACGATGAATGCATTGTATAGCGATTTTCCCTATGGGATGCATCGTACAATGAATATGGGGAAAATTGTACAAGAACAAAAATTCGTTGTACGATTTTACCCATAGAGCTGCATTGCATCGTATAACAATTTTAGTTGTTATATGGGGCACAATGTTTTTTCAAATCCTCATTGTTGTACAATTTAATTGCTGTACCAGACATTCATTATACACGGTTCTACTGTACATTGAAATGCCATTGCCAACAGGTTTGGAATACCCTCTGGTACCATCTAGTGGCCATTTCCCATTTTTCAGATCAGAGATGTCTATTTTTCTTTATGAAAAACTTAATATTGATGAGGCAGAACCAAAAAAATCCTGTTCAAAGCCTTCAGAATGCCTTTGCATACATTTTAAATGTACTGTAATGTATGAAAGTTACTAAGTGCTATTCATTAATCTAAATAGCGTATTACATCTAAGTAACTTACATTTGACATCTACTTATTACATTACTCATTGCCCAAAAATAACTAGGAGGTCATAATGAATTACTTCCAAGCTCTGCTTAAAATTGTATATTGATATGCAACTGTACAGCTGCTTGGTCATGGGTACATTTATAATCATTTATCAGACTTCAGAATACACTATTCAAACATGTTTATATTATTTTTCTATGCAACATAATACAGCATGGTCTCAGCTTTGACTAGGCAGGCATGAAAGGAACATAGGCAGGCTGGCTACTGGGGAGAGCAGATTGAGACTAATTATTCTCTATTTGGCACTGCCCCTGTTGTAATTTCTATGAGCATTGGGGGTAACTGCCTTGACTCTTGCAGGTGGTACTGGGCAGCAAAATGAAGGTAATTGCTGCTTAGATCAGGATTCGGTAACCTGTGGCCCGTGGGCCAGATCTGGCCTATGGTGCCAAATCATCTGGCCCATGCCCTCACTTCAGCCACTGCACCCACCGCAGCCACTGGAATCAGCTGCAGACTCATTTGTGGCAGCCACAAACACATTTACAGCATCCACTGATATGTTTAAAGTAGCTGTAAATGCATTTATGACAGCCATGGATGTATTTACGACAGCATTTATGGTGTGTGTGTGTCACATTTTAAAATAAAGTGTCAATAATTAATTGAGAAACTATACTCCTGACCTCTAACTCTCTCACTGAGCTATCCAGACAACTATCCTATTAAAAACAATAATTAAAATTCAATTAAATATAAGCACAAAATATCTCATCAAGTAAAAAAAAAACCCTGCTCAAAATAACAAGGAGAAAATAAACTGAAATGTCAAGAGGTCCACTTTATGCTTCTGGAGGTGGTAAAATATGCAAGTGGCCTTCTAGCCTATTTAAAAGGTGAATCATCACTCTTCAAAGATTGGATGAAACAAAATTCATTTCTTCTCCCTCCCCTTAGAAGAGGGTTAGGAACCCCAACAGCAGCTTTGCAGGGCTTCTTATGATGGTGTCTACTTCCACCCATAGTTGTTGTGAAGTGGCTGTTCTCCAAAATGTATTAGTGGATACACTGTAGATCCCCTCCGACCCGGGTACTTAGGACAGCTCTTTTTAACTTCAGGACACTTCATAATGAGTGAATCAATGCATGTGGCAATCTCTGTCACATTTCCAGAGGTGTCTATGAACCTCTTGTCCTGTGATGGTGAACCTTGGCACTCCAGGTGTTCTTCGAATTCAATTCCTGAAGCCCAACTCTCTATGAATCCACACAAATGGGTTTACTGCAGAGGACAACGTATGTATTACCGTAATATCTTTTGGGAAACTGCAGCAGCAGCAACCACAACAAAGTCTTGCAGCACCTTATTTCATATGACATAAATTTTGATAGACTATGGGATAGTTTATTTAAAAAATGAAGTGTTTTTTCTACATTGGTAGACATTTACTCGTATTTGTTTGAGGATGTGAGGCAGGAAAAGATTGTTAAGAAGTAAATCTGGGGTTGAATGAAATGCTCAAATTATAGACTGTGATGATAAACCTAAAGTCATGGCTGAGGAACCTTTGGCTCTCCAGATGTTTGGATTATGGCTCCTGTAATAACTAACAGCTGGGCATGCTTGCTGGGACTTCTAAGAGCTGAAATCTCAAACATCTGAAGGAACAGGTTCTTCCTCACTTGTGTATTAAGTACAGTTTATGTAAAATCATTACAGAGATCTGACGTTCATGAAGCAGTGTCACATGACACGAACATCCTGACATTGGTAAGCAAGTTAATACCAGCAGTGGGATGAACAAATGAAATTGGCAGCATTTGGCAGCCTGGCACCTCCACATATGTTGGACTACAACTTCCATAAACCCACTGTAGCCATTGTAGTGTGGGTTGCTAGATGGTCAAATGTATCTGGAGGGTGCCTGATTGGAGAAAGCGGGCATGGCATGACAGGGCATGCATGTGCTCTCTACTCCTTGATATGTTGATTGTGAGAAGCATAGTTCTGATACTAGCAGCAACCACTGCTTGTTAAAGTGCCACTAATCCTTTAGAAAACTCAACTCAGGTATCCTTAGCCCTATATGACCTACTGGCTTTAGTCTCCACACATATTAAAACTCCTTCTGGTGAAGTTTTATAGGGCAGCCACACTTTACTGCCTTGACCAGCTTATAAATCATAGAGGATGTTTATTGGTTTTGGAACATTCGTATCGCCACCCACATAGGCTAATAAAGTCATCAATGAAAAGAAATGTTTGCTAGCAAGCCAAGAGCAGTACAAGCAGCAATGGCAGGTGTGGTCACATAGCCAGCAAACAGTAAAGAAAAAGCACATCTTCACCAACAACTTTTAGGCACCCTTCATCAGAGTAGCATTAAGTCATATTGAAATGAAGAAAACAGATTGTTGATTCAGTTCCAAAGGCATGCCTGTTTACCACCTGAAACATGCCATTGAAAACTGCATCTGTGTGAAAGAAACAACAACAAAGTTTCAAATATCTTGCAAGTCTGAGATGCGTATAATTGTAGCACCATTGAAGACCACGTCCTTTGTATGGAAAAAGGTCAGTCTTTGCATCTCAAAGCAGAAAATGCTGGTGACTAGTGTAGACTAGCAGAAGAAAAATGTTTTGGCCAATGATTCCTATATGACCTAGCTAGCATGTCCTGTATGTTCCAGGCAACCGATATGCTATTGGGCTCCAGCCCAAAACATCGAAGGGGGAACCAGACTTGATTATGCAGAAAAGGCACTGGAAGAGCAAGTCCATGTAATGATAATATAGTACATATATTTGTATTTGTATCTGAATTTGTACTGTATGTTAGAACCTTAAAGATTTTACTCCTGGAGCTATTTTCCTTTGTTATGTGGATCTTGAGCAATAAAGTTTTCAAGGGCTTTGTTCTTGAACTATTTTATTTAAAGATATATTTATACTGCTTACTATATTTTTGATACATGCAACTCCTGCTCTGGCACAGTGTTAGTGAACTGAACACAAGGGATGTATATTTTGTATCATCCTGTTTGGGGCTGTACGTATATTACCGTTGATATTATTTGGAATATTCTCTCTCAAATCTTTGTACAGTTACTTGTGTTTGAAATGCGCATGTAAAGAAACTAGACCTTCAGAATTCTAACAGTGATACACACTCATTCCATTTAGTTCTCATTTTACAGCTTACCATTATCTCTGAATTATCAACTTTCAGTTAAACCTTTTACAATATATACCAAACTATATTTTTCCCCAGGGAAAGAGAGATAGCTTATCTGTTAATTATTATATGACAAAAGAATGGTTAGTATTTCAGCAAACTGAAGATAATAAATCATTTATCACAGTTTCATGTGATAATACATGGGAGAGAAAAAAACACCCCAAGTTCAAACAAGAATGACAACTTCTCTTTTCTTGAAGGATAATATAATTTGCATTGACACCAAAAGCCAGAATTACAGTGATGGGATGTAACAGGTTCTCACCAGTTCTCCAGAACCGGTAGTAACTTTCCCCAGCGTCCTGGAGAACTGGTAGCAGCTTTTGGGGGGAACCACCTTCAGGGCTTACCTTTTCATTGGTTCCCCCACTGCACATGTGTGCCAAGCACTTGGTGTGCATGCACGCCTACAGTGCTTGGTGCGTATACACGGCCTCCTTGCTGTCCTCCCAAGCGGGGAGGAGGAAGAGAAGATGCTAGCCTGAAGCTCCCTATAGCCTGCTCCCCAGGGTAAGTGACTCACCTTTGGATGTGGTGTGTCTGTGTGTATTTTAATGTGTATTTAATACCTTTACCTATATTAACGTACCACAGTTCCTAAAAAGGCCTGAGGGGTGTGTGTGTGTGTGCTTATTTTTATTTTTTTATTATTTTGTATTTATTTTATTTTCTTTGGCCCCTCCCACAACATAATGACATCATGATGTTAGCTCCCCCCACACTGTGATGACATCACGGTGGGGTAGTAAAAAAATTAACATCCCACCACTGTAGAATTGCCCATATACTACAAAAAATTAAATGAAATTTAATAATTCAAATAAATAATAGTCATGTGCATTGTGGTGTCATTTCCATATACTACACAAATAAAAGTAATAAAAAGCATATCTACTTAATAAGGAAAGTAATTTTTAGAATTTAAAATCATGTAAAATAAAATGTCCTATTTTTTAGTTTTAAAGAATGATGCCTACTGGATCCCAGCTGGTGGCCTCTAGTTATTCACAGATGAAGAATGACAGTAGGATCAGTTGAAGGAAAGAGAAAAGACGTGCAGTAAAATCTATGTCAGACTATGAGCATGTCCACTTGGGAAAATTTGGAGAGGGCTGGTTCACACATGAAAGGTTCCTATCTTTAGTGTAATCTATTTTATCTCTCACTTGGGTGATCCTTCTATTCACATTGATCCAAGTTTTTTCTCCCATGAAAAGCTCCAATTTGTCTTCCGTTCAGTTATTGACACACTGCTTCCTGTCCCCTTTCTCACTTTTCCCTGCGGCTGTCATTCAGCAGGCTTTGTGGATTTCTTGAAATGTTCTTGTTATTAAATAATATGTTGCTTATATCCACTTTTTGTAATGTATTTGTAGTCATTATATTTCAATTAAAATATTAAATGTAATGCCCTGAGGCACTGGAGCAGCAAACAGTTTAACATTAATAGGAAGAACCTATGAATCAGAACGGGAGGGCTCATTCATCAGTAAGGGTTGATCAGATCCTGAATGCCACATGTTAGTTGACGCATAGCTACCTCTGCTTACTCTGGACCTGGACTGATTTTGTGGTTATGAGTATGGTTTGAGAGAGCTTTTAAATCCGTCACAACTCCTCTTCTACTCCCCTTTTTTGGTTCTTCTGTCAACAGACTGGAGATTGGCCAAATCACTGGGATTGTTCTGGCGAGAAGAGGCATCTGTTCATTCCAAACCCACTACCACCAGTAAATCATTCAGTTTGTAAATTACATTGCCCAAATAATATCATGAGAAGAAACAACAGTACTTTATTTTTGTAATACTTTCTTGTTACTTCCATTATTTTTACATACACTTTAAGGGTCATTTTAATAGCACTTTATGGCATTCTTTTACCAATCTCTGACAAGTATTGTTTTCTAGAGAAAGCAAAGAATAAGAAATAACAAAAAGCACAAAAAATAATGTAATGTGTTATATTTTCAACATTATCATAATAGATCCTTCTTCAAACACTGTAATGAGAGTGCTTGATAGAGAAGCACTCTCCATCAACATAAATGGAAGTCATACCACTCCCATATTGTGCCCACTCGTTCTAACCCAAAGCATTAAAAACACGCTAGGTTTAGAAATATAACCACCATGTAATTTTTACAGGCACTGAACTTCAGTTTTTCATCACTGTTAATATAAACTTTGTGGTTTCACATTTCTCTTGGACAGGGGTGTATGCAGTCCTCGTGTACTGTTTTTTGTCACTTGGTGTGAAACAAATGTGCAAAGAAATAAGTGCAGAGGAGAAAACTGAAGGAAGGGAAGGAAAGAGAAGGCAAATGAACCTGAAAAGAGAGGGAGAGCAAATGAAATAAAGCAAGGACTATGAACAAAGGCAGAAGGGAAAGAAGACAGGAGAAGTAGATGAAAATACTGTAGAGGATAAAACCCTAGATTCACAGATGGATAGATTCCTGGATGGAAAGGAGGAGCCTGGGTAAACAGGGAAAGAACCTCAGATGCACAGACGAGTGGAGAGTTGGAAAGAAAGAAGGAAAATGTATGGTGTGTAACAGATAACACAGTACTGTATATAAAAAGATCCCCAGTGGCTCAGCGGGTAAAAGCATTGTGCTTGGAGACTGAAAGCATAGGGCTCGATTCCCCCAAGAGATGCACAATAGGGGACATGAAAGGAGCCTCATTTGGGCATCCCCTGCAAAAGTCCTATCAACCCAGAATAATCTCTGACATGAAAACACACACACAGTCTACAGAAATTGAGAATTGGAGAAAACAGGGGTGGGGAGTGGAAAAGGAAAGGAAAGAGGATGTGGATAGATGGAACAGAGACTAGAACTGGGGAGCAAAGTAACTTGATCTGGTGCTGAAGCTTTGCTTATCCTGAAGACATTCACTGGTACATGTTTTTTCTATTATTCTCCAGTGGCAAACAGACATACTCAGCTGCTTTGTTTTCACACCTCTGGCTGGAGTTTGGACAAAGGAATCACAATCTTTTATATGGACTAAATCAGAGGGATTCTCAACCTGCGGCCTGTGGGCTGGAAGCGGCCTGTAGCACCATTTCACCTGGAAGTGCCATGTGGTGTAAGAAGGGCAAAATAGCCACCTGACCCTGAAGCTGTCTGAGGGAGTACGACCTGGCCCCAGTGGCGTCGCGCAGTCTTCAGCCGCCTGGGGCAAAAAGCAAACTCGCTGCCCCCCCCAGCTCCCCGCTGCCGCCACCCCTCCCCCCTCCCAAGGCAGAAGGCGCCCCCCTGCTGACTAGCGGCGCGCGCGGTCCGCTCGCCCGCCAGGCAGGGCCGTCCGCCACCCACCCCCGATGAGCGCACCTCCGTCCGCTCGCCCGCCAGGCATGGCCGTCCGCCACCCACCCCCGACGAGCGCACCTCCGTCCGCTCGCCCGCCAGGCAGGGCCGTCTGCCACCCACCCCCGACGAGCTCACCTCCGGCAGATCGCTCGCCCGGCTGGCCATCGGGGGCTCTCCGCGCGCCGCCTGCCCCTGGCAGCGGCTTTCAGGGGGCGGCAAATAATGTCCCCTCCCCACCCTTTTGCTGGCGAGCGTCCTGCGTGCGCTTCGCCGCTTGCAGGCGAGGAGGAGAAAAAGGGTTTTTTTTAAAGGCAGACAATTCAAGGAGGGGCCCGCCCCGCCCGGCTGGCCGTCGGGGGCTCTCCTGGAGGGCGGCCCGCGTGCGCGCGCACGCTGCTCGCCTCCTCCTGCCTAGCCAGCCGCCAGGCCCGGGGCTCCCTGCCACGGCGCCACCCACCCCAGATGAGCGCCCCGTCTCACGGCAAGTTGGGTGGGTGGCTGGGCGGGCGGAGGCGAGCAGTGCGCGCGCGCACGCGGGCCGCCCTCCAGGAGAGCCCCCGACAGCTAGCCGGGCCCCCTCCTTGAATTGTCCGCCTAAAAAAAAACCTTTTTCTCCTCCTCGCCTGCAAGCGGCGAAGCGCACGCGGGGCGCTCACCAGCAAAAGGGTGGGGAGGGGACATTTTGCCGCCCCCTGAAAGCCGCTGCCCGGGGCATCCGCCCCCCCCGCCCCCACGCTACGCCACTGCCTGGCCCCCAGCTTTAAAAGGTTGAGAACTCTTGGCCTAAATGCTCTCATGAGTTCGCACAAGTTTGCTCCCCCCCCCCCCCACTCTCAGAGGGCTCTGCCTAGCAGGAGCCTGAGTACACTTTTCCTTGCTGGGCCTTGTTCCTTTTTCAGGCTAGGCAAGGTCCGGAGTGCAGCTTGGGATTTTCTTCCTTGGTTGGTGGCTTTCTTGACCTCCATTCTATCTCTTCTGTTGGTGGCTTGAGGCAGTTGCCTCTCTTCACTTAGGCAGGGGGATTGGCAACAATGAGTGCGTGTGCTCATGTGGGAAAGGTTTTATCCTCGGTATAAAGAGAGTTTGCTCAAGACAAAGGCTTTTTCTAGCTTTCTGCACAGCTTCTATGATTGCCATCTACTGGATACTTTGCTTAATTGCTGCTCCAAAAGTCAATAGTTTTCAAAATCACTGTTTGGGCTGCACGAAAGATAACTACATTCAACAAGTGATAATGTTTCTTTGTTAATATCTAGCTTCACAATAATTAGAAAACAGTTTCTTATAGCTTATACACCTAAAGAGAGAACTCCTCTCTTTCTCTAGATTAGGGGTTCTCAATCTTACCAGACCATGGGCTAGACAACTCCCCCTCCAACAGCTGAGCAGGCTGGATACTTGGTTTTCCCCTGCTGCAAAGGCATGTTTGTGCATGCATGGGCATGTCCATTTCCGGGGTCATTGCTGTAAGCTGGATGGAATGGCGTCGGGGTTCCAGGTCCATTCTGGGGGCTGTAGGCTGCAAATGCTTGCTATAGATATAGATCTCCCAGTGAGGGATAGGACAGTGTGGCTCTTTTGACCTTAGAATAAGAGGGATGAGAAGAAGTTACATCAGCACTAAGAGGTTGGAAAAATTACTTTGTGTGTCACATTGCCCTGAGTCATGACCCCACCCAATCTAGCAAGGTCAGAAGTCTTATTGACAGGGTATTTGGGGAAATAAGGAACAAGAAAATAATATGTATGGCTCCTGACTGACAGCATTTATGGGGAAAGGCTGCACACTTATGGCTGCAGTTTGAGCTCTCAAGAGGCGATAGGATTTTTCAGAGTTCACCTTCCAAGGTTAAAGAGAAGGCCATGCACCTTGCTGGTGAGCTGTAAATATGTATAGGTTCTTATCAACAGATTCAAGAAGTAATAAAACATACATTCGTGATTTTCTCTTTTGAAATATAAATGCAAAACAAGATATCTTTTTAACTAGACATACCCTCATTGATGAGCAGGTCTCCTTTAATTAAAAACTCCCATAAGCATTTTGAATATTTATGTTTTGGTAGCTCAGTGATTTAGTTTCTGGCTACAGAGCCAGAGGTTGGGAGTTTGATTCCCTATTGTGTCTCCAGGGAGAAGAACCAATCTGTGTAGTCATGGGCAGGCTGCATAGTCCCAGGGTACCCCCCAGAAGAAGGGAATGATAAACCAAAGCAGAGTATTATCTACCTAGAAAGGGTTGCCATTTGACAACACAGAATTATTTGTATATATTTACATTTATTTTCTCAGCTTAATCATGATACTAGAGCTGGGGTGCACAAACTACAGCCCACAGGCCTGGTCTGGCCCATTGGATGTCATCATCCAGCCCATGGGCCAGATTGCCTCTGATGCCAGAAATGCCCCAATGTCACATGAAGTGCCAAAAATGGTGAAAATGTGGTAAAAAATTCAAAAACAGTGCAAAAATGTTCCCACATCCTTCCCCCAAGTGGTGGAGGAGAGAAAAATACCTGGAAACACAGCATGCGCCTACAGGCAGAGCTCCTGCCTTTCCGAAGAGGCTTAAAGACCTGGCTGGCGGAGCAAGTGTGGGGACCTAGGAATGTGGGATCCCATGCAGGTTGGCTGATTTAAGGGATTTAAGGGACAGCCACCCCTTTCTGCCCTTGTTTTTATCTGTTGCGTTGTTGTAATTTTTCTTATGAATTTTTAAGGTTTTAACCTGTGATTTTAATCTATGATGTAAGCCGCCCAGAGTCGGGTCTACCTGATTGGGGCGGGATAGTAAATATGAGTAAATAAATAAATAAATAAATTCATGCACCACCATCACCACTGCTACCGCCACTGCCGCTGCCAGGATAAACCACATGGCTGGCCTGCTCAGCTGTTTGAGGGTGCGTGGTCAGGTCTCTGGTGGGAAAAGTTTGGGCACCCCTGTACTAGAGTTTGGCAATGTCGATTCTCTAAACCACAGTTGCCAGAACTCCCTAATGGCTAATCATGAGACTGGAAGGTCAGGTTTGGCTATCTGAGGGCTGCATGGAGACATGAAAGGAGCCTCATTCAGGGATCCCTGAGCAGAGTATCTCCAGCAAAAACCCTTTCAACCTAATCACTGACACAAAATCACTGTATTATTATGAAGGGTGTGCTCATTGGGGATTCTGGAAGTTTTCGTCCAAAAAAGAAATTCCCCAAGCTCTGCAGAAGACAGTGTAACAACAGCAGCAGCAGCAGCAGCAACAAAGTTTTTGCCAGAACCACATAATACTTGAATAGATATAATCTGTAAGAAAATAATAACCCACTCAAACAGTGGGGTTTGAATTTGTGGAGAAGGAAACAACTTTGATTTGTGGCTGGTACCACATGGAACTTCACGTGTACTTTATTCTTCCTCTGCATATTCACAATACCTAGAGTGGCTTTTTTGAACAGGTCAGCCTTATAAATACAACATTATTTTTAAATCATTCAAAAGCACTGGTGTATGATGTACAGTTATTAATTTGAGCATCATAGCTAATAACCAATGTGTGCCAGTGATTACAGGAGTCTGAAGCACAGCACATTTTGAATGTTCCATTAATGATTTTTTAAAATAATGAAAATAAAACACTTTCACAGACTTTAGAAACATTGCCATTGAGTCAAGTATGAAAAGCTCATTATACTAAAATACCATAGGCAGCAGGAGGTAAAATTCCATAATATGAAGTGCACTAAAACAAAATGAGTTGTGAGCTGTAACTCAGTTCTTGTTCCAAAACTTTTTATTTCCCCCCAAATATAGTTCCACTGATCTTTTGCATATGGAGATTAAGACAGTGTCCAGACTGGTTAGTTTAACCCAAATGAAAAACATTGTTTTAAAAAAAATCAGCGAAGAGTTAAGCTGTATAGAAATTTAATCATGTCCCAATAAAACATTGGCCCAAAGTCAACTGTCAGTCCCATCAAGAATAGGCCCACTGAATCAGTAGTTGAAGTGTTGACCTGTGTAAGTCCCATTGATCCAGTAGTTCTCCTCCAGTTGGCACTGCCAACTAAATTTAGACTGTGGCAAAATGCAAAAAACCTTCATCCTTAACTTTAATTCCTTCGAGCAATAAATACTTTCTACACTAGTCTTCTCAAACCTCATTCTGTTCAGATACCTTGGATTACAACTTTCACCAGCCCCAGGGGCTGACAAAGGTGGCTAGGGCTGATGGACATTAGACCCAAAACAGCTACAAAGATACCAAACTCAGGGAGACTGATCTACTGACTCACAGACTGTGTTAATTTGCAGCCTGGAGCTACCACAGATGCACATTTCCCCTCCTTCTCTTTCTACATCCGAATCTGAATATTGGTGATCATCATGGTGATCATTCATGAGGACTGTCCTGAGAATATAATACATTGGTCTTTCATCTGCCTTCCTCATCACAGAATGACAACCGTACCACTGATCCAGTTCCATGAGTCACTTTCTGGTCCTGAGCCCTTTTGGCATATAAGTCCTCATATGCCCCAGGCCAATATTTATGAAGCTGCTTCCCTCTATAAAAGTGGATTCAAGTGGGATTTAATCCACTTGGGGACCATCACCCTTTGCTGTGTATTTTGGCACCCAAGGCTGTTAGTCCTCAGGATGGCCTGACACTCCGTGTCGAGTCACTGACAGTATGGTCTACTCTGTTACCACAGCAGGATAACCTGGCCAGACCCTGAGTGCTAATTAAGCCCCTTTTGACTTTACAGGTTTGGGAAAACACAGAAACATTCGTGGCTGCTGGACATGATGGTTGGTGAAGCAGAAAGCACAAAAGGAGTAGGCAGAGTTGTGGGTGATAGACCGAGTCAGGGTAAAAGGGAAGGATAGTCATACACATAAAAATATACATAAAGAGACAAAGACAGGCATTAGTGCCCTTATTGCTTTTTTAAATTATATTTTTACCCAAGATTTTATCTTTAATATATGTTTTATTAGACAATAACCGTTCTTGTTTGCTTGTTTTATAAAGGTGGGGCATAATTTGCACAAACATGGTGGCATGGCCACTAGCAGCACATGGTCTATGTTGGAAGGGACACCTCTCTTGTCATTTCAGGTAAGACCACCTCCCTGCTCAGATCACCCCTGCGCATGGATGACTTGTTGGAACACTGAACAGGAGCACTGCACATTGCAACTTTTGCAAGGACCCTCTTCCTTATCACATCCTTTTAAATATGCGGAGAAGTGAGTTGATTTAATCTGTTTCATTTCTTTTAGCTTATAGGAATCAATGGCTAAAGTATATCTACCTATCCTTGAACATGACCGTGAAGAGCTCAGTAGTTCTTGGTTTGCTGGGATATCTTTATCTTTTGTTCCCTGAAAGATGATTAAACTGAGGATGAAGTAAAATACTTATCAATGAATCTTTCAGACAAAATGACAAAATGTGTATATTTGCCAAAACAGATATAGTATAGCAATTGCAATTACACTTATATACCATCCCATAATGCTTAGTGCTCTCTCTGGGTGGTTCACATATATGGAAATGTACACATCCTTTGTTGTTATGTGCTGTCTAGACAGAGGTAAGTGAAATATTTTAGGAGTGGTTTTACCAATTCCACACAACCAGTGAGCTTCTATGGTTGAGGAAATATTTGAACCCCATCACACCATCTACTATACCACAATAGATAGCCTATATGAATTCTAGTGGCATGGAAATGGGACAAAACAAACTCAAGATTGGAAAACAGGAAATACAAGGTATCCCAAAGTTGAATAGTTTCAGATTCAAACATTCTTGAAAAAATATAGCTAGTTCTAATAGACAAAGATAAAAACTTTACCCCAGAACAGTCTCTTCCACAGAGGTCAGCTTATCTTACTTCTTAAATTCAATGCATTCAGATTCTTTGTGCAAATTACAGATGCACCAGAAAATCTAGATTCAATGCCACCCAAGTGTTCTGTTCAAAAAGTGCTTGTATAATACCTATATTTATTTTGCACTCACATGAAATAACTGATGCCAAAAGCACTTGTTGATTATTTTGTACAAATCTACATTGAAAGAAACACTATGCATTGAGTAAAATAACTAGCCATAAGGCAAGATCTTTTACCGTTCACCAAAAAGAACTGAGAGTGAATGGTGTAGTATAAGTGGTATCAAATCTATTTGCCCTACATTAATTTATAATAAGGCCCAGGTGTATCATAGCAGAAGAGAGTCATTGTTAATTAGAACTGAGAGATGTTGGTTTGATTAACTCTGAAATTAAGGCAAAACTGATATGTGCTGAATGATAACAATGATAACAACATTTGAAAGAATAAAAGGTCACCTTAATCTACATTATTTTATCTTTTGTTGAAATGTTAGGAATTTTGCCAACAGTTTTGATGTAATTGAATGTCAGGAATTGAACTTTTCAAGCAATACGATGGAGCTGTTCTTTATAACACATTCTGTGTACAGTTGCACCTTGCTTAAAGAGCATAATGTGTTCCACAGGATTGCTCTTTAAGTGAGTTTGCTCTTTATGTGAAACACCATTATAAGTGACCAATTGTGACTTCTGGATAGCAAACCCCGATTTATTTGTTAACTGAGTTTTTGGTTGGTTTTATTTTTTAAGCGAAGCGAACATTCAGAGAAAATTCTGCTCTTTAAGCTAGTTACTCTTTAAGCAAAGCATTCTTTATGCGAGGTTTGACTGTATTATACTTTGCCATGGAGGATGTTATTTGGAAAGGATATTGCTCTATTCTTAAGCTTGAAAATCTATTTTTATATATAGCTCTCAGAACCCTCCAGCCAGTAAGGTGAAGCCCCAACCTTACCTCTTCTTTTGGAAATGGTAAAATGATTAGTGTGGATGCTTGTTAGTTTAAGATCGCAAACAGAAAAGCTCCTAGTTACAATTCATGATTTTATTCTTTATATCTACAGTGTATATATAGCATGGAGCTACATCTTCTCCATAAGTCTATTTTTGAAGAGCCAAAGGAAAAGACTCTAATAACAGAAGCTACAGGAAGGAAGGGGCAGTCTTAAAAATACTCAGGTTTGGAAAAAGAACCCCAAGTTCATTGGCAGATATAAAGAATACTGTCCATAGACACCCAGTGTTAAAGAAGAAGCAAGAGTTGAATACTTTCAGAAGTTTACATACAAGAACGCCAAGGAGAAGTTCTAAAATTGGTCCTTCATTAACAGATTAGCTATCATATCTGTTCTTATTTTTGCAGCAGGACAGTACATCAGCTTGGTGGTGCCTTTCTCTGTCAGGTCATGAACAAAATGGTATCTCATGTCAATATTTGATGCAGCACTGCCACCACCTGGACTGCCATCTGTTCCAAAGATCTGTAGCAGCTGCTCTTATTCTGTAGAAGAGAACACTAAAAATCTTGTTTACAAATTGCTTAGGAGATAAATCCATCTCCGTAGATTCAGCCATAGTTGAATTTTTTAAAATAGTAGCTGTGTTAGTCTGTGTTTCAAGCATCCCAGAGAATAAACAAAACAAAAACAAAGACATTGTAGCACCTTGAAGACTAACTGTTATATTTCAATATTAGCTTTCATGCATCAGGTTCACTTTGTCCCACATCTGACGAAGTGGACTTGATCCATGAAAACTAACATTAAAATATAACAGTTAGTCTTCAAAGTGCTACAATGTCTTTGTCTTTGTTTTGTTTATTCTCTGATTTCCCAGAATCAACCTGTGGATTTTTAATATGTGCTATCCTCTGCTGAATCTGCATTTGTGTATTCTACAAGCTCTGGATGAGTGTTGACATTTAGTATTAGACTGAAGTCCATATTTGCATTCAAATATTGAACCACTCTTCTGACAGCTGTCCTGTTGCCCTGTGTTGGTGAGGCTGAACTTCTTTTGCTCAGTTTTTCTGTAATAGTGAGTATGTTATGTCGAGCAGTAGTAGTCAAGTACCAACATTTTCCTATAATGTACAGTATCTGTATTGTACTTAGTATTGTTCAGCAAAGGTACAATTCTCTTTGTCTTTAAAAAAAATCTTGTTATTGATGTTGAAACAATGTGGCCATTTTGGTGAACTAGTATCTCTATAAGTCTGATGATCTTTTGCTTATGGTTAAGAAGTAAGAATCCATCTAACAATTTGTTCAGGGTCCAAGTGTTTCTCCAGTTCTCCTATTTCTTCCTTTTCAGTTTGTCTTTATGTGGAAGTTTCAACTAATTTTATCGTATCAATCTTTTTCCAGGTTGTTGTGAGTTAGGAGAGGCATGGGGCTGATATTCTTTTATTGGGTCACAAAGAGTGTTTGAGGGCTTTGGAGTTTACAGCAGCCTGGGTGCCCCCCTTTTTTGGTCCAATAGTCTTAACAACTTTCTTTCTTCCTCTCAGAAGACCATCTCTATCTTCCACTTTGTCCCCGTGTGTCATCTTTCTGTTTCCTGTTTGATTCAGATTATGAAAGCCCAGTCATTGTTATGTTAAGTCACAATGTGCTTCATTTTCTGGGCTTTCAAGCATGAAAGGAAGAAAGGAAGAAAGAAAGAAATCTTTTCCTCAACTTTGCTATGGTCATCAGGATAGCTCCCCCATTGGCTTAGTGGTTAAGATGCTGAGCTGAAGACTGGAAGGTCAGGTTTTGATACCTGAGAGCTGCACTTGGGGACATGAAAGGAGCCTCATTTGGGCATCATCATCATAGACCCTGCTGCCTTCCTCTCTCACTGCTGCTGTTGCCAGAGGCTATGGTTTCAAACAGAAAGGTTACAAACCATATCCCACTTTGGCTCAAGCAGTTACACTTGCTGAAATAATGTCAATGTATTTGTTTAAAACAAAAATGCCCCAATGACATAGGGAAAATGACACGTTAGAGGGGAAATTTCTGGACTGATTTGCATTGTACAATAGAAAAGAATGAAAATCTAACTATTCCAAACCCAGAGCATGTTTTGTATTATTTGACAATGTAATCATGCCTGGGGTGTGGTGGTCTATGGGGTCGCAAAGGGTCGGACTTGACTATGCGACTGAACAACAACAAACAAATCATCCCCAACACCACACATGTACAAAAAGGCAATTGAGATTAAACAAATATTTTTATTTCACCTAGAGATTTAGGTTCACTACAATGAGGGTAACTTGTGGATAAATCTCTGAACCACGGCCTTCATGAAAGGCTGCGACCGGTGGTGGGCAGTAACAGGGGTTGGCAAAATTGGGTGGCCTTTTCGAGCAGATGGGTAGCGATTTTGGGTGGCCACGCCCAACTCCCTGCCCCATCAGGTTTTGTCCCTGCAAGTGTTTCAAGGTCTCCTTTGCTTAAAAGCCAGTCATATCCAACTCTAGGATGTAGTGCTCATCTCCATTTACAGCCAAACAGCCAGTGCTGCCTGTGTTTACAGATGTATACATGGCCATATGGCAGGTATGACTAGATTGTCCATGATGTAGGCTCTGCCAATGACGTAGGCTCCGCCCATGACATAGACTCTGCCCATGATGTAGGCTCCACCCATGACATAGGCTCCACCCACAGTGTGGTAGCAAAAATTGTTGCTGCCCACCACTGGCCGTGACTCAGAGAAGAACTTTCTTGGTGATGGCACCAACTTTGTGGAACTCCCTTCCAGTTGAACTGTGCCAGGTCCCATCCCTGACTATGTTTAAAAAGCAGCTGAAATTGTTTCTTTAAAAGAGGCCTTTGAGAATGTTTTGCCAATGGCTGAGCAGTAGATATTTTATTCGTCTCTCTCCATCATCAATAGGGGTTTTGCATTTTTTAAAAAATGTGTTTTTAATATGTGAATTTTGTATTGTTAGCTGCCTAGAGTAGGAAAACCTCTTAGACAGGCGCGGTATAAGTACAATAAATAAATAAATAATGTTATAAATATAAATTAGAAATAAATAAAATAAATATAAAGTCTGGGTTGGGCAGTCAAAAAGAAAGTTGTAGAGGCTGAAGTGGGTGGGCAGCAGTTGGCAAGTAGCTACACATAGTGAGGAGTTACAGATCTCTAAGGATCTTTTTAAATAAATTCCAGTGTTTGAATCAGAGGGCAACACATTTAATAGAACTGGTAAAACCAATACATAATAGTAATAATAGACTTTGGCAGTACATCCAGAAACTGCAGATAGCCTTGTGGGAATTGTAATATGATTAACTATGCCAATAGCCAAGGTTTTTTTTTTAAAGTGTGCAATATTTCAGAGATGAAAATGCTTATCCTGGCCATTTAGGCATTTCATCCACTTTTGGAAAAAGGCCTTTAAATGGTACGCAATTCACATTCTGCAACTCTGCTTTTCAGAGAATTTGTGTCAGACTGATGTTGCTGGTGTTAATTACAAAGGCTCTTTCCTTATTGACCATTAAAAACAAAATAATCTTATAAGACTGACCTTTTACTCCAGTTTGTGCTAATTTACCAGAGAGTCAAACCTTTCTCATTTTGTGAAACTCAGTGCAGAATGGGCTTAGAAGGATAGACACTGCTCTATTGGCCACATACTTTATCCTCTCAGTACTCAAATCAATACAAAATAGCAGTTGCTCAATTTTTCACGTCTGCACAATGTTACTATGAGAGTGCACTTTAAAAAAATACAGCTGTTATTGAGTATTTTCTAATACTAAAAACAAATGTTTCTAGAACTTTATTTTCTCTAGAGCCTGCAAAGGTCTCTTCTTTGAAGGTCAACTGCCAGATTCTCTAACTCTCAGACTCCTGGCTGTGTTAACTGGACAATTTCAGGAGTTATATTGCAAAATTAAACATTATCAAACAATGAATTTGTCCAAGCATATGCTAACTCTTCACTATGCAAGACTGTTGTTCAGTCGCATAGAGGAAGGTCCTGCCTGGATGATGAGGACAATGGCCGCCCCACCCCTGGATGCCCACCTGGCTCAGGCAGAGGAGGAAGGTCCCACGCAGAGGCTGAGGCAATGGCTGCCCCACTCCCGAACTTTGTTCTTTGTGTGGGGAACTTTTCTTGAGTGGCTGTGACTTGATTATTATACTGTAATATTGAATTTTGTATATTGTATAATTATTTTGTATCTATTGTGTATATTGCTGAATTTATCATGTGAGCCACCCCAAGTCGGGTTTCCTGAGTGGGCAGCATATAAGTGCGAAAATTAAATAAAATAATGATGATGGTCTAGGTGGGTAAGCTCTCTCCCAGGGGTGTGCTGGGCACTATGGGAGGGTGCTGGACAGGGGTGAGGGGCGGTGACCAAGGGACGAAAGGGAGAAGGCTGCCCCGAGAACCGCTTGGTCACCACCCCTCACTTGCTCCACCCCGTGTGCAGCACTTTAGAATAAACCATTGCTCCAAGTTGAAAGAGGGAGCTTGGAGAAATGGCTTGATATAAAGTGCTGTGCACCAGGTGGGTAAAATAATAACTAAATTATGATTTGTGCTCCAGGGTGCCAGAGGCAAGGGCACACCAAGATGAATACCCCTGTTCTGGTGGCCCAACCTGTGCCTACTTATATCTTGATAATCTCATTTTCCTGAATTCTTTGACACAACTCTACACAGGAAATTACATCACTGAATTCAGAGTATGAAATACAAATACACTATCTGCGCTATCTATTTGTGGACATAATGTAGAATATTTTGCATTATTCTGAAGAGCAGCATTGCAATGTGTGTAGTATATGTGTGTTGTTTGAAGCAGAGTATAGTGCCAAGACAGGAAATCAACCAATAGAACAAAATTCTGCACCTGGTATCATTGGTAGGTTGGACCTGGAGAGCAGAGGAGGACTTTACATGGGATTCAGGGCTCTGAAGTACTCCGAGCAGATCCAGGTGAAGTCCCAGGTTATATATTGGTCTTCCTTGCTCAAAAGCCAGTTGTGTCTGAGTCTAGAGCATGGTGCTTATCTTCATTTACAACCAAAGAGCTAACATTGTCTGCATTTGCAGACATTTCCGTAGTCACATGCCAGGCTTGACTAGACACTGGAGCGCACAGACCTCTGTTACCTTTCCAACTGAAGCAGTACCTGTTTATCTACTTGCAATTTCTTACTTTCAAACTGCTAGGTTGGCAGGAGCTGGGAAAGACAATGGTCGCTCACTCCATTGTGCAGCATTCAGGTCTTGAACCACTGACCTGCCGAACTTAGATCTTCAAGCTAAATGTCTTAACCACTGCAGCCCCGTGTAACTTCCCCAAGAAGAGTTACAGAGGGGGCAGGATCATTTGGCAAAGAAGTCTGAAAGCTTTTAAATAAACTACTAATAAAACAAAGAACCAAAAGACAAATTTGAATCTTATAATCTTTATTTCTTTCTGGATTTTTTTAAAAAATATATCAGTTCTAGAAATGTATTTATTGTTTTGTTTATGATTTATCCTATGTATGAACTTTAGGATAAATCTTTTATATATATAAACTATAGGGGAAATCATAACCAAAATGATAAATAAATTTCACTTAGACCCTATGAGATGCCCAGAGGAAGGCAAAAAAACCTCCAGGGTCACTGGCCAACTTGCCCTGGAGTATAGCGGCCAACCGTCACGGATTCTCCGGGACAGTCCCGATTTGAGAGGGGGAATCCCGAGTTACCATTTTTAGGAAAATGGTCACGGAATTCCCCCATGACGTCCCGGCTGTCCCGATTTCTCTTCGGCAGCAGGCATTAAAAAAAAAAAAAGGAGCAAAAAATGGCTCCAATAAACTGTGCATGCGCAGAAACTCAATCTGATGCATTGCGCATGCATCAGATTGAGTTTCTGCGCATGCACAGTTTATTGGAAAATAAGCCACCCATGTGCCGATTTTCGGGGGGCTCTAAAAATATAAGGCACCCCCCGAAAATAAGCCATGTGTTATGAAAACACAGCCACCCCACTGCCTGCTCGGACACAGAGAATAATACACCCCCCCCCCAACTCTGCTTACCTTCAAGCTCTGCTTTTTTTCTCTCCCGACGAACAGCTGATCAGACTAAAGAGGCTTTTTTTAAAACTACAACAAGGAAGGGGGAGAAATTCAGCGATTTGATTGGCTCTCTATGTCAGCTGACATAGAGATCCAATCACATCGCTGAATAGGTGTTTCCCCTATTCAGCAATGTGATTGGCTCTCTATGTCAGCTGACATAGAGATCCAATCAAATCGCTGAATTTTTTCTCCCCCTTCCTTGTTTCCCTGCCTACTGTAGTTTTAAAAAAAGCCTCCGAGTGAGTCTGATCATCAGCTGTTCGTCGGGAGAGAAAATAAGCAGAGCTTGAAGGTAAGCAGAGTTGGGGGGTGTTATTCTCTGTGTCCGAGCATGCAGTATATAGAAATATAAGCCACCCCCCGAAAAGAAGCCATCAGGCCATTTTTTGCCATTTTTTGGGGGGAAAAAAGAATAAAAGCCATGGCTTATAATAGAGGAAACAGTATTGGTCCAATACTGTTTCCCCTATTATAAGCCATGGCTTTTATATTCTTTTTCCTCCCAAAAATGGCAAAAAATGTCAGCTGACTATTGGAGCCATTTTTTGCTCCTTTATTTTTTTGGCCCCGCCCATGACGTCGTGACGTCGTGACGTTGGCCCCGCCCATGACGTCGTGACGTTGGCCCCGCCCATGACGTCGTGACGTTGGCCCCGCCCCACTGTCCCGGACTCAGTTTTGTAAGGTGTTGGACGCCTTACCCTGGAGGAAAATTCCTTCCTGACTCCAAATGTGGTGATCAGTGCTACCCTAGGCATGGATGCAAAGAAGGGCCATAGGTAAGTAACCATTGGTGCTCTTCCAGCTGTGGTTGGAAAGATTATTTCCATAGGCTACAACTGCCAGGATGTTCCATGGATTTCGTAACACTTCCTTCCTTTTGGTGCCCTGGAAAGTTGATCTTCCTCCTTTGTAATGCTTCTTCCTTGAATGCTTTTGCCAGTTGAATCTTCTTCTCTTCTTTAGTTCCCCTTTTACTCCTTTGGGTGTAAAGGGAGATACAAGGTTGAATACCTGTTGAATGCCTGTTGGACACCTGAAAGATTAACAAAAGAGATCAGTTTTTGCAACTAGCAAAAAGGTTTGTAAGTGCATTTCCACCAATCCACCAATGTGGATTTCTATCTTGTTCTATCAATCAAGCCTAGAAAAAGAACCTAAAAAGAAGAACCATCGTTAAAACAATTCTTCTGATTATTTTTAAAGAGAGCAGTTATAGGAAGAAGAAAACATAGTGAGCAAATTACTTCTTGATGGAAACAGGACAGTCACTTCTGAGTTCTAGGTACAGGGTCATCCAACTTCGAATTCATATTCCAGATCCTGTTAGTACTACCTTCCTAGATTTATAACTGTCTCATAATTTTTGCCCACACAAAAGACTTACAGCTGGCTGGCTAGATTCTTGCAAAGAGAAAAGAAGGGAGTCTTACTTGAGTAAATTGATCAATTCACCCCAAAGTGTCATACACTATTTCCTGCCTTTCTGCTGGATCCATTCCATTTTCAGGAGTTCCAAAAGTTGAATGGTCGTTGCATAAACAGACTGTGATGGAATGATCAAAAATAGCATTTTCTGTAGGTATCTCAAAGCAACACTGTTCAGGCAAACTGAAGGGGCCTTCACAACCTCACTTTGCTCATGGACACGTGGAAGGAAGAATAAAGACAGTACCCTTGAGCAGTGGTGGGATGTCAAAAAAATTACTACCCCACTGTGATGTCATCATAGTGTGGGCGGAGCTAACATCATGTTGTCATAATGTGGGCGGGGCCAAATAAAAAATAATAAAATAAAAATAAGCACACCCACCCACAACACAAACCGGTAAACAAATTAAATAAATTAAATAAAAATTACATTAAAATACAACCCCAAACATAAATCAAACCCCTCACCCCAAACACAAACCTGTCACTTACCTGTTAGTATAAGTACCTGGGCAGCACCATGTTCCAAGATGGACATGGTCATCATACCGGTTCTCTAGGATATTATGCCTTTATGTAAATGTAAAACAGCCGTACCTCCTTAAGGGTTCTCCAATTGGAACAGCAATTGGAACAGCACAGGTGTAGCTTATTGATGAGGTAACTCCAAGACTTTGCTTAAAAACCCCAAGCCAGGCCTTTCTAGGAACTGTGGTAGTACGTCAATATAGGTAAAAGTATTAAATACACATTAAAATACACACAGACACACCACATCCAAAGGTGAGTCACTTACCCTGGGGAGCAGGCTATAGGGAGCTTCAGGCTAGCAGCTTCTCTTCCTCCTCCCTGCTTGGGAGGACAGCAAGGAGGCTGTTCATACATGCCAAGCACTGTAGGTGTGCATGCACACCAAGTGCTTGGCACGCATGCGCAGTGGGGGAACCAGTGAAAAGGTAAGCCCCAAAGGTGGTTCCCCCCAAAAGCTGCTACCGGTTCTCCGGGACACTGGGAAAAGTTACTACCGGTTTTGGCAAAGTGGTGAGAACCTGTTACATCCCATCACTGCCCTTGAGAACATACAAAGTAAAATTCCCTTACCTCACAGAAAGACAACCACCCTCAAAGCATTCGAGATTAGAAACCAGGGGATTACAGAGCAAACCGTGCTGTCTTCAGTCATGTAAACAGGGCCGGATTTACATGAAAAGAGACCCTATGCTATTCCATTTATGTGGCCCTTTCACCTCCCATTTTTAAGTTTGTAAATTATATGAGAGATAATAAAATACATCATAACTGTGATATATATCAATATATAGGCCCCTCTTGATCTTGAGGTCCTAGGCTGAAACCTAGTTAGCCTATAGGAAAATCCAGCCCTGCATGTAAATCTGAAAACATAACTTTTCCAAGTTGCAATGGCAGTTGCAAACTCATTTAACAATTTCAAAACTTTTAGTTAGCATAAAAGAAACATATTATAATATACAAAAAATGACATACCAATTAAAACAATTACAGTAACAGAAGCAAAACCAACAAGCAACTAAAAACCATAGGTAAAAATTTCAGTATAAAGTGACAAAATGTGAAGTTGTATTTTATTATTTTTACTGTACTCTTGCTGTTTTGACTGTAAGCCACCCTGAGTTGCCTTGGTGAATGGGTGGCAATATAAATCTGAACAAATAAATAAATAAATTTACCTTTTATTTTTTAAATGGTGGGCATCATGCATGATTGTCAAAAACTGAATACTGAGTAGAGTCTGTGGAAGATGTCATTATTATTATTATTATTATTATTATTATTATTATTATTATTATTATTATTATTATTATTATTATTATTATTATTATTATTATTATTATTATTATTATTATTATTATTATTATTATTATTATTATTATTAATTCTTACCTCATCTGTTTTACCAATTTCCAGTATTCCTGCATGTTAGTTAAGCTGTTTCACAGAAGTAAATTTTTGAGATTCCTTGACTTGCAAAATTTCCCCTTCCTCACCTGCAAAGCAAACTTTTGATCAAGAGAAGGATTTTACAGTCTGCCTTACCTGATTTCTTCTCACTTTGTAAGTTGAACTGCTTCACATGTAAATTTCTGATATCCCTTGTCTTCCAAGATGTCTCCTTCCTCATCTGCAAGGCAAACTCCTGACCAAGAAAATACTTGACAGTCCTCCTTACCTGTGTTCTTTGCATTTTGTTAGTTGAGCTGCTTCAGATGTAAATTTCTGATATTCCTTGATTTCTAAGATTTCTCCTTCCTCATCTGCAATGCAAACTCTTGGCCAAGAAATGATTTGACAGCACGCCTTACCTGTATTCATCCCATTTTGATAGTTGAGCTGCTTCAGAGGTAAATTTCTGAAATTCCTTCACTGGCAAAATTTCCACCTTGCTCACCTGAAAAGTAAACTCCTGACCAAGAGAACAGAAAGGATTTGACAATTCATCTTACCTGAATTTTTCTTGCCGCTTCCACTCCTCCATTGCGCTGTGCCATTTCTATTCACTTCTATTTTTCAGTGTGCATGCATCAAATGGAGGTTTGACACATGCACAGTTCTGGATAGCCATTTTGGGCTGCCCCGAACTGTCATCCAGAGGGTGGCCAGAGAGGCGACCAAACTGGTTGCCCAGGGGTTCATTAGCCCCCTTGGCAATCCCCTCCGAATGGCTGCTACCGGTTTGGGTGAACTGGTCCAAACCGGGAGCAGCCCATTGCTTAATGGGTCCCAGTCTTTCCAGTGTCATGCCACCCATCTTTGAGTTTGTAAAACTTTCATAGTTTTCCACCTATCCTTTGCTATCACCCAAACCGCTTTTAACCAGAAATTCAGCTTGTAATTTAAAGTTTGAAAGAAACACAAAATCTTAATTAAACATGGTTTCATATCACAGATATTGCTTTTCTTGTGACGTCCTCAATTATACTTATAATATCTGCCACAGAAAGATATTTAAAAATATAATGTTCCCCCTTTATAAAAGTGCCACGGGCTTGTGGTTGAAATAGAATTTATTTATTATGCCACTCTAGGGAAGGGACTCTGGTGGATTAGTGGTTAAGTCACTGAACTTGATGACTGGAAGGTCAGCAGGTCAGCAGTTCGAGACCCAAGTACTGCATGACAGAGTGAGCTCCTGTCTCTGTCCCAGCTCCTGCCAAAGTAGCAGTTTGAAAGCAAGACATTGCAAGTAGGTAAATAGATACCACTTCAGTGGGAAGGTAAACAGCATTCTGTGCACTTTGGTATTTAGTCATGCCTGCCAGATATCTGCATGTCTGCACTGGCTCTTTGGCTGTAAACGGAGAAAGTGCTGCTCAAAAAGAGTGGGTAAAAACAAGATCCTAGGAAACACACCTGCTATTTGATCACCAACCACCAAAGTAGAGACTGAAATCAAGGTACAGTTTCCTCATAGCTTCTGGCCCTGCCCCAACAACCAGCCCCCATAGACTTCCCTAGAACTTTGGAAGGCAAGCAAGGAGCTACCAGATAACTGGGCAGAACCACATGATTCTGTACCGCCTGGCCAAGAACAACCATGGCCTGTGTGGAAAGCTTTAAACACATTGTGTGCTGGGGTAGGAAGATAAAGGGCCAATCTGAGAAAGTGGGGTTTCCCTGTAGATGGTAGCCTGTGTGAATGCAGAGAAGAACAAACAATCACCCATATGATACAATGCACACGATGCCCTTCAACGTGCACTGAGGAGGACCTCAGGTTGGCAAGAGGAAATGCTGTTGATGTGGCCTAATATTGGGCGGATGTCATCTAGTACTTTTAATTCCTTTTTGTTTTAGATAAGTTGATTTTAGCTTTGTGTGTTATTATATACTGGTGGTGCCTCTGACATGAATAAAGATACATCTTGCTTGAATGGATGCATATTATGATGAATTTGTGCTTTGATGTGACCCATCAGTCATGATGTTACCTTTTAAATCATGATGGCGTTTATATAGGGTGCTCCATAAAAGATGTAACACATTTTCACTCTAGAACATCTGCTCTTGCCTAGGTGTAAGCTGCTCATCTTCAAAAGGCTGGAGCAAGCGGGGTGTCTTGTGTGTGTTTTGAAGGGATAAAGGTCCCCATAAGAATGATTGATTAGTTCCAGTTTCCATCTGTATCTGGGTATAATGTGCACAGATTCAAAAAATCAGTCAGGATCAGGTATGAAGCAAATAACCCACCTGGCTTTACTTACATCTTTTTAATATTAAAAGGAATGTAACTCTCAAAACCTCTTATCTTCTGCTTTTTAACATTTCACACAAAGCCATTTGGGAAATTTATTGTGGTTTTTAAAAAGATCAGACTTTTTCATTTGGTATGTTACACTACAAACACACACAGTAACTATTAACCAGATGGTTTGGGAATTGCTGGCCAAAAAACACGGTACCCGATCTCTCATTTAGAAGCTGCGGTACAGCATGGATATCACATTCAGGTAGCATTAATGGGGAAGAAAATCTGGAAAAATTACCAGGCATTATTTTGGGCCAAATGACATCTCCCCACACACCCTGGTGGTTTCTTTTTTTACAAGTACAACCAACCTCAATAGGCTTTGAACTTCCAGATCTGAGCAACTGCAGGGGTTGCCTTATTGCAGTCATACAGCCATTATGATAATAACTTTGGAATGAATCCAGATATTTTTAATCAGTGAAACTGTATGGCAGTGTATGAAACAGATGGGCCACATTTGCCTTTTACATTGTTAACATTTTTTAAAAAAAACCCTCAATAGAAAACCAAGACAAACTGGAATTTACAGCTTCCTGGCAGCATGTAAGATATTGCAGTTGGAAGAGCAACTACTAATAGACTCTTGTAGTGTTTTTTTAAATAACAAACAATTCATTTTTAGAGAATATAAATTATATAATAAGTGTGTCAGTAAAGGTATAATCAATTGGTTTACTATCATATCACTATTAATTCTGCAGTTTCTTTTTTTCTGGCTGATGTTGAATCGAAACAGATGTTTTCAATGAGTTGTTGAGTTTCATGAGGGTAGCAGAAAGCAAACTTGTGAGAAAGACTGAGTTCTGATATTCTAGGGCAGGGCTGCCCAAACTTTTTGTGCTGTGGGCCAGTCACATGGTTCAGTGGGCTGGTCATGTGCTTCCTACCCCACCCCCCCAGAAGCAGAAGTAAAATGCACCTTGCAATCTATTTTGCAACAGGATGAGCTATCTGTTCTATTAAGCAGTGTGAGGCAGCTGTGTTAGACCTCAGATGGTGGGAAAATCTGGTGGCAAGATGCTGGAGGGCAGCCTTGCACAGCCTGCAATGCCTAACAGGTACCTCCTTGATGCAGGTGAGCATCCAATCAAGGATGCTGTTCAATCTACAGTGCTGGAAGCATCCCATTACCAGGCTAATCATGTAGTGTCTTTAGGTAATAGAAGGTAGTGTCATCTTGTCCTTCAGCTCAGGCAGAAAATGTCTTTGGCCGGCCCTGTGAACATTACACTTATCTTCTTGTTATTCTGCCATTTCTGAATCTGAATATTGGCAATCAGCCATGAAGACTGTCCTGAGAATATAATACAGTGGCCTTTCATCTACCTTCTGCATCGCAGCTTGACACCCATACCACTGATCCAGCTTTGCGAGTGACTTTCTGGTCCTGAGCCCTTTTAGCACACAAAGTCTTCATTAGCCCCAGGACCGTGTTGATGAAGCTGCTGCCCTCCATCAAGATGGATTCATGTGGGATTTAATCCACTTGGGGACCATCATCCTTCCCAGTGGATTTCAGCACCTAAGCTGTTAGTCCTCAGGGTTATCAGGTTGGTTAATCACTGCCTGACACTCAGTATTGAGTCACTGCCAATATGGTCTACTCTATTACCATAGCAAGATAACCTGGCCAGACACACATTACAGTTATACATCCAGCAAAGCTAAGTTTTTCTTGATTTGAATCTGGAGTTATCATTTGCCAGAAGTTCCTTTATGCTGCATCAAATATGTAGCCATGTATTTACTCTGTTTCGATTATGTTGCTATGATATTTAATTGGTATAGATGCAATAAAACAATGAATTGGCTATTTAGACATGAACTGTGAGTATCCTCAGAGCCTTGCCAATTGCATACTGGCTGACATCAATGATATTATGCAACACTCAATAGAAAACATTGGATGCTAGTTCATAGATTGAAAAGTTGCTGATTGATATGAGTGCAAAGTATCATTAGACTCTCCCTCCAAAGCTGCAGAGCTAGCTGTAGTAAAGAGAAATGGACCCATAACAATGAAGACCATTTGTGTTTCAATTAGGGAGTGAGGGTCGAGAGAGGAATTTGCACATTGGGAGACTGAGATATTTACAGTGCATCCCTATTTATACTGGAAAGTAATACCCTCTATGAGCATAAGATTTACAGATTTATTGTGACATAACTTTCCATGGACTGGGCCTCTGATGAAGAACACTGTTTCAACACTTACGTTAGCGTATGTGTGTCAGTTGCAGTAGTAATAGTGATAGTAGTAATAGAAGACACTTTGCTAGTACTTGGTAAC
This sequence comes from Furcifer pardalis, assembly GCA_030440675.1. Classification (NCBI taxonomy): domain Eukaryota; kingdom Metazoa; phylum Chordata; class Lepidosauria; order Squamata; family Chamaeleonidae; genus Furcifer; species Furcifer pardalis. The sequence continues at coordinate 180,936,542 of CP126892.1, read as the reverse complement.
AGTTCAGCACCAAGTCTCACATGATTTTTGTTGTTCAGTCGCACAGTCGATTCCAACCCCATGTGACCCCATGGACCACTGTCCTCCAGCACTTCTGTCCTCCACTACATTCCTCAACTCACTCAGCTCTGTGCCCATTGTGTCTACAATACCATCTAGCCATCTCATCTTTGGCCGCCCCCTTCTTCTTTTACCCTCCACCTTTCCCAGCATCAAGGCTTTCTCAAGTGAATCCTCTCTTCTCATTTGATGTCCAAAGTACTTTAGCTTCATCTTTACTATTTGACCTTCTAATGAGCAGTCAGGGTTGATTTCTTCTAAGATTGACCTATTTGTTCTCCTCGCTGTCCAGGGGACTCTCAAAACTCTCCTCCAACACCATATCTCAAAGGCATCTATTCTTCTGTACTCAGCTTTCCTTATGGTCCAGCTCTCACAACCATACATAGCCACCGGGAATACCATTGCTTTGACTAGATGAATTTTTGTTTGCAATGTGATGTCTCTAGCATCTGTGGAATTTTAAGAATGGTGGAGATGAGGGGAAACAGAAACAGAAACAACAAAAGTCAGAGAGAGAGAGAGAGAGAATTGGTTGCATCTGTCTCCTCTTTGGAACTTTTTCACTAGACATCAAAGGAAAGTAGCAAGGCCTGGTTCTGAGGGTGGTGATGGTAAAGAATAAGATAGACATTGCAGCAATACATCAAGTACAGAAATGTCTTGTTGTTGCACTTCTATATTTGTGCAATCACGGGTAACCGACCAATCAAACATACAAACAGAGACAAAAACAGAGATCAAGGTAAAGAAATCAATTTTATCAAGTGCTGAAGTTTTATGAAACCACAGAAGTGATATTGGAATCTTCTTTGTATTCAAGGATGGTCATTATAAATCATAGTGTCTTGTTGCTGTTAGAGTCAGAATCCTGTTCTCCTGCAATGCATCAAATCCACAAAAATCAACCAACAGCAGCAAGATCAACAAACTGCATTAATTATGCTGCGCTGCATATGAAAAAGCCAGTCTATCAAAATGGAGATGTCAGTGCCTTATTAAAATAAATGTACTGAAGCAACTTTAAAAAGAAGTTTCCATATACATATCAAAAGAGAACAGTTGCATTACCAATTAGCTTGTGTTTAATGTGCCAAGAGGCCAATTTCAGCAACCACATCCCCTGCTTAATGTGAATGTCTGGAACAGCTAAAAATGGTCTCTGACAGTAAATTCTCAATGGAATGATAAATTCATGCACTCTTGTTTCTTTTTAATGTTGCAGTCATTATCGCCAAGGTCATGCTGAGCTCTCATGTGAGCCAGTCAAATTAAACAGATGGAAAAGATGTAAGACGAAGAAATCAGTTATTTGCAACAACAGAAATCAGAGATGCAAATCATTTCAGAATTAGACAAGCCTGGAAGGAAAGGCAAAACTGATGATCTGCTTTTGCTCTTGTCAGAAGAGGTGAGACCCAAAATCAGATCACGCATGTTCTTTATACAAGCTGGTGAGATTTATGTGTTGGTATCTAATTCCAGCCAATACAACATGATTCTTAAGTCAATTTCTGTCCAAAGAACAATTTGTAACATCAGTTTAAAAGATTCAACCAGGAAAAGGGGGCCTCTAAGGGATTAGTGTTTGGAGACAGATCAAAGCTTATGGCTAGCTCAGAGGTGGAAAAGTAGAGTCAAGCCATTTTACAACAAAACAGAGAATTAAGAATCACTTTGTAGTTGAAAAACAGACCAACTGGCAAGTCAGAACTGCCACTCCATGGAAAGCAAGTGGAAGAGGTGATAAATCCAGGGGAAAGGGCTGGATCACACATGTATCTACTGTCATCTGTGGGTTGCAATAACTAATAATGACTAGCATGTGTGAATGAGCCATTGTACATTTTAAAACCATAGATCAGGGGTTCACAACCTTTCCGCACCACGGGCTGGACCATGCCCTCTCACACAGGTGAGTGGGCTGGAGGCGTGGCTCCTGCTGCCACTTCCGCCACTTCAGGTGGCAGCAGGTGCATGCATGGTGCAATCTCGGCCATTTTCACCACTTCTGCTGCTTCCCATGATGGCAAGAGTGAGGGCAGTGCATTTTCACCACATTTCCAACTTTCTTTGTGGTGTTTTCACCACTTCCAATGCTTCTGGTGGTGGCGGCTCCAGGATCCTCAAGAGGGGGCAGATTATTTATTTATTTTATTTATTTTATTGGATTTCTATTGACACCCCCTTGCTGAAGCAATTCTGAGTGGCTCACAATCACCATAAAGCATTCAGATATAGAACATCCCCACAACAATAAAATCACACACACACAAAAAAACAACCATTTAAAACCATTAAAATACACTCCCAACAGCCACATTAAATTAAAAATTGAAAACTAAAAATCCAAATGGCCTTCATATAAGCCCACGGGCCATAGGTTGTGAATCCCTGCCATAGATGGTACTTTCACATCACTTGACATCACCTGAAACAGGAAAGTTCACATATTTAGCTTTCATTCAGTGGGTTATAAGCAAGTTAATAAGCAAGCTGGGAGAAATTAGGGCTTATGAGAACAATCCTTGAGTAATGCCAACTCCTCAAATGTGTTTATTTATTTATTTATTTATTTATTTATTTATTTATTTATTTATTTATTTATTTATTTATTTATTTATTTATTTCATTTGTACCCCACCCTCCTCCAAAGACTCAGGGTGGCTTTATAACTAAAAACAATTAAAACACATACATAAAAAATTAAAATTCAAGTTAAAAACACATGCTTGTCGCGCATGTGCAGTGTGTGTCATTATCTGCTATTGGACAATTGGATAGTAGAAAGAAGGATGGATTAAACCAGGAGTTCTCAACCTTTTTAATCTGGGGGATGGGTCACACTCCCTCAGACAGCTTCAGGGGCCAGATGGCCATTTTACCCTTCCTCTACCACATGGCACTTCCTGGTGTGGTGGAGGCGGGGGGGGGCACACATGAAATGGCATCATGGGCCACATATGACCTGTGGGTTGCAGGTTGAGAATCCCTGGATTAAACACTTAGGGTAAGATAAAAATGTAAGCAGTGTTTAGTTTTCCTTCCCGTTAATTGTTAATGCAACTTGCTCTCCAACAAAACAACAGATTTCAACTATAACATAGGAATGGATCTTGATTGACATAATGTCTTTTTATATGGATAGTTTTTAATTAATTGTGGGGTTTAAAAATTATTACCCATAATGTTATCAAGGAAAGATCACTGGGAAGAGAGGTCCTGGATGTAGATGGACTTCATGGCTGAAGAACCTGAGAGTCTGGTATGGCATGCCCTTGGAAGAGCTGTTCTGAGGCGTTAAAAACAGGAAGATTATCACCATGGACAGCTAATATCAAGAATGGATACTATACCTGATGAAAAAGAATGTTATCAATACAGTTGTATCTCACTTAAAGAGCATAATGTGTTCCACAGGATTTTGCTCTTTAAGCGAAACACCATTGTAGGTGACCAATTGTGGGGGCGGAGGGGATTGCAAACCCCAATTTATTTGTTCAGCGAGTTTTTGGTTGGTTTTATTTGTTAAGCGAAGCAAACATTCAGAGAAAATTCTCCTCTTTAAGCGAGTTACTCTTTAAGCGAGACGCTCTTTATGCGAGGTTTGACTGTACTCAACTTAATGGGATGTAGCGTGTGGATTACATTATAATGAAGTCTCTTCCAGAGTAATTATAAGTTATAAAACAAGCTTTAGAAACTTAAACCCCACATCATTGTTTAAGATTGGCGTTGTGTCAGTGTATATGCTATAGAACAGCTTAAAAGGAGGGGGAAATCAGAACTGAAAAAAAGTTCAAAAGCAATTTTCTCAGAACTTAAGCTGGCTTTTCTTCAAGTGTTCCCAAAAGGTTAGCTTTTGGATGGAAGTGACTGCAAGCTGATTTTAATAAATCTTGTTTCTAGGTGTAATAACCCCAACAACACTGGATACAGTGGAGAAACAGTCGTCATGTATTTCATGTTAGCGGGGAAAACTCTGAGATCATGAAGAATCCATTTTAAACCTTCGAAGAGAAACTGCTAGCATTGTTTTTGCTGTACATCAGACAGTCATGTGCTTTGAAGTTATAAGTGCCATTTGTTTTAAAATCATCTTACATTTCCTTATTTATGGAGCCTTGGGTAGATATTACCAAGAGCTGTTCTGAAAGATAATTTTGCACCAGAAGAACAGGTTTAAAATGTTTTATAGATTTCTCAAGGACCATGGTGGCTTAGTGGTTAAGATGCTGAATTTAATGACTAGAAGATCGGCAGGTTAGCAGTTCGAGACCTGAATACTGCATGACAGAGTGAGCTCCCATCAATGTTACAGCTCCTACCAACCTAGCAGTTCAAAAGCAAGAAACTGCAAGTACTGTAGATAAATAGGTACCACTTTGGTTGGAAAGTAAACAGCATTCCGTGCACTGTGGTGTCAAAACATACCTGCCACATGTCCATGGAAACATCTGCAGATGCAGACAGCGCTGGCTCTTTGGCTATAAACAGAGATGAGCACCGGATCCCAGAGTTGGATACACCTGGCTTTTGAGCAAGGGTGACCTTTACCTTTACCTATAGATTTCTCAAAATGATTCTTGATCTTGTAAGTCACTCTTTGAAAGCAAATTATTCATATGCCATACAATGTATCTGGCTTTAATACTGCTTCATGGTTAAGGGGTTACAATGGGCATTGTGTAAAAGAGACTGTAGGGATGACAGCTTGTGAAAATAAAGCTTTGTGGTTCCAGTCTAGGTTACTTAGCAAACACAGAATTGTCACTATCTGAAAGGGTAGAGTCCACATAGTGCTGTCATCACAGAATGGAGCTCTGGTGGCTCAGTGGTTAAGAAGCTCGCCCTTGTTAGCTAGAAGGCCAGCAATCGGCAGTTTGAGACCTGGGTAATGCATGACAGTTTGAGCACCTGTCTCTGTCCCAGCTCCTGCCAACCTAGCAGTTCAAAAGCAAGAAATTGCAAGTAGATAAATAGGGACCACTTCAGTGGAAACAGATCTTGGGGACATGGGAGAAAGGTCATTCAGGCGTTCCCTGAGCAAACTTGCTCCAGCAAAAATCCTTTCAACCCAGAATAATTTCTGACACAAAATTATTATTACATGAATGGACTCGCTATTAGGCAAACAGTGTAAAGACATCAAACAGTGGGTTTCAATATCATGCAAGGAAATCAAATTTTAATATGCTTTGTTATGGTTAGATACAAAGAGATACTTTTAGGATTTTCTGACTTATATATAAATATACCTTGGTTGTCCCTGCATTCTTTGCATCTTGAGTAAGACATGGGAAGAGGCACCATTTGGTGCTTTGTTTCTGGCAGAAAAAATGTATTGGATTTGAACAGCCTAATCACGTCCTTTTTATTTCTGGCCTCTCCAGACCACTTCTAGTACTGGTATTAGTGGTAGGACTATTATTGGGTGTCTCATGGCCTTGGATTTGCCTACACAGATCAGGCACATACGCAATGGCCAGGAGACGGCAGCAACAGTTATTATTAAGGAAATCTATTCTATTATGTAACATATAAATGTAATGACCACAAAGTTGAGCTTTCCAGAAGCTGGTATACCTGGTTACAATCCAAAATTGCATAAACTCCTTGTTTTGGCTGAGAGCTGTAATCCAAATTGTAAATGTGTTTGTCTTGTATCCTCTTACTATTTGCAATTCAACAGGGTGAAACTTTACAACTAATCTGAATAACAACCAGAGATCATCTGCTATTGCCAGTTGTAAAAAACATATTGATTTGTACACTTATCTGTTATGTTAACCAATCACTCTGTACCTGAGGTGTATAAATTGATGCTATGATGTCTCACTCTCAAGTCTGACGAACTGGACTTGATCCACAAAAGCTAACATTAAAATACAGCAGTTAACTTTTAAAGTGCTACAGTGTGTTGGTTTTGACTTGCTTTATTATTTATTTATTTATTTATTTATTTATTTATTTATTTATTTATTTATTTATTTATTTATTTATTAGTTCAAATTTATATTTATATTAGTTCAAATTTGATTACTCTCTGATATTCAAAACGTAAATTTTCCATACTGGCTTAAAATTATCAAGCTAAGTCTTTGTCCACAAAAAAATTACATAATTCCTTGACAGGAATTTGAATTTAGCCATTCAAAGGCTATTTTAGGCTATCAGAGCATGTTTAAGGCTCCAAATAGTTGGCTTTGTAAAAAATCTGGAAGTGCTCAGGAAGTCATGTGCTAGTATGTCTTGAAAGGCTATTCTAAACCTAAAACAGACTGGGGTGGGGCACTGCCAATAATCTTTCAGTGGTCCAAATGGCATGAAGAAAGAAGGCATAAACAAGGCAAGTCTACTTTTTTAAAAAGGTGTTTCTGCATGGGTGTGTGTGTGCATTCTCTGCTGGCCATGGAACATTTTGCTTTTATATACATTAAATTTTTCATACATTAGGTTTTTCTAATTGTATTGCTAAAGTTTGCATTGAATCTTAAATTAGGAGAGGATTTTTAAACTCTGGGGAACACTACACTAAGTCAGCACAATGCATCTGTATCAAATTAAATGCTTGGTTTTGTTGGGAGGTAAACATACAGTAAAAAAATATTACTAAAAAGGTATGGGTTGCATTATCTCTAAAAAGAAATGCTACAAATCATTAGTTTCTCTAATTTTAAACACTTCTTTAAATTTCATAACTCATGAAAAATCTTTATTTGCCAGTGCCCTAGCTGCTTCTGGCATTTGTTTTACGGCGCCGAACCAAACAACTTCCCAATCTACAAAGGTTTCTTCTTTGGATGTGGACACATTTCTGACACTTCCAATTTCATTTTCTCTGAATTTGGCAGTAAAGGACCATTGAAAACACCAGACCAAGAATCTGGAAAAGAAAGAAGTTTATGGTATTATTTGGCAGCTTCAGTTATCTCCCACAACCAGTCAATGCACAGCATTTTCCTTGCAAACCTCTTGGATTGATATATGGAAGAATCTGCTATGCTTAAGACTATTTTCAAAATAATTTTTAGAAACAAGACTCTCAAACAGTGAGATTTTAATTAAAACTCACACTATGGGAAATTCACCCACCCACCCCCCTACATGATAGATTGCTTTCAGAGTGAAGAAGCCATCTCTTTCTAAGGCAAGGATGCCCAGCCTGTGGGCCACATATAGCCCCAGCACCATTTCTTGTGGCCCACCACCACCACCACCACCACCACCTGGAAGTGCCATGTGGTAGAGGAAGGGCAAAATGGCCATGCAGCCCCCGAAGCTGTCTGAGGTGGCATGACCCGGCTTTAAAAGGTTGAGAAAGGCTATTCTAAGGGCTTCTTGTTGCTTCTCCATCTTTTATATATATTGTGTGTCAAATTTTCCAGCAGTTAAGAAAGTCCCCCCCCTTCTTCTCCTCTATTAAATATAGAACTATCCCAAGATGGGAACTATTAAATTCAGCAGAAAGGTACCATGAAGTTATAATTCCTTAGACAACAAATTGGGTTTCTTGAACTTTGGTGTGGCTGTTATAACAATGGAAAACCCATTGTTCGGGGTTTATTGGATTATTCTATCACTATTCTTATTTTTCTGGTGCAGTGAGAACTGCATCACAAAAACTTAGCTTATATGTGTGTTAGTTACAGCAACATTTTAACTAAGTTCTAATTGGGACAGGATTTTTAAACTTTCGGTGTTATTAAATGAGTTTAAAGGGCAAGGAAGGAAATGAGAAAGAAATACTTTTCTTAGAAGTGGATTTATCCACAAACACAAACACGGAAATTTAATAGTCTTTAAAGTGCCTCTATCTTTTCCTTTTCCCTTTGTCTGGATATTCTTGGCATCAGCTGCAGAATTCTCTGACAATAAATTTCCCCATGCAAGTCTGCAGCTGACAATTGAGGCAAAAGATAGCAGAATCTCCCTAATTTAAGAGAAAACAAAGGCATGGGGGAGGGGAGTGAAATAAGATGGTAGTCACAAGCATCACAGCTTTAAATTTAATTGAAATGCCTATTTGGATAGATCAGGGATTCTCAACCCGTGGCCCACAGGCCAGATGCGGCCCACAGCACCATTTCATGTGGGCCCCCACTGCCTCCACCACACCCCAAAAGTGCCATGTGGTGGAGGAAGATCAAAATGGCCATCCGACCTGTGAAGCTGTCTGAGTGAGTGTGATATGAGTGAGTGTGACTTATAAAGGTTGCGAACTCCTGAAATAGATATTGACAGGATCAGAGTCAAAAGTATTAAGGATAAATGTTTAGAAATCCTTTTTAATATTAGAAACAACTAACAGTACAGTAATTATTATGTCTGCCTACAAAAGATTCTCTCTGCCCGCTAAACTGATTATTAGATGGTATACTGAATGCCCATTTCTCTTTCAGTTCTTTGCTTCTGCATGAAATTCATTTCATTTTCATCTAAACTAGTCCAGCAATTCTATTCCCTCAGGTTTATCAGATAAGTTTATCAGATAAGGGCTGGTTTGGGACAGAAAATCATGTTTATTTATGCAACTAAATGTATTTTACAAATTTGTTTCATGTATTTCTGCAGAACCGTTTCTTGCTCATATTTAATTTTCCTGGAAACATCCTTTGGGGTTTGAGAGTCAGTTAATTTCTGACCCATGTTTGGTTGTTGCATATCTTTTCAGTCTAAATTATGATTCTTTGTTCTCTCTAATGTTTACTTGTGTTTTTTTCTTCAGTCCCATTTTACGTCACCCCCTCATTACCAAGAGTAAGAGAAGCGGGTGAAGAACTACAAATTGGAAATGAACTAAATATGCAGAAAAAACATTGTTGAGGTCAGCTTAAAGATGATCCAATTTTTAATGGCTGGCAATATTATTAGGTGCAATAAGGATAATATACCTGATCAAAGAGATGTGCCTTGCCAGCAGCTATGAGATAATGTGTCAACAATCCACTACTTGACCGGATTAGGATGGCTATCTTTTACACTTCTTCATGAATCACTGTTTTTGGAATTCCTCCCAATTCCAAAATGATGCGTTGCAGAATAATAACAAACCCATCAATCTTATAGACCAGTGGTTCCCAACTTTGTTTTTGGCCATGCCCCACCTAAGCATCTCTAAAATCCTGATTACACCCTCCCCATGACATATAATTTTGATTATTCAAAAAGTGAACTCTTATTTATGTGGAAGAATCCTAAAAGGCTATTAACTTGGTCTAACACATTCTTGAATTTCCCCCCTTAAAAATCATTTTTTTATTATGTCAGAAGCACACAAATGTGCTTTCTGGGTGGAAAGGACTTTTGCTGGAGGAACTCGGCTCAGGGGATCCCAGAATAAGGCTCCTTTCATGTCCCCAAGATCTTTTCCCACCAAAGTGGTCCCTATTTATCTACTTGCAATTTCTTGCTTTCGAACTACTAGGTTGGCAGGAACTGGAACAGAGACGGGCACTCATTCCATCATGCAGTACTTGGGTCTCGAACAGCTGATTTGCCAACCTTCCAGCTAACATGGCAGGCTTCTTAACCATTGAGCCACAGCAGTCCCAAAAAATCAAATTGTTGCCTTGTGATTATTGTGCCCCATGTCGGGAACCATGACTTTAGGGGAATTTTGAGCTGCTTAGGACTTTTCCATTGGGTTGGAGTTGGGGGCATCTTTTCTTTTCTCTCTCTCTCTCTCTCTCACACACACACTTTCCCCCTCCTTCTAGAGCAGTGGTTCCCAACCTTTCTTTGGCCATGCATCACCTAAACATCTCTAAAATCCTAATGTTCCCACATGACATATAATTCTTATTATTCAAAAAGTGAACTCCTATTCACGTGGGGGAAACCTAAAAAGCCATTCACTGTTAATAACTCATTCTCAAATTGCCCCCCTCTTAAAAACCAAAGTGTTCCCCTGTGGTGTCTGTGTCCCACATTGGGAACCACAGATATAGACTCTATGTTAAGAGTGATACAGGGCTCAAATTTTAATTCAAATACAGTACTGCCTTAATTCAAAAAGTACTACACTAGTACCCCGAATAACGTTATGACTTGGTTCCACAAGTCCCGTCGTTATTCGGTTTTTAACGTTGTGCAATACATTGAACACACAATGTTAAAAAAAGCCCTGTTTCCCTGGAGGCTGCAGGAAGCGAGAACATCGGGATTTGAATCCTGACATTTTGGCTTGCTGCTGCCTCCAGGGAGGTGGGAGAACTTTGGAAACAGCTTGGAGCGGGTTTCCCCACCTCCCTGGACCCGGCGGGGGGGTCAAAGACCCCAAAATTGGTAAAAAAAACGTCCGTTTTTTTTTTACCAATTTTGGGGTTTCTGACCCCCCCCCGCCGGGTCCAGGGAGGTGGGCAGACCCGATCCAAGGTGTTTCTGGGCTTCCCCGACGTCCTGAGCCGGTGCAGCAAGCCAGAATGTCAGAGTTTGAATCCCGATGTTCTGGCTTCCTGCACTGGCTCAGGACGTCAGGGAAGCCCAGAAACACCTTGGATCGGGTCCCCACACCTCCCTGGACCCGGCGGGGGGGTCAGAAACCCCAAAATTGGTTTTAAAAAAGGACGTTTTTTTTACCAATTTTGGGGGCTCTGACCCCCCCCCCCCCGCCGGGTCCAGGGAGGTGTGGGGACCCGATCCAAGGTGTTTCTGGGCTTCCCCGACGTCCTGAGCCAGTGCAGGAAGCCAGAACGTCAGGATTCGAACTCTGACATTCTGGCTTGCTGCACCGGCTCTGGACGTCGGGGAAGCCCAGAAACACCTCCAGAGAGATCAGAGGACCCGATCTACAGCTGCAGGGTGGCTGGGGAAGCTGACGGGGACTCCCTGTCGGCTTCCCTAGCCACCCGCCCATGCCTCCGCAGCTGTGGGGTGGCTGGGTAAGCCGATGGGGGAGCCCCCCGTCAGCTTTCCAGCCTCCCCACCCCTGCCTCCGTAGCTGCAGGGTGGCTGGGAAGCTGAACGGAGAACCCCGTTCAGCTTTCCACCCACCCTGCTGCTAAGAACGACTGTATCGTGTAACGTTAAAATCGCGTTACTCGATACAAGATGTTTCCGAAAATCTTGTAACGTTATGCGGTTTTAACGATATACGGTACTCGCGTTATACGGGGTATTACTGTATAACAATCAGAAATTTGGGAATTACTGGCAATCAGATAAGACAGGGGTGGTCAACCTATGGTCCATGGGCTGAATCTGGCCCATGGCACCAATTAATCTGGCCCATGATGAGGACCCCACTATTCAAAGAAACAGTGAGACTGTTTCTTTGAATACATTATCTTTTCTATTTTGTTTTAGTATATTAATGTACAATAGTTATTTTTGCACTATCTGTATTACATTGTTCTATAGTTTGTTATATACCACATTGAGAAAATAATTTATCCTGAAATCAAGTTTTCCACTTTTTAAAAATCTATTAAAACAATGCTGGAACTCACACTTTCTTTCAAATGCTAGAACATTTTTAGATTCTGCACTAGGAAGGATAGAAGGTCAGCTGACAATAATCAGTTTTAACCTCAAACTCATTTACATATCCATTAAAATATGGCAAGTCTTGCTATTCCTCAATTTCTAGTCTACCAATTTTCTATATCGTTAATTATAACAACGTAATCACATGATTTGCTGTTGGGTCATTCCCTCAGCATGTGTAATTCTTTCCTATGACTAGTCATTTACAAACCTTTCCAGTTTCAGATGAAATGTCTTAACAATGTTTTGTATCAACATTCGGATATTGAAAAAGGAGGGAACTGCATTAAACGTGTAGGCCAGAATTCTAATGTTTCATGTGACTCCATAACACAATCATGGAAATGACTTCACTTCTCCAACTATCTGGCCATCAACTTCTCCCCCGAATAAACTGGTTGTGTAAATGATTGCATACTTAGCAGTGTTAACAGAGGGGGAAACCACATGCATAACTGGCCTTACACAGTTTTCTTCAATAAGATTTGAATCAGAGAGGACTGTATTTTGGTGCCAGTGTCAAAACTTCCTTCCTTCCTTCCTTCCTTCCTTCCTTCCTTCCTTCCACCTCATAATTAACAGGCACTGAATGACCTTCTAGCTGACCTACAATCCTGTTTCTGAAAATCCAGCCAGGCTTTTAAAAACCCCACCAGGATATTGGTTAAGCATTTGGCTTGATAGGCTACAAACTGTGTAGAGATGAACATTTTGTTGTAAGGAAGCAAACTCATTGAGAATTAATTTTAAAGCACCAGGCATGCTACAGCTGTTTCTCTGGCAGTATTCAATGGTGAAACTGAAGTAAATGAGTTTTGGCTTGTGAGGAAACAAGGACAACATTACTCACAAATGCTTTAAATGGTCCAAAGTAAAATTGAAATTTTCGTCCAATTAAAGATACTGGCTTGTTTCCTAAGGTAAGTGCCTCGAAAGGAGCTCATAGATAGAGATTCTTTCTCTTCTTACCTCTCTACATAAAAAGCCTTTTCAATCCTCCAGAACTAGACAGGATAGGAGATTTAATGCCAATCTGATGTGAATGGGAACCTTCTATTCTCTTCTTTTAAGGCTCACACCTTTATTCAGAAATTATTAATCACATCTAGACCAAAAAGTGGACAGGGACACCCTGACAACCCTGCTTCTGACAACTAGGTAGAACTGTCAGCAGCCAGCCATGCATGTATCAAGGATGCAACTGCTACATCAATTACAACTGTTTATGAAGTCTCTTTCTCACTGCAGTTGTTTACACCAGGGGTTCTCAACCTTTTCAAGCCAAGGGCCGGTTCATGCTCCTTCAGACAGCTTCAGTGGCTGGATGGCCATTTTGCCCTGCCTTCTACACATGGGACTTCTGGGTGTGGAGGAGGCAGTGGGGGCCACATGAAATGGTGTCATGGGCTGTATCCAGCCCCCAGGCCATAGGTTGAGAACCCCTGGTTTACACTGTCAAGATGGAAGCCAAGGGGAAAGGCTGACTGGGCCAAGCAGGGACTAGTCACTAATAATATCTTGGTGTATGAATGAATGAATGAATGAATGAATGACAACTTCTGAATAGGGCTAACGACATTGTTTAAAACCTAATGACGATGAAGAAGGGGGATGTGGAAAACTTTTTCTCAACATATTTTTATCAGTTGTTTAAAATAACTTTTAACTTAAATGAACATTTAAATCATATTTTAATGTTAATAGCTTAATTTGTTGTGATTTTAGATATATGTATTCTTAATGTTGCTACATTTTAAAAACTAGTATTTTGTATAGTGGACAGAAAGCTCTAGCAAGATCTGAGTTCGCATCCCTGATTAGCTGTGAAGCTTACTAGTTTAGAAACATGGAAAGCAATCATAGTTTATATGTACCTCGATGAATGCTAGTCCGAATGCTATCCCAATAACAATTAACATATTTTTCTCGACAAGGTCAAGAATGACGTCTCCGCATGGCTGAAAGAGATGGAAAAGATAACATTAATACAAGTAATAAACATCATCACCGTTCACAGACTTTTAAGATGAACACTGAATGGGAATGAGCTAAACAGGTGAAATCTCCAGATATGCAATTATTTACAAGGTAGATTATTTTGAATTGGAACCAAAAGAGAAAGCCTGCATGTAAATATTTGTCTAGAAAGGTAGTTTTAGCTTCTTCTGAAATGTTCTGTCAGCACTTTGTTAGCAATTTGCTAGCGCAGAAAATGTCTCTCCGTTGCCTCCTCCTCCTCAACTTGCCTCTTTGTGAGGTCAATGGCTTTCAGCCTACAGTCCATCCTTAAAATACCCTGAAGAACTGCTACTGAAGTCTTTCTCTCCCACCCAATCTTTGCATATTTTAGGATTCTGATTAGCCTGTACTGTATTCTTTTTCATTTTACTGATAACATGGCTAATAATATTGACTAGAGTTGCATGAATACCGTCCCCTTTGTTTTAGTCCAATTTTTTAATTACAAATAACAACCTATGGTACTTCCTTTGAGCCCTTTTGTAGTCTATCAAGTTCAAAGTACAGTATAACTATAGATCAGACTCAAAGTACTGTATAAGTATGTATTATCCAACAGATATATTTCTATTTGTCCAAATAATGAAAAAAATAGAGAAAATAAAGGGATGTGAGAGCAAAATCCAGTGCCATCAACTGCTGATCAAATTCCAATATACAGACTAAGTACCCACCAGTTGGTTTTCTTTACTGCTCTCTCTTTCCTCCTCTCTACCCTTCTGCTACAAACCATGCAATTCACTCCTTGCTCAGGTCTTTTCCTTCCATGAAGCAATCATGTAGCTGGTGGGTACCATTAATGAGCTGTCAGTCACCTGAGATTCTCTGAAACAAAAACTGGGGCTGTAGATCAGGGGTGCCTAAACTATGACCTGTGGGCCAGATCGAGCCCCTGATGCCAATTCATCCAACCTATGCTGTCCTTGTTGCTCCCAGAAGCAGAAGTAAAATGTAAGCACATTTTACTTTGGCTTCCAGGAGTAATGAGGGTGGCGTGGGCCAGATGAATTGGCATCAGGGGATGGATCTGGCTCACGGGCTTTAGTTTGGGGCAACCCTAGTTTAAGCAGAGAAAACGGCAGCCTAAAATCTTTCTCATCCTATTGCAAACCAGATTGCAAGGAGTGTTTTACTTCCACTCCAGGTGGGAGGAACCACATGACCAGTCCGCCAAACCACATGACTGGCTTATGGCCCAAAAAGTTTGGGCACCCCTGTTCTAGATGGATTACATACAAAGACTCATGCACTGTTTGGGGTTTCTTGCCTCACATTGAATTGGTTCAGAAATAGAAAATCCCGCCCATTTGCTTTGATTTCCAAATAAATTTTGAATCAGAAGTACACTCCTAATATTAGCCAACACATACCATTTTCAGTTGCTGGAGAACACACTGCATATCTCAGTAAAAGAATAATACTATGGCATATTTGCATTTAATTCAGGAATATAACAACATAACTTGTTACAATGAATAAGACATTGGTGACAGTTAACAGAACCGCAAGTCAAAACAGCCATAATTTACATTCTATTAGTAACACATTTGGTTTATCTCAAGATGTATATGATGTCGTCGACTGCAACTCATATCCAAGAATGCATTTTTTTCCCTGAAGTAGGAAAAGTGTCACTGGCGTGAATTTGTTTAAGGTGGATCCCATCTTGCCATGAAGTGACCCGCACACTATGATCTCGGAGCCATCTCTTGCAACACGTATGAAATGAGACATGCAGGATTTAACTGCATTGGACTGCCGCAGCCTTGAAGATATGGACAAGGTGCACCTTCACAGCCAGCTACGGTGAGTAGGTGGCAATATAAATTTGAACTAATAAATAAATAACAAATCTGGCATGGCCTGTTCTGCCTCCATGACCGTTGGGAATCAGAGTTCCTCCTCCACTCATTTTGCCGTTGGGCCCAATATGATGGTTTCCAATGGCATTTCCTCAACTGAGGGTGACCATCACCCCACCTAAAGGGGCTCATATTTTAAACAGAGAATTACTTGACATGCTCAGAAATGGCACAGATCTTTATTTTGTTAAATAAATCAGATTTTAAGAAAAGTTTTTAAAAATGTGAGCTATCACCATTTGGAAAGAGAAGCAATTGGAAAAGGTAATATAGAAAACCTCAAGTTGTGCAGAGTGTTATTGCAGAGTTGTCTACTCATCTAGACACAAATAGTTTGCCATGATAATGTCTTACCTGTATTTCTACTTTGGCAACTGTAAATATAAATTATTCTTTTTACCTTTGTATACATTTTGTTTACACAGACACTTGTTCCTCGATCTGCTTCGGCACAAACACAGCCTTGATTCGGGTTCTGATTTTTCCCCCAGTCCTTTGCTCCATTAATCAAGCCACAACATTTGAGCTAAAAAAAGAGAGAAGAGAACATCAAAAAGAAGACAGTGAGTGTCAGGACAAAGAAAAAGAGAGGATGCTAACATTGTCATAATATTCAACATTTTAGACAGCTAATTTAATCTGTGGAGAACAATGAATGTATCAAAGAAAAGGAACCTTGATAAGAAGATCCAAGCTGAATGACTGTTTATCTGCAATGTTACAATCCAATGATATCCATTAGTAGGAAAATCTTCTAGGAATAGGACAAAATGCAACAGGAACTCCCTAGAAAAACAACTGTCTTCAAATATTACCCATCCCTTTACAAGACTATTGTTATCCAAAGGAATTGTTTTTTTAAGCTGGTTAAATTGCTGTGGCCCAGAGATTGGCTACCCAATTGGCAGCTGCTGCACTGAAAGGTAAGGGAGAGTCTTACAGTCTGTTTACAGGGTTTAAGCAGGATCATCGTCAGGAGTCCAGGGTCAAAGCTGGTTGAGAGCAACTGTAGATTCAAGGGTTTTCCTGAGGCTTCGTTGAGTAGGGGTTCAGAGTTCCAAAGGTTCCAATGCAGGTCTCACAGTGTCAGGGTCCAAGTAGGGAAAATTGGTCTGACAAAAGAGCTTGCCGGCATGCCCTTGCTTTAAGGAGACTGAGACCCCACAGCTGAGGGTCAGTTCAAGAGGTGTGTCTAGCACTCCTTCGCCTCAGCTGCAAGGAGGCTCTGCATCTCTCGGAGGTGCTGGCTTGTCCTTCATCATCTCGATTGCTGGCACCTGGCCTAGCTGTCAAGCTCCGAATGTCTGGCCTGGCTTGGCGCTGAGGGTCTGGCTCCAAATTGACAGCTGGCTGCAGGGCTGATGCCATGTCTGCCTGCTAGCCATCCTGATCTGGGCTGGCTCCAGGCTGAGGGACTGGCAACAGGACCTCCACAGGCTCAGGCTCCAGATCGGAGCCAGCAGCAGGCAACTGGGCTGGCTGGCTGTCCTCCTCCTCCTCCTCGCACCCAGGACCCCAGGTCACAAAACAAACCTAATGCAGATTTATGATTTAGAATTGGTTGATCCCATAGTAGACCACACCTCCATATTTGAGCCTGTCTGAGTTTTAAAATCACCAAGTAAGGACTTTGTCTCCATCCTACCGCTCCTACAAGTGTCTTTGGTGAGAGCGTGAGAAATTATCTTTTCTGTTGCTGGCCAAAAGCTGCATACTGTATTATTATATATTGGATATTGTATCATTATTATTATTATGCTCTGCTTTTTGTTGGATGTGTATTGTATAATTGTGCATACTGTATCATTGTATATTCTGTAAGCCGCCCAGAGTTGCTTTCGTGAATGGGGCGGCATAGTAATCTAAAAATTAAATTAAATTAAAACTTTCTCTCGAGAGAGCTCAGGCTGGGACCCTCCTTGATATCCTTCTACCAACAAGCAAGGAACGCTGTGTTGTTTCAGAGGCTCAGCTAAATCATGGACAATTTGTTTGTGCTGTGGTCTTAACAAATAAGATATTATTTGCACTTTGCACATATCCTACCCACTCCCATTGGCTGATTTGTGCATCTTTTTAATATAAGAAATGTTTTTCCTTCAGCCTTTTAATACTCTGACTTCAATTGACTTTTGAGGGAGGATGTTTACATATCCCTTATGACCAGCACTTATGCTCTTGCCAATCTGGTATGATAGAAATTGTAGAAGATATCCTGCACATTTTATAAAGATTCCAGTATTATCCACCTAGACCTGACAAATATTATATTTATCTCTTCCTTTCTGACTCCTTAAGAGAAACTATAGCCAAGCTGCAAAATTTCTTGCAATGGCAAGTTCAATAAACAAATCTCTGAAATGACTAGATTAGGAATTTAGATTTAAACGTAATTTGAATTTGAATTCAACTGATTGCAATACTATATGTTTTTGCGTTTTTAATATTGAGCTCCTATCATGGCTGACTTATAGTTGTAGTAATAAAGCTATAAAAATGTAGCAGAATACAAAATCCCACTTGGTAAAGAATCTTTGTTCAAATCAGGTCTCGGGCAGGAAAACATTTATCATGTTCTAATTGGAAAGCTGTTGTATTGTTTCCTTCTACACTCTGAATGGGCCAGAGTGGTAATTCTGAACCTCCAAGTAATTTAAGACTTATACAATTCTGCTCTGTTTGAATGTAGCTAGGCAACAAATGTTGTTTAGCTACAATTTTCATTACTGATTATGTTGATAGGATTGAAGAGAACTGTAGGGCAAGGCTATGTTGGTCTCTCCTCCCATAGACTTTCTGAAGCCCATATCTGGGCTAGTATGTAAGGATTTCAGTCCCTTCCTCTTCCTTTTTAAAGACAGAGATAGACATCAACATGTGTGAACAGTGCGTGGAGTAAAACTTGGTTGGGGAGGCTCAATATTATATCCAGCTGTAAGATTGCCAACTGTCCAGGGAGTGAAAGTCAGAGTGACTATTCTTTTGCACCTTTATCTGCAAACTCAGCTGGTGCAGTTTTCCACGCTTGCCTGTTAAATGTCTGAACATGAATGGACAATAGAGCGAAAAAAGGTAAGGGTGGTGGTAGAAGCTTGGTGGGTGTGTCTCTAAATTACTGTCAGTAGAATAGTGGTAAGGGCTGCAGTTGGCTCAGTGGATAAGACATAGCACTTGACAACTAGAAGGTTGGCAGGTCAGGAGTTCAAGACCCGAATTCTGCATGACAGAGCTTCCGTCTCTGTTCCAGATCCTGCCAACCTAACAGTTAGAAAACAAGAAATTGCAAGTAGATAAATAGGCACATCTTAGGCAGGAAAGATAACAGTGTTCTTTGTGCTCCAGCTTCTAGTCATGTCTACCACATTTCCATGGCAATGTCTGCAGATGCAAACAAATAGAGATGAGCACTGAACCCTAGAGTTGGATATGACTGGCTTTTGAGCAAGAGCAACCTTTTCCTTTTCCTTTATTATAGTAGTATGCACAGGTTTCTGCAAATGGTTATTCAAAACGTAGAAGTAAACCTTTTTTGGAACAGAAGTCTTAATTTTTTTTAACCACAAGAATATGGAGTTTTGCCAAAATTTATTTTTCTCAGTGGTAGAACATTGGGGTACATCTTTTGAGATAATGTATTGATTCTGAGGTTTTGAAACAAATAGAATGTAAGAAATAAGTTCACTTGCCTGTGTCTCAGTATTGTGAAATGCGGTCTGAAACTCTTTATCAGCTTGTTTATCACCTTGCAGCAGTGTAACGCTTTGGTCAAGGCTCTCTTTCAAAAGGTCTTTAAGCTGGAAAGAAACAAACAAGATAAATCAGCACATTTAATCTAAATTTTGCCAAACTTAATTGATCAAAGAGGCACAGAAGATTGGAGTACCTGAGATTTATAGACTGCTCCCAAAATGCCTGCTATGATCTGGAGGAGGAGGATCGCTAGGAGACCAATGAAAAACTGATGGATGAAAAAGAGAAAAATGAATCATCTGGATTAGAAGTTGAAATATTACTGTCTATTTGGCTAGCATTTTATATTCTTGAGATTGGAATGCAGACTGTAGTGGCAACATGCAAAGGGGAACCACAATTCTCCTTTTGTACACACAGTATTTACGGTAATATTTTTCTAAAAGGGAAAAGTTTTGAAAATGCAGCTGTCTATGCAAGGGTCAGAAAAATCTTGAAAAGGGGAGGGGATCGTTAATTAGTTGTAACCAGTGTGGACAACCTGTAGTCCTCCATATGTTGGCCTACAACCTCAATCAGCTCATATTGGTTGGGACCAATGGAAGTTGTAGCCTGTCTTTGATTTAAAAAATATATTGAGGCACATCCATTTCCAGTGGCTACTTCCTGTTGGCGGAGGAAATGTTTTCTTTTGTACATTGAGTGAGATCCCTGGAAGGCCAAGGAGCAGCAAACTATTGCTCTTGTGGTGGAATGTGTGATGTGTTTTTAAAAAGTTTCTTGGGTTTTTAAAAAATAATTCCTGGTGGGGTTCTGAGGTGGCTGTGAGACTGCAAAAAACTGCACAAACAGATTGCATGCAGCCTATGGGACATACTTTGTAACCCTATCTTAATGCAAAACATTGTGCTTTCAAGGCTACTAGCTGTGGCTAAGTCAGTTATGGGAAGGATGGACAATAGACACATCCCAGTTGACACCACTGTTCTGAGTTCTGTGTCAGAACTTCTTTTGCAATTTTCTTATCCCTAATAAACATACAGTTCTGGATTGAGAGAAGTTTCCATTGCTACCACACCACATCTCTCAGAATAAACACAACTGATAGTTTTGAATTAATTTCCAGGTAAGCTATATTTGCTTTGTAGTTGTTGTAGACTGCAGTGGCTCAAGTCACTAAGACGCTGACTGGGAGGCGGAAGGTCAGCAGTTCGATTCCCGAGTACTGCAGGACGGAATGAGCTCCTGTCTCTGTCCCAGCTCCTGCCAACCTAGCAGTTCGAAAGCAAGAAATTGCAAGTAGATAAATAGGGACCACTTCGGTGGGAAGGTAACAGCGTTCCATGCACTCCGGTGTCTAGTCATGCCTGCCACATGACCATGGAAACGTCTGCAGAAGCAGACAGTGCTGGCTCTTCGGTTTAGAAACAGAGATGAGCACTGACCCCTAGAGTCGGATACGACTGGCTTTCGAGCAAGGGAAACCTTTACCTTTAGTTGTTATAATATGCCATCAGGTAAGAATCCACCCATTATCATGGACCCAATAGGACTTTCAGGATATTTAAAGAATGGGTTTACTGGTTCCACTCTCCCAGTGTGTTTCCATGGTTGAGTAGGAATTTGAACCTGAGCCTCCTGAGTCCAAGTCTGCTACTGTATACACTACACCACATTGTGTATCCTATAATGTTCTTGGCCCAATTCAAATGCATAGATGTAAATGCAGGGACTGGGAATAAAAGTTACAATCATTGACAACTACATTAATTCAGTGAGCCCATTTATGCAGTACCTACATGCATTATAAGCTACCTTCATTTCTTGAATAAATTGAGTTTAAGGCTTGTGTATGTGAGAATCTGTGCTTTGATGCACACATACATAGGTTGTATCCAGACAAGACTCTTAATCAGAAGTAAGGAATCATAATAGTGGATGTATCATCACTTCTATCTCCATGTGTTCATTTTTAGTCAGCACTGTTACATTAAATAAAAATTAGATCTAACTTTATGCTACCTAACTCCACATGAACTGAAAGTAGGTTGCTTGTGGATGTAGGGCAGTGATGGTGAAACTTGGCACTCCAGTTGTTTCGGAACTTCAATTCCCAGAAGCCAAGATCAGCAGGAGTGCTGACTTGAGCTTCTGGTAATTCAAGTCCAAGAAGAGCCGGAGTGCCAAGGTTCGCCATCACAGATGTAGAGACTAGTTCGGAATGTCCCCCCTTTTTTGCAAACATCCACTTTTTTTGACATCCAAATTTTTGTTAGTCTGAGGACTTATTCCCCATTTAAAAAGTTTGTAGGCATCAATGTATACTGTAGCTGAAATTTTCATTTACTCATAGTCTGTCAAGCTATAATATGAATTGCTACTGGGGGACTATAAGTCTGTTCCTGACCAAGCCTTTTCATTCATTTAAGCACGATAAATTCCTGACAGAGAAGGTTGGATGACCATGTGCTAAATGGTTGTTGACTCTTTTAAAAATAAACTTTGTATGATTTATGGATGATATAATTCTTCAGAACATTCAACTGCTTTAATCCTGGGCCAACTAAAAGGAATAACTTTCTCTGTCAACTTGTTTGGGATTGGAAAAGAAATCTCTTCTTGGCATGGTGTTACAAAAAGCTGGGAAGCAAAGTAGAATGCTGCCTAAAGGTATTACAGGTAATTCCTTAAGTGCTGAATATTTCTGACTGTCATACCTTTCATAGTCTGCTTTGTGACTGGTAATCAAGATGTGAGCACAAGCCCTATTTGTAAATTTTATTGCTCAGTCACAGAAATCTGCTTGGATCACATCTCTAAACATGGAGCATTTCAGTTTCAAATCTGTAATGCATGGTTCAGTCCTCAAAATAGGAATGAAACTAGCTGTAGCGAAAGGAAAGAATTGTGGAAATACCTAAATAAATAATAGAAACCCACATAGCAGCTTTTTAAAAAAAAAATTGTGAGAAAGCCATTCTGTTTTATTCAAGTTTCTTTACTGTAGTCAATAATCTCATGTTTTCCTTCTTCATCAAAGGTTCACAGAGCAAATATTGAAATTCCTGTCCCTTACTTTGGGACATTGAGAAGTGGGTGATAAAACAATCTGTATCTCGTTCACTGAAATGAAGCACATCACTTTGAATGACAAGCAAACCAAATGAATAATAGGACATGATTTTCCCTCTCTGAACATTGGCTAAGAAAGATAGAACGGAAGGTATAATGTTGCAAAATGAAGGTGTTATCAATAATTAATTTTTGTATGGAATGCTCCCAATAATAATGCACTGGAAATAAAAATTTGGCAAAATATGATAGTGTTGTAATGGAAATTTAAAAAATCAAGGATAACTAAAAAGCTATGGTATGCTTCTCAAAAAGAAGGGGGATTGGAAATCCCAAATTTGGGAAATTATTACATGGCTATACAGATTAAAGGGATAATTAAGATTATAATGAAAAAGGGTTTGAAATGAAGAAGTATTGAATTTATGGTAATGAAAGATATACCGTATATAAGGCATGCTTTTTAAAGAAATTAAAGCATAACATGATAAAAAAATCAAAACCCATTCTGTAGAAATAATTTAGAAAATTGACAGTCGGTGAAAATAAGTTTTGAGTCCAGAAATTTCCCCATAATAAATGTAAGAGATCTATATAATCTATATATATAATCTATATAATTTTCTAATTAATTTAAAAAGAGAGTTGGGGGGAAAGAGGATTGATGACTATTAAAGATTGGATGGGAAAAGTTAGAAATAGGAAAGAAAGGGAAAGGATATATACTGTTAAATTGGTTGAATAGATTACAGATGGATTACTGGAATAATGATTGGTTAAAAAGTGACAAAATTTGAAGAACTGATAAGCCAATTAGAACAAAAAGTAATTCAAACAAAAGGCATTGTTAGTAAGGTGTAAAAAATGTAATGAATAGTGGAGAGATGCAGAAAATATTCAGAGAGATGTGGGAGTCTGGTCTAAATGTAAAAATTAAGGAGGTAGAATGGGATAAAATATGGAATCAAAGGATTATGAAAAACATATCAGTGCAAATTAAGGAACATTATTACAAAATATTGTGGAGGTGGTATATGACACCAATTTGATTAAGTCACTATGATCATAATTATAGAAAAGAATGTTGGAAATGTATTTTCATTTATGATTGGAGTGTAAGATTGTGAATAAGATTTGGGTAAAAGTGTTTAAATATTGAAGATATTAGCTTTAAAATTAAAAATGTGTCATAGGACTGCCTTGTTAATAGATTTTGGAAATAAAATTAGACAAGTATAAGAAAGAGTTGGTTGTTACTATGGTAACAGCTATGAGACTATTAATGAGAAAAAATTAGAAATTGTATATTAATTTAATAATTGTAGATTAGTATAACTATATAACTATGAAATGTTTCTATAAATGATAAGCTCACATTGGTTGAGTTTATTAATTATGTATTTGTTAAAACCAAAAGAATAAAGCCTGGTCAAGAATATTCAGCTAAAATTGTAAGTGTTTAGAGTTTGAGGATAAGATAATAATGTCCCATGGTAGTGGGGGCACATGGGTGTATTATTAATGTTGGATTGTTTCCTTCCATTTTGTACTATTGAATATTGTATTAGTGTGTGTTATACATGTAAGTGTGTGTGTTTTGTTGTTGTTCGGTCGCACAGTCGATTCCGACCCTTTGCGACCCCACGGACCACTGTCCGCCAGGCACTTCTGTCCTCCACTGTCCTCCTCAACTTGCTCAGTTCTGTGCCCATTGTCTCTACAATACCATCTAGCCATCTCATTTTTGGCTGCCCCCTTTTTCTTTTGCCCTCCACCTTTCCAAGCATCAAGGCTTTCTCCAGCAAATCCTCAATTCTGATTTGATGTCCAAAGTACTTTAGCTTCATATTTACTATTTGACCTTCTAGAAGGAGCAGTCAGGGTTGATTTCTTCTAGAATTGACCTATTTGTTCTCCTCGCTGTCCAGGGGACTCTCAAAACTCTCCTCCAACAGCACATCTCAAAGGCATCTATTCTTCTGCGCTCAGCTTTCCTAATGGTCCAGCTATCACAACCATACATTGCCACCAGAAATACCACTGGTTTGCCTAGCCAAATTTTTGTTTGCAATGTGATGTCTCTATTTTTCACTATGTTCCCCAGGTTTCTCATCGCTTGCCTCCCAAGAATCAGTCGCCTTTTTATTTCATGGCTGCAATCACCATCTGCAGTGAACTTTGATCCTAGGAAAGTAAAATCTGTCACTACTTCTACTTCTTCCCCATCTATTTTCCAGGGACTGATAGGGCCTGTTGCCATTACAGTAATACCTTAGATAATGTTTACCTCGCATAATGCTAAAATCGCATAACGTTAAGTAATCTGGGGGGGAGAATTGCATTGAATAACATTAAGATCCTATGGGATCCATCAGATAACAACCGCTAAAGCCTCTGCAGTTACAATGTACTTCTATGGAGTTTTAACGTTATCCGATGCATCCCATAAGATTTTAACATGCATCGGATAACACTAAAAATCGGATAACACCAAGACTTGTGGAACCAAGTTTTAGCGTTATCTGAGGTTTTACTGTATCTTGGTTTTCTTTATATTGAGTCTCAAGCCAGCTTTTGCACTTTCTTATAATTTGTTATTTTAAAAAAAGATGTAATGCTGAAATGTTACCAGGAGGAGCATGCATGAGCTTTCCTTGGCGGCACCACAGCAACCCAGGAAACCAAGCACCATTATAATGGAGCCCACGGCAATTAGGAGGTTAATGGCAGGATTTCCGCTGTTGTCCACACTAAATTCCTATGGGGAAAAAGAAAAAAGACCTCAGCTACAAATTATGTCAGTAGGGTTGGTTGTTGTTTTTCTAAAGAAAAAGTAGGGAAGATGAAAAATTACCAGGTCATTTCACTAGTCTGCTAACGAATATAATCAGCAGGAAAAGCTCTGGCACTGCTCTAGCACTGTCATGATTAGTGATGCACACAGAGCCTAAGACTACTATCAGATGCACAGCAGCAAAATTTTTGCCCCCTGTCCCTCCACACACACAACTCCAAGCCAAAGGTCCCAAAAGCTAGCCAAGCTATTTTGCTACTTGAGGCCCTAAATTTCTTACTCACATTCACCACTCTTTGGTAAAAAACATGAAACAAAAATGAACTAATATCAAAGCCGGCTTGGTTAGCTGAGTGAGATGAAGCAGTTTGTCAGGACTTCAGTTTCCCTCATGTCTTTTTCCCTCATGTTTTTCCATGGACTTTACTACATGAGCCTGAAGAATAAAACAGCTGTTTCTCTCTGAAGATTGTTGTTCTTTTATTGGCACACACACACAAAGCTACGCTACCAGAATCCTCCCTTGTTTTGCTCTATTGCTCTATTGCCTGAGCATAGTAAGAGTTCCTTTCTTCGCAGCTCGGCTCTCTCAAAGGTGGAAGGTAAGGGTGAGAGTTCCAGGAATGGGACAAGGTGTCTCAGGAACTTAGTGGGAGGAGCCCTTACGATGAGACGGCCGATGTCTGACAAAGGGTCAAACCACTTCTGAGTATCTTGAATGTAGGAAAGCCTGGAGAGTCACTGTAACTCAGAATTCACTTGGTGACACACACGTATTACTAACATTTTGCTCTTTTTTAAATGGCATAACAAATCTGTTGCTAGAGGAAGCCATGCTGTTTCACCTCACAGCAGGAGACAGCTCTTTTGTCCAAAAGCCAAGAATATTCCACTATTACAGTGGGTGAGAACGTGACAATTGTGTTCCCTGTAATGCATTGCTCACAATAAAACATATTTCTAAGGTGTTGTTATAAAGGAAATGAGCATGCTCATTAAACAGTTGACATTCGCCTCTAAAATTAAATTTCTAAAATTAAAAATGAGAAAAAGTATTTCCTGGAAAACAGAACTAGCACTGAGAGGGCATATGTGTCTCTGGCAATAATGTATTTTAAAAACAATAGTAATAGGATGGGGGAAAGCACACTTACTTCTTGTGCAGATTTGCTGACACGCATCCATATGGAGAATCCCAAAATAATGCATCCACACACCTGGTAAAGAAAAAAACCCAGTTGCCATTAGCAATTTCAAAAAGAATGTGAACCATTCACTCTGCAAGCAGTGCCTACATGAAATAATGGAATAGTGGGATTGGAAGGGGCCTATAAGGTTGTTGAGTACAATCCGCTGTTCAATGCAGGAATATAAATCAAAGTACTGTATATCTGACAGATCATTGTCTAATTTCTCCTGAATGCTTCCAGTGTTGGAGCACCATTTCTCCAGGTAATTGGTTGCATTGTCATTCCGTTCCAACAGTTAAGAAGTTTTTACATGGTTGTTAGCATTTATCTACTTGCAATTTCTTTAGTTCTAACTGCTAGGTTGGCAGGAGGTGGGATAGAGATGGGAGCTCACTCCATCATGCAGCACTCGGGATTTGAACTGGTGACATTCCAGTCATCAAGTTCAGCATCTTAACCACTAAGCCACCATAGTTGGGACTATTAAAGGTAAAGGTAAAGGTCACCCTTGCTTGAAAGCCAGTTGTATCCGACTCTAGGGTTCAGTACTCATTTAGTCAATTTAAATTTATTTATTTATTTATTTATTTAAATTTGTTTATCGCCCTCCTCCCTGAAGGGACCCAGGGTGATTCCCAACACAACAGCATATTGACAACAATTTAAAACCAGTTCAGAAATTAAAAGTTTTAAAAGAAGCTTTAAAACTTAGCATTTAAAACTAGGCATTATAGCTAGACATTGTAGCTAGGAGGCCCTGGGTGTCAAACCATCCAGCCAGCTGGGGAAATTGATCCATCCATTCCCCAGACCTGACCTGCCAGCCAGGTTTTCAATCCTTTCCTGAAGGACAGCAGCTCCGTCTGCAGGCGTAGTTCTATTGGGAGGAGGTTCCACAAGGCCGGAGCGGACACAGAAAAGGCCCTCCTTCTAGTGCCAGAGAGGTGCGCCTCTCTGGCTGATGGCACAAGCAGAGAGCCTCTCCGGTCCGCTCTGGTAGGACGGACAGATGTCCTAAATAGTCACAAATATCATTTAATGAATATCTGGAAACAATTTACTAAGATTACTTATTTATTTATTCATAAATAGAATGGGAATAATACCCCGGGTAACGCGAGTACCGTATAGCGTGAAAATCGCATAACGTGACAAGATTTTCGGAAAAATCTTGTATCAAATAACTCGATTTTCACGTTATTTTCACGTTATTTTCACGTTATTTTCACGTTATTTTCACGTAGGCGAGCAAAACGTGCGATCCGCGTTGCTATAGCGTGCCCGGGAAAGAGGCGGCTTGGTTGAAATCCTCACCCCCGCACAGGGAAAGAAGGCTCTTTAATACCCAGGAAGGCCAGCCCGAAGAAACTGTGTATGGAACTCAGCGCAGCGCAGAGCCGAGCGAGCGAGCTTGCCGCTAGTTCAAGGCTGGAAGAGTGCCGGGGTTTGCAGCTCTTCAAGCTTCCAGGATCTTTAAGCCCTCGCCAGCGTTTATCTAGCTTTGTCCTCCTCTTTGCATCTTCAAGAGAGGGAAAGAACACGTGCGCACACAGCGCGCACACAATCCGGACGGTTCTTTCCTGCCTGTTTTTGTCTTCTCCACCTGATTAGTAATGCGGTGTTGGGGGGGAGGTTTAGCGTTAAGACAAAGAGTGTGCGTGGGGCTCTGAGGACGCTGTGTGGGGGGGGGACGCGCTATGAGGGCCCTCTCTGTCTGTCTGTCTGTCTGTGTGAGAAACAGAGGCATCGTCCCCATAGGCACCTTTGTGGTCACCTGGGTGACATTTCTGAGGCAAACGATGCCTCTCCCCCCCCCCTCTGAAGACCCCCTCCGCCCTGCTTTCTGTAACATATGCTGGCTTTAGGACCCAGGTTTTTCTCTTCATTGATCCCACCCACCTCCCCAAATTAACGGAGGGAGAGTAATAGAATGAGAGGAACAGAGGATCTGTTGATGGTGGGGATCGACCCGGAGGTGCACAGCCGGGTGGGATCCTGGGGGGGGGAAATGAAATGTGATGCTAGGAGATCAGGTTGATCTAAGGAAGCCAAGGCTGTGGTGAGGTGAGCGCATGGCGCACAGAAGGTGGGACCCATTTGTAGGCAGAAGGAAGAAGGAAAACCCCCAGGGAAGCAGGAAATCCATGGCCGGTTTGCTCGCGAGGAGACCGGCTGGAGGCGCAGGTTTCCTCCTAAAGCCTTTCTTTGCCCCGATTTCTGGTAGCCCAACCTGGGTTGAATCTCCACACTTGCCAAAATCAGCCAAACTCCTGGTAAAGATAAAAGTAAAGGTCACCCTCTGTCTGTCTGTCTGTGTGAGAGACAGAGGCATCATCCCCATAGGCACCTTTGTGGCCGCCTGGGTGACATTTCTGAGGCAAACGATGGCTCTGTCTCTCACACAGACAGACAGACAGACAGACAGAGAGGGCCCTCAGAGTGCGTACCCCCCACACACACACACACAAACTCCCATCGCAAAGTGCCTAAACACGGATCGCAAGTCAAGGCAATTGCCTTGACTTCCGATCCGCATTTTGTGTGCCTGGGCAAGTGTCGGCTTTTCCAAATTCCCCCCTCCCAGGGGGAATTCGGAAAAGCTGACACTTCCCCAGGTGCGCGAAACGTGGATCCCACGTTAAGGTAAAGGATCAAAGTGGGGGGTGGGACCCCCTGCCTTGATACTTTGCCTTGACGTGCGATGCCCATTGCTATACCCGTTTGGTAGAAGAGGCTCCCGCTGGTGCGCCTTTTCGCGTGCGTGCGAGCACCTCTTCTCAGGTTTTTTTTAGCGTTGTTGGATCAATGTATCGAACAACGTTAAAAACCGGACAACGTCATGACTCGTGGAACCATGTCATAACGTTGTCCGGGGTTCTATTGTACTTGAGTTTTTTAAATGTGAGAGAACATGTTACTAACAGATATGTCCATCCCTACTAAGCAAAATATTTGGAATTAAAACCCTGAATTGATACAAATTTCAAAAAATATTTTCAAAGTAAAGAGATTTGTTCTTTGTCTTGGTACTAGTATCTTTGACTCAAACACAAATTCTATAGCAGGCATTTTAGTGGGTGAACCAAATGTCTTCCTGAAAAATCTATATCTACTAGTTTTGTAACACCTCAACATGATTTTAAAATTATGCAAAGTGACAAATGCAAAAGATTCATGATCAATTCAATGATTCATGATAAATTCAAGCAGCAATGGGGTATTGTAATAATCTCCAACTCATTTGATAAGATCCCATAAATACAGTATGAAGAAAAGTTTTCTTGAAAACACAAATTCTGTACAGTGGTACCTCGCTTAAAAAGCATAATGTCTTTCACAGGATTGCTCTTTAAGCAAGTTTGCTCTTTAAGCGAAACACCATTGTAGGTGACCAATTGTGACTTCTGGTGGGGGGCATTGCGAATCCTGATTTATTTGTTAAGCGATTTTTTTGGTTGGTTTTATTTGTTAAGCGAAGCGAACATTCAGAGAAAATTCTGCTCTTTAAGTGAGTTACTCTTTAAGCGAGGCACTCTTTATGCGAGGTTTGACTGTACTTAAACTAGGGATAGGCAATTTATGGTCCCTAGCGGTTGTTGAAGTACAACTCCTATTAAACATAATCAACAAACCCAGTGGTAAGAGATGATAAGAGTTATAGTCCAACAATATCTGGAAAGCCATGAATGGTCCATCTCAGATGAGGATAATTGCACCTATCTATCAACAGCAAATAAATCAACTCTCTTTGTATGTATCCCAAGCTTTATTAAGAGCTAGACATACAGAAAGATGTAATGATTCTGCATCTTAGATCCAGACTAATAAATTAGCTATGGGGTTCTCTCAGTTGTGGTGCATCTCTTTAGAAATCTGAGCTCTGCTCCTGATATAAAAACATACTGGACTCATCAGGAGACATGTACATTTCTTAGTCCTCCAGAGAGACGATTGACAAGAATGACCATATGTTGGGTAGTTTGAATATCACTGAGATCACAGAACTTTCTTCTCTCAACACTCTGTCAATGTGCTATCCAATCCAGTTTTAGGTGTATGCCAAAGAACTGGGATTAAGCCCTTGTACTCCTAATTCTTTAAGAGATATCAAGGTGGTTTAAATTCCAATTAATGTATCTCATTCTTAAAACCTCACCTTGCCATCACAAAACATTTGTATGTTTTGAACATTAGTGAAAATAATGCTTCAGTGTCACAGGAACTACATTTGCTTCTTAGGATAGTAAGTTCAAAAACTCTCACTTACCCAAAATAAGAAGTTGAAGATGAACATCGAGTACTTCATGCAGCTATTGACACCCGCCATTTTCGTCTTTTAATCCAACAACCAAAAAGAAGGAAAATGTCTCAAAAGGCTCACTCTGCAGGTATAGAAGTTCTTTGTGGAACCTCAGCAACTGCTTCCTTTTCTTTGATAACAGAAATGTAAATTCTGAAGTGAAAATACCTACTATGAGTCAAACCATGCATATCTTGTAGATAAATATTAACCCAGCCATAAAAAAGCAATACCTGCAGCTATCCCTGATCACACCCGTATATGTTATTTTAGTTTACAGAACCAGCAGTCCACTTTGGGGACAACACCCTAAGAGAAAACATTAAACTGAGACACTCCTTTTTACACACCCCACTGGAAGTGACACTGCTGGAGAAGTATCTAATGAAGTTTTTGCAGGCTATCATTGATTGTTATGGGGGGGAAATTACTGTTTTCACAGAAGGTGATCTGGGTGCAATTTGAAAATTTTAGAAGGCAAGGTGGAGTGGAACAACTAAGAGAGAGTTTTTTCTTCTTCTTTCCATCAGCAACTTGAGTTTGGGGCAGGAGCTGAAATGTTGCCATAAGGTGACTCTCTGCTTAGCCTGTTTTTTCCAGACATCTGCAGTGAAGGTCAGAAAGACCTGTTTACTTTCCTCAAGAATTATCATAAAAGAAAGGCTGGGCACCTTCCAAAGTGAACCACCAGGAAACTGACCCACTGATAGGCAAAGCTTTAATTTGGTTCTTTCAGCTACACCAAGCCTTTTTGGCTTAATTATTAACCAGCATCTGTTGGTTAGCCACAGTAGCTTCTATTGTAAGAAACAAAGGGTGCCAATCCCTGAAACACTAAAACTTTCAATTCCTGTGCCAGATTCAATAGAATGTGGTTTTATTATCCCTTTCCTACCTATTGTGCAAATTTGCACTTTTTCTTTTTCAAAAAGCCATCAAGAAATGTTCATAAGAGATCACTGTACACAAAACTAGAAATGCTACCATTAGAGACTTCCTTCTTTTCTTCCTCCATATCTCCCACCACAAAACAAGCAAAAGTTACTGGAGATCTAAGCATCAACCAGTTTCCAGTGACATTCATAATCCATGTTTGTTTGCCCTCATATGCTAAAGAGTAATAAAGCAAAGAAAAGGTTGCTTCTTAACACATTTCAGTCCAGTTCAAGTGCAGCTCATTCATTTATTCATCAACTCTTTCTCAATAAGGGGACCCCACAGTGACTTATGAAATACTGTACTTGAGTATAAGCCTAGTTTTTCAGTCCCAAAAATGAGCCCCAAAAAGGGGAAATGGCTTATACTTGGTTCAGTGGCGTAGCGTGGGGGGGGCGGGGGGGGCGGATGCCCCGGGCAGCGCCTTTCAGGGGGCGGCAAAATGTCCCCTCCCCACCCTTTTGCTGGCGAGCGCCCCACGTGCGCTTCGCCGCTTGCCACACACCTCCGTCCGCTCGCACCTCCATCCGCTCGCTCGCCCGGCTGGCCGTCGGGGGCTCTCCGCCGCCTGTTGCCCCTGGCAGCGGCTTTCAGGGGGAGGCAAAATGTCCCCTCCCCACCCTTTTGCTGGCGAGGAGGAGAAAAAGGGGTTTTTTTTAGGCGGACAATTCAAGGAGGCTCCTTGAATTGTCCGCCTAAAAAAAAACCCTTTTTCTCCTCCTCGCCAGCAAAAGGGGGGGGAGGGAAGGAGGGGCACGCCCGGTCGCCCGCCCAGCTGGCCGTCGGGGGCTCTCCTGGCGGGCGGCCCGCGTGCGCGCGGACGCTGCTCGCCTCCGCCCGCCCAGCCACCCACCCAACTTGCCGTGAGACGGGGCGCTCGTCGGGGGGGGGGGTGGCGCCGTGGCGGGGAGCCCCTGGGGGCTGGCTGGGCAGGAGGAGGTGGGCAGCGTGCGCGCGCACGCGGGCCGCCCGCCAGGAGAGCCCCCGACCGACAGCCAGCCCGGCGGGCGGGCCCCTCCTTGAATTGTCCGCCTAAAAAAAAACACTTTTTCTCCTCCTCGCCAGCAAAAGGGTGGGGAGGGGACATTTTGCCGCCCCCTGAAAGCCGCTGCCAGGGGCAACAGGCGGCGGAGAGCCCCCGATGGCCAGCCGGCCGGGCGAGCGGACGGAGGTGCGAGCGGACGGAGGTGTGTGGCGCGCGCGCGCGCGCGCGCGCGCGCGCCCCGCTAGTCAGCAGGGGGCTGGCTTCTACCTGGGTCGGGGGGAGGGGGTGGCGGCAGCGGCGAGCTGGGGGGGGGCGGCGAGTTTGTTCTTCGCCCCAGGCGGCCGAAGACTGCGCGACGCCACTGACTTGGTTCAATGACCACGAGGGTCCCAAGACCGCATCAGATTGAGATGCACCAAAAATGTAATTAATTTTACCATATTTTCATGTATTTTGATTTTTGAAACTCACTAGCAGCTACTGCATTTTCCATCCTCAGCTTATATTCAGGTCAGTCTATTTTCCTGGGTTTTCAGGTCAAAATTAGGTACCTCAGCTTATATTTGGGTCGGCTTATACTTGAGTATATATGGTATTCAAAAATACATGTGGTGAAAAATAATAATTAAAATATAGTATTCAAAAAGAGTTAAACATATAATTGTATTAAAATGAAGAAATAGAAAATAATGTAAGGACAAATGATAAAGTTTTTTAAAAAATACAATTGCCCCATTTAAAGCACCTAACTTGATAGCAGTATTTGTGTCAGATCTGATGTTTCCAGTACTTTAATAAACTAATGTAATTCAATTACTGAAAGACATAATTTTGAATTTTTAATGAAAATGTTGACATAATCGGTACTGTTTCTTGAAATCTTCACCTTAAGATTCAGGATTTCAGTTAATGGTTTCCAGAGCAAGCCTTTTTTCTGGCTAAGACTTACATACTCTTTCTCTCAGTCTCTCTCACACACACATACAAACTCTCTCACACAAACATATAGTAATTCCATATTATCTTCAACCACACCCCAGTGCTCTTAATCAGGAATCAGTGTCCTTTAGCACTTGCTACAAGATAGATAAGGAAATACAGTTAGATATTGTGACAATACATCCCACAGTGTCATGAGAAATGTAGCCTTACTGCAGGAAAACTCAGTTTTTTAAGCAATTGGCTTGCTGTCATAGCAATATGTCAGGAGTGAACAAAATATTGGGGTTGGGGTATTATGAAATCTCTCTCACCTTTTCTAGTTCATTGTTGTATTGCTGGTAGTAAAATGGAGTATTGCATCTCCTACCATTATGATGATCCATACACAAAACAATATAACCTTTTTTGTTGTTCAGTTGCACCAGTTGATTCCGACCCTTTGCAACCGTATGGACTATTGCCCACCAGGCACCTCTGTCCTCCACCATCTAACTTTAATCAACCACAGTAAATAAAACTTCACTAAATTGGTAACAATATTTGTAAAATAACACATTAAAACAGGAGAGGGGGGGAACCTAAAATAAAGCCTTTCTGTTTGGGAAGATGTTTGCAAAGGCCTCTCTATGAAGGAAGGTTTTCAATTTTTTCAGAAAACAATTCTGCAGATAGGAGGCCTGACTGAGAAAGCTCATTTCCCAATGTCTCTCTTCTCCTCTTCTCTCAGGGTTGCTACCCTTAGCAAAGAAACTTAAGATGATTTCACATTATGGGTAGAATTCCTATAGAAGGAATTCTCCACCAGGTAACAAGGTCCCAAACCATGCAGTGCTTTGTACATAGGCATTAAGATGTTGAACCTGGCATAGAATGCAATGGGTAACCAATACAGGTACTGGAGATATATAATTGTATGTATAAATCTCAGTAATAAGTTGGGAGATATATAATTATATGTACAAATCCCAGTAATAAGTTGGGCTGTTACATTTTGGACCTGTTGAAGTTTCCATACCAACTTCAAAGGTAGCTCCTTGTAGACAGCATTACAGTAATCAATCTTAAAGATCACCAAGGTGTAAACAAATGTTGTAAGAGATCTCCTATTCAGATATGGTGGAGCTGGGCAATTAGCTACAGCTGATAAAATGAAGACCTGGCCATAGCAGATACTTTTTGTTCCTTGTAAGACCTGGGTCCTGGAGGACACCTAGATTTCAGATCTTAACTCTAAGACGAAGAATTTTACTATCTATCATAGGGAAGAAAGGATCCAACCGGTTGGGTGAAACCCTAACCATCAAGATCTCTGACTTCTTGGGTCTCATCTTTAGCTTATTCTCATTTTAATAGTGCAACTGTCATTGTCATAACTTTCGCTTGTGTAATCCCCAGCCCCAGTCATGTGCGATGTCTGCTTATCAACCTATACTGGAAACTATGGACATTATTTCATCCATCTGATGAAGTGAACTATACCCCATGACAGCTTATGCAATCTTGGTGCATTCATAGGTATATTCATTGGCAACACTCTCTGTTGTCTTGGTTCCTTTTCTGCTCTTGGTGTTCATACAATTTCCATTGAATATAAGTGTACTGTATATGCAAAACCACACTTTGACCCTTGCCATCATAAGCTTCAAATCACACATGTTAGAAATCTATAAGGAAGCTCTGTGAATTTGTTTTAGTAGTTAACTCACCAGAATATAAAAAAATGCCTTACATGTTGGATTAATTTTCAGTTAAACATTACCATATGAGAAATATGTTGGTAAGCCTGGCTGTTCATGTTAAAATTGTTCCTGTCAATACCTTGAAGTGGCATAATAGGTGAGTAACTTCAAGATACAGTATTGACATATTAGTTCCTTTCCCTGCTTATCAGAGGGGAGGGGATGTACTGCATCATTTATTAAAAGATTCATCTTTGCCTTCTCTAAAATGTCTGATCAAGAGAATGTCTGCAGCTGAAGCTACCGTCATGAATTCAACTGCTAGTGGTTTCTCAACCTGCCATTTAAGATGAGGCTAAAATGTGTTTCATTTTTTCATAACTGATGCAGCACATTAGTAATAGCCTATATACAGTCAAAAAAGAATTTCATTTTCACACACACACAAAAGTGGGGACGTTTGAAACAGGCCAGAAAGTGCACACAGGAGCACTCTGGGGGATAAACTAGCCACCTCACAAATCTGTAGGGCAAAGATGGAGACTTACATCACTGGGTATTCAGGTTTTTGTTTTTATTTCTTGATTATTATAATTATTATTTTGCATTTCAGAATAGACATTTTTCCTTTGTTTTCTCTTTCAGCTTAATTTACTAGACTTAACTGAAATATTATTACATTATTAAGTATCTGTGTGTAAATGTATTGCAAAAGGATGGTTGTTGTGTGGACTCTCAGTTGATAAGACACATAATTAGGGTGCTGTGTGGTACCCATAGGATGGGGGTCAGCAACCTTTTAAAGTCAGGGGCCGTGTCATGCTCCTTCAGACAGTTGAGGGGGAAGGACTGATGTTCCCCCCACACATCTGTGGTCGCTTCTGGTGCAATTGGTGCCAGTGGCAGTAGTAGTTGGAGCGAGGGCAGGGGCTGGATGATTTGGCACTGCAGGCCAGATTCAGCCCACGGGCTGTAGGTTGCCGAACCCTGTGCTAGGACATAGCTAGTTGTATTTCTCCCCATTTCCAGGAATGTTTATTTTATTGTTGTATGGAAATGCACAGATAACATCATAAACAGAGTAAGTCAGAATGTCACCTAGAGCATATAGGGCAAGATACCCCAATTTATATACTCTTATTTGGGTACATAGCAAGGCAGAAGTATTTTTGTACCCCTATTTTGAAATAATAACAGCTGCAGGAAGAGTCAACATCAGGCACTATGATATCGAGGAAATTGATGTAACTCTTTCCATACGCTACAGTCCTAACAAAAATGCCTCTCCCACAAGTATCTGTTCACAATTGGCTCTTTTATATTTATTGTTCAGGCAGGCATTCAGTGGGTCAGGATTAGGATTGTTTTTTCAGGTTTTATGCTCAGACCACACACACTTCAGAGTCCAATATTCAATGACTACATGCATACATTCCAAGGAACATAAGCTTCCACTCATATTATCTCATCTAGAAAAAGAGAAGATCCCTGATTATATGTACTAGAGACTATATTTATGTCTCAATATATATGCATATGGAACTCTTGGCTATTTAGGCTACATATTGATTTACTGAACACCTAATAAAGACCTCTCTGGTTGTGAAGTACTTTATCCTCATGAAAGATTACAGTGATCCAGTTCTGTCCAAAGGGGACAAATCAGTGATGGTCAGCAACAGGTTTGCATCAGTTTGGCAGAACCGGTAGTAACTATTCCCAGTGTCCCGGAGAACCGGTAGCAGCTTTTGGGGGGAACCACCTTGGGGGCTTACCTTTTCACCAGTTCCCCCACTGCGCATGTGCACCAAGCACTTGGTGTGCATGCATGCCTACAGCACTTGGTGTGCATGCACGCCTCCTTGCTGTCCTCCCAAGCAGGGAGGAGGAAGAGAAGCTGCTAGCCTGAAGCTCCCTATAGCCTACTCCCCAAGGTAAGTGACTCAGCTTTGGATGTGGTGTGTGTGTATTTTAATGTGTATTTAATGTGTATTTATTTTTAATGTGTATTATTATGTGTTTTGTGTATATTTAATTTGTATTTTTATGTGTTTTTATGTCTATTTACTGTGTATTTATTTTGTGTATTTTATGTGTTTTTATGTGTATTTTTATGAATTTTTATGTCTATTTAATTTGTATTTTTATGTGTACTTATTTTAATAGTTTTTTTTACGTTGGCTCTGCCCACATCATTGGCTCCGCCAATGACATCATGACGTTGGCTCCGCTCACTATATTGGCTCCGCCCACAGTGTGGTAGTAAAACTTTTGGCTGCCCTCCACTAGGACAAATCAATTTGCCAGATAGATTCATGGAACAGTCAAGCCACAGTCATTACAGTTAAATCTGGCATCAGTGCACAAAAATCTATTGGAAGGATGAGTTTGTTTGTTTGTCCAATGTATATAGCTGCCCAACTCAAGACGACTCTGGGCGGCTCACAAAGTTAAAATCAAACATCACAGTCTTAACTTAAAACCCATAAAAACCCAAATAAAAGTACTACAAAAATTGGTTCATGCCTTAAGGGAGCCAGGACCTAAAACATACCATGGAGAATTGCTATTTAATACACAGTGTATATCAAAATGGGAATCTGAAGCTGGCCAATATTGCTGGACTACAACTCCCATCATACCTTTAATTATCTAGCCAATTGGGATGGGGCAGAGCTGTAGAACCAAAAGATACATACATGCCCACTTAGCCAAACATCGCTCCAGCCTTCCCTTTCAGAGTATGAATATACTGGTCATTCATCTCAACAGGGTCTGCTTATCCTGTCCACAGATATCTTTATTTTCTTGGAGAGAATGTAAAACCTAATTAATAATGCATTAACAACAACTTACATCTCACCTATGTTTCACTTAATTATGCAGGCCACCAGTATTATACTCAGGACACCCTAATTCAACTTTATTGGCCACTGGCCTAGGGGAGTCACATATTCCACACTTATGTTGCATATGGTGTAGCATGCAACAGGAGAAGAAATATCATAATAATTAGCCAACCATGTGATTATACAAGTCAATTACTCCTTGTGTTGGTCAACAAACAAAACGAACTGGCTTTAAGCCACCTTATAACAAAATTATTCCACTCTGTTATAAATCACAGGCTGTTTCACATATAAACACAACCAATTAGCTGTCCTCAAACTTTGCCCAAAGATGCCACACACACACACATGCACACAAACACAAATGGCAGGAAACACTTCACAACCAATGGCTTACGTATGTGAAAGAACAAACCTCACAAGTTGAAAATGTTTAAGTAACAAGGAAGACAATAATTGCCATTCAAAATAAGCTTGCATAAATGACATTTGCCCCCCACACACTTTGTTTAGTCAATGATTGATTGTTTAGTTTGCATGATCTTGGTATTTATGACAAAGAAGGCTTTGCTAAATATAACTGTTGATTGGGTATGTAGAACAACAAATAAAAATAAACCTGTGTCAGCTGGAAAAAATGTCTGTTCCTCACTTAACTAAACTATTGTAGTGAGAATAGAAAGTTTAGGCATTTGATGGAAAACTTTTATCACTTTAAAAATCTCTTATAGCTATATTGCACCCTCTGAGGTCCACTTTCAATTTTGAAATCTCTGCAAAGGACGCTGATCTGAACAATGAATTTACAGTAGTGGTGGGACTGCAGTGGCTTAGTGGTTAAGACACTGGACACGAGGACTGGAAGATTTGCAGGTCAGCAGTTTGAGACTTGAGTACTGCACAATGGAGTGAGCTACCATCTCTATCCTAGCTCCTGCTAACCTAGCAGTTTGAAAAGAAGAAATTGCAATTAAATAAACAGATACCACTTTAATGGGAAGGCAAAAAGCATTCCGTGCACTCTGGTGTCTAGTCATGCCTGCCTCATCTCCATGGAAACATCTGCAGACCCACACAGCACTGGGGGGCGGAGCCAAGATGGCGTAGGGGAAACATCGTCTCTCGCTCGCTCTGCCATACCAATGTGGAATCAATGGGATAAATAAACACAAAATAGAAATAAATATACCTGGCGGTCCTGCTCCGAAGTGCAGAGGGGGACGGAATTGGTGAGATATCCGGAGAGCAGCCGATTGTGAGCGGGGCACGGAAGACTGAGCCCCCGGTGGCGGAAGGGGGGGGTCGGAAGACTCAAACCTCGCCGCTGCCTGGTGGAGCTGTGGAAATAGTTTTTTTCTGTGCCGGAGCTTGCTTTGTGACGGAGGTTGGCGGCTGAGTTCCCGGAGGTTCTTGGAGGTTTTTGGGACGAAGTGGAACGGAAGGAAGACGTGGACGGCGGAGAGGAGCAGGCCGTGGTGAGCCGGGGATCGGAGGCGCGTGTTCCGGGCAGCGGGTGGAGGTGTGTGTGTCCCGCTGCCTGTTGAGCCGCGCCGGGATCGTTGGAGCAGCGGGTGAGGTGTGTGTGTGTTTTGCTGCCTGCCGAGCCGCACCAGGATTGCTGGAGCAGAAGAAAGGCAGGGGAAGAGGAGTGAAGCGCGAACTGAGGGGGCAGTGCTGAGAAGGCAGCCTGAGTGAAATCGCACATAGAGCTTTATACATATATACTTTTAAAACATAGTTGAAGCGGGATTAAAGTGCTCTTGTTGGGTCATCGCTGTGGTGTTTGGGCTACCGATTTTTTTTTTTTTTTTTTGAGAAGTAATGGCGGACAGTTGAGCCTGAAAGGGGCGGTGACGAAGCGGTTTCTTTGTACTACAAGCCATGCCCAGGAAATACTGCGGTGGGAAAAGTGCCTTTTAAACTCTGTCAGCAGATTCGTTTTCAGGTTGTTTCTCTGTTTGTTCTTTCGGCTTTGAGAGATAGTGCAGGCCTTCAAGAAAAGACCTTGGAACTTTGATAAGAACAGTAATATTTTGACTCGGGGGCTAAACGTCAACTCCTTAATTAACAACAATATACAAGATCTTATATATAAGTGCCTTTGACTTAGATCAGGGGTGCCCAAACTTTTCGGCCCGGGGGCCGGATAACATTTTATCAGAGAGGGCCGAACTATCTTTCAATATACAAGATCCTATATATAAGTGCCTTTGACTTAGACCAGGGGTGCCCAAACTTTTCGGCCCGGGGGCCGGATAACATTTTATCAGAGAGGGCCGAACTATCTTTCAATATACAAGATCCTATATATAAGTGCCTTTGACTTAGACCAGGGGTGCCCAAACTTTTCGGCCCGGGGGCCGGATAACATTTTATCAGAGAGGGCCGAACTATCTTTCAATATACAAGATCCTATATATAAGTGCCTTTGACTTAGACCAGGGGTGCCCAAACTTTTCGGCCCGGGGGCCGGATAACATTTTATCAGAGAGGGCCGAACTATCTTTCATGTGTAAATTCTGATTGCCATAGCTTGAATTAAGACACTGGGGTGTTTGTTGGGAAGGGAGGGGAAAGTAATGGAGGAGGTTGTGAAACCAAAAGGTCGGAAAGGGAAAAGGGGCAAAGAGCAAGAAGTGGGTAAAGAGCAAGAAGAGGAAGAGCGGCACACTCCATCACCGAACATGGAGCCTACAACGGCAGCAACGGATTCCACAGCAACAGAGCAAGGGGGCTCCCTCGACCTGGCCCAAAGGATGGACAATATAACGACAATTCTTCAACAGTTGGCCAAAAACATGGCTGATACTCAGGCAAAAATGACAGATACTCAGGTGACAATGCAAAAACTGGATGCAAATCAAACTAAATTGAATAAAACAGTAGAGGCCAACAGTGAAGAAATGAAAAGGGACAGGGAATTGGCCAGGCTACAATATGAAAGCCTGGCCAAAGCCCTTACAGACGTGAAGAAAGATGTGGTAGTAAATACACAAAGGATTGATGAGATTACAAATGCAATGCAGAAGGAGGTTAAAAATGCTATAATATCTGTAAATGAGCTTTATATTCAAGAACATGTAATGGAAAACAAGATGGCTGTGCAAGAGAGGAAAATGATGATGATGGAGGAGGGGTGGAGAAAATCTAACATTGTGATCCGTCACCTGCCCGAGAGGACGCCAGACAAGCTGAAAGAGAGAGTTTTGGAATGGTTGAACTCACTAAAAACGGGTAAAGATTTTGGATTAGACGATATTGGTGCTGTGTACAGGGTGGGGGGAAGGAAGGATAGGAAGACATCCAGAAACGTTCTAGTTAAATTTGCAAATTGGGCGGATAAATTGAAAGTGATGTCCTTTATTAGGCAAGCTGGGTCTGGCGCCCTAAAAATAGAAGGGCTGGATGTGGAGGTCTACAACGATATTGCGCCCGAGGAGAGGAGGTGGAAATACAAAATGAAACCTGTTACAAGATTGTTGGTAGCAAAGGGCGTTAAGTATGGTTGGCGATTTCCACAACAGCTGAGATTTTTTTATGACAAAAAATGGCATGTTCTTGATGTGAATACTGATGCATTGCTGTATTTAACACAAATTGGCCTGATCAAGGAGGCGGACGCGGATTGGATTCTTTTGAGAACAGAATTGTATAAAGTCGGTGTTATGGGATCGGTATTGGGCCGGGAGGAGGAGGGAGCAGTGGGAGGAGCAGTGGGAGGAGCGGACATTCCAGGGACAAGCGCGGAACAGGTGGGACGATAAAAAGTAAAATTTAATCATGGTCAGAGTCGGGGAGCTATTGGAGGAAGTATATGCCATCTCTCTCCGGCCCCCCCTCCCTTCTTTGGAGAACAAAGGTGACATCGGGAAGAAAGATGTGGGGAGGGAAGAAGAAAGGGAAAGATTAGGTAAGTCTGTTTTTTTTATTATTTTTTATTTAGTGAAATTAGTTTTTTGATATTATTATATTTTGCTTTGTTTAATTTCTTTAGTAGTAGGGAAGCAGGAGGGTTTTTAGGGAGCACGTCCAGGGAAGGAAACGAACAACGGGAGGTGGAGTTAGACACAAATGGTTAAGTCACTGAAAATAATAACGTGGAATGTGAAGGGAACAGGGAATGCCCTGAAAAGAAGGAGATTGCAGATGTCGCTCAACAAAGATAGGGCTGATATAATTTTTTTGCAAGAAACTCATCAAAAATCCGCAGATGTCTATAATTTGGTGGTGAGGGGAATCGAAATATATGAAAAAGCATATGGGACATCCAAAGCTAGGGGAGTTGCAATCCTGATCTCAGAAAAATTGGGGTTTACGGTGAATAAAATTATTGCTGACCCAGAAGGAAGATATTTAATAATAAAAGGAAAAATAGAGGAAGAAGAGATAACGTTGGTTAACATCTATGCTCCAAATGACAAACAGCAAGAATTTTTAGATAAAGTGGGGAAAATTTTGAATAAGGAAGGGACTAAACGCATGGTCTTATGTGGAGATTTTAATATGATGTGTTCAGATATTGACAGTACAAGTGTAAAAAAAAGAGGTAAAAAGTACATATTAGAAGAATGGAGAAAATTCATGGGTATGAAGGATGTTTGGAGAGAACTTAAAGCGCAGGAAAGAGAATATACTTATTATTCACACGTGCATGATATGTACTCATGGATAGATTATATTTTTGTAACAAAAGAATTAGTCAAAACAATTGAGGATATAAGGATCGGGACATTTAGGGAATCTGACCATGCAAAGGTAACAGCAAATATAAATCTTAAAGAGATAGAAAAAGGAGGGTATATTTGGAGATATGATGCGAAGTTATATCGAGAGGAATCAACGAGGAAACAAATTATGGAGAAATGGGAGGAAAGTTGGAAATTTAATGAAAATAATGAGGTCAGTCGGGGAGGAGTTTGGGATACAATGAAGGCAATCTTTAGAGGGGAATCGATAAAACTGAATAGTATTAGAAATAGACAAATTCAAAATAGGAATCAGGAATTGGAACAACAATTAAAACACCTTCACATGGAATATGCTAAAAAGAAGGATCAGAAAACATTTCAGAAGATAAAAAAAATTAAGAAAGAGTTGGATGGGAAAGATATTGAAAAAGTAAAGAAAGATTTGATCTTTCTTAAGAGAGAATATTTTGAATATGGCAATAAAAATTCTAAATTATTGGCAAAAGCAGCAAGAGATAAAAAGAGTAAAGGGCAGGTTGGTGTTTTGGTAGACAAGAATGGGAAAAGATGCAACAAAAAGAAAGAAAAAGCTTTGCTTATTGAAAACTTTTATAAAAATTTGTATTCAAAAAAAGAGGTAAACCAAAGAAAAATGCAACTAATCTTTGAACAGCAACAAAATAAAAAAATTACAGAGGAAGATAGGAATAAAATGGAGCAAGGAATATCTATGAAGGAAGTAGAAGATGTAATAAAAAAAGTTGAAAAAGGAGAAAGCACCTGGGGAGGATGGTTTACCAGCTGAGTTTTATAAAGATTTTATGCCTTGGATTGCCCCGAGATTATATGAGTTATATAATGGGATTTTAGAGGGAGATGCAACTCCAGATTCATGGAACAGGTCGATTATAGTTTTGATTCCCAAGCCTGGTAAAAATATAGAAAAAATTGAATCTTATAGACCAATTTCCCTGATCAATCAAGATGCAAAAATTTTTACAACGATTTTGGCAAACAGATTAAATGGTTTCATAGCCAATTATATTAAGAAGGATCAAGCGGGATTTGTTAAAAACAGACATATGGCGGACCTTATAAGAAGAGCAGTGGACATACTGGATTTAGCTGAAAAAAGAAAGGAAAAGATGGGATTCTTAGCATTAGATATTTTCAAAGCCTTTGACTCTTTACAATGGGTGACGATTCATGAGTTGATAAGATTATATGGATTCGGAGATAAATTTCAAGGGGTTATTGGAAAGTTATATAAACAAGGTTCGGCAAGAGTCAAATTCAATGAATCTTATACAAATGAGATTAGGTTAGAGGCGGGTACGAGACAGGGCTGTCCATTGTCACCTTCATTGTTTATATTGGCTATGGAAATGTTGGCAAATACAATTCGTCAAGATGAGGACATAATTGGAATGGAAGGTACCAAAGTAAGCCTCTATGCAGACGATACACTGATAACGGTGAAACATCCAACAAAAACTATAGCTAAAATAAATAAACATTTGAAAGACTTCGAGGAAGTAACGGGACTGAAAGTTAATTGGGATAAAACAGAAATGATCTTAGTTAATGGGAACAAAGAAGACGAGGAGTCAATAAAAAGGAATTATAATGTGCAGATTACACAGAAAATGAGGTATTTGGGAGTAATGCTATCACATAAAATTGGGGAACTCAAAGAGTTAAATTATGGAAGACAGAAGAAGGAAATAGAGAAGAAAATAGCACAATATAGTAAATTAAATTTGTCATGGTTTGGTAGGATAGCCATATGCAAAATGATGTTAGTTCCTAAATTGAATTTTTTGTTTGATGTTTTACCGTTAAGACATACTGACAAGGAGTTGAAAGGATATCAGAATATGATCAATAGGTACTGTAATGGAAATAGAGGAGCTAGAATAGCCAAATCACTGTGGTATCTCTCACAAAAGGAGGGAGGACTAGGGATTCCCAATGTTATTAAATATTATAGGGCCTTTCAAATAAGAAATGTGATAAAGATTTTAATTAGGCAAGAAACAATCTGGGAAAGAATTGAAGGGAAAGGATTTACAAAGGAGGGTAAGGCGCAGTTTTTATGGGATGGAAAGGAAAAAGGAAAAAAGGAGA
This sequence comes from Furcifer pardalis, assembly GCA_030440675.1. Classification (NCBI taxonomy): domain Eukaryota; kingdom Metazoa; phylum Chordata; class Lepidosauria; order Squamata; family Chamaeleonidae; genus Furcifer; species Furcifer pardalis. The sequence continues at coordinate 180,891,862 of CP126892.1, read as the reverse complement.
TTCAGGTTCTGATGTTAAAGACAACAGTGGAGACATGGAACAGAGTGAGGAATGAGCTTACTCCGGGGATTTCACCGATTTTAGAGGTGGAAGATTTTCAGGATTTTCCAATTAAAATTGATAAAAAGATTAGGGATATATTGGTAGAAAAGAAGGTAAAATTATTAAAAGATTGGGTTAACACTTGCAAAGATCAGGAAAAAAGGCATGAGCTGTACACGCAACTACAATTAGACTGGTTTAAGATCCTTCAGATAAATAATTGGAATAAGAAATTCCTAAGGGAAAATGGACTAAATAGAGATTGTACGGAATTTGAGATACTTTTGGCTAAAGTCAGGAATGAAGAAATGGGTATTAAAGGATTAGTCAGTAAAATCTACAAGATCCTGAATAATAGCCAAAGTATACAAGAGGTGTTAAGACAAAGTTGGGAACAGGAACTAGATATAAGAATACCAACAAAAAAATGGCAAAAGAGGTGGGAAAGAAGGATAATGAGAACAATGTCGGTCAGAATCAAAGAGCATAATTACAAAATAGTATGGAGATGGTATAGGACCCCAGTCGGCCTGCACAGAATGTATAGTAATCTGAGCGATATATGTTGGAGATGCAAAAAAATGAAGGGAACATATGAGCATATGTGGTGTAGCTGTGAGGCATTAAAATCTTTCTGGGAAAGAATAGAAAAAGAAATAGAGAATATATTAAAAGTGCAGATCGGAATGGGGTCAGATACAATCTTGTTAACAGATATAGGAGATTATGATATGAATAAGAACAATAAAGAGTTATTGACTATAATGTTGACCGTTGCAAGATTATGTATAGCCAAAAAGTGGAAATGTAATGAACAAATCAATATTCAAGATTGGTATATACAAATGTGGGATTTAGCGTTAAATGAAAAGCTTACTTGGGAAATAAATTGTAGGAAAGGAAAAATGCAAAGTAATAATTTCTGGAGGATCTGGGAACCTTTTATAAGTTATTCTTTGGAGGAAAAAAAGGGCATACCCCCTGTACAAGAACAGAATGACTTTTGGAAATTGTAAAGGTACAGAACTCCCTGGACAGTGTATATAGCACGAGGGTGGTTGTTAATGGGCTAATAGAAAAGAAGGTGTAGAAGATTATGTCTAAAAAGGTGGTAAATGTAACACGTAATATCGTTATGTATAAAATACTTTACATGATCTTCATAAGTCTAGATATTTCTGTAATTGTCTTGTTATGTATTTCTGTATTTTTGTACTTTTGTACTTTTGTATCCTTGTATTATTTTTTTTAATACCTAATAAATAAATAAAAAAGACCCACACAGCACTGGCTCTTTAGCTAAACAGAGAGGAGCACTGAACCCTAGAATTGGATACGACTGGCTTTTGAGGAAGGGTGACCTTTACCTTTACTAGTGGTGGCAGTAGTGATACTTGAGCGCACGAGAGCAAACATATAAAGAACTATAGTGGAACCTCGGATAACATAATTAATGCATTCTCCAGGACGTATCTTACAATGAAAATTACTTTAAGCAAATTTCCCATTGGAATGCATTTAAGGCAATTTCCCATAGGAATGCATGGAAAACCAAAACACATTAACCAAAATGTGGCTTCCCATGGGAATGCATTGAAAACCAATTAATCTGTTCCAAAAAAAATTCTGTAAACCAAACCACTATTTTCTATGGATTTCCTTTTGTTATGCAATTTTTATGTCAACCAAGCTATTTGTTAAAGGATGTTCCCTTGTATCTGTAACCTTAAGTGTGGCAGACAAAATAATTTCAGATGGAATGAGTTGATTAGAAAGAAAGGAAAAGTTAGGAAAAAAGGAAAATCCGAGAAAAATGGATGTGTATAAGACCCATGGCTGGTTTGGGAAAGAGTGCTGATAAAGCCCTACTGGGTTGTCTCTGACATATTCCTGAGCTTGATCCTTCAGTTGACCCCTTGCTAAAGTCTTGCTTTGCATCAATAGCTAAGACTCAGAATCTGCCAGCCTTCTTGTGTCCACTGGTTCAATGCTCCATCAAGCAGTCTAGACTTTACACAGAAATTAAAATGTTTAATCTTCCTATATTTATTTGCTGCACCAGTGAAGCCGACATTTGGGTGGAACAAGTGGATCAAACTTGAGAATCTAGCAGTTGAGGGGTGGGTGGGGTGTGGGGTGGGGCAGTGGTGGGCATCAGCAGATTCACACCAGTTCGCCAGAACCGGTAGCAGAAATTCTGGCAGCCCCCACCCATCCAAGTTTTGAAATAAAGTAGTCCTAATTCAGGGGCAACAGCAGTGCTTTCTCCCTGGCCACACCCACCATACCACGCCCACAGTGTGGTAGTAAAAAAATTTTTAGCCCACCACTGGGGGGGGAGGGAGAGATTGATCTGCTTGCCTTTTCTGGGAGCAGTGTTGGATCTGGGGACGGGTGACTCAAAAGAAGAGACCATAACAGACCTGAGAATGATATCATTAGCAAATACACAAGTTCTTAATTGAAAAGAGCTAAAGTGAAGACAATGACTCTTGAGTGTATATAATGAATATGTTTGAGAATAGAGTAAGTGTTTTCTTAGATCCATCTTCTTATTTATAGACTGCTAAGAGATGAACAGTAAATTTGCCAGATTAACAAAGGAAAGTAACTGAAGAAAGTACAGTACTGAAAATTTAAGTTAATTCAGTATGGCATTGAAAAACCCTGGTCAAAAGAAGCATTGGCAGGCACCACAAACCATTAGAATGTTGCAATTTGTGAGCTTCTCTTCTCTCCTCCCTCTACTAAATCTGTGAAACAACAATAAAATGCCAAAGAACTAGTATACTCATTGATAGTATGATCAGGGACCATGGCTTCCAGGTTATTTTAGGCAACAAGAATGAGTTCCAGAAAAATTCTCAACAACAGCTTACTGTAAGGTTCGGTCTTCGCCCCATTGCTCTTTCCACTGTATATTACTGACCTACCACCTACACAAAGCAGAAAGTTAGGGTATGCTGATGACTGGGTGATAGCCAGTGGTGGGATGTCAAAAATTTACTACCCCACCTTCTCCTTCTGCCTTTGATCTTTCCAACCATCAGGGCCTTCTCCAGTGAGTCCTCTCTGCTCATATGGTGGGCAAAGTACTTGAGCTTCAGCTTCAGTATTTCTCCTTCCAAGGAGCAGTCAGGGTTGATTTCCTTTGGGTTTGACTGATTTGATCTCCTTGGTCCAGGGCTCTCTCAAGAGTCTCCTCCAGCACCACAGTTCAAAGGCATATATTCTTTTCCACTCAGCCTTCCTTATGGTCCAGCTCTCACAGCCATACATTACTACTGGAAAGACTATGTGGCATGGTGATTTCTCTACTTCTTATTATGCTGCCTAGGTTGGTCATAGCTTGCCTCCCAAGAAATCACTCACCATCTGCAGTGATCTTAGACCCCAAGAAGGTAAATTCTGTTACTGCTTCGATTTCTTCCCCTTCTATTTGCCAGTGATAGGGCCAGATGCCATGATCTTGGGGGGAGGTAGGGTTATGTCTACAGTCTTAGATTAAGAACCATTTCTCTTTAATTGGTAATATAAAAGCGCAACTGGCAGTTCTAGGCACTAGAGAGTTTATAACCAAATTTCCTTTGGTCTGAGTAATTTTAAGGCATGTTTTATTAAAATCTGTCACATTCCCTAATGGCTGAAATAACAAACAGCTGTGCTTTTCATTTTGGTTAAAATGATTACCAAAATCCAAGCTTCTTGAGGCTTTTATTTGGCTTTGCATTGGTTGAAGCTGCAGACAGCCAAAGGAGACTCTGGTCTTGAGCTTTGTTTGCTGCCACCTGATGGATACATGATTATAACACACTAAATTTACTGCTTCTGTCATGCATTCATACTGTAATCCCTTCAATTTTTGCATCTTTTGATTCTGTACTTGAATCAACTGCAAGACCAAAGGAGCAGTGATGGGCAGCAGCCGGCTCGCACCAGTTCACCAGAACCAGTAGTAGCTTTTCTCAGTGTCCCAGAGAACCGGTAGTGGCTTTTTGGGGGAACCACCTTGGGGGCTTACCTTTTCACTGGTTCCCCCACTGTGCATGCATGCCGAGTACTTGGCATGCATGCATTCCTACAGAGCTTGGCATGCCTACAGTGCTTGGTGCACCTACAGCGCTTGGGGCGCATGCACGCCTACATCGCTTGGCATGCCTACATCGCTTGACATGCATTCGCGCCTACAGCACTCTGCCTGCTGAGCCAAGCAGCCATTTGCTGCTTGGAGTGTGGCAGCGCAGAATGCCAGGTGGCCACTCATAACCACGGAGGAACCGGTGGCTGCTGCTGAGGCCCTCGGCAGCCTCCTTGCTGTCCTCCCAAGTGGGGAGGAAGAAGAGCAGCTGCTAGCCTGAAACTCTCTACGGCCAGCTCCCCAGGATAAGTGACTCACCTTTGGGTGTGGGGTGGGTGGGTATATTTTAATGTGTATTTAATGTGTATTTATTTTTAATGTGCATTTTTTATGTGTTTTGTGTGTGTTTAATTTGTATTTTTATGTATTTTATGTCTATTTAACGTGTATTTTTATGTTTTTAATGTGTATTTTTATGTTTTTAACATGTATTTTTATGTTTTTAATGTGTATTTTTATGTTTTTAATGTGTATTTTTATGTTTTATGTGTATTTAATGTGTATTTTTATGTGTTTTGTGTGTATTTAATGTCTATTTTATGTGTTTTTATGTCTATTTAATGTGTATTTATTTAATGTGTTTTTATGTGTATTTTAATGTATTTTATGTCTATTTAATTTGTATTTTTATGTGTACTTATTTTTATGGGTTTTTTTTTACTTTGGCTCCACCCATGATGTTGGCTCCACCCATGACACCATGATGTCGACTCCATCTATGATGTCATGATGTTGGCTTCACTCATAGCTTTGGCTCTGCCCACAGTGTTGTAGTAAATTTTTTGGCTGCCCACCACTGCAAAGGAGTCTAACTTTTCTAGACTTTGAGAAGATTTAAACTTAAGTAGGAAAATCTCCTAGATGGGTGGGATATAAATATAATACATAAAATAAAATAAGTATATAGATAAAGAGGGACAGCAGTGGATAAGTGGTTAAAACACTGAACTTCATGACTGGAAGGTTGGCAGGTCAGCAGTTTGAGACCCAAGTGCTGCATGATGGAGTGAGCTCCCATCTCTGTCCCAGCTACTGCCAACCTAGCAGTTTGAAAGCAAGAAATTGTAAGTAGATAAATAGGTAAAATTTTGGTGGGAAGGTAAACAGCATTCTATGTAGTCTGGTGTTTCATCATGCCTCCCACATGTCCATGGAAACATCTGCAGAACCAGACAATGTTCTCTTTGGCTATAAACAGAGATGAGCACTGAACACTAGAGTTGGATACGACTTGTTCTTGAGCAAGGGTGACCTTTACCTTTTATATATTCTGTACTGCCAATCTCTTATGGTGCTCTATTATTGGTTGGCGTAAATACTATTTATTTAGCTCTGTCTCATGCTTGGGTAGGAGAGATGACTACTCAGTCAGATGTCAGAGTCCTCAGCTATCCTAGATAGGAGCTTGAGTCCGATTGATTCTATACGCTAGATGTGGCACTGATGCTTGCTCATCCATGTGTTCTGCAATTATACTTTTTGAGAAATGATAGCATAACAGGTAAGAGGTTGAGAGAACCAAGGGGCACATTCCAAAGTTGCCACTATTTCTATTATCCACTGCTAGCCTGTGTCCTTCTACTGCTTGAAGTTAAGGACAAGATAACTCATCTCCCCATCCTATATATAAAAGCTGATTTAGACTATTGGTTAGATCTAGAGCTCAGAAAAGGGGTAGAGGTGGGGTGATTGATAACTGCCAGAATATCTAGCCAATAAACAAACATCATTAATTAACAGAATAAACTTAATTGATAGCAATTATCTGAAAAAGTTTTTCCCCTAAACTTTGCATCAATTATAAGGGCACTATTCCTCTTCAATTGCACTTCAATTGCAGTAGACGGGCTTATTGTATAGTGGCCAACCGTCACGGATTCTCAGGGACAGTCCCGATTTGAGAGGGGGAATCCCGAGTTACCATTTTTAGGAAAATGGTCACGGAATTCCCCCATGACGTCCCGGCTGTCCCGATTTCTCTTCAGCAGCAGGCATTTTTTAAAAAAAAGGAGCAAAAAATGGCTCCAATAAACTGTGCATGCTGCACAGAAACTCAATCTGATGCATTGCGCATGCATCAGATTGAGTTTCTGCGCATGCACAGTTTATTGGAAAATAAGCCATGTGCCGATTTTCTAAAAATATAAGCCACCCCCCGAAAATAAGGCATGTGTTATGAAAAAACACAGCCACCCCACTGCCTGCTCGGACACAGAGAATACACCCCCCAACTGAACTCTGCTTACCTTCAAGCTCTGCTTATTTTCTCTCCCGACTAACAGCTGATGAGACTAAAGAGGCTTTTTTTTTAACTACAAGAAGGAAGGGGGAAAAACTCAGTGATTTGATTGGCTCTCTATGTCAGCTGACATAGAGAGCCAATCATATCGCTGAATAGGGGAAACACCTATTCATCAGTGATTTGATTGGCTCTCTATGTCAGCTGACATAGAGAGCCAATCATATCGCTGAATAGGGGAAACACCTATTCAGCGATATGATTGGCTCTCTATGTCAGCTGACATAGAGAGCCAATCAAATCACTGAGTTTTTCCCCCTTCCTTCTTGTAGTTAAAAAAAAAGCCTCTTTAGTCTCATCAGCTGTTAGTCGGGAGAGAAAATAAGCAGAGCTTGAAGGTAAGCAGAGTTCAGTTGGGGGGTGTATTCTCTGTGTCTGAGCAGGCAGTGGGGTGGCTGTGTTTTTTCATAACACATGCCTTATTTTCGGGGGGTGGCTTATATTTTTAGAAAATCGGCACATGGCTTATTTTCCAATAAACTGTGCATGCGCAGAAACTCAATCTGATGCATGCGCAATGCATCAGATTGAGTTTCTGCGCAGCATGCACAGTTTATTGGAGCCATTTTTTGCTCCTTTATTTTTTGGCCCCGCCCATGACGTCATGACGTCGTGACGTTGGCCCCGCCCATGACGTCATGATGTTGGCCCCGCCCCACTATCCCGGATTCAGTTTTGTAAGGTTGGACGCCTTATTATTGGCTCCCATAATGTAAAAACATACAGTGGTGGGCTCAAAAAAATTTTTTACTACCACACTGTGGGAATGGGCAGGGGAAAGCCCTGCATTGCACCTGAATTGGGACTACTTTATTTCAAAACTTGGATGGGCGGGGCCAGTCAGAATTTCTGCTACCAGTTCTGCCGAACTGGTGCAAACCTGCTGATGCCCACCACTGCACGTTCACATTTCAGTATTTGTTTCCTAAGAAGCATGTTTCACTCCTTCCAATGGTAGGGTTGCTCTCACCTGAAACTCTGAGTCTTCACTGCAGTTTTGAAATCGAAAAATATCCTGTCCATCTTAGAGTCCCTTCACTCAGGAAGTCTAGCATACACATAGGGGCAGCTTTCAGAGGCTGTTGTCTTGGACTGCCTACTGATGTGGATAGCTATGTCAACAGAGCTTGCAATGAGAATATATTTATTTATTTATTTATTTAGATTGGACTATAGCTGCCAACATCCTTTAAAATTGTCTATCACAACTTCATCTTTTTTCTTCTTCTTTTATGTCTAGGTCAGACTTTAAACTGCCAAAATGAAGCCACCTTTTAATGAATTCATTCTGTAGTTCCTTTCACCTGACCTAGTGAGAGAAAGATCAGTCAGCACAACCAGGCTGCCATTGTTCAGGGTACACCTGATTGTGAATTCAAAAATACCCCAATCTTCAAGAAGGCTCTTTCTGTGTACTCCCTCTATCATGGGCTAAGGCTGGTGGGAGTTTCATTTAAACCAACAATATCTGCTAGGCCACATGTTCTTCACCCTACAGGTCATCACTTCTCTTGTGACCATATTAATGAGCCTGCAGTGCTACTAACTAAGATACAGTTGCTGACAGGAGAAAAAACATAAAAAGCAAGAAAGGGTTGTTAACAGAACAGGATCTCCTTGGTTTACAGGAAGCAACATAACAAGGAGACATACAGTAGCCAATCCTAATCTGCTGCTTTCCACAGGTAAGATTTCTGGCTCAGTCTCACACTCAAGGGTTTTGCTTCTTGCACTGCAATGTTCATTGGGCATTTAGTCACCATGACCTGAAGCCATTCAGAGACCACATGGACATGAATGCGTCCAATTTCCTTGTAATGCTACGTAAGCCCAATTATCCTCACTACATTTTTCTGACAGTGAGTACGACTCTTTAGCCGTTCAGTGCAACCAATTGCTCTCTTTCCCCTGTTCTTGTGAGAATATCAGAATTAAACAGTGAGGTAAACAAGCAAGAGGAGATTGGGGGGGGGGGTTATAAAGAAAGAACCAAGGTAATGAGGAAAAGCTGTGACATCTAGATTTTCTGTTTGGTCTTTTTGTGGTTAGGGGTTGCATTTGCTGAAGTGTAATGTGAACGCAATGATGTCACCGGCTTCTCATAATATGCTGCATGTTATTGCCAAAAGCTGAGGCTGACTCTTGTTTATTTCTAAAATAAGAAAGAGGAAATTACAGTGGACCTTCTGCCCAAAGAGGATTACATGAACTCTGGTTCTGCTGAGAATGAGACTACAATGGCAAAGGTGTGTCTTCCAGGTCTCTGCCATTGTCCTTAATAAATCCCACAAGAACAGGTGTTGTTCTCATATGGCCATTCAGACCATACATAAAGCAGCTGCCCCTTTGGTTCTCCTCCATATTCAAAATTAAAACAATGCTTATTCCTTTGGGCCCACTTTCTTTCTTTGTTTGTTTCTTTGCTTGCTTCTTTCATTGAGTGTGACATAGCTTTGTGTCTCTATAAAATCAGCAGATTTGTACCAAGGACCCCAAATCACTTGGCACAAACATAAAGTTGCCCTTTCAGCCTAAGAAAATGTCTGTGTCTCAAAAAGTATATTATAAGCCACAAAAACCTCACATGGAAATAAATGTGTTAGGACTTGTCCATACATGTTTCTTTTGGTCCAATATGATTTGGGATTAGGAAGGTCATTTAAGGTACGGGGGAGGAGTAAATCAAATGCCATTTATTATGATCATGTTGCTTGAGGTCAATATGCTGTTTGGGTGTGGAGATCGAATCTTTGTTTTACCTTGGCTTGGAAGTATACAAAATTTATCTGTTCAGCAGAAAGGTGTCTCAAAAAGGCTTTATTTATTAAACTTAGAGATTTTTAAACCATGAACCCTAGAGACAGATATGACTGGCTTTTGAGAAAGGGTGACCTTTACCTTTGCTATCTTTTGTTGAGCCATTATCTCAACACTAACAGAGTTTCCCATACTTTCTTCTTTTTGTCTGGATCCCTGTAACTATAAAAGGCAGGTTCATTATCAGCCACATTTCTGCAGCCTTTGAGCTTGTAGCAAACCTAGACACAGCAACCTCAGTAATTTTGGAAGCTAAACAAGGTTGGGTTTGGTGAGTACTTGGATGGAAAATTTCAGGAAATACCAGGTGCACCTCCTAGCCAAAAAAAGAATCTCATCGGAAATTCTGTATGAATTCCTTATGCTTTCTGCTATAATCCCAGTCTTCTGATAATATCTGTTTTCTCCCCTAGTCAGTTTAGGAATTGTGTTTTAAATGCTTTTGGCCAGATATGTCTGGGCAGAGTTTTTTGTTTAGACCTTTGTAACACAGTAAGTGGCTGAGGAGGAGAGCTGGATCGATCATTGGAGATATAGCATCTTGAGCTTAAAACAGTTTCTCATCTTAAATTACTTACTTAAAACATAAGTAATCTTAGGTTACCTCTTAGTGTGATGAACATCAAGAGAGAGACAAATGACTTGTGTGTCTTCACATAATTTTACTTTCAATCAAAGCGTTCTAAAGTGTCGGGAAAGTATGCCCTTTTAATCATATAACGTTTTGATTTGAATTAATTAAAAAGTTAATAATCTTTAATTTTCTTTGAAACCATTCTTTCTCAACAAAGTTGGAAAGGAGAGGAAATGAATAAGGAAAAGTATTTTAACCTTCAGAAGAAGTATATCAATTGGTAGAAATTAAAGAACAAAAGATTTTAACGATGTTAATGAAGTCTTTTCAAGTGAACGTACAGGAATTGTATGCATTCACCTTTGCCTTACAAGTGCACTTGTCTGCTACTCATATAAATTATATAGCAGGAATATGTGATTTTCTTCTCTGAGAAATGTTTGCTATAAAAACCGGTAAAACAGGTCTGGTTGTTACCTGAATTTCAGACTCCATGCCTTAGAGCTGCAGGCATCCAGGCCAAGGAGTGGGAAATCATTTGGTTTTAATATTAAAGAACTGTTTCATGGGTGGAAGCTTTAAAAAGGAGCCATAGATCAACTGTTTGATACAAATTACAGAGGTTTACTTGAAAATCAAATATGAACACAATAATTAATACAGACGTTAGCCCCCCTGGATGGCCCCATTTTTCAAACAGGCAAGGAACCTGTCTTTTTGACCTAACCCTAGGCAGATGTAAAAGCCAGGAATGAGGTGATCTACTGACTTCAGAGTTCAGTTGTATAATGTTCATGAGTAAGCCTCAGCCAGGCCTGCTAACTATTGCAGCTCATTACAGGTAAAATGTTACAGTTTTCTTTGTAGACAAAAGGAAGCTCATGGCTATTAAAATAAGATAAGTACAGTACACATAATAAAGAGTAAATGTTACAGTTTTACAATCACAAAAGAAACAGCAACTTTTGGAATATCCCAGGTCCCTGAATTCTTTTCTTGATGAGTTCTAATAGTAGAGAGATAAGCCAAACAATAGAAAGACATCAGCAAACATCTGGAGAGATAGGCAGGAGAGGAAGTATTCAGCTCCTCTCCTTAGGCAAGATTATCAGATTTCCTCCTTAGCAGTGCAGGGAGACCTCCTTTTAATATTGTATTTTGTATTGATTTAATATCAAAATTATCCTTTTAGTTATAATTTTTCCATTTGATTGTTCCTTGGAATGAGAAGAAATAAAACCCAGTATTAATACAATAGTCAAATACAAACAAAAATTATTCCATAGAAGTTCCCTATACATTCCTATCTTAAAAGGGAATCAAACTTCATCTTTGAGCAAGAGAGCTAAGCCTTGAGTTTAAACAATTGCATTGTCCAGCAGGATAGATAGTTTATTTCCTGGAGTGAGATTAATACCAAAGGTGAGTCCAGGATAACCCACCTGGTCAAATTCCACTAATTTCCAGGCTCCATTTGAGTGTATTGTGTGAAGCTTAAGTTTACAAAAAAATTAAGTTTACAATGTAGACCATTGAAGCTCCAATGTTTTAAGGGACAAAGGTAATTTTTGTTGATGTTAGACTAAAATATGACAAGGGCATGGGTGTTAATTGATGCAGGCATTGTCTGCCATCAAGGTCTGTGCTCTGGGGAACATGGAACGTGTGATGACTATTTCAGGGGTTATTTCAAGGGAAACTGAAAGGTTCAAAGAACTTTGTTTAAAAATAAAAGAATATGCCTTACACTAAAGGGTGAATTTCAAAATATCAGCTAACATGGTCTCTTTGTAATAAAAGTGATTAATAAGGCTGAGCATACAAAATGCTTGCTGTGATTGTTTTGGTTCTAAAGCAAAATAAGATGTATAATGTTTAATACTGGGTTTCCTGGAGTAAACATCCCTCTGGATTTCCAGAATGCATGCAGAATAGCTCATAGTACAATAAAAACCCATATTTTCTCATGTTATGGCAACTCTTATTTTGTTTACTATCTGCAAAAAGATGAGTCATTGTGGTTAACTGGACAGAGTGATGGAGTAGGACTCTGGAGATCTGGATTCACACAGTGCTCTACCATGGAAATTCACTGGAAAGTGGCAGTGGCAAAATCACTCCTTCACTACCTCACAGACCTTGAAACCCTTATTAGGGTTGCCATCAATTGGTTTTACTTGATGTCACATAACAGTAGTCAAGTAATGGAATGTGAATGTACAAGTTGAAAAAACTGAGCAGGAAAATAAGCAAGGCAAGGCAAATGTGTTTTTCATATTTCATGTGATCAATAGAAGAGATACTGATGTGGCATAATCAAATAATAGAAATAAAATGTGAATAAAATGGAAATCAAAACGCTCCTTGCTGCTAAAGAAACTAAGGCCGCACTAAGGCGACGTGGCAATTTAGAAATTCTGCTTACAAAGGGCAACTGTAATGCTTACGTGGACCAGAATAAGGTCTAGATGATTAAATGAGTAATGTTTGCTAAATAACCCATGATCAGAAATGGTGAGGTTGACCTGGACTTGGGTCATAAGAAGTATATGTTCCCTGATTGCAAATAATAGATGTTGCTTAAGTTTCCTTTGAGACCCCTGTAATGGGCAAACAAATGTTATGATGAAAGTATGAAATAATAATTTGTATAACTTGACAAGACATGTCATGCCAATCAGGTCAAGACGTTTTGAGTAAACAGAAATGCGTGGAAAACTGTATAAAAATGCTCTGTCTTTCAATGGATGTTATTCTCATCTTTGGCGTGACAACACTAATGAGAATCATTATTATGCATAATAAACTCTTCTCTGTTTGACCAAAGGAATGCTGTTTTGTCCTATCTTTAAATGCTATAACAATACCCTGATTATAATACACAGTATTTTTTAAAAAATAAGATTTCTGCCCTTCATTGTGAACAGGTTTTCTGTGGATGTCATGGTTGCTTCAGACTGTGGGATCATTGAACCAATTACTGGCCAACTATTTTTGAAATTGCTGTTTCTGAAGGTAAAAAATTACGATCATTGAATATCTACCAGTAAAAGTGAGAAATCATATATGCAAAGACCTTTCTTTTGACTGACTTTTTAAAAAGAATAAACTCTGATTGTTTGGTATGCCAAAAGTAACCACCTTACCTTCAGTTTTACAGGTAAACGGATATTTTATTTGTATTTTCTGCTGGCCTATTGATGTTAAGAACTATCTGTAATGTCAATATCCAGACATTTATTGGAGCATAAACAGAAACTGTTTTATAGTGTAGTTGAGCAAATGCAAGAACTTATTGAGACAAGATATTACATTTACTGGGAAAGTTTTTGGAAGGTTTGTGCCAAAGTCCCCTTGTTAAACTTTGAACACTAGTTTTGCTGTTTCAGTTCAGGACACAAAAAATACCTCCTGTTTCCTCCTCCATTTTGTACTTTGGTGAAGACCTTATTATTATTTTTAAAGGCACAATTCACCCGTTCATCATGACCTTTCCAGATCACCCTTTTTGTTCTTTGCTTTGTCACTGAGACAAAAAACAAATAAATCCACTCTGTTCCTCCCAGAGCCCCATCTTCTGCAGTGAAGATAACTCCTAAATGATGTTGGAACCTATTATAGGAAGTCCTCCTAAATGAAGATGCTGTGTTCTGAGGAAGTATACTCTGAATACCAGACAATCAATGTAGGAGGGTCTTGCATTTATTAATGTACAGTACTATTAAACCACTGTCTGTCAATCACAGACTATTTAATCACACAAACCCTTCCTGCTGCATTTCTTCCTCCCTCTTATTTCCTGAACTCCAAAGCTTCCACTTATTCCTGAAGTATTTATTTTATTTCCATCCCGACCCTGTGTAGCATGCTTTGCCTCTTCACTCTCTCAACAGATCCTGTTCTGCCTAAGCCTTCAGTGCTTGCCAGATTTAAAGCAAGTGGCTAGAGTGACTGGGGGTAGGCGTATTGCTAGAGCCCATGATTCCAGCTACTTCAGTTTGGCTTTGTTGCTATTTGATTCACAGTCTATATTACTTTTAAAATTGCAGTCATTGCTCACACAGGGGCTGAGATTGATTTGGGAGTTCAATGTGGATGTGATGCGACTCACATTCCAGTCCACAGTTCCTCTTCATTCTTTCCTTCCTCTTGTCCTACCCCTGTCAAATCCTTTATGGTCTTCCTTCCTTTGGTCCCACCTCTGCCAATCCTTATTTGCTGGGCAACTATTAAGGGTGCAAGCAGAGTAATTACAATGATCCAGTGATAAGGTGAGTGAGCTAGTGCTAAACTCATACATGTAAGATTTTTTTAAAAAATAAAACCAGAGGATGATTGGGGGGGGGGGGAGGAGAGAAAAGAATGTGGAGGCATGCTCCTCAGTCCTGAACATCATGCCTCAATTGCCTGTACTATATCACCAAAATACTACCTATAAGCATAAGAAAGTATCAGCTACACCATGAAAAGCTATTTTAATTGTTCTGGCTATCCAGAACTCTTCTCCTCCCACCTTCCCCAGCAGAGAAAAGAAACTACCTTTGGAACAAAAAAAGCGGGAACAATTTGAAACAGCCTTTGCTTCATATGGTCAAGTAAAGAATCAGTACAGTATTTGTCTATGTAGTTGCAGCATGCAGCCTCGTGTGTGTGTGTGTGTGTGTGTGTGTGCGTGTGTGTGTGCGCGTGCGTGCGTGCGTGTGTGTGTGTGTGTGTGTGTGTGAGAGAGAGAGAGATCTGGAAGCCTGAAGTGACATGTAACCCAGCGTCAGTCTGGAAAAAAAGATGAGACAGAAGAAGTGCATATCTGTTGACATTTCCTTACTATCCTTCTCCCCCTGCTGCTTTCCATTTATCAATTAATGCTACTTCCATACTTTTACTGTTTGATATATGTGACTGGCTTACCCTTATCCTCTGTGTGATCTCACTACACTCAGAAACATAATTGGAGCACTATTTGGCATGCCTTACTCAGTCCATGGATGATACCAACTGAAATACATTATAATACAATAAAGAGGAAATTAAATGATATGAAATGATATATGTATATATTGGTTCCAGAAGCGTATCTTACCTTGGCGGGGCCCCGTATAAAAATTGTTTGGGGGCCCTTTATATGTGGGGCGGAGCTAACGTCATGACATCATGACGTCGTGGGGGGAGCCAACGTCATGACGTCATGGGCAGGGCCAAAATAAAAATAAAATAAATAAAAATAAAATAAATAAAATAGAATTAAAATGTAAAAAAAAAAAACCCACACACACCTCAACCCACCCACCCACCCACCCGAAACACAAAAACCTCACTTACCTTAATCCTGGGGCCTCTTCTTCCTCCGCCTCTGCTGTCACCGCCGCGCCGCCGCTGCTGCCATCGCACGACCCCTCCCTCGACGCGCACGGCGAAGGCAAGGGGCAGCTGTGGAAGGCGAGCGGGCGCAGCGAGGCAGCCCCGAGGCCCTCCCCCCGGTCGCCGCAGGGGCTCCCTGGCAGGCTGCGCCAGCCCGGGCGGCGCTCTCCACCTCGACGCTGGGGTGACAGGTCATGTGGCAGGCATGACAAGCGCACGGAACACTGTTTCTCTACAGTACTTGCAATTTTTTTTGCTTTCGAACTGCTAGGTTGGCAGGAGCTGGGACAAAGACGGGAGCTCATTCTGTCCTGCACTGGTGTAAAAAAAAGTGCTGTTTTTTTTTAACTCGGCAGCTTAACCTATCAATCCACCTCTTCGGAAGCAGCTGGGCCTTGTGATTATGACTAAACTCGGATTTTTGCTATTTTCCCGAAAGAGACCCAATTAAGGCTCGGAATTCTACTGAAATTAACGCGAAGCTTAGCCGGTCTACACGGCTTCGATGCTCTCCGGGGATGGGGCGAGGGAATGGGAGCCATGAATCGGGCGCACTAGGACCCAGCGGAGGCTTGGTGAACAACTTGCCTCCCCTTTCCCTCCTCTGTTGCGGCTCCGCCTCCTGCCGTGGAAACTTAGCCATGGGTTTGGAAGCGATCCGGTACCGTCGGGGCTCCCTGCGGATCCTCAACCAGCTTCTGCTGCCGCAACAGAGCCTTTATGAGGAGATTATTTTTAATTTTATTTTTTGCCGTTGGGGGCCCCCATAGCCCGGGGGCCCCGTATAATTGATACGGCTGATACGGCGGTAGCTACGCCTCTGATTGGTTCATTTATCCCACGTCTCCTCTAAGTCACTTAAGGCAGCACCCATGTTCCCAACAACACTGTGGAGTAGGTTGTATTGAGAGAACTCACATTTACAACTCTAAAATTATCTAGTTCTCTTCATAAGACACATCTACAATTCATAACTGAGGGTCGAAAATCAGCTAATGGTTTTTGTAGGACCAAGATGCTACCTCTGCCAAAAAGAGCATTCTTTTTCTAGCTTGCTGCCATGCTGCATGCTTCAGAATACAGATGAAGACTCCAGTTTCTGTTAGCATGTCTCCCTCAATCCATGGATGGTAATAAGTGAGATAAGATAAAATAAAGTAAAAGAACTATGGAATGAAATTGGCTTGAACATGGAATAATTGCAAGTTTAGATTAGGGTTCCCAAATTCCCCCAGGCCCAAACATCAGCAGCAGGTCTAGTTCATATCATTGCTTCTGTCTTGCTGGTTGCCAGACTCTCTCATGTTCCATTGAAAGGGCTCATTTTAATCTCTAAAATGGGTTGATACATGTAACAGTGAGATGACCTTTCCTCTATACCCATATGACAGAAACAGTTGAGTCAGATGGGCAGTTTAGAAATAAAATATTCATTCATTCATTCATCCATCCATCTATTTCATTTCTAAGTCATCTTGGTTCATAAAGGGACTCAGAGTCAAGGCAGTTCACAACAACTAAAACATAAGTAAAGCTTTTAAAAAAGCACTAAATTATTTACTTAAAAAGAAAAATAATATAAAAACACTGAAAGCTTTGACAACCACACCTAAAAATAAAATACCTGTCAGCCATGGCTTTGATTGGCTATCAAATGAAAAATGAAACTTTTTTTTACTCTTCCTTGCTGATGTAGTACTAGGACCATTGACAGGTGGGGACAATTATACTTTCCCCACCCCCTGCAAAGGAACACAGACAGTGTGAGTAACCCAGTTTACCATATCAGCAAAAAAGGATGCTTTGGAACTCACAAATGGTGGGTAGAAAATTAAAAGTAATTTAGCCCCACCGCTCATATAATGAACTGAAAACATGTGAGCCTAGATTGCTCTAGACATGCTCCAAGTTTTTAAATCTGCATTACGTATTCTAACTTTTAAAATCCTCATAACAATCTTGCTCTGTTTGCTCTGTTTTGGAGATTACAGCTCTATGTCTTTTTTCTGCATTTATTTACTGTAAGTTGCCCAGAGAATGTAACGTTAGGGTGTAGCATGCAAATGATGTAGATAAACAAATTATGTGATTTTTCCTCAAGGAGTTCTTGACTGAGTGAGAGCATTTCCAGATGGAGAACACCCTGTGGATATTTTGACTCTTGGTAAAGAAAAAAAGATGCCAGAAATGGTAGAAAAACAAGGAAGAGATGGAGTGAGAGATGTTGTTGTCTGAACCCTCATAAAATCCAGTGAATTGAAAGGCAATTTCATTATAAAACCCAGGGAGAGTGGTGGCTCAGTAGTTAAGAAGCTCACCTTGTTAGCTGGAAGGTTGGCAAGTCAGCAGTTCAAGACCTTAGTGATGTATGATGGAATGAGCACCCATCTCTGTCCCAGCTCTTGCCTATCTAGCAGTTCGAAAGCAAGAAATTGCATATAGATAAATAGGGACCACTTTGGTGGGAAAAAAAATTGGGGGGCATGAGAGGAGCCTCATTTGGGCATTCCTCGAGTGGAGGTCCTCCAACAAAAATCCTTTCAACCCAAAAAGCACCTTTGTGTGCTTCTGACATGATAAAAACTTTTTACAAACCCCTAGTCTAAATCACTTTGAGTGCAAAATTCATATTTAACTTGATTACTTCTAAGATTTTGAAGTAGAATTACATGAGATGCTGAAGGTTTAGGTCTTTTTAATATAGTCTCAGAAACTGCTACGCTAAGATAAATTACTTGTATAAATTTATAGATTATTTTAAAAACTGAATTGATGAACTGTTTCTTAGGCAACTTTTCAGCCTCTTGTTTTCATTCCTATGAAGTCAATAAAACTGCACAGAACTATTTTAAAGGATGCTATTAATTTAATTATTTTAAGTGAGGGCTGTGGAAGGTTTGCAATTTTAAGTGAGGGCTGTGGAAGGTAGGCAATCTTATCCAGAGGTAATCCATAGGAAAAACTATTCCATGGTAACCATACAAAAGCTGACTGAATAGCTCAGTGGGTCACTGAAAATATAATGCAGTGGTCTTTCATCTACCTTCAGCATCGCAATATGACCATACCACTCATCCAGTTTCATGAATCTGGGATTGCCATACATTCTGGATAACCGGGATTGTTCCAGATTCAAGGTCGGAAAAATTGTCCCAGCCAGTTCAATAAAAATCATGTTAAAGTCCCGGATTTTTAAAACTTACTCATTGTGTAGCATAACATACCATTAAGGTACATTCAAACTCTCGCCATCAAACAAGCGATTTCCTGCCACATTGGAGTTGGAGTATACCTGGTCCTGAGCTCTTTTGGCAATCAAAGTCCTCATCAACCCCAGGCCAGTATTGATGAAACTGCTGCCCTCCATCAAGATGGATTCAAGTGGGATTTAATCCACTTGGGGACCATCACCCTTCCCTGTAGACCTCACCACACAAGGCCTTTGTCCTTGGGGTTGTCAGATTAGTTAACTGCTGGCTGACACTCAGTGTTGAGTCACTGGCAGTATGGTCTATTCTATTACCATAGCAGGATAATCTTGCCAGACTGGGATTTATATATACAGATGCAGAAAGTGAACATTATTTTTATCCTTTAGAATTCAATCAGAACTACAAACAACCAGCTGCCCTATGTACCAATTATGCCTGCTGTCCAGGTGCTGCTCCCTCTAGACGGGAGATGTAACCCAATGCTCAACCTCACCTCCTTCCTAAGCTTTAAATCAGATTTGTTATAGCTAGCTCTTCAAAGATAAGAGGTCTTCAAATGTATGACACCTCCTTCAAAGAGGACATGTAATTACCCTATAGGTTTACAATAGGCACAAGTTCAAAGCAACATTTTTCCAGTTTGAGGCTTAGGGATGTACTGAAAAGCATTTTTGCAGAACAGTGAATGGCTGTCAAAATTCAAATCTCTCGTAGTAATGTAATTGTAATATAATTCAGAAGAAGTATGAAAGCCAGCTCAACTCCTAGCCAAGTTTTAGTTCATTGGGGACCAAACAAACCCTGACATTTTCCCATTAGTGGCTGTGGAGCTAGAGGGAACTTTTGCTGTTAAATAAAACTAACATTTGTTTGTAGCTGAAACATTTAGCAATTTTTTACAGTACATTAGTTATTTCTCATTTTTCTGTGAGGAACTCATCTTGTGAATACTGGAGCTGCCTCAGATCCTGACAGTTGCTCAGACATGAGCATCTGCCTGAATAATTTCCCTTGAAATTCAAATGTGATTTCCGTTTCAAATGATATATTCTTTATAATGTATAGTTTGGCTGTGAACGGTCAAACAGCAAAACATTCCCAATACATTAAAATATAATGTTGCCTATTCTAGGGGCAGAGGAATTTGGCTCTCAGGATGCTTTAATGCCTAGCAGCCACATAATTGGGACTTCTTCGGTAAATGAACAGAGCATTGGCAAAAATCAAATGTTACCCAACTCTAGTCTAGTTCAACTGATAACTCTTTTAAGATTCTCCAGTAGAAACATTATCACATTCTGGTGACTGGAAATCTTTTATCTGGATTTGCCAGTGGTTGGGCTTTGTGTGTATAGAACACATCATTTACCACTGAACTCCAGTGACAGCAGAATTGAGACTGGTATAGGAAGATGAGTTTGAACCCACAGAGTCAGCAATAGCAAAGATTATAATGGTAGCCACTGTCTCCTCTGGAACGTTGCTATTTCTAGCATAAGTGACAGCAACTGGTGATTCCATGATATTTTTGTTGTTGTTCAGTTGCACAGTCAATTCCGACCCTTTGCGACCTCATAGATTATTGCCTGTGAGGCACCTCTGTCCTCTACCATCCTCCTCAACCTGCCCAGCTCTGTGCCATGAGATTAAAATTGTATTTTGCAACTAGACATAACTGAAATTTGTATAGATCCATTCCTGAGGCTGATAAGTGAAGGGAATCAGAAACTGCTTAAGAGTTCTACTTAGTTCTACTCAGTCCAGTGAGAACATAAATGGTTAAGAGGAATGAGCCATAACAGATAGATATTTTGTCTATCTGGATCAAAAGTATCCATATGTAATGGGAAATGAACTATCCTTTTTTTAAAAAAAATTGGATCATGAGTTCTGAAGGATATCAGATCTAGCTTGACTCTTTGGCTCTTCAGATTTTTTGAAAACTTGCAAATTCAAGTTCTCTCCTGAGAAACCTAATCCCTCTTTAACTCAGAGAGGCCAATAAAAATACCACAAAGCAGTCTGTTTTGCTTTCTTCTCTGAAAGGAAAGTAGCAAAGACAAAATGAATTAAAACTTCCCAGTCAGTTGGAGGGGAAATGCATTTTTATTTGGACCTTTCTTTCTTGTTTGGACCTTTCTTTTCCCTTTAAGCATACATTTATAGATTTATTTATACTTTATTTCATTCCATCAACACATGAAGTCCCAAACTCTAGGTCTACTTTTCTTCTTCTTTTGTTTCCCGATCAAACCCTGGACTGCCAAAATGAAGCCACCTTCTTGGCTTTGTCATTGACCAAACTTAAGTCCTCATTGGTCCATGTTTCTGGCAATAATTGGCAGACCAGTAAATAAACTGGGTTAAGCATCTCTGCAAATTCACACCATATATTGTTGCCCGCCAGGAGCCCCCACTTGAGCATGTTGGTCTCAGCTTATTCAGGGTCCTTCAAGTGATGTAGGAGAGGTTGAGATCCTCAGCTATATCCTCCTTTATTAATGTTGTTCCTTGTCCAGTGAGCTCCTTCCTTCATCTTTTAATTTGGTTTTCCTCTTGCGTACCCTTAAGAATGTTTGTTCTTGGCATTAAGCTCTTCCTGGATATGAGCTGGGTCTAATTGAGGTCATAACATCAGGTCCAATCTTCCTTGTTTGACTATGGAACTACTGGATACTGTAAAATAGCCACTTAATCACCTGTTTCCTGCATCTTTTGCATCATCTATTACTGCTGTTGTTGTTGTGTATCTATTTTGTTTTTAATTGGTTTATTGTTAAATTGGTTACTGCTGTGCATCACTTAGAATGGGGAGTTGCTTCTCCAGAAGGGTGATATATATATGTCAAATAGGTCCTTGTCAAATACCATCTTGTACATTAGTTTAAGGTGGGAAAGTGGGGAAAACAAATCACCTTGCTCTTTTTGCAGGAAAGAATATCATTCTAACTACTTTCTACCTTTGCTTGTTGCAGTCCTGTTGTAGGACACTACACTTGAATCCTTGTTATAAAGCAAAGCTTCCAGGTTGACAATTTGTTTTGCACTGGAACGTCAATTGTTCGTACACAAAAGAATCTTCATATAGAATTATAAACTGATAGTGTGTCTACTTAGAATTGATTCCTGTTGTTTCAAGTGTTTCTTGGTAGGTTATGATTCTAGTCCAACACATACTTTTTTCAGAGAAAATCTCATTGAATTCAGTGGAAATTACATCTTTGTAGACATGCATAAATTGTTCAAATAAGGAAGATAACTTTTCTTTAGAAATAAGGTGAAACGTAATATGTTCTGATTATATCAGACCTTTGTTGCCTTTTACTGTTGTAAATTATTGCTTGCACTAATACTGTGTATCAGTGGGAGGAGTCTTTACAGTCTAATGTGATTGTCTTTTGCTAATAACTTTATTAATAACATTATTTTCCTGTCTCTGGCATTTGAAGAATGCTCCTGTCCACTCTGTCTGTTTTATTATTATTTTTTGCTTCAATTATTTTGTTGGTAGTCCAGTCCTCTTACTCTGGCCTTCCTCCAAGCTACATACATAGAGGTTCTTCCACAAGTTGGGGAATCCATTTTTCTTTTTTCCGAATTTAACTGTAAATGGTAACTTTAAGGAAATATGTCTTTTTCTACTTTAAATATTTTTACAGTAATTTTATCATTAAAAATACAACTTTATGTCCAAAGAGGTGTGTGTGAGAGAGAGATGAGTCTGACCTTATCTATTCACATTTATCTGAGTCGGTTACTACCGAGGAGAGCGGGATACAAATCTAAGTAAATAAATAAATAAATAAAAATCTAAGACAGGAGTTCTCAACCTTTTAAAGCTAGGGGCCAGGTCATGCTCCCTCAGACAGCTTCAGGGGCCGGATGGCCATTTTGCCATTCTTCCACCACATGGCATTTTCTGGTGTGGTAGAGGAGGTGGGGGCCACATGAAATGGTGCAGTGGGTTGCATATGGCCCATGGGCCACAGGTTGAGAATCCCTGCTCTAAGTTGTTGTCTTTTCAGCCCATTACTCTGCAAAGAACAGGAGAGAAGGAGAACCAAAAGGGGAAATCCCCAGTAGGTTATTTATGGACTTAGACTGAATAGCTTGGCTCAGAGGGATATTGAGGTGTTGTTGTTGTTGTTGTTGTTGTTGTTGATGTTGTTGTTGTTGTTGTTGTTGTTGTTGTTGTTGTTGTTGTTGTTATTATCTAAATACTGTATTGCCATTTTTCTTCTCCCCTCAACTAAATCACACATTAGCTGACAAGATATAGTTATTTGTTCATTTTTTAACTCCTTTTTTTTTTCTGAGATCAGTAACCAATCCCGTTCAGAAATATAAAAACTGATTATGATCAGAATAGAAATTTTATTGGAAAACTTCCAAAGCTTACTTCTGTTAAGTTAATTTTTCTCAATGGAAGGCTGGACTACAGATTAATTTAAGGGCACCACAAGTCCAGAACTGTATTTAAAATGATGAAACAGTAGAGACAGAAGCAGGAGAATGAGCTAAGATAACCTGGTGTCAGGTTCTGAGGCAGCTTCAGAGCTCCATCTGCTGGTTGAATGCCAGGAGAAGAATTCTGGTAGTCTCACAATTAGACCCACAGCCTATGGCAGTCACCAGGGTGCTCCTGAACACCACCTTACCTCTAGACACATCCTCAACAATGATGGTTTCTTTACTTGATGTGATACTTCATCTTGCTCAGATATCTGTAGACTTGGCCTTCTGGACCTGTTCCTGGCCTCTGCTCTTGCTCCAAGCTCCTGTTCCCACTCTTGCTCCCAATCCAACCCTAATGTACCTAGCTCATGATATCCTAGTTGCCTGACTTCTGCCTCGACTATTGTCTACTGGACTACCCTATTGCTTTGACTACATTTGGCCTTGACTTGAATTTGGATCAGCATTTGAGATAGGATTGCAATTTGGACTTTAGCCTAGTTGGCCTGGGCCCTGGATCCCTGTGTTGTTAGTTGGCTGCCCATGCCTTGGAATCTGACACCTGCAGAAACAATGTTCCCATAACAAAAACAGTGATCTGCGAAAGCTTATTAGATGAGCAGGTTGTATGTATAAATGAATAGGAATCTGCTAAAGATATGTTAAATGCCCTAGAGCAGGTGTTCGCAACATTTTCCCGCCAGGGGCCGGAACTGTCCTCAAAATTTTCCACCAAGGGGCGGAAGTGTAGTGGCTCTCTGGACTTACGTTTTTGTCATTGTCATCAGTGCACGATGGCGGCAGTGTCAGTGTCTGTGGCATTAGCAGTGGGTGGCCATGATCGTGTGCTTCTTTTGGGGTTTTGGACAGCCTCCTCAGCTTCCAGGATGATGGAAGGCTTTTCAGAGCACAATCACTCTGGTTTTGTAATTTTCCAAGCCTTCTCCACTGCTCTTCTGCAGCTAGAGCAGTGCTGTGATCCCAGACGCTGATGTAAGCTTTGCCCAGCACTGGACGTAGTTCACCGGACTGCTCTAGCTGCCAAAGAGCAGCAGAGAAGGCTCCGAAAATTATAAAACTGGAGCGAAATTGCTCCAAAAATCCTCCCATCACCCTGGGAAGCAGCGGAGGCTGTGTATGGGGTGGGTGATTGGGTGGAGGAAGTTCTCCCTTTGGGCTATTGGGCAGAAGGGTGGGGTGAACTCTGTGCTGGAGGAGGGAGGAAGCTCTCCCATTGGGCTTTTTGGGCAGAAGGATGGGGTGAACTCTGTACTAGGGGGGAGGGAGGAAGCACTCTCATTGGGCTGCTGGGCAGAGGGGCGGGGTAAACTCTGTGCTGGGATGATGGCATGAGTGCCAACAGAGATGGCTGGGAGTGCCATGTCTGGCACACATGCGATAGGTTCATCACCACTGCCCATCCTTTGGCTTTACCAGATTTAAATCACAAACTGTCTAGATCAGAGAACTCATGAGACTGAGGAAGAAGTGCTGTGAAAGTGCATAACTGCTTTGCTTATTTGCTAATTTAAGTCTGACTGGATTTAATTTACATGATAAACAAAAGGTGAACTTCCTCACAAGAACAAGAGTGAAAATGTTGGTGCTATGTCATTTTTCGGGATGGAAAGTATGAATTAACCTTGGAAGAGGCTCTGAATTTCCTCAAACAGAAATGCATAGAACAAATGAACTCTCCTGAGACAATTTTAGACCACAATGATCTCAAATTACCCAGTGAATGGCAAGGATAATAGACAAGCAATTTCTTGTCCCCACCCACATGCCTGCAGGAATTATAGTGGGAAGAGCCATTTAGTCAAATAATGTCCAACCCCAAAAAACCTTTCATGCAAAGATAACAGAAACAATTCTAAGACAAAAGAACAAAAGAAGCATCAGGAAAATGATTCTACAAAAGCAAAAAAAGAAGACAGAGAGAGAGAGAATTGCTAGAAGAATTGCTAGAAGCACTACAAAAGAGTGAGATGTGAACCCTGACCAAATTGCTACCAAGCAAGAAAGCCACTGACTGGGTCTTGAAGTGGGTCTTCAAAGTGAGGTAAAGATCTCCCTTGCTCTCCGTTTACAGCCAAAAAGCCAATGCTGCATCTGTCTGCAGACATTTCAGTGGCCATGTGGCAGTAATGGCTAGATGTCAGAGCACATGGAATACTGTTACCTTTTCCACTGAAGCAGTACCTATTTATCTACTTGAAATTTATCTACTTTCGAACTACTTTCAAACTGCTAGGTTGGTAGGAGCTGGGACAGCCGACATATGCTTTCCTGTTACACAGCACTTGAGTCTCAAGGTGCTGACCTTCCAGTTATCCAGCTCAGCATCTTTAACCACTAAGCCAACATGACCACACTTCAAGGTGAATCAGGGTGCAAATGATAAATGAAAAGCTACAAGGCAAGACTGGTTGCAGAAGGGCTCCTGCAGAAATTTGAGAAGACGCTAATGAAACCTATCTCTAGGCCTGTCATAAATAAATTGTCATAGTTTTATCTTCTATAGAATCAGAGTTCATTGCTGAAGCAGAAGCATACAGAAAACTTCTCTGGCACAAGAAATTGCTAAAGGACTTCAGAATAGATGAAGAGATGCCAAACTAGGTGATGGAAGATAAGTAAAGCTTAATTAATCTGTCACTGAATGAGAAGATGAATGCACTCACCAAACACATTGACATGAGATACCACCTGGTGCATAGTCTGAGTGAGAAAGGGACTGTCTAGATGTACTGCCCCACAGCAGAGATGACAGAAGATATTCTGACTGGAAAAACTTTGGAGATCTTTTTTAAATTATACATTGAATGAGGGTAAAGGCGATATGCCAGCACCAGATCAAATGAGTTTTTGGGAATAAACTCTTCTCATATTTCTGCAGGAGCCCTTCTGCAACCAGTCTTGCCTTGTAGCTTTTCACTTATATATATATATAAAAACCAAATTTCTGAGGCCAGAAGATGTGATATATATATAGTTTCCCTTTCCCCTTAAGTGAATGTGAAGCTAAGTAATAGTGCCAGATTTACAAGGCTGGAAATTAAAGTCCTCTGTTTTATAGGAATTACCTCCCAGATTGCAGGCATGCAAATATCATTCTAACATAGGTTGAAAGAGACAATAAATGTCCTCATCAAAGATTAAGAGATTTACCATCCAGTTTTTTATTCCCAACTCATGTGTCTTCTCAATTTCCCTAACAACTAGAACTGTGTGATCTTGGATCAAAAGGGTGGTACTGTATATAAATGTAACAAGCAAACAAACTTGGGAACATTTTTCAACCACAATTCCCAGCCATTATAGTTATTAGTCATGTTGGTAAGGGTATTTGAAGAAATGTAAGCCTTAAGGTAGGGGACTGCAGTGGCTTAGTAGTTAAAATGCTGAACTTGATGACTAGAAGCCCAGCAAGTTAGCAGTCTGAAACTGCTCTGTTAAGCTCCTGCCAACATAGCAGTTCAAAAGCAAGAAATAGCAAGAAGATAAATAGGTTCCACCTTGGTGGGAAGGTAAACGGGATCCTCACCCACATGACCATTGAAATGTCTGCAGATGCAGACAGTGCTGGTTCTTTGGCTGTAAAAGGAGATGAACACCATACACTAGAGTCAGATACAGCTAGCTTTTGAGCAAGGGTGAGCTTTACCTTATCTAAGCAGTCACAATACCAGTCTTACCCTTGAGTAGGCCCTATTGTTCTTCTGAGTTGCAGCTCCCTGGTGGACAACCAAGGCTTTAGATATACTGTATGTAGATAAGGTAGCAACAAGCCAAATAACCACTCCATCTCTTCAGCTCCTGGCATGACTAGCAGGCACAACTTCTGCTTAGAAGTACTTTTCCTGGGATTTACCGCTGCTCCTACTGGCCAGACTTCCTTGGGACAAAGCAGGAAAACAATCCAGAGAGATAGCAGACAGAAACTCAGGAACAAACAGAAACACAGGAACACAGCAAAGCAAATAGGAACCAAATTACTCTCCTTATCTTCCTCTTGGCATCGCATGAGAAACTCCACGGGACTTCCAAAGAGTCTTCAATTGCTTTTCACACAGGTAGCACAGAGCGTAGGGGAAGCTGCAGTCCTTTCCCTTCAGGCTACAGCTTGCTCACTTGGCTATAACCCCAGCCCGTCAGCTGTAGAACCACCCGGGACTTACCCTGGGCGGGCTTGCAGAGACGCCTCCAGCTCCAGACCATCCTTGGTGGGATTCCTATATTAATTCTTATCTTGTTGGCTGTTCAGATCCCACCGCTGCCACCATGTAACAATCTGCTTACTCCCAGGTAGGACTCGGTAGTCCTCCAGCCTCCTGGCAATGGAATTGTGCCTGATCCTGCCATCCTGGTCCAGATCAGACCCAGCAGTTCAGACCTTTTCCTATCAGTGTGCCCAGTCACTCCTGACGGAAATCTAGGTAATGAGCAAAGGGTGCAGTGAAAACTAGCGTAGAATCAGGTAGCATACCAAGTAATCACTCCAAGTCTCTTCATGTATTTTGGAAATATATTGTGAGCATAGTAAAATACAGGATGATCTTACAGCAAGGCATGTCAATCACATAATAAGTTTCATTTCTTCAATTCCATGAGGCACATATTGTTTACATTCCATGAGGCACATATTGTTTACATGTTTCCTCTCTCCCCCAGATTTGGAATTGAAGAAATGAAACTTATTGTGTAATTGACATGCCTTGCAGTAAGATCATTGGCTGGAATCCCTAAGGGGGAGGGCCAGAGATGTAACCCAGAGATGCAGACACACACAGTCATTCTCTCTGGCATGCTCTGCTTTGAATCTGAAAAATGTAGAGGCTTGAGAAAGGAGGGAGCCATAGGCTTTTCCTGGAACCTATAGCTTATGTCTGCTTTGAAATTCTTGCTGATCTTTTGATGGACTGTATCTTGTAGTTGGCTATGCTTACAATATATTTCTAAAATATCTGAAGAGACTTGGAGTGATAACTTGGTATTCTACCTGATTCTACACTAGTTTTCATGCCACCCTTTGCTCACTACCTAGATTTTGGTCAGGTATTTTTCCCATTGACAGTGTTGAAGTAAGGTATAACTAGTCCATCCTGCACATTTTCCTGGTAAATGCTGTCTTGTTCTTCCTGCAGCAAGAAACATGTCTTGGTGTAGCACTAGAAAAGCCCATGGAAGGCTAAAAGGCACAGTTAACTGAAGGTGGTCATGAACAATTCCACATCTCTCAGCATTGCCTGCTTTGAGTGATCATAAAATAAATGTAATTTTATAGTTGTATAGAATTTGCCTGAACTTCACAAAAAGAGCAGTTTTAACTTTCATGGCTTCATTGTCTGAAATTTTGTGCAAGAAATCCCCTGTACTACAACACTAGAGCACTACAGCAAAACATTCCAAGTAACTCAAAACCTAAGTTTTCATGGAATGGACCAGTGGCAGTTAGCATGATATGGAACTGCTGGAACCATGCAGTACAGATATTATTATTATTATTATTATTATTATTATTATTATTATTATTATTATTATTATTATTATTATTATTATTATTATTATTATTATTATTTTCAGATAAGGACAGGAAAGAAGGTTAAATTAATTAGTCAACAGAGCAGTTTCAGACTATCAGAAGAATTTTGAGACATGATCTGCCTCTCTCTGTGAGAAGACTGTGACCACGTATCATGTCCAAATGACCACACTGTGGCCCCATCTTTAACCTAGAAGCTTTTAACATCATCATTTAGAGCTAGTACTTCAAATGCAATATTCAAACCATGAGGCCTGAAGTATATAAAAAGTGTACAAGTTGTTCTGCATTCAGCCTTATTGGTCTGGGATTTTCCAAATCTCTTAGCTGCTTGATCAAGACCACATGAAACCACTGAAGTGTCAAAGAATATCACTGGCAACATCCCAGTAACAAATCGTTCCTCCTTTTCTGGCATGGTCCATTTAATTGAATTCCCATATCAGTGGTAGATGCATTGCAAAATACCTTTTTCTCTTTTATGTCTGTCCCGTCCTCTTTTTCATTAAAGTTGTAAAGTTTTATGTTGAAGAGACTGTGGCTAAAATGTTTCATTGTAAAATGAGTAACATTTACTATCCTTGAGTTTGAGTAAAATGTTCATATTGTGAACAGACTCTTGCATTGTGACTTAAATGAATGTTCCTATTGTTTACAAGCTGTAGCCAGATGCTGATTTGAAAGGCACTATTGAAGAAGAAAAAGAGTTTCTACTTAACATAGGTCTATTTACTCTAATAATTGCATGGTGTCAAGTTGATTCAGACTTATGGTGGCTCTTTCCAAAGTTTTCTAGCTACAGAATGAACAGAAGTGATTTAGCAGTCCGTTCTTCTGAGTACAGTATAGATAAACCTCAAATTAGGACTAAGCCTAGTTTTTTTGTTTATTCAGTAATATCTCTATATTAACTGTCTGGTCAGGTTATCCTGCTATGGTAACAGAATAGACCATTCTGCCAGTGACTCAACACAGAGTGTCAGGTGGTGGTAAACTAACCTGACAACCTTGAGGACTAATGGCCTTGGGTGCTGAAGTCCACAGGGAAGGGTGATGTCCCAAAGTGGATTAAATCCTACTTGAATCCATCTTGATGGAGGGCAGCAGCTTCATTGATACTGGCCTGGGGCTGATGAGGACTTTGTATCCCAAAAGGGCTCAGGACCAGGAACTGACTTGTAGAACTGGATCAGTGGTACGGGTGTCATGCTGAGATGAGGAAGGGTGATGAAAGGCCACTGCATTATAGTCTCAGGACAGTCTATATTGCCATCTACTTGATAACTTTAGTCTGTTAAAGCTGTGTCTGAGCATTTGTTTAACAGCTGAATTTAGAGAAAAGGGGAATTAAGGAGAGCTTGTATTTCAAAGTCTCCAGCCTTAATCTTTGGCTACACACTAGCTGCACCACTCTGCAAAATTATCAAATAGTTCTTGTGTGGTCTTACCATAGGAAGGAGATGACAAACGGGCTGTCCGTTTGACTGAAATCTCTGAAGTTTCTTTGCCAAAACTAGATAATGAGTTGGCTCTGTATGATGTCACAGGAATGCCTTTTTCTGATCGAACAGAAGTGGGATAGATTAGAGTTGGGATGCACAGCAAGCACTGATGCACATAACAACACATTTGTGCTGAGTTGGCGAGTCCTAGACCAGCTGAGAAGAGATGGAGAGGAACTGTCTAAAGAAATTGCACATAGAAAAGTCAAATCTCTCTCCTCCTTCAGCACTATTTGTGTCCCCAGTTAGAGACTTACAGAAGAATGGGGATTCCTAAAGACTGCAGATAATGCTCTGGCAAACTTAGGCAAAGAGGCTTTTTGAGTGCTTGATGAGCCTGTATCATTTCCCCCCAAAGGCAAGACAAACACAAACAGGATTTGTTCAGAATGAGCTAATTGCCTTTTGTGACTGTTTGGGGGAAATTACTTTGCTTCTCAAGCCAACACTGAACCAGAACAAATTAATACTTATGTTAGGGAGGAAGGCTTGATAGAATGTCCTCAGCTTTTAACCTGGGGGTTGGGTGTGGTTACATCTTCACAGAAGGGAAAACACATACATGATATTTTCCATGTGGAGAAGCAAGGATTGGCTGGGAATTGACCAGTGAGCAAAGCAATCAGTACTGTAGGAATCAGGGTCTACAGCAGGCCTGGATGGTTTTCTTACTTATTTAAACACTGTTGTATAAATGGTTTAATCTAATTTGTGCATTTGAAAATCATTTTTCATTTTTCTGCCTGTGCATCTAAGCAGAAATCTTCGCTTGCTCAATAGTGTTCCTTTTATCATTTTAGGTCAATTCTTTTGCTAGTTCTGAGAAGTAGGATATACTTCTTATGGGACAATTTTTTCCAGACAATATGTTGCTTCCCCAGAGAATTAGACCCTGATTGTTTCACCAGTTTAAAATATAAACAAAATCAGGGACTGATAAGTCACTAGAGTGTTCTTAAACAGATAACCATCTTGGAAGGGACTGTTTGTACTCTGTGGCAATCTCGCCCTTCGATACATTATGTAACCACAGCCTCCCACTAAGGGATGGGGGGGGGGGAATATGACAGTTCTAGGCAATAATCCACTTCCATTTAAATTGGGCTGTTGCTAATTAATGCAAACACATTTGAAGAAGTTACATAGAAAATTTCCATTCCAAATCAAACTGGGTTAAGAGATGTAGAAAGTATACATTGTGATCTAATAAATGATGATCCCCTCAACCCATCCCTTTTGCTTTTCATATCTGAGCCTTCAGTGTTTTTAAGCTTTTGAGGAAGTAGCATGGGAAATGATGTGTTGTGTATTGACATGGCACCTACCCTAATTGTTGTTTGGCATCAAGTCTCTTCCAGTTTACAGTAATTATAATCGTTTTTATGAAGTATGTGTGATGTTCAACATCTGGTTCACCTGCTTTGCCACTGCCACTTGAACTCTCTGTGGGTTTCCATAGGAAAGATGGGCAAAGTGTTGCCTGAAAGGTGCAGTAGCCCCTTGGGGGCATGTTTACAGTTCCCCAATCCCAAAGGATTTTTTAAATATGTGTTTCTGCAAGCCTTCAAAAATATCCGGTTTTGCACTGGGAAGTTTGGAGAGCAGTCTTATTTAGCACTCTGGGATTCTAAGGCATTATGGGTCTGGTAGTTCTCAAAGAAGCACTCTGTATGTAGCTGATAGGCACAGTTGCCTTGCAGCTCCTCTAGAATGTAGTCCCACCCTGCCCAGTGGGGGGCTCGAAAAAAAAATTACTACCAAACTGTGGATGTGGTATAGTGGATGTGGCCAGGGTAAAGCCCTGCGTTGCACCCAAATTAAGACTACTTTATTTCAACACTTGGATGGGCAGGGCCAGCCAGAATTTCTGCTACCGGTTCTGGCGAACTGGTGAGAACCTGCTGATTCCCACCACTGACCCTGCCACTTGCTCTGTCTTCATCATGTTGGAGAGAAGCCATTATTTCTCAGCTGAAAGGACTAGAGCAGTGGTGGCAAACTTATAGCCCTCTCTGTGAGCATGTGTGCTGTCACCTCAGCACAGAGTTCACCCCACCCCTCTGCCCAGCAGCCCAATGGGAGCGCTGCCTCTCTCCATCCAGTACAGAGTTTGCCCCACCTCTTGGTTTGGGCACTCAGTCTCTAAAAGGTTCTCCATGGACTAGAACAGGGGTTCTCAACCTTTTCACCCTGCATGCCTGACCAAGCCCCCTCAGACAGCTAAATGGGCTGGGTTGGTGGTTCTGCCCGCTGTAAATGCTGCCATAAAACTCAAACATGTTTATGACAGCCACGGGCACATTTACACTCCCATTAATTATGTAAATTATGTTAATGTGTTAGCTTCTGGTGGCAATGACATGGGCCACATGAAAAGGTGGAGTGGGCCAGGGCTGCCCCATGGGCCATAGGTTACAAACCCCTGGACTAGAGGGTTTTTGTTTGTTTGTTGTTGGTTTTTAGCTAAAACTCCAGAAGTCTGGCAGGTGAAACTCCTGTAGACCTCTGGGGACTATTCTCCATAAGTTAGAGAAAGAGAAACATAAACTACCGTATATGCTGGCATATAAGACGACTGGGCATATAAGACGACCCCCCAACATTTCCACTCAAAATATAGAATTTGTTATATACTCGCCGTATAAGACTACCCCCTCTTCCGCACACCTTCCACACACCAAATAAAACATAAAAGAATATAAGATTTGATTTCAACATCTCCCTGTGGCCGGCACTAGTGCGCAAGTGCACATGTGCAAGCTCTGCGTAGACAAGGGGCGGGGTGGAGCACCGCTTCTTCCCACCAAGCAGAAAGGGCCGGTCACACCAAAAAGGCTGGCACCCCTGTCTCGCTGCTGATGCTTGCCACAGCCATGCTGGATACCGCGCGATACTGGATGGTATGTAGAATGAGGTGGGTGGGAGGCCACTATGGTCAGCTATGTCTAACCCAACTGAAGTGCACCTGGCGTATAAGATGAACCCCCCCCAGGGGGGAAAAGTAGTCTTATATGCCAGCATATACAGTATGCCTATTTTCTAAATCTTCATTCAACAAAAATGGTGTTTGTTTACCTACTTTTAAAATTATTTTTTAATTTCATTCAGTAATTTATAATTTTCTTAACTGTTTTTATAACTGAAATATTATTTATTTAGTTAGTTAATTTACTGTGTATTGTGTTAAAGGCATGTATTTTGGTGGGAGTTTGGAGGTTTGAAGCTTTGTATTTCTGTTGTTTGCTATAATGCAGGGATTCTCAACCTGCGGCCCATTTAATGTGCCCCCCCCACTGCCTCCACCACACCAGGAAGTGCCATGTAGTAGAGGAAGGACAAAGTGACCATCCAGCCTCCGAAGCTGTCTGAGGGAGTGTGACCCGGCCCCCAGCTTTAAAAGATTAAGAAATCCTGCTATAATGTGTGCATAGCTGGCTGGCAGACTGGCTGGATCCATGTCTGTTGTTGTTGTTGTTGTCCTATCCAGACGGTCAGTTGTGCTGGGTGAGTGAAACTCACACTGTTGCTTTCATTTTTATATATTTCTTTTAGTGTTTTATTGCTTTTTAAATTGATTGGTGGGTGACTGAATGCTTTTTTTTTTTTTTTTAAGGAAGGGTCTTTGTGGTTCTGGGTTATTATTTAGACTTTTGGAAGATAGAATATCCAGTCCAAAAACTAATTCAAGCTCTCATTTCAACACAGTTTTATTATTGCCAGTTTTGAGCATCTACAGCTCAAAACTGTAAATCTTTTCCCAAATTTGATTTTTCACAAACTGATCGACTACAGAGATCCCTGGTCTTTTATTTCTAATTTTGCCAAGATGCTCCCTATACATACTTCAAGAGCAATGGACATTTTTCCTCTGTAGAGCTTGTTGCAGAGACATTAGGTAGCATATATTACACATCTGGTGTTATAGGTGATTATTTTTCAAAGATTATCATATATCTCTTTCCAGTATAGTGATCCACAAACTCAGTCACTGTACACATAAATTGGAAGTAAATGTAGCATCCACAAAGATGGTGGCTGTGAATGGGATGATGTTCATACAAAGGTATTAAGAGGTTGCCTTTCCCTGATTTTGCTTCTGGCTGAAATAACCCCAAAATATTGTCTCCTTTGGAAAGACATTGGAAGTCTCTCTCTTGGCAATGGTTTTTCACCTATCCTACTCTGGCTTGTTAGTTGTCTTTTATTGAGGCGGGTGGTAATAAATAGTCACAATTAGTTGGCAAATTGTGCTGGGTGGATGGGCTTAACAGTGAATCCTCTCATGGTGTCTATTGATGAGGTGGAACTGATTGCCTGGCACGAGTTGTGCAAATCAGTTGGACATTCAGGGCACACCATAAAATAGCGTCAGGGGACATCCAACATGAATGAATTAGAAACTGACCCAGGGTTGTTTTCCTGAATAACAGCCGGCCTAGACAGTAGCTGTCCAGCACAGGGGCAATGATTTACCCATCTGGTATGGAGAGGGACAAATTAGCTTCTGTTGGTCTGGTATCAAGTATAGCACTTCCAGCCCTCCCCTCCTCCAGGTTTCTGGCAGAAAAATCATCAAAATATTGTGTCCTTTGGAAAGACATCAGAAGTCTCTCGTGGCAACTGTCTTTATCTTTCAAAATATACCAGTATTTACTGATTCTGCCTTGGTTTTTGTTTTTTGTTTTTTTGGTAATGTGATCAAGTGTTAAAACTCAGCCAGCTCAATCTACAGGTTCTTTCCATATGCTTTTTTCTAGCAATCATTGCATGTACAACGAATGGTTTTAGCAAAGCCCCTGAAGAAAGCCATAAACTACTCAGTCCAAAATGTGGTGGGAAACATTCTAAATGGTAGTAAAACTATACATATTTTATACATCCTGAGATTTTGCTGTCTCTTTCATAATTGGGCCTGTTGGATTTTACCAATTCGTTTTATTGTTCTTTCCCCTGAAATAAGAGAGATGATTATCCTAGGAAGAGTTTGTCTCAGCCTACATTTGGCAAAACAGGCTGGTTACGGGGAAGTAAAGACCAATTTTATGTACAAGTCTGATTTTGCTTTGAAGGAATCATGAAAGGATTGTGTGTCTGGGATGGAGGAAAATTAGCAGAAAACATAGCAGAAAAATACACATTGCATGATATAAATAACAGTAAAGCATCTTCCATTTTTTCACCACAAGATTTTTCTACTCTAGGTTCCAAACTATCTTGGGAAAGATATTTGTGTATTCTGCCACATTGTAACCCAATGGCAGAATATCATGGTATTGATATTCAGTGGCATGTTACCAATTAAGTGAAAGATCCTGTTGAGTGACATCACTATGTGACATCACAACATAGTGACATCACTATGTTTAAAAAAAACATAGTCCATCTTCCCATAACTAAATTTGTGGTTAATGTTTTATATCTTCCAAATTTCAGTCATCTGGAAACTGCATTGACAGAGACATAAAACTTTTGAAAAGAGAGAAAGAGGGGAAAAACCCATGGGAAGTTGTGCAGGAAAAGATATTTGTTAAATAACCATTCCTTGGGTTAATTTTTTGTTCGTGTTTCTTTGATGATATCTGAATTGTCATCAAAAAGTGAAAAGATCAATTTTTATGATAGGTATGAAGTAGAACTGGTAAAACCATTCCTTACTATATCTCACTTTACCCTGAAAGCCCTATTAGGGGGGCTTTAAGATGATTCTAACTTAACAGCACATAATATTACATGATGTGGTACAAGGACACATTTTAAATCTATTAAAAACAATTATAAGTTGAACATTTGTTTGTCTGTCTATCTGTCTGTCTGCCAATCTATCTGTTACCCTGTCCCATTTGGTACAAGCACAACTCTGGGTGTCTTAAAACAATGAAGTAGACAACCCACAAAACAATAATATAAACAGAACAATCCAAACAAAATAAAATAAATGGTAGTCATTAATAAACTGCATACAGTACCTAGATGATATTAACACATTTAGAGTCTAGAACAGTGGTTTCCAACACAGGGCTCACACCCACTGGGGGACTTCAATTCCCAGATGCCTAAGTCAATACATTGGCTGATCAGTGCTTTAGGGAATTGACTTAGGCTTCTGGGAATTGAAATCCAAAAACCAAAGGTTGGGAAACACTGGTCTAGAACATGCCTGTTTAAAATCAAACCCATAGTTTAGAACCTGCCTGTTTAAAACTTACTAGAGTTTAGAACCTGCTTGATTAAAAAGAAACTATTTTTTGCAAAATAGAGAAGCCTCTAGTCATGACTTATTGAAGAAACCACGTAGGAGCAACATTGCCACTGCTTTTGCAGTGTTTCGTATTATTTTTCAAGTCAGCTTTAAGAAGCATGTAATGAATATTTCCCTTAAAAAACTTTTTTCCGTCCTAAACATATGAGGATTTCTCTTTCCTCCCCCAACCTCAGCCCTCAATTCTGCTTAATCAAAAACTTTGGCACCCCATCTTGCTATTTGATTTAACAGGTTAAAAGATTGAGATCCTTCCAGCTGGCAGGGAAAGGACCACAACATTTTGGATAGCTGCTGAAAGAAGGCTATTGCATAGTGAGAAATCCCCTAAGAGGAACGCTGTGCAGGGATCTACAGCTGAGGAAGAGACAACAAAAAGGCACCTTTCAGTTGCTACTTGAGTAGAATTGTAACTTAATAGAAAACAGCAAGTTTTTCAGCAAAACCTGAAGAATAATATATCAATTCTGGTTTAAATTACAGTACATTAGTGAAAAAATGACACTAATGTATAAGTAGAGTGAAGACTTACCATGAGACATGATTTGTCCTTGCACATAGTAAGTAGCTATCCTGCCACTTATGTTTTTACCACACAGTTTTTCTAATTGGAACCTTGCATACCCAGGCAGCAGCTAAATCACAGCCAGGCATATGAGAATGAAGAACACAATTCACAATAAATAGCCAGAACTTTATTGGCTACAGCTGAATAAACTTGGCATATCAGGGCAATGGAACCAGGCACGAGCTAGAAGACCAATTGTCAGTCAATGTACTAACCACACCAAGTTGCTGTGGAGTAGACCAAAGTAATAGCAAGATTTTGAATGTCAACCACGTGTTCATTCACTACCATTTGTAATGAACTGCAGCTCATCCCACAAACTAATCAAACTAATCACCCACAAATCAAATGAAATTGTAACAAGAGAGATATACTGGTAAAACAATACCACCACAATACTTTTCACATAGTGAAAAGTAGAGACATCACATTGCAACAAAAATTAGTCTAATCAAAGCAATGGTATTCCCGGTGGCAATGTATGGTTGTGAGAGCTGGACCATTAGGAAAGCTGAGCGCAAAAGAATATATGCCTTTGAGATGTGATGTTGGAGGAGAGTTTTGAGAGTCCCCTGGACAGTGAGGAGAACAAATAGGTCAATCTTAGAAGAAATCAACCCTGACTGCTCCTTAGAAGGTCAAATAGTAAAGATGAAGCTTAAGTACTTTGGACATCAAATGAGAAGAGAGGATTCACTTGAGAAAGCCTTGATGCTGGGACAGGTGGAGGGCAAAAGAAAAAGGGGGCAGCCAAAAATGAGATGGCTAGATGGTATTGTAGAGACAATGGGCACAGAACTGAGCGAGTTGAGGAGGATGGTGGATGACGGAAGTGCCTGGTGGACAGTGGTCCATGGGGTCACAAAGGGTCGGAATCGATTGTGCGACTGAACAACAAAACATGTCTTCTAGGAGCTTGAAAGAATTTTGAGAATGCCACTGTTGATTTGGCGAATTGGTACCGGTAATAATCTCAAATGTGATGAGCCTCAATTCCTTTGTTGTCTGTTTGGGAAAACATAAGAAAGGCCTACCACCCAACCAACCCTACATTCCTTCTGGCATGTCATGAGCTGATATAAGGTTGCCAGAGTCCATGGTATTGTGGAAGTCCACAAATGGGATATGTATCTCTTTATCTAATTGGTTCATGATAATTGATGTCAGCCATTCCCCCTGGCATTAATCAGATTCTCAACATGGTTCCCAAATTATTAGACAGATGCCACCTTCTTCCAAAAATGGAGACTGCACCACTTTCATAGATACCAGGAAGTCTACTAGCCATTTGTTGAATGAACAAATGTCTCCCCACAAGCCTTCTTCAGCTTTTCCTTTGCTTCCTCTACTTTTTTTTGGTCTTCTCTTTTCCTGTTCTCCCCTGCTGCTTATGACATTTATCACACAGAGAGACCCAGAGCATGGTCTGTCACCCTTTACCAAATAGCACTATGTCACATTTTTCTGTGTTATGCCTCCTTTGGTCAAAAGCCAGTCATACACAACTCGAGGAGCTGGTACTCTTTTCTGTTTTTAGCCAAAGAGCCAGCACTGTCTGCATCTGCAGATGTTTCCGTAGTCATGTGGCAGGCATGACTAGTCATGTGGCAGGCAAAGTGCATGGAACTCTCTTACCTTTCCCACCAAAGCAGTACCTATTGCAATTTATTGCTTTCGAACTGCTAGGTAGGCAGGAACTGGAACAGAGATAGCAGCTCACTCCATCATACAGCACTCGGGTATCAAATAGCTCACCTGCCAACCTGAGTGGTGAGAAGCATTAGATCTCTAATTTAGAGAACACTTGAGAAAGCCTTGATGCTGGGAAAGGCGGAGGGCAAAAGAAGAAGGGGGTGGCCCAAAATGAGATGGCTAGATGGTATTGTAGAGACAACGGGCACAGAACTGAGCGAGTTGAGGAGGATGGTGGAGGACCGAAGTGCCTGGTGGACAGTGGTCCATGGGGTTGCAAAGGGTCGGAATCAACTGTGCGACTGAACAAAAAAACCCCGAGAACATTCTTGTCCCATCACAACCTTTGTTTCAGTGGTGGGCAGCAAAAAATTTCGCTACCACACCATGGGAAGACCCTATGTTGTGAGTGGAGACTATGTCCTGGGCGGAGCCTACATTGTGGGCGATCTAGTCATGTCTGCCATATGGCCATGTATACATCTGCAAACAGAGGCAGCACTGGCTCTTTGGCTGTAAATGGAGATGAGGACTGCACCCTAGAGTCGGATATGACTGGCTTTTGAGCAAGGGAGACCTTGAACCAATGCAGGGACAAAACCTGATGGGGCAGGTCGGGGAGTTAGGCATGGCCACCCAATTTTGCTTCCCCCCCCCCCCGAAGGCCACCCAATTTTGCCACTCCCATGCCCAGAAGCCACCCAATTTTGCTAACCCCCTCCTGGGTGTGTGCAAACCTGTTGCTACCCACCACTGCTTTGTTTCCCCTGGCTTGTTAAGAAATATTGACTTGATCATATTCATTTGTAGAAAAAGGTACATTTGAAGCAAAGATATGAATTACTTTGACAATAAAAAAAACTATTTAACACTGTTCTGTTTAACATCTGCATTAATTTCCAGAGTATTTTTGGGCAGCACCTAATGCTAGATATGCCAGTTTTTAAGTGGGTTAAAGATATTTAATTCATATATTACCTGATGCCAGTCAGCCTTTTATTTCTTAAATATGTTTTCACTGTATCTGTTTTTCATTTTAATGGCAGAAGAAACACTTTCCTGAAAGTGGTTTCTTGGGGGTGTGTGTGT
Source organism: Furcifer pardalis (assembly GCA_030440675.1). NCBI lineage: Eukaryota > Metazoa > Chordata > Lepidosauria > Squamata > Chamaeleonidae > Furcifer > Furcifer pardalis. The sequence continues at coordinate 180,852,312 of CP126892.1, read as the reverse complement.
GTGGGGGGGTGTTAGTCTTTTCAATACTAACCGTATTTCCGAAACAGGGAGAGAGGCTAACTTAGCTTCATACAGCATCTCTCTATAGTGTCCCGCTGAACAAAACCACATCTACCTCAACTTCTTACTGTGAAAACATACTATTTCACATGATTGGCCAAGAAAAAACAACAACAAGAGGAGACATGTAGTTATTAAACCACAAATGAATGCAATGTCTTTGCATAACACTTAAAATCTTCCCAGTGAAATTCTCATTTATTCGCAGTAGAGTTGGTTGTCAGGAAACAAATTTTTTATTTAAAAAAACCATCCTTAAATACAGTTTTTGGACTTGGTGTCCTGAGAATTTACCAATCAAAATTTTCACACTTTTGTGAGTTGCCATGGTTGAACAATTCTAGGACAGAAGGCAATACTAATAATTAATGTTAAGCTCTTCATTCTGAAAAAGATTCCATGTTTCCGATAACTTGAGCTGAGACAGCTAAATTGGATAATTTACAAAAAGCAAGTGTAAATAGAGACAGTTTCATCAGAAGTGCCTCAGATTAATATGTTTTCAGTAGTGCTGTGGAAAATGCCTGGATAGCTCACTGAGTAGCATACTTGTCTGCAAAGTCAAAGGTTTGGGAGCTAAATTCCTTACTATGAGAATCAGATTGAATTAAAATGGTCATATTAAGTTCTGGAATGAAGTGAATAAAGGGTATAAACCTGAACTACAAATTAAATCTGTTTATTTGGACCACAAAGAGTATTTGGTGGAGCACAAAGAACTTTAGCTTTCTTTTTCTTTTCTTTTCTTTAAAACATATTTTAAAACTTGGCTGCATACAAATTTTTAAGGTAGCTGTCTGAAAGTGGCAGCCCTTTGTTTGGGGCTTCTGTAACTCCAGATCTAAGGTGCATCACTGATATGACAAACATAGCTCGGTAAGGGTAAAGGTTGCCCTTGCTCGAAAGCCAGTCATATTCAACTCTAGGGTTCAGTCAGTGGTGGGCATCAGCAGGTTCTCACCAGTTTGCCAGAACTGGTAGCAGAAATTCTGGCTGGCCATGCCCATTCAAGTCTTGATATAAAGTAGTCCAAATTCGGGTCCAACGCAGGGCTTTCCCCCTGGCCATGCCCACCATACCACACCCACAGTGTGGTAGTAAAAATATTTTGAGCCCACCACTGGGTTCAGTGCTCATCTCTGTTTATAGCCAAAGAGCCAGCATTGTCTATGTCTGCAGACGTTTCCATGCACATGTGGCAGGCATGCTTCAACAGTGGAGTTCACGGAATGCTGTTTACCTTTCCCACTGAAGTGGTCCCTATTTATCTACTTGCTATTTCTTACTTTCAAACTACTAGGGTGGCAGGAGCTGGGTCAGAGACAGCAGCTCATTACGTCATGTAGTACTCGGGAATTGAACCCCAACCATCCAGTCATCAAATTCAGCATCTTAACCACTTGAGCCACCACAGTCTTGATAAAAGAAAACAAAAAAGACAAAAAAACATTGTGGTGCCTTAAAGACTAACTACCGTATTTTAATGTGAGCCTTTGTGGATCAATACTATAAATTATTCCACAAAAGTGGACTTGATCCACAAAAGCTTACATTAAAATACAGTAGTTAGTCTTTAAGGTGCCACAACTGGTTTTCGCTTTGTTTTGTTTTATTTATTCTCACATAGTCTTAAACAGACTAACACAGCTACCACTTCAAAAATAGAACTATGAAACATATATTTTACCACTTGAGGGCGCATCACCTACAGATTTGCTACCTGTATCTTCATCAGTTTTGAAACTGAAGAGTGGCCACCTCTAAAAGAGCACAAAGAAATTCCCAGGGAACGGGCATAGCTACTGCAACCCTGAAATAGGAGCTTTGCGCCCTGCAATATTTTGTTTCCTGTCCCCATTACATTCTCTGCTCATCTGTGCATTCATAGTACCCAGTTGTACCTCACTTAAATAGCATAATGTGTTCCACAGGGTTGCTCTTTAAGCGAGTTTGCTCTTTAAGCGAAACACCATTGTAAGTGACCAATTGTGACTTCTGGTGGTGGTGGGGGTTTGCAAACCCTGATTTATTTGTTAAGCGAGTTTTTGGTTGGTTTTATTTGTTAAGCGAAGCGAACATTCAGAGAAAATTTTGCTCTTTAAGTGAGTTACTCTTTAAGCGAGGTGCTCTTTATGCGAGGTTTGACCGTATTCAGAATACATCTCTTGCACAGATTCACCTTTTTGGTCTTCTTTAAAAAAACAACAACCCTATTTCATTGTCCTCCCTCAGGACCCTTGTGATATCACAGATGACCCTAGGTCAGAAAGGCAAGGACAGGGAGGCAAACAGAATGCCTCCTCCACCAGCTGATTATGAGAACTAGACAAAAGAAGCCAGAGACCAAGTAAACTATATAACCACCACCACCATCTCCTCTTCCTTGAAATTTGCTGCTATTATGTGTCTTCAAGTTAGAACCAGCTTTGGAACTTTCAAGGTAATTATACTGGGAGTATAATTACCACCCTGATAGGCAGCCACCTGTAGTCAGGTCATCCTGTCCCCTTGTCTTGGCTCCTCCTGTTCTCCATAGCAACACAGCTGAGAAAAATCAGGCTTTTAGCTGATTGGAGACCAGCTTTATTTATTATTTATTTATTTATTTCCTTCGACTTATTATCCCGCCCGATCGGGTAAAAAACCCAACTCTGGGCGGCTTTACTGACACCATTTTATGCAACCCAATAACTGGCTTACTGACACCATTTTAAGCAACCCCATAACACAGTAGGATTTAGCTGGCAAAGGCACGTGCCGTCATAAATATGCTAGTCTTTAAGCTACTGCATAAGCCCCATGTAAGCTTCAAAAAGAGATGAGAATTACTTTCTGGACTTTGAAAAAGCATTCTGAAAGTTGTAATAAAAATACATAAATTTTTCCATCTCTGGTTTTCAGTATTTGTGATAGCCAAACACAATCCTATCCATGTGTATAAGCTTGGCTCAATAACAAAACATGTTGGAATTGATAACTTTGAATAAGCAAAGACAATTGATTAAATTTGTTATTTTCTTTTTTGATTTCATAACACAAGTTGCTTGCTCAACTGACATTACATGGTTGTCACTGTGATGTCAATATGGAGCCAATCCATACCTTATGCATTAGGGCTGTAAACCATTTAGCTCATTGTTACAAAATTTGCAAGAAAATCCCCAGACAGTTCATTAAAAAGATTTGTAATTCCTAAAACAACAACCAGAAAACAAAAAACAGCCCACTAGCAATTTCTCTTTGCCGTTTATGTTTTTTTCCAAACAAGTACAATGGGATACTTGGTAAAATAGTTAAACATATTTGGCTCACTCAGCAGTTTTACATGTCTTCAAGAGATGTGAAATGGTGGAAGAATTAAAAAATGCAGTAATTAAAATTTTATATAGTAAAACTGGCATAACTAAAATGTTTGTGTCATAGTAAATCATGCAAATGAAAGAAAGAGTGCTGTTATTTCTGCTTCACTATTTTCTTTAGCTTTTATAGCTCTTACGTGTACTATAAAATACTTGATCCAAAACTTCTAGACTAACTGTTAATATTTCACCCTTGGTCTGTTCCTTTATACATTAATACCTTATGGGCACTTCATTCATTGTGAATTTCCTAAAGCAAAGACATTTCCTGGCAGAAAAAACTTAATCATGACTTCCCAGTGTATGCATATATAAAACTCACTGGACAGAGTAGCTTTCAGACCACAAAAGTGTAACATTGTAATATCTGGATATTTAAATCTGAAGATAAGGGTAGGTAATAAGTGATACAGTACCTTTATTTGCTTCTATTATGGGACTTTCAAGGTAAGTGAAGTACAGTATTTAAGTACTTTTTTACACCCACAGGGAGTCTCCATGGCTGAATAGGGATTTGAATCCAGTCCTAATCCAATACTGTATCTCACACATGGAAGCTAACTTTAGACTCCACATAAGTCTTCTCCAGCTGACCATTGTAGAGTTGGTGGTGGTGCAGGGAGCAGGGGAATAAAAGTTCTCCAGGCGTGCCAGCCAAGTCCCAAATTCTCCAAAATGTGGGCAGCAGAATCCACTTAGAAATGGTATGTTTAAGGTTTCTCCTCTGGTGATGTGGATTAGGATACCTAAAACTTGTCATACAAAAAACTAACAATCACTGCCAAGTCCACCATTGTTTTCTGCCACATTAACAGACTTAATACACTACTATCCCAAGCCTAAAAGACTGAGTTAGAGGGATAGGAATTTATGAGCTTAATGTGGGTACTCAGGTATGCAATCTGTAGCAGCTAGCCTGAAGTTCTGTTAAGACATAATTAAAAGCAGCGCAGACCAGAAAACATGTTCCAGATGTTTGCAAATTACTTCCTAGAATTAATTGAGTTCTATGTTAGTGGTGTTTGCATACCCCAAACAACAGAGATGGGTGATGTCACAATGGGGTCAAGTATATTCACAAATGTGTTTGTGTCAGCTACATTTTCTGTTATCCTCTCTTCAAGCAAGTAGACATCAGACCCAGTCCACCCTCATCCTTCGTTCCATCAACACAACATTAGACAGGTAAGTAGTCATCTTTCTCCAGTTACATCCCTAGCATCCTCTCGTACTGTTCAGCAAGACTTTCTTCCTTCTTCAGGCTATCTATGAGACACTGTCTTCATATATTCTCTTATTAAGTTAATCATCCTCGTCTACCAATAAGGATCAGGAATATGCTCTTTGTATGATTCTGGGATAACTCTCGTGGAATGAGGAGCCTTTGTTCATCCATACAGCAAAGAAAAACCATAACACAGGGTTTCTCAACCTTGGCACCAGGTGTTCTTGTACTTCAATTACCTGCTGATCAAGGCTTCTGAGAATTGAAGTCCAAGAATATATGGGGACCCAAGGTTGATAAGTTTTGTTCCTTTGTATCCCATTTGACATTGGCAACAATGTAATTTTTAACCAAATACACTAGAACATGGGTTCCCATCCAAAGGTCCACAGGTCTGATCTGACCCATGGCGCCATTTCATGTGGTCCCTACCCCTCCAAGGGCATTCAAGAAACAAAATGGCCACCCCATTGAAGCTGTTGGGACTAAATGGCCACGTCCATTGTGCAGGCAGAGCAAAATGGACATCTGACCCTCAAAGCTGACTGAGAGAATGTAACCCAGCCCCTGGCTTGAAAAACTTGGGAACCCCTTCACTAAAAGATTTTCTAAAAATCATGATGTGGCCTGTCAAAAACAATTTTCATTTATTTTTGAAAGTTCTTTTACATTTGTGACCTTGAGTAAAATAAATAATTGTCTTTATTCATTCAAGGATCTAGAGACATCAGTATTCTAGGTTATGCAAGCAATGCTAAAATGCTACATATTGCCAAACTCCTTTCTCATGCCAAGTACTGGAGCTGATTAAGTTTCTATCTGTCAGTTAGTAGGAGCAGGCTGATTAAATACAAGGAGCATGGAGGATAAATCATTTCACTTCATTTGATGAAGTTTAGATCATGGTCTACTCTATATCATGACAATTAATATTATCCTATGACTACTTTCTTCAGCATATTTTATTTTTGGCATGAATTTGTTTTCTATAAAAGATGAACTGGTAACAATGGTGGGCACCACACATTAAACATTATTGTTATGAAAAGTGAAGCTCAAATCTGTCTGTGCATGGGAGTACAAAGGATTTGTTAAAATTTTCTTTTGTATGGCCGCAAATCCAATTATCTGACATGATTCTTAAAGTTATTTTTCAAAATTTGAAAACCATGCCTATGGAGGAAGCTAGAATAAGCTTCTGGTTGTTGAATCACTTTGAACCTGAAAATACTGGAGCCATTGTGTTTCAAATAGTGTGGAGTACCTGTAATAGCCATTGACATTCACAGAATCAATTTTGAAAAGAAAAACACAAGCACTAATTAAAGACACAGATGGAGTTGGTTTTTGAAATGGAGCTAGAATAAAAAAGATGAAAACGTTTTAAAAAGGCATTTGCTTTGAACATTGCTTCAGCTTTGTTAATTTAGTAAAATTTACACAATCCAAGCCTTGAACGTCTTAATCCTTAATAATCTAAACCAGAGATGGCAGGATAATCAGGTCTGTGTTGAATAATGGGTTAATTTTTTATTGCTCCTTAAGTCAAGTAGGCTTCTTTAAAGAAACAGACAAACTCTTACACAGTACCTGTGAAAAGACTAGCTATTATGGTGTTGGATTCAGATTCAAGACACATATTCAAATCTATGCTCACCCATGGAATGGCACTGAAATAATGGCAATGTTAACCAACTTTTTCAGTATCTCAAATACCTGAAAGCCCTTTTAGTGACACCATAAATTAGATCCAACATGATAACACATAGCAACAACAATCATGTAAATAGGAAGTGCTTGACAGGTTATCTATCTCATTCGTTCATTTCTCCTTTCAATTCGTCTATGGGAAGTGAGAAGAACTGTAAATGTTGCATTGATATATATGAAGACATTTATCAGATGAAGTATTCATTAAACAAATTAATAGTTTTTGAATGGAAAAGAGATAAGAGATCAGGATCAACAAAATTTGAAGAGAGATATGACCGAGTAAAATACTAGAAAACACCTTGAAGATATCTAAAAGGGCCACTTCTTGCCAAAATCAAGATAAACAGATGCAAAATACAAATTACCACAATTTGCATTTTTCCTCAGTTCTATGCATGTTATAGAAAAGATAATGATTTAACAAAATGAAAATAATACTCATGTTTCTTCCTTTCTCTGAGTGCTAAAAATATTTTTGATATTATTTATTTCCTGATTTAGTTTTAGTGATTTTCTTTGCTTGAATTAAATTCTGTTGAATAAAAGTGACTATAATTAATTTATAAATAACTTTGAGGGGGGGACTATTAAGTATGAATCTGTTATTGGGTCCTGATTTATTGGGTCTATGGATGCCAGAAAGAACTGTCCATCTCGTCCAAGTGCAGTAACCTTTTATCTTCAATGACGTTTTAAATAAAACAAACATTTAGATTTCAACAAGCATATGGCTGAATTTTGGTCCTGTTTCCTTAACAGGACCCCTGCTACTCAAGTCTGATCCCAAGCTTTGAGTTTTAGTATCCTAAAATCAACTTCTGCTGCTTGCAATGTGGACAAGTTGTTCCTCAAATTCTTCAATGAGCACAGTCCCCAACGTCCATCACTGGTCTCACCACTTCCTGTTTCCCCAGTAAGAGCGTTCTCAGTGTTTCTTCTCCTGAGCCTGCCTCTTGGCCTCCTTTATGGGCAAACACAGATACTGTAGACCAATTCCTCTGACCAAGTATCATGAAAATTCGGTCACAATCTTCCTAGCTGCTACCAACAAAAGATTCTTAACTCTAACACAAACTTAAAATGTTATTAAACAGTTTTCTTATGTTTGAAAGCAAAGTATAACATGTAGAATACAATAGTTCTACCCTTGTGCTCATAAGGCAGGCAAAGGGACATAAGGTCAAGAGGTCCCTGTAGATAATGCCAACTTTTTCTTTTTTTAACCCCTTATATATTTTTTCATCACCTTCCAGAACAGTCCGGTGTTTCCCAGGTCATAATGGCAAGATGCTCCCTGATTAGGAAAGTCCACCACGGGGATAGCTGTGATCTAGAGTCCTGTGGCTACCTGCCCTATTGTTCTGACCTCTCTCATTCATCCTTGCCCAACTCTTCCCTAGTTCTTTCCCCCCCTCTTCCTCCCCATTTGCTTCCTGCTTTTTGCCCAGCATTCCTTCCATCCATTCTTCCTCAATCACTCCTTTCCCATCTCAGACTTTCTCTCCCTCACCACTATAGCTGTGATGATTACATGTCAATTGTTATTCTCTTTACAAACTAGCCAAGATAAAGGTAAAAGTCACCCTTGCTCAAAAGCCTGTCGCATCTAGGGTTCAGTGCTTATCTTTGTTTACAGCCAAAGAGCCAGTGGTGTCTGCATCTGCAGAAGTTTCCATGAACACATGGCAGCCATGCCTCAACACAGAAGTGCAAGGGATGCTGTTTACCTTCCCACTGAAGTGGTACCTATTTATCTACTTTCAATTTCTTATTTTCGAACTGCTAGATTGGCAGGAGCTAGAACAGAGATGGGAGTTCAATTTGTCGTGCAGTACTCGGGTATCAAACTCCAACTTTCCAATCATTGAGCTCAGTGTCTTAACTACTTGAGCCACCGCAGTCCCTTATAAACTAGCAAACATACTATAAAAGACACATATAGAATAACAAAAGTGGCACACTATTCATTAGTACCCCATTTAACTTTAAGAGTGGTAGGTAGAAGCCCTGTGATCCATCAGCAGTAAAGTATCTTTTGTCTTTAGCTGGGCAAAAGTATAGAAATTATCATATGGAAATGATCCAACAATAGGTGCAAATGTCAAGATAAACATTCCAGCTGGTATTGCCTTTTGATATGTTTGACTTGTAGGAAAACATGGTCCAAGCAGTTGACATGCATTTTAAAGGAAGTTTGGATGAAGTTAGTCATTCACTATGATTTCAAGAATGTGTCAATCTTGCATTGCCCTTAATATATTGTGGGATCCAAACAAAACAGTGCACAGCTGCTTTTGGCCTTTGAAATTACATAAAACTACAATTTTTAAGGAGCAAATGAAATTGGCAACAAAAATATTAACAGTTGCCAGAGATGAGTTCTAAATAAATGAAAGTTTGGTACCAACACCACATGTCTAATAACAATTTACATTCTTAAAAACTACTCATAGGTCAAATGATAGTTTAGGATGGCAAGAGTGAAAGCATCTTCTAGTGGATCTTTACTGGGTTTGGGATCCAAATTTTAGCTCCCTGGGGTTTTGTGAAGCCTCACAGATTGCAGAGAAAAACCTGAACTATGCAATTATGGAAGAAAATATGCTTCTACAACATGATAAGAAAAGCAAGATTGAAATGAAAATACAGTACAGCCAAAGGTCCAGTCAATTGCTTTGCTGAGTTTTCCCCTCCTTTCCCTCCTTACAATTCTATGCCCATTGAGGCTGCTTTGTATATCATATTAGATTTCCAATAAAGACACAGCACAGTGCCTACAATTATATCCTTTAGGAAAGATCCAACCCAAAGCAAGCATTTGGCACATCATTGATTTCAACAACTGTAGAGTTTTAAGTGTGGCATTAACAGAAGCGTGGATTGAATCTTTTGCTAAGTATTCTGCCCCATATGTTTATCCATCCTCTTGTTTAATAACACTTAACCGGGGGTGGGGGACCTACCCAGATAAATAATGAGGTCAGGAAAACTTAGGATCTTCCAAGCATTCCTCAGCGCATTTCTGGAATAATTAGAACTTGATGACAAAAAAAAAAGCTGTTTTCCATGTTTGGTGATGGGAATTTCAGTCATATTTGAAAATGTGCTATTCAGCACCTAAGAATTTGAAAAACATTTTTTCAGGGCTGATGCCTAGAAATATTATGACAGTGTTTGCTAAAATGTGAAAAATGCCTCACTTCTGTTTTAACTCTCATTTAAATGAGCGAAATCATGTTCAGATTTCTTGAGATCCATAAACACATTCAGAATTGTTGAGTCATAAGGTCATTTATTTCAGTCAGTGCAATACAGATGGAATTTATGGAATGAACTATTCCTATCAGATTTTCCAATCTGCTGCAAATATAGGACACAATCCAGTAGTGAGCAGCAACAGGTTCGCATCCCCCCGGGAGTGGGGTAGCAAAATTAGGTGGCCTCTGGGCAAGGGGGTGGTGAAATTGGGTGGCCTTCGGGCAGGGGGGGTTAGCAAAATTAGGTGGGCATGCCCACCTCCCTGCCCTGCCCCATCAGGTTTTGCCCCTGCATTGGTTCAAGGTCTCCCTTGCTCAAAAGCCAGTCATATCCAACTCTAGGGTGCAGTGCTCATCTCCTTTTACAGCCAAAGAGCCAGTACTGCCTGTGTTGCAGATGTATACATGGCCATATGGCAGGCATGACTAGATTGCCCATGACATAGGCTCCACCCACAATGTAGGCTCTGCCCATGACATAGGCTCCAACCATGACATAGGCTCCGCCCACAGTGTGGTAGCAAAAATTATAGCTGTCCACCACTGACACAATCTATTTCAAACCCTATTAGCTACAGAGAATTCAACACATTTGACTTTTTCCAGCAGTGATATAAAAGGCTTTTTTTAAAAAAGAAAAAGAAACTGTTACTAGATTACCCCCTTCAGCTGGGACCAGAAAAGCTAGGTGCAACTAAATTACAAAACTTTGTGTTTTCTGAATGTAAGTCCCTACATCTCACACTATGTCATAAACAGTTTTTCACACCAAAGGGAGTTGCCAACGCAGTTGTCTTTTAATAGCAAGAGGAAAGTGTGCCCCCTCCAAAGTTGCAGGATTACAGCTCTCATCGTCCTTCACTATTAACTATGCTGGTGAGAGCCAATGGGAGCTGCAGTCCAACAAAATCTGGAAAGCCAATAATATCTTCCAGCCTGTTTTATAAGCAATAAATGTCTGTTGCCTAAAAGATCCACCATCCTAGTCTTACATCCAAAACTTCAGTATGCCTAAAACTTTTTGATTCCAGTCAATGCTCCCACTTTTTCCATAAGAATTTGGAATTTACAAATCTTTATGTAGCCAAAATGACACCACCCACACAGCAGTTAAAGCTCTGTTAGCAAGGACGAGCCCTACAGTTTGGAGGGGAAAACACACCATAAAAATAATTATGAGGGTGTCTTAAAATGGGATGTCCAGATGTGGCTATAGGACAACATGTGCCCCCACCCCCACCCCAGATCTCTCTTTTTCTGATAAACAAAATATTAGTTCTTGCTCCCGAAACACAGATCCCCGGATCCTTCCTGTACCATGTCAACACCCTATCCCTCCTGGAAAACTCTTTGTTCTTTGGGGAAAAGGTTGTATATTTTGGCATTTGGGGTATTATCCGTATATACTTAAGTATAAGGCAACCTGAATATAAGCCAAGGCACCTAACTTTGACCTGAGAAACCAGAAAAATAGACTGACCCAAATATAAGCCGAGGGTGGCAAATGCAGTAGCTGCTTAGTGAGTTTCAATAATCAAAATACAGTACATGAAAATAAGATGCAGCAGAAAGGAGTTTTCTCCATGCCGCTTGAGATGCGCCAATGACAGGACGGGAGAAGTGGGTGGTGAAGGCTATTAGCCACTGCTGCCTTTTTCCATTGTATTCAGCGACCCGAGTATAAGCCGAGCCCACTTTTTGACCTCATTTTTAGGACTTAAAAACTAGGCTTATACTCAAGTATATAGAGTACATGTAGCCCCAAGAGCCTCAGGAAATGTAAAACAGCCCTTAAGATTTGCCAAAGTTGCCCACTCTTGTGGAACCAAGTCTTAACGTTATCCGGGGTATTACTGTATATAACAATTGCCCAGTTCCAGTCAGAGATCTCTCAATTTAGTACAAATTTTAGTTTCCAATTGTTGTTAAAAGTAGTTCAGTATACAATCCAAACACAGAACATGAGCAATCCTCTTTGAATATTTTAGCCATCTTTGCCAATCTTTCACCCTCTGCATGTGCTAGGTATGACATACCTGTAGAGCTCCAGGGTGTTAAAAAATATTTTATAAGGTAAAACTCATCATTAGCTTCCATAGTTAAGTTACAAGAGGTACAAAGTACATTGATACAATGAGATTTACTTTTCCAATTATTGTTTCCCATTTGAGATGATAAAAACCAACTTGTGGTGGAATACAGTATCTATAACCCACATAGCAGATAAAAAGCATGCATAAATCTAAGACAGCTCAGAGTACATCTGGTGGAAGAATGCTAGACCCACTGCACCTTGGAAAGTGATCAGTAATGCTTTTAGACTTCTATATCCGTTCGATATTTTTATCAGATTTGGCAATGTACCATTGCTTTGTTTAAACTGTCAGGGAGTTTAAGAAATGCTTTCCAAATATCTCAGTGCAACACATGTTCTGGACTGTGAATGTTATCAAACACATTTCTTAATGGTAATATCTCCATTGTTCAAGAACTAAAGTCCCACAACTGAACAGCTCATTGTAATGCCCTTTGATGAACAGGAGCATGCTACGGATGGCATAGATGTTGCATTTCTCACTGGCTTCTTCTTTTTGCAGTTTCAAGTGATCTTTAAGCTGGTATATATGCATATATACTTTGCTATATAACTGTAGAAAAGTTACTAATATTGCATAGATACTGCCCCAACAATCTCAATGGAGACTGCAGCCAAGAAATCAAAAGAAGGCTAAGACTTGGAAGGCAGCAACGAAATATCGTACCATATTTGCCAGTGTATAAGCACATTTCCCCCCCTAAAAATACACTGGAAAAACAGCATGTATCTTATACTCTGATGCATCTTATGCGCTGGCAAATATGGTAATAAAAAAACCCACTGTGTCACTGGATACGAAAACAAGATCATCCTCTGATAACCACATATGAGTATGAAACCTGGTCAATAAAGAAAACTGACAGCGGGGGAAATGGTTTCTTTGAAACATAGTGCTGGTGGGGAGCTTTGCAAATACCCCAGATAGCTAGAAAGACAAACAAATGAGTCCCAGAGCAAATCAAGTCTTAACTATCTCTGGAAGCAGAATAATGAAACTGAGGCTATCTTATTTCAGACACATTGTGAGAAGGCAAAATGTTCTTGAAAATATAATATGGCTGGGTAAAGGTGAAAGTGGAGGAAAAGAAGAAGACCAACTATGAGGTGGATTGACTCCCTAAAGCAGGGATTTTCAACCTGTGGCCTATGGGGCAGATGCAGCCTGCAGCACCATTTCATGTGGCCCAACATGACCTCCACCACAACAGGAAGTGCCAGGTGGTGACTTAGGCTTCTGGGAATTAAAGTCCACCTGTAGGGGGATCATTATAAATCATTTTTTAAAATGCAGCTCAATATATGACTGTTGCTTTTGCCATGCTGTTCTGACTTGTCATGCAAAACAGAGAACACACTGCTATAATAAATGGAGTTTGCTATCATTCAGATAGATACTTAATAGATCCTTTTTCAAGACTGGGGAAAAGCTGACTGGAAGAAGAAAATGCTGGCCTCAAAGGGTGTTAGAGTCCAAAAACAAAATGAGATACTGTATTGACAAAGTGTTTGCTGTTAGCATTCATTCTCCTTTCATTTAATCCTACTCTAAGTGCTGAACTCCAGTTTGCCTGGGTATTAACTTGCATGTATACACATTAAAATTCATTCTTGAGTGCTGAAATAATGACAGTGTGAACTTATGTGGCATTAACAGTGAAGTCTGTCATATTTTTTCCTAATATTTTGGAACAGAGTCATAAAAGCCAATGTCTGCCTTGCCATGCAGGAGGTAGCAACCAACTCCACAGGTAACAGATTACATTTTAACCTTGTAAAATATAAAATGCTGTATGCATTTCTTTCAAACATCAGTACAGTATTTCATTCTTAGTTGACCACTTTTCCTCCTGTAAGTATAATGATCCATTTCTAAACACAATTGTTTTAGTCAAAAGTTTTTTAAAAAAATATATCTTGGCATTCCTAATATACCCAAACTTTATGCAGGATCTGCAAGATTTTAAGGGCAGACTTTTGAAGTATTTTATTTGTTAAAGAAGCATCATTTATTAGAACAAAGGAAATGCCTTTCAATTGTTAGAGAACATGAATAATTGTACTTTATAGAATGATACCCAGCACCAACATATTGGCATTGCATCTAGCCACTTCTTCAAAATGTCCTGCCAGCTTTTGTGGAGGTAATCTTATCTACCAATGTCCAACTGATAAAATACCCCATGAATGAGTCACATAGAACGTTTGAGAGCTTGAATCAAATATCAGATTAAGAATATACTGGTTTTTTTAAATACAAGTACAGATTCAAATGTATCAGACATTTTTTATCCTGGATATCAGTATCAAACCTGTGGGGTGAGGCATAAATTGATAGTAAAAATTACTACCACTGAAATTACAGCATATTCTAGTATAACATTCTAACACACCGAGTTCAGCTTTACAGTATAGACATCTAGCCTGGAGGGCAAATAGGTGCATTCTGCATAACATGCTTTGAAAGGATTGAGACTAACTAGTCTCTTGCAATACCAGTAGAGGCAACAATTAGAGAGTATTTGATTTGTGTGATGCATACCAGCATCCACCTTCAAACTGCATCAAATTTTAGTGTATTTCTCAGATAGTGTTGTGTAACTGTGTGAATTATATCCTGTCTTACTTGTATCTGAATAATTGTCAGAAGATTGCATCTGTGTGTGAAGTGTTTCTCCAATAATATGTAGTACAGTACTGCTTCATTTAGGTCACTTAGAAAGTCATCGTTTCTACTTCATTAGCCCCAGCTCCCCTGAAATCAGCTTGAACTGCTACAACTACATCTTAGGGCAGGGGTTCCAGTGGTGGGCATCAGCAGGTTCACACAAGTTCGCCAGAACCAGTAGCAGAAATTCTGGCTGGCCATGCTCATCCAAGTTTTGAAATAAAGTAGTCCTAATTCAGGTGCAATTCCCTGGCCATGCCCACCATACCGCACCCACAGTGTGGTAGTAATTTTTTTTTGAGCCCACCACTGAGGGGTTCCCAACTTTTTCAAGCCAGGGGCCAGGTCATGCTGTCTCAATCAACTTTGAGGGCCAGATGGCCATTTTGCCCTGCCTGCATGATGAGGGTGGCCATTTTGTCCCAACAGCTTCAATGGAGCAGCCATTTTTCTATCAAATGCCCTCGGAGGGGTGGGGGCACATGAGGTGGCACCGGGGGGGGGCAGATCCAGCCCACGGGCCCTAGGTTGGGAACCCCGTCTTAGGGAAACATCAACAGAAGAGTACAACACCTAAAGATTTCACTTCAGAAAATTTAGATGACTGAATGCAGATAAAAAGGGAGATTTTGTTATCTGCTATAACTAGAAGTTTGCCTTATTGGAGCTACAGTGGCTCAGTGGTAAAGAAGCTCGCCTTGTTATCTGGAAAGCCGGTAAGTCAGCAGTTCAAGACCCAGGTACTGGATGATGGATTGAGCGCCCATCTCTGTCCCAGCTCCTGCCAACCTAGCAGATCGAAAGTGAGAAATTGCAAGTAGATAAATAGGAACCACCTTGGTGGGAAAAGATCTTGGAGACATGAAAGGAGCCTCATTTGGGTGTCCCCTGAGCGGAGTTTCTCCAGTAAAAATTCTTTCAACCCAGAATAATTTCTGACCCAAAATTATTATTACCTTTACCTATTCACCAGATTCTTATGAAAATGTATAAAATGGGTGGGGGTATGTGGTGACCTCGGGGACAAGGAAGTCAACGTCTTCCTTTTACATTAAATTCACCAAAATCTGGATTTAATTTAGGGTCATATGTCAGTGGGTTGACAGCATAATGAAATGTGGAATTAGGGAGCAAATTTTGAATACATTAAATTCTCAAATAATCCAAAGGATCTGTTTTAAAGGACAGATAGTTGGCATCCTGTACAAAACAAAGAATTCCAAACTAATCACATCCTGCTTTTAGCAAGTTTAAAACAACAAACACACTAGTTTTATCCAAAAGTCAATATTTGTATTAGTGGCAATTACATAAAGGTATGTTATATTCCAATGTTCTGTTAGAAGATGAAGCATATGCAGAATAAATAGTGTACAAGCAAAATATCAGTTTTATACCCACCCAAATATTAATCAAACTGCATTTATCAAAAGGAAGTGATATCAAGCCCAACTCATTATTTCCCCAGTATAGAAAGAACAAGGTAAACAATTGATATTCTTGCAGAACAAATCAGATGCCTATAATAATCCAACAAAGAATATAAATACTATTTGAACATACTTTTGAAAAATATTTACTTACTGGTTGACTAAATCTATTTTGACATTCTTCGGAAACATATTGTCTGGCAAAGTTATTGCCATCCTTGGCAAAGTTCATGATTGTTGGAACAACCAAAAATGGTAGCTGCTATATTGCCAAAATTGAGGGTATAGAATTCAGGGAACTTAAATTATAGAAACTGATGAAACTAGAGCTACCCACCACTTTAGTCTAAATAGGAATTCTTCAAATTCATATCCTTCAAGTCTTATAGTTCAACAATCAATCTTTGTTATATCTGATGTACATTTCACACGGCAGAGGGACTTCTGACTCAGTGGCATTTCCAAATTACAGTGCAATCATAACTCAAAACATGCCAGTTCCAGGGAGCTAAGCATAGGAGAAAGACTCCTGCTGCCAGAAGTCCCCTTGTCCTGTCAAATAGCCCTTGTTTTCAGTACAATTTCTACCAGCTGATAGCAGGGATCTGATGACAGAAGGATATTGTACCAGAAATGCTACACCAGCAAAAATTAATGGACAGAAAAGCTAAACAGTGGTGGAGAGTAGGCAGAAAGAGGGAGGGCCTGAGTCGTACCTGATCCAAGTTGCCTCTAACCCAGAGATGGTCAAAATAGTGGCATAAAATTAGACCAAATTAGGACCATAGAACAATTTAAATGCAGGGGGACTATGAGACTATTGAGTCCAATCCCTTGCGCAATGCAGGGATCCAAATCAAAACAGGTCTGACAGGTGCTTGTCCAATTTCTTCTTTAATGCCTCCAGCATTGGAGTGCTCACCAAGATTCCATTGTTGTACTGCTCTAACAGTTAAGAATTTCCCCCCTGATAGTCAGCTTATATCTGCGTCCTGTAGTTTAAGCTCATTATTACATGTCCTGCACTCTGGGATGATAAAAAACAGATTCTGCCCCCTATGACTTTCTTGACAAGTGCTATCAGTTCCCCTCTCAATCTTCTTTTCTCATGAACAGAAGATGAAAATATATATTATATCCTGAGGTCCTTAGGAAAAGAGAGGTATGCAATATAGTGTTGTTGTTGTCGTCGTCGCCCTCCTCCTCATTCAGTCACACAGTTGAGTCCAGTCCTTTGTGACCCCATAGATGCCAGGCTCCTCTGTCATCCTGTGCAGCCCACAAAGATCTACATCCATTGTGTCAATGATGCCATCTAGCCACCTCATCCTCTGTTGCCCCCTTCTCCTTTTGCCTTCAATCTTTCTCAGCATCAGGGCCTTCTCAAGTGAGTCCTCTCTTCTCATTTGGTGGCCAAAGTACTTGAGCTTCAACTTCAGTATGTGCCCTTCCAATGAGCAGTCAGGATTTATTTCCTTCAGGATTGACTTATACAATAGAGTGTAAAAAATAAATTAGATGTTTTTTATTTATTTTTTAATTAACAATAGCACCAACCCTGCCTATAAATCCATTCTGGGACCACAAACATGCATAGTATATTATATATTCATGAAAGGAGGGGCAAATTAGAAGTCTGTATATAAACCACAAGGCAATATTTGAATCATTATCACGTTATTAAAACTGATCAGAAGTTGCATATTTCAAATTGTACTCCATAATAAACTGATATAGAACTATAGCTTGTCCTGTTTTGAGGCATACAATGATTGCCCAACTTTTGTAAAATTACATTCACATGAAGAGCAGCCCCACTCCCCATTTACCATTAGTTCCTTCGTTTTTACATTGCATGAGCAAGTCCTACACATATGTTGTAGGTAGTAGCTGTGAAAGACAAGAAATAGTTCTGTATAAGGTCGATTTCCATCTACCTTTCCTCTGCTGAAAATATTCCATTGTTACCTATGAATACTGAAAAGGAATTTTACAAATGACATTTTTTCTCCCATTAAAATAATTTACCAACGGCTGAAAGTGTGATGGGGGAAATGAGGGGTTAAATAATCATTTGTGAAGCATGATTGTTTGTTGTGCCACAAGACATTAACACAGTCCTGTGCAAAGCAGCCCAAGGAAACATCAGATCAGATAACAAATTAAGGCAAACGTCTATTGCCTTCTTTTAAAGTGTTATTCTTTCAGAAACACAAATCTTGTACAGTCAAACCTCACATAAAGAGCGTCTCGCTTAAAGAGTAATTCACTTAAAGAGCAGAATTTTCTCAGAATGTTTGCTTCGCTTAACAAATAAAACCAACCAAAAACTGGCTTAACAAATTAATCAGGGTTCGCAATCCCCCCTCCTCACAATTGGTCATTTACAATGGTGTTTTGCTTAAAGAGCAAATTCGCTTAAAGAGCAATCCTGTGGAACGCATTATGCTCTTTAAGTGAGGTATAACTGTATATCAGAAAACAAATTCAAAACAAAAATAAAATAAAAATAAAAACACTGCAGGACTTTTAAAGGCTAACTGCTATATTTTTACTGTGAGCTTTCATGGATCAAGTTTTCTGACATGCCTGAACCACAGACTAACATGGCTACTATGTCAAAAAATTCAACAAATCTTGTAGTCTTGTTTGTCTCAAATGTCAGGCATGCAGGGGGGAAAACATATTACTGTATCTCCCAAACCCACCTACCCAAAAGAGGTTACTGTATATACTTGACTATAAGTTGTCCCAAATATGTCAAGGTACCTAATTTGGACCTCTAAAACTAGAAAAATAGATTGACTTGAGTATAAATCAGGGGTGGAAAAATGCAGCAGCTCCTAGTTAGCTTCAATAATTAAAATACATGAAAATATGGTAAAATTAATTAATTTAGATATTTGTGTGGGTATGTTTTTGAGTATTTACAGTAGTGTTATTCCCCAGTGTTGTTGAAATAAAGGATTTTCTCCATGCCTTTTTTGAGACATGCCCAGTTTCCCAGTCTTGTTGTCGGTTGGCATGTCTCAAACAAGCATGGTTTTGGGACCCTCGGGGTCACTGACCCATGTACAAGTCGAGCCTCCTTTTTGGACCTCATTTTGGGGGGGCTAAAAAACTAGACTTATACTCGAGTATATACAGTACTTTGCCAAAGATTGATCGAGGGTAGTTTAAAATTAGCAGTCTTTTGCTGTTAAAGTACACATTGCCTGTATTGCTCAGTTTGACCAGTAAGAGGAGTTAGAGCTGAAATCTTTCTTAGAAAGGTAATGACAAAGGTCTCCTGAAAGCAAGTCTTATCCTACTCTGGGGGCAGTACTAATTTCTGTTTACAACCAAAGAGCCAGCGCTGTATGTGTCAGCAGATGTTTCTGTGGCCATGTGGCAGACATGACAAGACTCCGGAGTGCACAGAACACTGCTACCTTTCCCACTGAAGCAGTACTTATTTATCTATTCACAATTTCTTGCTTTTGAACTGCTATGTTGACAGGAGCTGGGACAGACGACAGGAGCTCACACAATCACACAGCACTTGGGTCTCAAACTGATGACCTGCCAACCTTCCAGTCATCATGTTCAGCATCTTAACTACCAAGCCACTGCAGTCACCTGGCATCTTTCTTACTTGTCTCTTATTCCTTAAAAAAAAGAGTTGCAAGAAAAGTCTTTTGAAGGAGGTGCTGGACTCCACTCCATTCCGTCTTACCTTACCCTGGAGCGTGTGGGGAAAAGCAGCAAACTGAGTCCCAATAAGCTCCTCCTGGTGGAATAGCACAGGTCTGGCCAGGTTATCCTGCTATTGTAATAGAGTAGACCATACTGCCAACAACTCAACACTGAGTGTCAGACAGCAGTCAATTAATCTAACAACCCTAAGGACTAACGGCTTTGGGTGCTGAAGTCCACAGGGAAGGGTGATGGTCCCCAAGTAGATTAAGTCCCACTTGAATCCATCTTGACGAAGGGCAGCAGCTTCATCAATACTGGCCTGTGGCTGAGGAGGACTTTGTGTGCCAAAAGGGCTCAGGACCAGAAAGTGACTTGAGGAACAGGATCAATGATATGGGTGTCATGCTGCGATGTGGAAGGCAGATGAAAGGCAACTGCATTATATTCTCTGGACAGTCTACATGGCTGATCACCATGAGGATCACCAATACTGTATTGGTAATCGGATATGGAAGAAAAAGAAGAAGATGACTACAGTTCCCATCCAATGCCAAATAGATGGCCAGAACTTTATTGGCTACAGCTGAATAAACTTGACATATATCAGGGCTACCACATTGTGGGCGTGGCATGGTGGGCATGGCCAGGAGGAAAGCCCTGTGTTGCACCAGAATTAGGACTATGTACTTTATTTCAAAACTTGGATGGGGAGGGCCAACCAGAATTTCTGTTACCGGTTCTGGTGAACTGGTGTGAACCTGCTGATGCCCACCACTGGCTAAAAGACTTAATTGTCAGTCAATATACTAACTACACCAAGTTGCAAGATTTTGAATGTCAACCATGTTTTTATCCACTGCCATTTTTAATGAACTGCAGCTCATTACACAAGCTAAGCAAACACCTGATTGCCCCAGGGCCGTAGCCAGGATTCTAGATTTTTAGGGGGAGGGGATTTCAAGAAGGGCAAAAGATTTTCAGGAGGGGCAGCAATGTCACACTCACATTTATTTATTTTTTATTTATTTGTTCCAATTTGTTACCCCGCCCCAATCAGGTAGACCCAACTCTGGGTGGCTTACAGCATAAATTAGAAAAATAGAACATATATAACATAGGCACCGTGGAGTGGGTTGTGGCGGTAGGCTGTTAGCTCAGGTGGGTCCCCCCCCCCATTACAGCCCTGGATAGCCCTCACTACAAGATTTCTTAATGTACCATATATACTCGACTATAAATTGTCATAAACATAAATTGAGGTACCTAATTTGGACCTCTAAAACTAGGGAAATAGATTGACCCGAGTATAAGTCAAGGGTGGAAAATGCAGCAGCTGCTAGTGAGTTTCAATAATTAAAATACATGAAAATATGGTAAAATTAATTAATTTAGACATTTGTGTGGGTATGTTTTTGAGTTTTTATGGTAGTGTTAGTGCTTTTTAAAAAACTGTATGTTCAAATTTGCACCACTGAGGTTTTGGGACCCTCTGGATCATTGACTGGAATATAAGTCGAGTTCCCTTTTTGGATCTCATTTTGGGTGGTAAAAAACTAGACTTATACTAGAGTACTGTATATACAGTATCTCCAAAGGAAGAGGTGGTGGTGGTGGTGGTGGTAGAATAGCAGGTGGAATTATGCAGGTGAGTTTAGCGGAGTGCGCTGCCCCATCCCTCCCTGTATGTGTGGTTGACTGAGAGAGAAAAAGAGCAGCCGTGTACAAAGCTTCCACCTCCTGAGGAGAATTCCTCCCGAGCTGCCCTTTTTCCCCTCTTGGTACCAAACACAAAAGGCGGCAAGAGGCAGAAGGACGAAAAAGCCCGGCCTCGCAGCGCCTCTCGCCCCCCAACCCCAACCCCCGCCGCCCCCTCTTTAGTTCCCGGGCGAAACTCAAACTCCGCCCGTTCGCGCGCCGGGTCCTTGCTGGCTGGCTCGCCTCAGCTTTACACACACACACCACACACACACACACGCGCGGCCGGGCGGCGAAGCAGTGCCCGGGCTTACCTCAGGAGGCGCGCGCACTTTCAGACTCCAGCGCTTTTAAAACGGCGGCGCAAAGTGCGCGGCCACCTCAGAGAGGGCCGGGACTGCCTCAGGGCTTGAGGGTCGCGACTGCCACACGGAGGGCCACCCCACTTCCCCCACCCCGCCTAAACAGAAAAGGCGGCCGGACGTGGTGAGAGACGGCGGCCGCGTTCCCCACCGCCCGTCACCTTTCCCTTCCCAGCTGAGGCTCGGCTGAGGGAAAGAAAGCGCAGCTCCCTTCTCGGCTCCAGGAAAAGGGCGGGCAGCCCGCGCGCGTTTCTCCTCGGGCTTGACTTTCTCACACGTGCATAGCTACTACACGCGCCCAGGGTGCCGCGAGGGGAATGTCCGCGGCGTCTCCCGCGGTTAAGAAGAGAGCCGCTCGGGGAGTGACTACTTCGCCGTTTGCCCGCCGCTTTCCCGCCTTGGCACCATGGACACCTCCGCGGGCGCCCCGGGGCTGTTGATACTCCTGGGCTTGCTCGGGCTCGGCGCGCTCTCTCCGGCTGCGGGTGGCAGAGGGGCGGGCGGCGGGGGTCCGCTGGGGAGGCGCCAAAGAAGCTGCCCGGCCGTCTGTCGCTGCGAAGCGGATGGGCTGCTCCTGAGGGTGGACTGCTCCGACCGGGGCCTCAGCGGCGTCCCCGCCAACCTCAGCCTCTTCACCTCTTACCTGTAAGTGCCTTTGGTGCGCCGCTTTTTTGGGGTGTGTGTGTGTGTCCCCCCATCCAGATAACGGGAAGAGTGGGGGTACATGGAAGGCTGTAGGGCAGGGATGCCCAAACTACAGCCCAGGGGCCAGATCCAGCCCCCAACGCCAATTCATACAGCCCTCAAAGCCCTCATCACTCCCAGAAGTGGAAGTAAAACACGCCTGTATGGATGCGTTTTACTTCCACTTCTGGAAGCAACAAGGGCTTCCTGGGCCAGATGAATTGGCATCAGGGGCTGGATCCGACCCCTGGGCCATAGTGACCATCCTCATGAACCACATGACTTGCCCATGGCCCAAAAAGTTTGGGCATCCCTGCTGTAGGGAACCCCCCCAGAAACATGTCAAAGCTATCATGGCATGGGGCTAGACTTTTGGCAAGGTAAGCATCCACCCATTCATGCCAACCCTTGGCACTCCAGGTGTTCTTGAACTTCAATTCCAGAAGCCCTGATCAGCAGGAGTGCTGACTTGGGCTTCTGGGAATTGAAGCCCAAGAACATCTGGCATGCCAAGGTTTGCCATTCCACACCCCTCATCCTCATCATCGTGCATGTCTGCAGTGCTGTCCGAGAAACAAGGCTATGTTTTGGCTCCTGTGTGAGCTGAGGTGGCCATAGGGCTTTTGTCTTCCCCGCAGTGGCTTAGTGGTAATAATAATAATTTCGTGTCAGAAAATATTCTGGGTTGAAAGGATTTTTTGCTGGAGAAACTCCAGTCAAGGGACACTCAAATGATGCTCCTTTCATGTCCACAAAAGCTGGGGCAGAGAAGAGTGCTCAAGCTGTCATGTCATGCAGTGCCCGGTTCTTGAATTGCCGACTTGCCAGCCTTCCAGCTAACAAGGCAAGCTTCTTAACCATTGAGCCATCGCAGCCCCTGGCTTAGTGGTTAAGACACTGAACCTGACTATTAGAAGGCCAGCAGGTCAGCAGTTCAAGACTCGAGTGCTGAATGACAGACTGAGCTCTTGTCTCTGCCCAGCTCCTGCCAACCTAGCAGTTTGAAAGCAAGAAACTGCAAATAGAGAAATAGGTACCACTTTGGCAAGAAAGGTAAACAGTGCTCCGTGCACTGATGTCTAGTCACACCACGGAAATGTCTGCAGATGCAGACAGCACTGTCTATTTGACTGTAAATGGATATGAGCACCAAACCCTAGAGTCAGATATGACAAGCTTTTGAGCAAAGGTGCTGTGATGGAGTCTGTATTTCGCGTAAAGGAGTCGTTTCCCAACCTTTTTTTGGCCATGTCCCACCTAAACATCTCTAAAATCCTGATGCGCTCTCTCTCTCTCTCATTATTATTATTCAAAAAGTGAACTCCTCTTCCTCTTCATGTGGAGGAAGCCTAAAAAGCCATTAACTTGATCTAACTTATTCTCAAATTGCCGTCCCCCTTAAAAAAATCAAATTGTCCTCCTGTGGACATGTGCCTCATGTTGGGAATTACAAGCCCAAAGTAAGGAGAAAACCCAAAGTCAATTTATCTACAGGGATTAGTTGAAGGCTGGCCATCAACCAAACAACAGTCAGATACAAACAAAAACAACAAAACTAGGAAGGGATTGAGCTATGTTTATTTTATTTATTTTTAAAAGGCTATTCAGTTGTACCTCGCTTAAAGAGCATAATGCGTTCCACAGGATTGCTCTTTAAGCGAGTTTGCTCTTTAAGCGAAACACCATTGTAAATGACCAGGTGTGTGTGTGTGTGGGGGGGGGGGGAATTGCAAACCCTGATTTATTTGTTAAGTGTGGGTGAACGATGGGGGGATGGGATGACGCGTCATGCAACACACAACACTCTGATCCAGCAGAGAACAACTTCCACCTCGAACTCCTGTTCGAGGCCCTTTTATTGTTACAATCGTATAAGGAAATGCTTACATAGAAAATCACCATTGGCTACTTAGGCCTTGTACATTGGCCATGATTGGGTCATTCTAGGGTGGGCTTCTACCTGATTGGCTAACATCTTTAAGCATACCTCCTAGCATTCAGTCTCATGACTTAACTGTGTAACAAACAACTTCCCTCCACGTATGCAATCTTGTGACCTGAGACGGCCACAGCCCCAAAAGCAGGAGACCTTTGAACTGGATCAGGGATGAGCACTGGCTAACTTACTGAGGGTACAAGGGTTAACTTTAGGGGCAGCATACCAGGAGCCTGTGGGCAGTCACTGTAATATGGGAGCCCCCATCAGTTCCCCACATGTCCCCTTTGTTTATATTATTAAAGACAGGATATAGTAGGGGCAGTCCTTATGGCAATATCGCCTATCGAGGACTATGAAGTCTCCAGGTTTTAGGGCTGACAAGGGCCCAGGAGGTCTGTAGCACCTCTTGCATACCTGTGTGCATTTTGGAAGGCTTTTGGATGAGGCAGCATACTAAAATCAAAAACACTAAGCATATAATAACACATTGTATAACTGTTTTAAAACCAAGCTGAATTGGAAAGCAAGGACCAGAGTGAATCCCATAGCGAAGGCCAGGGACTGTCTGCATGAATGTTGTTGTTGAGATGCTCCTTTAATGCATGGAGCTCATCTTCTATGGCTCTATTCAGATCATGAAAATGTACCTTGCAACCACTTTCTCCCACAGTATGACAAAAACCTTGTTGTTTGCAAGAATGTGATTAAGGGCTATCCTGTGTTGCATGGTTACCTGTTTCAGCTTCAGATCTTTAGTGATTCTTCCTGTAACATTGAGAGAATACTCCAATCTACAAACTAGTACTAAAATGAATTTTCTATTGTCTTGTGCTATTATTCCAAGGTATGTTCCTAGGTTTATGGCGTATGTGACAGCGGCAGCAGCTGCCATCCTTCTGAGGTTATATAACTGAGCTGGACATATGTTATGACCTCATTAAAACACGTGTGACTTATGGGGCCTACTAGTCTGGGATGTGCAGCGTGACTAGGTCTATTGACTTGTATCAGAAACGTGAGGTAACCCACCGCTGCATACCGGTACTTTCCAGGGGTGATAATTCATGGCTATTCCATTGAAGAACCATGGGTTGGGATCTCTTAATTGCCAATCTCTGCATATGTCCCGCTCCCACCCAAGTCCGGGTTGTAGTGTGGTGCATTATCATAAATGTCACTCCAGGATGATTGTGTGAAGTTCAGGCTGATGATGTAAAATGTGTTCCTCCCTCCCCACAAATGTAGGGTAATCAGAATAAGCACTGTAATTTCACAATCTGGGCAAGATATGCCTCCCCTTATTCCAAGATTTCCATTTCCCATTTTTCATTCCAATTATTATGGCAGCAAAAACATATACCTTTGGTGAATGCATGAAATATGATATAACAAAACTTGATATCATTGAGCTGATTAGGTACCTTTGAAAACCAAACCATTTCGGTTCCCTGAGTGATCTACCTCTGCAGATCACTAAGCACAATATAAGTCTGTTCATATATAAGTCTGTTCAATGTTCCATTAAGGTGGATAGGAGGAGAAACTGGAACTGTCAAAGAGTGTTCAAAATGCAAAGTAGCATCAGGTCCATGAATGTCAAATATATAATGTGCATGTCAGGTCCACATATTCAAGGATAGGTCTGATGAGGGTTGAGCAGCCAGTCCAGCAGGTGGAAGGCAGCAAACAACAGCAATGAGAAGGATAAATGTCATGGAGTTCATAATCAATTGAGCAATGATGGCTGCCAAAAAGGTTTGCGTTTCTTCTTCAACTTGCACTTAGGCTAGTGCTTTCTTGGCATCACTGCTGAGAGACTTTGGCATCTCCCAGGTCACTCATTTGGGGCTACTGCTCCTCTGGTCGGGCAGGGCGCTTGCATCTCCGAGCTGTCGCCTCCCACTTCAGGGACATCACTGGCTTGAACCCTGGTATTGGATTGGGCTGCACCTGGTGCTGACTCATTCTCCCACTGGAAGGGCCGCATACACCATCCTGGAAGCCAAACTGCACCTGTAGGGGTAAAGACTGCAGCGACTGCTGCATGACCTTGGCCCCACATGATCAGGGGGGGAAGATCCGCCCATAAGGGGCTTGGTGGTTGGTGATAAATCAGCAGAGGTCTTTCTGGTGGAACTTCTTTCTGAGAATGCCATTCCACTGGCGAATGCAACTTCCCGTGAGGGACTAACAAATGGATCCAGGTGAAGAAGGCCGTTGCCACGACCTCCTGCACCTGTTGAGGCCAAATTCCCCTTTCTTTAGTTTGTTTTTGAAGAAGAGTCTTGAATGAATGATGGGCATGTTCTACAGTAGCTTGCCCTGTAGACTTGTATAGGATGCCATGCACAAGGGAGATGTCCCAGAGAGTGCAGGATGGCGCAAAAGCAGTAGAAACATAGGCAGGGGCGTTTGCAACCTTAAGGATCTTAGGGTGGCCCATGACTTCAAAAGGGCAAAGACAATGCAGAATGACATGATGTGTGGTCTTCCCTGTCCAGAGGATGGCCCAAATGAAGCCTAAGAAGGTGTCCATGGTGAGATGGACATGTGAAAAAGGTGATAAGGCAAGAACTGAAGTTACATCCATTTGCCAAAGGACGTTGGCCTCTAGGCCTTGGTGTATAGCCACATCAAGAGGAAGGTAGACAGGTGACTTAACCATATCAAAAGGAAAGTAGACAGGTGAGAAAGAACAGGAAGGGCAGGCAGAGATGATGTCTCGGGTTTGGGGCATAGGGATAGAAAACTGGTGATTGAGTTGACATGCATTCTGATGAAAAAGGAAATGGGTTGCAAAGAAATCTGAGAAAAGAAGGTACAAGGATTGGAGCACTTTATTGGTGACCTTGTTGCCCTGTGAAGGGGCGTCTGTGAAGCCTGTATGAGATCGAATAAGAGCAGCAAAGAAAGGAACAAATTGAGCAAAAAGCAGGTACTGGAGAGTCAAGAACTGTGAGATCAGCAAGTGATCCAGAGCTTGAGAAATATAGGCATCTGAAAGACAGAACGGCAGATTAGAAACATACTGTGTATCAACTGTGAGATTGAAAGTAGTGTTGAGAAACAAATGAAAGGATAAGATAATAGCGGCAAGTTCAGAAAGTAGCATTGAAATGCAGAGTGCCATGAGGCACATGGCCCGTGAACCTGAAGAATCTTGGTAGGCCACAACTCTGTGATGTAGAAAACCATCTGTGAAAAGGCTGATGGTGTCAGAAGTCAGTGCAGCAGAGATCAGAAAACCAAGCACAAAAGGCATCTGGTGGACCAGTTGAAACCTGGAATTTTTAGGAGCATTGAAGCAAGGGTCTCTCACAAAATCTGAAAAGGCAATCTGGTAAGACATCGTAGTGGCCAGAAGAGAAAAATGTTCAGCCTGAGAGATAGGAAGATAACAGCAGACAGGATCCCAGCCTGTAAGGCGCACCGCTCTTTGCCGCCCTCGATCAATAAGGGCGGCGATTGCAGCACAATAAGGATAGATATTCTTTGGAGGAGTGCTAGGAAGGTAAACCCACTCCACAATGCACACTTTGATGGATGATGCAGGGATGCCCAAAAGGGCTGTAGGAAGTGAAGGAGTGGATAGAATGATAAGGTGCAGAGGGCCTAGATGTGGCACTCGATCAACCATTTGCTGGCGAAGAGCTGCATTAATCTGGTGAAGCGCATGTTTCATGGCTGTGGTAGTTGGTATGTGCTCTGCCGGATCTGACCTCCCTCTAAGGGCTGCGAACAAAGGCTGGAGCGTGTCTGTAGAGAGGGCCAGATAAGGTCGGGCCCAGTTTAAGTGGCCCAAGAATTGCTGCAGCTGCACCAGTGTGAAGTGAGAAGGTACTTTAAGGGCGGGAATGAAGGAGGAAGAATTTTCCTGGAGAAGGCACTGATCAAGATACTGAGAGGGAAACTGTTGTTGATTCTTCTCTGGGGCAATAATTAACCCCTTGTTCTGCAGGTCTGCCGTGAGCTCAGGAATAGCTCTCTGCCACCTATTAACCAGATTTGTGTAGCTGTCTCCCTGCCTGATGCTAGTAAATGATTCAAGGGATGGTCTTTTGGCGTTCTGGACTTTGAGCCAGTTTTGTTTGACCAGATTGCTACGAAGCTCACCAAGCAAACTGAGAGAAACATTGCTTTCTGTGACACTTTTCTTTAGCTCCTTTTGGCCCTGGGGATTTTGGGCCGCTGAGCAAACTGAGAACAGAGGGACGATGTTCTGAATATCAACTGTTTGAGCACTGACCGAAGCAGAAGTCAGTCTCTCTTTTACTCCCTGAGAAGGAGCCAAATTGAGCTGGTTCACTTCCTCATTTACGGCTGCAAGCTCTGTGGCCGAAGACACATAAGGCAGAAGAGGGGGAGGAGGGTCAGGGGGGTCTGCCGGAGGAAGATCAAGGAACTCCTGTGGCTTAGGTGGGGGCGGCATCAAGGGCTGCGATGCCGGAGGAAAAAGGATTACCTGTGGCAAGTCTTCAAGTTCTCTCAACAAAATATTTCCCTTATTTAATTTGCACACGGCTTCAAAACACATCTGCCAGGTGAGAAAAATTCTACCAGGCAAGGCTGGAAGTTTACGTAGCTTAAATCCAATTTGTTCCCAAACTTCTGCTGCTAAACTGCCTGATTCTGCGTACCAGGGGCAGTAGGTATTTATTTCTTTAAGCAGCTCTCGCACTGCTTCAGTTACATTAAAATGACCATTCTTTTGGAGCAAACACACCAGATCGTTACAATGGTGCTGCTGAGGGGTCGTCAGAGAACTCCCCATTTTTCAAGTAAAAAAAAATAAAAGGAAGGGAGGGGCAATACTCACTGGGATCCGAAGATGAATGGCGCCGAAGCCCGTGGCGGGCGTGGTGAGATCGCGATAGGATGAGCCACACACCGATGTGTGCTGCACCCGAAAATTCTGTGCCTCAGAGAGGGCACCACTTGTGGGTGAACGATGGGGGGATGGGATGACGCGTCATGCAACACACAACACTCTGATCCAGCAGAGAACAACTTCCACCTCGAACTCCTGTTCGAGGCCCTTTTATTGTTACAATCGTATAAGGAAATGCTTACATAGAAAATCACCATTGGCTACTTAGGCCTTGTACATTGGCCATGATTGGGTCATTCTAGGGTGGGCTTCTACCTGATTGGCTAACATCTTTAAGCATACCTCCTAGCATTCAGTCTCATGACTTAACTGTGTAACAAACAACTTCCCTCCACGTATGCAATCTTGTGACCTGAGACGGCCACAGCCCCAAAAGCAGGAGACCTTTGAACTGGATCAGGGATGAGCACTGGCTAACTTACTGAGGGTACAAGGGTTAACTTTAGGGGCAGCATACCAGGAGCCTGTGGGCAGTCACTGTAATATGGGAGCCCCCATCAGTTCCCCACAGTTAAGCAAGTTTTTGGTTGGTTTTATTTGTTAAGCGAAGCGAACATTCAGAGAAAATTCTGCTCTTTAAGCGAGTTACTCTTTAAGCGAAACACTCTTTATGCAAGGTTTGACTGTAGTTTGTGGAAATAATGGTGTTTTTCCCCTGACATGTTCAACTGTTGCTTTTTAAATACACATGGGCTGTTTTTGAGGAATGTCAAGAAAAGTGCATTGTGGCGTTATCTACTCTGTATCTACTCTGTGTGAAGTCATGTATTCACCTGGCAAGAGATTATGTGGAATTATGATGCTGTTCTGTACAAATTAAGGGTCCCTAACATCCTTATATCTCTCCTTTCCTGATCCCACTGAAGGTGCAGAATAGGGTGTATTATTACTTAAATTGTCCAAATTTGAGGCGAGTGGCAGGAAAAAAACCCCCACCTTCTTAAGACCATAGGTTGTTGGTGCAATGTGAGCTCCAAGTCATAGACTTGGTGACTCCAGAACCAGTTCGAAAAATGTGATAACCTACTGTGGAAATAAAGGTCAGAGCCGTAATTATCCTGATGAGTTCCAGGCATTTCACAATACAGTATTTTAAAGACACAGTTGGGTGCTGTAACTACTGTGCTGAATTATTACATGAAAATATTTTAAATTTATTAGAATTCAGCATGATCCTTACCCAGGCTGTAAAAAAGGCATCCTCTCAACTTGTTATGTACTGTACTCAATGAAACACTTGAAGAACATGATCTTTGAATCCTGGGATATATAAAGTCTGTATCATTTAGTGACGACAAAATGTATGTTAGTTGAGGGAAAGACTGTGAAGTAGTTGGTCATACTATGAGGGTCATTCTGGTTAGATGCTGTTGATTTTATATTACATCTGCATTCTTTTCTTTTGTGTAGCAACCACAACAAAAAAATTGAAAAGCTTTGGCTGTGCATTGTTCACTGTGAAATTTAACTGATGACATTAGTACCTGGCATGTTATCAAAATACACTGGCCAAAATCCTGTTGCTTAGCATAGTAAATTGCACTGGAGTGAATTAATTGAGATTTACTGAGTCAACGCCTCTATTAATATCATTTATTTATATAGGACTATTCTGCCACTTGCTATGCTTAAGTAAGTTAGAGTCAGAGTTGTCCCATTTGAATCAATGAAACTTATAGAGGAGTTGATTCACCCAATCCCCATTGATTCAATAGGCCTACTCAAGTGTTTACTATGCTTACCATGGAATTTGGGCAATAAGACTACCATAAATATAGCATTGCTGTATATCAGCACACGTAAAATTTTATTCTGTTTCAATGTAAAATTCCTCATCAAAAATTAATTTATCACTGTTGATTAATACACATGACAGCAGTGGGCTTAGAAATCTTTGGTGTAAAAAATAGGGTTGAATGGTCTTTTTATGTTACAAAATGTCTAAGTGGAAAACACTTGAATAGCTCATGGGTTCTCAACCTTTTAAATCTGTTGGCCAGACCATGCCCCCTCAGACAGCTGAGCAGGCTGGACTGGTGGTTCCCCCTACCATAAACACTGGTGTAAAATGTGTCTGCAGCTGTCATAAACACATTTACAAGCCTTGGGTAGATTTACAACTGTTGTAAATGCATCTGCTTCCAGCGGTGGCAGCGGTGATGTGGACCACATGAAATGGTGCCATGGGCCAGGGCTGGCCCACAGGCTGTAGGTTGAGAACCCCCGGGATAGACTGTAACCTGTAATTATCTTACATGCTTTGTGATACATACTTACACTGTAGAATTAATGCCTTGCCTAAGGGACTATATAGTATGTCAGTTTCCAAAAATCATGCTTTAATCATCACAAAATAGAATTTAAGCCATTTACAGTCATCACTGTGGTGTTATCCCTTCCAAAAATGCAAAGTAGGTTACAAAAAATACTATATGATCATGACCAATTAGAAATGAGGCAAGAGTATAAAGTTGATTAAGATCTGCTATATGTTGCCTTTGTATTTGTTTCCCAAGGCAAGGCTTTGAACCACAACATTTGATTTAATCTTTAATTGATCTTTGTAATTAGATATTATTATTTTTTAAAGTAAAATAGAGCAGATGTCCATCAAGCCTGGAAAATGCTTCATGAGCTCCATGGGAAAACATATGTCCTTAATCCAGGATTAGATGATTCTGGACCTTCTACTCAATTCTGGAAAGAGAATTATAGCATGCAGTGGTAAATGTTTGATATGAGAACCTGCATCGGTTCTTTAGATTTTTATTGCATACTATAACTATAGATCAGGGGTTCTCAACCTTTTCCAGCTGTAGGCCAGATCACACCACTCAGAAAGCTGAACTGGCTGGACAAGTTGTTTCCCCTGCTGTAAACGCTGCTGTAAAATGCATCTGAGGGTGTTCTAAATGTCTTTATGACAGCTGCGGGTGCATTTCTAGTGCATTTCCAGTGCTTCCTCTGCTTCTGGCGGCAGCTGCAGGAGCGAGGGTGGTGCATTTTGACTGTTTTACTGCTTCCACCGCTTCTGGTGGTGGCGGGAGCAAGGGCGGTGGGCCACATTAAATGGTGCAATAGGCCAGGTCCAGCCCATGGGCTGTAGGTTGCGAGCCCCTGCTATAAATGGTGGACAATTAACAGGAATAAACAGGAATGGAAAATACTAACTTCCATTATGTCACTCTAATTTTAGGCAGTCTCCAGGTGATATATGAAGTACTGTACAGTCAAACCTCACATAAAGAGCACCTCACTTAAAGAGTAACTCGCTTAAAGAGCAGAATTTTCTCTGAATGTTCGCTTTGCTTAACAAATAAAACCAACCAAAAACTCGCTTAACAGATATATCGGGGTTCGCAAAAACCCCCCTCAGAAATCACAATTGTTCACTTACAATAGCGTTTCACTTAAAGAGCAAACTCACTTAAAGAGCAATCCTGTGGAACACATTATGCTCTTTAAGTGAGGTACAACTGTACATGATTTTAGAAAAGCAGATGCCATGCCACAGGAGGACTTCAATTCCCAGAAGCCTAAGTCAATACATTAGTTGATCAGTGCTTTGGGGAATTGACTCAGGCTTCCAAAACCCAAAGATTGGGAAACACAGCTAGGTGATCTTGCACTCTCCTTTGCAATGATATAATTTTAAACTATACTATATTTATGATTATATCCATTAATTCTGGAAACCTCATCTTTGCTCTCTGTATGAAATGCTGTAATTGTGTAACTTGATGATTATTTTTCTCTTCTGGACCAACTGCCCTTTTGTGATCAAGACTTATACAGTATAAAATCTTACCTTTAAAAAAAAAATAACTTTTGGTAATATCAGTGGGAAAACATCCATGATAACAATTTCTTACTTTCTATACAAAAATGTAGAAATAAAAGAAGTAGATTTCATACTTCAACATCAGCAATGAGTCAGCTGGTAAAAATGTGTTACTACAGTGAGATTGAGACAACAATCCTTTCCATGCTTCAATACATTGCAGGGTGTTGATATTTGAGTCCCCCTTAAAACCAAATGTATGAGAATTGGTCTTGAATACAGTCAAACCTCGCATAAAGAGTGCTTCGCTTAAAGAGTAACTCGCTTAAAGAGCAGAATTTTCCCTGAATATTCGCTTCACTTAACAAATAAAACCAACCAAAAACTCGCTTAACAAATAAATTGGGGTTCACAATCCCCCCACAATTGGTCACTTACAATGGTGTTTCACTTAAAGAGCAAACTCGCTTAAAGAGCAATCCTGTGGAACACATTGTGCTCTTTAAGCAAGGTACAACTGTACCAGAAAGAGATGCTACAACACTGCAAATTTCAGAATATTGGTCAAAATCCCAAAAGGCATAACTTTCTGTGATAGAGATTGCAGCCATGAAATAAAAAGACAACTGATTCTTGGGAGACAAGCTATGAGAAACCTGGGGAACATAGTGAAAAGTAGAGACATCACCTTGCAAACAAAAATTCGCATAGTCAAAGCAATGATATTCCCGATGGTAATGTATGGTTGTGAGAGCTGGACCATAAGGAAAGCTAAGCACAGAAGAATAGATGCCTTTGAAATGTGGTGTTGGAGGAGAGTTTTGAGAGTCCCCTGGACAGTGAGGAGAACAAATAGGTCGATCTTAGAAGAAATCAACCCCAACTGCTCCTTGGAAGGTCAAATATTGAAGATGAAGCTAAAGTACTTTGGACATCAAATGAGAATAGAGGATTCACTTGAGAAAGCCTTGATGCTGGGACAGGTTGGGGGCAAAAGAAGAAGCAGGCAGCAGAGAATGAGATGGCTAGATGGTATTGGTGATGCAATGGGCACAGAACTGGGCAGGCTGAGGAGGATGGCGGAGGACAGGGGGTGCCTGGCATGCAATGGTCCATGGGGTTGCAAAGGGTTGGACTTGACTATGTGACTGAAAAACAACAACACAGACATTATCTGTTGTGTGCAGAGCCACACAACCCAACCTGACAGGTCTAGATAATATCTTTGGTAATTTCTTAACTTGCTGCAATTCAATGCTAAAAGTATATCACTTTACATAACTATGCAATAAGACTTTGATTACTAGTTCATAGTCATCAAATATGATTGCATTAGTGAAACCTATGGATTCCATTGATAGAGATTATGACAAAACAGTGAGATAAAAGTTTATTGCTCTACTCTTCAAATAATATGATTGCTCTACTCTTCAAATAATATGATTGCTCTACTCTTCAAATAATATGATTGTTCTACTCTTCAAATGATATGATTTTTATGAGTGCTAATTTTTTGAAATAGAACTCATCTAGAAATATATTTACAGGTACTTTATTGTCATGAAGTCAAGATTGCAGGAAATAAGGTGTGTTGTGTAATTGCCAACATTCTTTCTCTCTCTCTCTTTCTCCCTCCCTCTCTCTCTCTCAATTTTGACAATATATTAGAACTTTGTTACCTATTTCTGTAACAATATATTAGAACTTTGTTACCTATTTCTGTAACAATATATTATAACTTTGTTACCTATTCAGTTACATTTACTTCTGCATTCAAGACTAGCATTTTATTTTTTTCAACAAGGATAAAAAAACAAGTTTTATTGTGGGTATTTTTATATCCCTAATAGCTAAGCTTCCATATCATAAAGGATATGAGAGTTACAATACAACAACTTCAGAAAGGCATCCCTTTCTCTCTGTTTGGATAATTTTA
Source organism: Furcifer pardalis (assembly GCA_030440675.1). Lineage (NCBI taxonomy): Eukaryota > Metazoa > Chordata > Lepidosauria > Squamata > Chamaeleonidae > Furcifer > Furcifer pardalis. The sequence continues at coordinate 180,817,542 of CP126892.1, read as the reverse complement.
GTGTGATTTATCACTAAAATAATTTAATACACTAACACTGATTGTTTATCTTTAGGCATCAGTATTGCCATCATTAATGATGCATTAAAACAGATAGGTAGACTGTGATGACTAGAAACAGGGAAATTGTATATGAATTCAGTTTCTTGATTCTTAAAAATAGGTTTCTAGTAATTTGCCATTCATAGAAAGATGTTTCCGAAATGTATTTATTTTCTTTTGAAGAATTCAGGTGAAGCTCATGTCACTGAAGGCAGCCATTTAATGCAAAATGTCCATTATTATCTTTTTATTTAAAAGATGATTCACCTAATACTATGTTGGCATAGCTCTAATCTATTTGCTGATCCTTACTTATGACTAAAAGGCTTAAATAAAGTTGGAAAAATCCTGTCTTCTGGTTGTTCAGGTATCTGCAAATGTGATGCTGAAACCAGACAATGTTGAAATGTTATACAGTACAGTATAAGATTAATGCTTGAAGATGTTGTCATACATGTATCAGAAGGAAAACAGTGCATATTTGCTCATGTTCCAATGATGTGTTGGCAATGGCTGACCCAAAACATTTGTGCAGCCTTTTCAGAAATGGTCATGACTGATACCTGCAGCAGATTGCTTGATTGCAGGTATTTCAAATAATATAAATATATATACTGGTGTACCTTTGTTCTGATTGCAGTGGTTACTAGGTAACAAATCATTATCAAGAACATTTACTGACATTTTGATGAACCCTAAAGAGTTTGGGACCATGTTACCATCAGGAGTGCTTCTTCCTATGGAACAATACCTGCAGCACCCAAATTATGAAATTGAGAGTGGACACACTAATACAAGTTAGGAAAGCTGGCACTAGAAATTGTGCATTTTCAATGCTGGTCCCCAGGCTGTGGAATGCATTGCCATTTGAAATCAGGGCCACCCCCTCTTTATTGTCTCCCCCCAAATCCCTGAAAACTTTTCTATTCCAACATGTTTTTTTCAGGATAAATTAATATCTAGTTAGCACTATTGATATGGAGCTGTCTGGCTTTTTATGCAATTGGCACCTGTAGATTATTTGTAATTTTGTTCTTAATTTTCTGATGGACTTTTACTGTATTTGTTGGTTTACTCTGTTTTATTTTTATTTTCAACTGCCCAGAGTAATGGTCTCACTAACAGGGTATGATATAAACTAAACAAACAAACAAACTTGAATTCCTGGCTACTTATAGTCATACACTATGGTCTGAACTAATTATAACTCCTTTCATATGTCAAGTGTGTTGTACTGGATAGAGTGACAGACTAGGACTCTGAAGACTAAGGTTCAAATCTCCAATTGGCCATGGACCCACTCCTTAATGAAATCCCTGTTAAGGTTACTATAAGTTCCAATTTGATGGCACATAACTAACTAACTCAGATACTAATACATCATGGTTTGCGTTCTGAAGTATGATTAGCCAAAATCATGGTAAGCTATCATGGTGTTGGAAATAAATTTTGTTTATGGTTCTGTGTAGGGGCAGCTTGTGGACTAAGAAAAAGAGAGTGCTTCATCCCCCATGTTTTGTGGGCAGGACCCCCTTATCTTAATTATGAAACCACCCAGAACTGAGTGCCATGCTTCTGTGCTATGAAGAAAGGGGAAAACTAAGAATGTTTGCTCAGTCATGTGTATCATCCATCTGCATATACAATACAAGAGAGGAAAGTTTTTCACTAGTTAAAATATGAGGGCGAGGGATGAACCATATTGAGATGAGATCAAGAAGGATTTAGTTCCTCATAAGTGTGTACATGTAATTACAAAGAATGTTCAAATTATTGTACAATTGTGCACATCTCATACACTAGCAAGGTCATGCTCAACATCTTACAAGTTAGGTTTCAGCAGAATGTGGATCAAGAACTTCTAGAAGAACAGGCTGGGTTCTGAAGAGGCAGGAGAACTAGAGACCAAATTGTCATGGAGAAAGCAAGGGTCTACTTCTTTTTCATTGACTGCACCAAAGCCTTTGATTGTGTGGATCACGATAAACTGTGGCAAGTCCTTAAATAGATGGGAGTACCAGACAGTCTCATTTGTCTCTTGAAAAATCTGTATGTGAGTCAAGAAGAAACAGTTAGGAAAGGATACGGAACTACTGCTTAGTTTAGAATAGGAAAAGGAGTACGACAAGGCTGTATATTGTCACCCTGTTTATTTAACTTTTATGTAGAGTACATCACACGTAATGCAGAGCTGGATGAAGCACAAACAGGAATTAAGATTGCTGGAAGAAACATCAACAACCTGAGCTATACAGATGATACTATCTTAATGACAGAAAGTGAAGAAGACCTAAAGAGCCTCTTGATGAGGGTGGAAGAGGAGAGTGCAAAAGCTGACCTGAAACTCAGCATAAAAAAGTGCTAGGGACACTACCGTCAGGGATTTAGTGTGTGAATTCAGTGTGTTGAATTATGCTCATTAGTTGATTTATTTCTTTTATTTCATTCATTAGTTAAGGGTGATGTTTCAAATGGGAGAAAATAAAGACATTATGCTCATAAAATTAAGGTTTTCATAAAATGTTCATAAAATCTAAGGTTTTCTGAACTAAGGTAAAGATCTTCCTTGATCGAAAGCCAGTCATATCTGACTCTAGGTTTCAGTGCTCATCTCTGTTTATAGCCAAAGAACCAGTGCTGTTTGTGTCTCCAGACATTTTCATGGACATGTGGCAGGTATGGAATGCTGTTTACCTTCCCACCAAAGTGGTCCCTATTTATCTTCTTGCAATTTCTTGTTTTTGAACTGCTGTGTTGTTTTAACCCAAAACCAGAAATCCCAATTTCATTTGTATTTTTTTTTCCAATGAAGATGCTTTTAACCTTTATTTTCAAATCTTCCTGACTCTACCTGCTATGCACACATGTCCATAAGCAGCCCACTATACAAGCAACAATTCACCACAGATGAATAATGGCAAAGGATCTATTTTTAATAAATATTTCAATAGTCAAACTGCAAAGAAAAAGAGTTTTTCCTTCATGATTCCTTGAAAGCAGTTCTTCAAAAAGAGGGAAAGCCAAAAAGGAAACTGATTATTACTTCAAAGGAGAAACTGCCTACAGTGTATCTATTCTCACACCAATGTATCTATTCTGGAGTGGAGAGATTCTTTTTTGAAGGAAAGGTTAGAAAGAAAGTGTGCTTATTTGTTTTAAACCTTCATAGAAAATGTTTCTAAAGTCCAATCCAAATTGTATAAGCATCAAAAGAAACATTATTCGGTCCTCTTTCAAGCGCACTTTAGATCACTTCAATCAGTCAATCAGTTTTTTTGTTGGATCACCGCCAAACACCCCACCCCCACAGAAATGACATTTCAAAAAGTCATGATTTTCTTCAATATCCTTTTTGTGGATTCATGCTTTGGTGTCATTTTCCCCCACATGTTGTATTTGAACTGTATCCACCACAGGAAGTTGTCATATTCACTTTTTTAATTGGTTACCCCCCCCCCCCTTTTGGGGGGTTTGTGTGACCTCTTTTTAGTCTTTTTTTTGTAAAATGCTTCATAGATTATGTTTCTGAAGTCCAATTTCAAATCTGAAAGTGTCCCCACAAAGGTTAATCTTTCCTCTTTCAAACATACTTTGGATCATCTGAATTGGTTGGGTAGTTTTTTTATTGAACTTCTGATATCTGACACACACATACCCCGGCAAAACTGTCACTTTTCCGACACTACTTCTGAAAGTGATGATGTCATCGCTTTGCATTTTTGGCCTTAGTTTCTACCAATTCTTAAAGTCTGTGAGAGCCAGACCATAAGGAAGGCTGAGCGCAGAAGAATAGATGCCTTTGAATTGGAGTGCTAGAGGAGTCTCTTGCAAGTCCCCTGGACTGCAAGGAGATCAAATCAGTGAATCCTGAGGAAATCAATCCTGACTGCTCCTTAGAAGGACAAATACTGAAGCTGAAGTTCAAGTACCAAATGAGAAGAGAGGACTCACTTGAGAAAGCCTTGATGCTGGGAAATCAATGGCAAAAGGAGGGGTGGCAGCGGATGAGGTGGCTAGATGGCATCGTTGACACACTGGGCGTAGATCTGGGTGGGCTATGGAGGATGGCAGATGTGTGGTGGTCCATGGGGTTGCAAAGAGTCAGACTTGACTATGCAACTGAACAACAACAAGTGTGTACTCCTTTTGATAATAATAATTTTGTGTCAGAAATTATTCTGGGTTTAAAGGATTTTTTCTAGAGAAACTCTGCTCAGGGGATGCCTGAATGAGGCTCCTTTCATGTTCCCAAAATCTTTTCCCACCAAAGTGATCCACATTTATCTACTTGCAATTTCTTGCTTTTGATCTGCTAGGTTGGCGGGCACTGAGGCAGAGACGGGTGCCCAATTCATCATGCAATACACAGGTCTTGAACTGCCAACTTCCTGGCCTTCCAGTTAACAAGGCAAGCTTCTTAACCACTGAGCCACCACAGCTCCCTTTGATGATGATAAAGAATACGCTGGATTATCCCGTTGTAACTCACAAAAATAAATTTGAATTTAATAATAATAAAAAAAAAATAAAAAAAATACGCAGCACAGAGCAAGCCATAATGTTGGCTCTAAGTTCAATGGAAAGTAAAACTCAGTTTTATGTATCCAAGTAACCATAGAAGCAGCAGCTGCCAAGTTTGTTTTGCTGGTGGTGGTGGTGGTGGTGGTGGTGGTGGTGGTGGTGGTGGTGACCATAAAACTCTGAGCTACAACTGGACATTCCAGAGTATGCTTGTTCCTTAAGATTAAGAGTTTAACTGGTTCCATCCAGTTTCTGGTTTGTTCTCACTCATTTTTAAATAAATGCACTTAGGACTGCTCTGTTAGTTAAATAAGCATTAAAATGGCCTAATTGTTTAAAGATCTCTGGGTGTGTATTTCACTATGAGTTCTGAATGTTTGTAATATATTTTATTGGCATGCAAACTATTCACCTAATTCAGCCAAAATTTAAGTACTACAATTGTTCCTCAGAATTTAATGATTTCTACAAATGATTACATTTTCCTTAATGAAATCAATGTGACTTAGAAGTGCCTTGGCTGGTTTCTTCTCTATGTTTTCTATTATTCCTAAATAGGAACTCCATTTCATACATTTTAAAAAAACCTTTTGTTTGCCATTACATACTATATCAAGAAGTGTGTTTAAAGTGTGATTGTTTTCTATCTACTTTATGATTAAATAGCACACATGGTATACTTGGTTCCTGTTGATTTAATGGGGAATTCCACATGCTGTCTGAGATAAAACTATGAGCCTCTGTTTTTAGTGGCAAATTTGATGCCTTCTTATCGCTGTGTTATAGTAAAACCTAAGAGCCAGGATCTGCAAGTCCTTTACACGTGGAACTTCCATCAGGTCCTGTCACAATCGTCCACTTACTATATGAACATTTTCCCTCTCTTAATGAAAATGTAAAAAAGGAGGTCTGTAAAAGGAAATCCTTTCTCTCCCACCCCCGAACTCCAAAGTATACTTCTGGCAGAATTGAAAATCCAGTTTCAATAATTTTTCATCTCTATTCTAATTTGTGTCCATGAATTACAAAACATAATCAAACACAAAACTATATGCCAACTGTTGCAAGGAAATTCTGCTTCTTACAGAATAGTTTGCTAAGTACTTGTCACCCATCTCTATTGATATTTAGAGACAACTCTCTTTTGTGTTTCTAGCACATTTTAGGTTTCTCCAGCACCCTCTTAGATCCTCCCATGCTACTTAGCATATTGGGCAGCAAGGGATCTTAACAGTTCTGGTCTTAATCAGGGTCTTTAATCTGTCATGAAAGTTCTTTGCCATGTACTTCAAGGGTGTCCTCACTGTTGTTTGGCATTAGGTCCAACTTATCGCCATTCTAGGGATCCTCTTTTTCTCTAAACAAAAATATGGCCTGCCATTTGGAGTCTTCTTTGTGGAACAATGTTATGTAATTTGTGCAATCCACTCCTTCAAAGCACTTCCACATTGCTAAATGGTCAAAATATCTAATCTTTAAAATTCAGTGGAAGCACCTCCATTGGAAGATGTCAAGTCTCTTGTTGATACTTGCTGATGCATTCCAAGACTTGCAGGCATAGATGGCTGTTGGGATCACAATGGAGGCAAACAAATAGACTTTAATTTTCTGTGATATAGATGGAAAGGACCAGATCTTATTAATTCTCCAGAAGACATCTGTTGCTTTTCCAAGCAGCATTTGATGTCTACCTCTGCATCTCCATTTTGGGCAATCACATTGCCCAAGTAAGTAACCCTCTCCACTTTCTCTAGCTGCTGTGACCCAAGTATCATTCCCTACATCCTGGTCATGGAGGTACATGCATGACCTTCAATTTCTTGGCATTTATCCTAAGGCTAGTACTCTCGGTTGTGTATAAATGTTTGTCTCTGAGGTTTCAGTCTGTGCATTTGATGAGTGAGTGGCAATCCCTTATAACTTATTTGTAATGAAACCTGTTAGTTTTAAAATCACTACTAATCTCTTTGTTATTTTTGCTACAGTACATTCTCATGCTTGCTGTTCTGACACCTATTGTATTATAACTTAATAGATGTCATTTTAGCAAGCCAGAAGGAATATCCAAAGCCTATAGCGGTGATGGCAAACCTTGGCACTCTAGGTGTTCTTGGACTTCAATTACCAGATGCCCAAGTCAGCACTCCTACTGATCAGGGCTACTAGGAACTGAAGGCCAAAAGAACCTGGAGTGCCAAGGTGTGGCGTCACTGGCCTATAGGTTACATGGAGAGTCCCCACCCCCACCCCCAGATGCCCATGAAAGGAATACCCCTAAATATCCATTCAGTGTCTGTCTGAACTTTTCTAAAATGAACATAAGTGTTGTTTAAAAAATAACAAATATCAGAAATGAAAAACAACACAGGGATCCCTTTTTCTGATGTTCAGCTGAGCTGTAGAACTAAAGGAAATAAATGAGACAGAGAGAGACTTTAAATTTTCTCAGAGGATTATCTATTGCTTTGTTTGAGATGTTTAAAAACTAGGTTGTTATATGAACCAGGCATGTCTGGATAGAATGCAAATATACAAACAAATGCAAACATATACTGTACTGTATTCTGGAAGGTAAGGGGATTTCTAATGGAAAAAATGGGATATGGGGATGGGTGTGTTTTTACAGTACAGTTGTATCTCGCTTAAAGAGCATAATGCATTCCACAGGATTGCTCTTTAAGTGAGTTTGCTCTTTAAGCAAAACACCATTATAAATGACTAATTGTGGGGGGGGGGGATTGCGAACTCTGATTTATTTACTAAGTGAGTTTTTGGTTGGTTTTATTTGTTAAGTGAAGCGAACATTCAGAGAAAATTCTGCTGTTTAAGTGAGTTGCTCTTTAAGCGAGGCGCTCTTTATGCGAGGTTTGACTGTATAGAGGGAGAATTGAGGGGTTACCCTCCTTCCAAGTCTGTCAATATATTTAAACACTTTTAAAAAGTTTAAAATTAAATTCAGTAAATAAATCAACAAATATTATTTAGTCTTATATTCAGATTCTGAATACCTTGGATGACAGATTTCTATAAATCTTAAACACCATGTAATTTCTTTCACACGAGAAAAAAAGTAGAGATCAGTAAAAAATGGCATAATTATAAATGTGTTGATTATGGATGTGCTAAAATCATTTTGTATTTTATTAAAATATAATCAAACTCATTGCCTTCCCTGTTGCTAAATCTCTGTGTTGTTTTCATTCTGGATCCTCTTGCTTTCAAGAGGCAAGGGTGAGAAGCAAATGCCATTCTCATCTTCTGATGATTGCTCCATGGAAATGACAAGTAAGCTGACAGGAGGAAGAAAGAAAAATCTCTTTAAACTAAGAAAACACAAGGATCTGCCAGAGGGAACATACCATCAGTTTGGCTTAGTGTCTGGAGTGCAGAAGACAATTGGCCTGGCAGGGGGAGCCCAACTCCAGCTGAGAACGCGTGCATGGAGGTGACCTTCCCAGGCAGCATGTCAACTGAGATTACACTTTCCCCAAGAGTTCCCTTGTTAACTCAGCTTTTTCTGCAATTTGGGTTATCTTTAAAATGGTTATTATTAAAATTGCAACTCGAATCTTGAGGAACTCAGAATGGTTTCTATTTATGCTCTCTCCAACTCCCATTTATTCTCATTTACTACCATGATTTATAATAATTTCTACTCAAATCAAAGTGACTTTCACTCAAGAGAATACGTAGTCCATAATATTTAATTTTTTGTAGATATTTCAAATGCTGTAAAGAGGGCTAATTAAACTTCTGTGTTGGTTGTTACCTTACATCAGGGGTGCCCAAACTTTTTGGCCGTAGGCTGATCATGTTGCTCAAGGAGCCAGTCACTAAGACCCGGGGGCCAGGTGTGGCCCCCGACGCCAATTTATCCGGTCCATGAAGCCCTTGTCGCTCCTGGAAGCAGAAGTAAAATGCTTCCAGGAGCTATGAGGGCTTTGCAGGCCAGATGAATTGTCGTCAGGGGCCATAACTGGCCCCCGGGCCTTAGTTTGGGCACCACTGCCTTACATCATCTTCATGTTGAGGTTCTGACATCACTTTTATTATTAGTAAACCGAATTAAATGTTCAGAGCATTTAATTATTATAAGAGAAATGTACTTACAGCATTGATTATAAAACACAACTAAGAGTGTGTACTGCAAGAGACAAATATGTAAATATAAATTAAAGTATGGATATTTGTACATTTCTGAAATTACTGACAGGCAGAGCAAAGAGTCCGGGTCCCCCATCCCTCATGTTAAATTTAATATTCATAGAGTCTTTAAGGTTAAAATAGGAATATATTGTTTTTTAGATTAAACATTGAGGAAAGAAAAAATATTCATGTATTATAAGGAGGATTCTGAGCTGGCATCAAGAGAGGTGACAGAAAGGTTCATCCACCAATGGACCCAATACATTTCTTGCATGCTTCTATCTCCGAGTGTGGTCTCTAGGCTAAAGCAGCCACTGTCCATATTTTTTTAGCTGCAGCACTAAGTGAGGAACTTCCATTAATGGAGCATATTTCTAGGGCATTATATTCTCAATCTGTTTCCCCTTTCTTTCTGAAACATTAGTTAATAATAATAATAATAATAATAATAATAATAATAATAATAATAATAATAATAATAATAATAATAATAATAATAATAATAATAATAATAATTTTGTGTTAGAAATTATTTTGGGTTGAAAGGATTTTTATGGGAGAAATGCCACTCAGGGGACATCCAAATGAGGCTCCTTTTATGTCCCCAAGAGCTGGGACAGAGATGGGCACTCAATCTGTCATGCAGCATGTTACTGCACTTGCCAGCTTTCCAGCTAATAAGGTGAGCTTCATAACCACTGAGTCACCGCAGGCCTCCTCCCAAACATTACTTATACAGCTAGGACAGTGCAGGGGTGTATGCACAGATGAATGCATTCCTTTATGAATTTTGAGTGGTTCACTTTAAGCTACTAGGATTTTATTTTTCCTTCTCTTTTGCTTCTGCTTTTTGTGCAGTGGATTTGATGCTAAAATTTTCAATATTTGTCCTCTGCTTTTATTCATATGTTCTCTAGACTGGAGGTGAGAAAATAATTGTCCCATAAATAATTATGGTGCTGCTACGGAACACCAAAAAAAAAATCACAAATGTATGCTTTCTAGGAATTGTTCTCAATTTAAAAGTAGAGCTTACTTAACTTTTAAAAGATGTCTTTTAACTCCTCCCCCCTCCCATGTCCCATATCTTGCAAATTGGTTTGTGTTGTTTTGTGATTAGGCTTCATTTTAAGACTGATTTTGCAGGCATAAAGCTCTGCAGAATCCAAACTCTGTGGAAATGACTGTAGTGCCATCATTTCAATGTAAAACTGATGTCTTATCTAATTTGACAATCCATGTGAAATGGAGCAAGAGCCCTTTATTCCTGTAAGAATTGCCTATAAGGGGGAGGGGGAGAGTTCCTACCTAGTGACATGTGGGTTTGTTTGTTTGTTTGAGCAGTTCCTTTGTCTGAACTGCTTTCCCATCAAATTTAGTCTAACCGTCTTCCATTCAGACAAGACACTGTAAATGTCCCAGAATTGTGATTTGTTGCAGAACTCATGTAGAATCAAACCTACAAGCTAGATATTTTTGCAACATCATTAGTTAAGAACATAGAGAGCTGCCTAATGTCAAGTCAAATCCTTCATCCATTTAGCCTAGCATTGTTCACAGTTAGGGACCACAGCTCTCTAGGTTTTCAGCTGGATCTTTTTCCAGTTTTTGGAGATGCCAGGGGTTGATCTTGAAAATTTCTGTGCTGTGCAGCTGGGCCATAGAGTTGCCATTGTAACAACATTGTAAAGAAGGTGTAACTTTTATGTCCAGATTTCAGCTACTTGCCATGTTCAATTCTTTTATTTTCTTTACAAGTAAAAAACTGCAGGAACAAAAAATTGCACGTTTTGTGCAAATTAGAATTTGCAAATTCTGTGCCTAAATTTTCATCCTTTTGTGGAGGTTGACAGGTTTATTTCCTATTTTATTAGAATCAGTGTAAATATTTTAAATGTCAAGATGGCAATAACACTCCAAATTTTCAAGTAAATATGTTTCAAATCTGAAAAATGGAGCATGTAACAGTTATAGAGTACAATATAAATAACTGCCTTTATTAGAGTACACCACAGAAGGCATATGGGTATCTGGAAATTATATTGTCAGGCATTGCAAGGATATATGATATTAGACAGCTTGATAATTATATTGGATTCCAAATGTTTGTAAATGCTGCCTCTTTAGGCCATTGATTTTATGTGCTTTAGCTCTATGATCTTCAAAATCAAAGGAGACATGCAGAATAACAGAAGACTAATTCTGACATTTAAAATATCAAAACAAAGCCTTAGCAAATTTCCTGTGAAATAAAAACTGTCACATTCAGATATTATTATTGCTGTCATATCTACTACAGTAGACAGTCTGTGGACATTTTGCATCTGTGTCACAGTGAGTTCTTATTTGATGCAGACATTGTTAAGTATCAGAATCATTATTCCATTGTATGTTAGTATATGAAGAAACTTTATTATGAGTTTGTACATGATTATATACAAAGAGCAAGCACCATCCTGTTTATGTTCTGGTGTTTCCTTCTGTTATGCTCACTCTTGGGAGAACCAAGATTCATAGGAATCCAATGAGTGACTTCTGATTTGAGTTAAATAAGATGCTTTTTAACTTTTCCATCATCTGCTTAGTAACCAGACCTACATTGGACTAGAAACCCTATATTCCTTGGCCCCTTTATTATTTTCCTGAGCCACCAATCTGCCCTATACTGTATTACCATTACAATCATTCTCTTATTTAGACTCCTTTTGACTTACTGGTCCATCCATCAGAACAATTGTAAAGTTAAAAGTGTTTATTCTTTCAATATTCTCTCCTTCCTCTTGAATTGTGGAGCTGTTTCCCAGACAAAGTGCATCTAAAAACACTTTTTTTAGAGTGGTCTTCAAGATCCATCTTTTAAGATTATCTTTGGACTTTGATGGACACTTGAAGTAGAAGCTGTTTCTGCTAAAATTGTCCAGCAACAGTTTCATATGTGATGTTTGTGAATGTTATGTGCTGCGTCATATGAAAGAGACAGTGTAGAAATACTTTTAAACAAATACAGTGATACCTCGGTTAAAGAGCATAATGTGTTCCATGGGATTGCTTTTTAAGCAAGTTTGCTCTTTAAGTGAAACACTATTGTAAATGATCAATTGTGACTTCTGGCAGGGGAAGGGATTGTGAACCTCGATTTAGTTGTTAAGCGGGTTTTTAGTTGGTTTTAGTTGCTAAGCAAGGCGACCATTCAGAGAAAATTCTGTTCTTTAAGTGAGTTAGTCTCTAAGAGAGGTGCTCTTTATGTGAGGTTCTACTGTACTGAAAACAGGACATTTTCTTCATTAAAGGTAAACAAGAGGGGGAATTCAAATTGAGGTTGCCTTCATAAATTTGTATGTTATCCACTACAGGTTGAATCCAATCATGCAAAAAATATATATTCAAAAATATATTAGCAGTTTGTTGTTTTCAGTAAATGAATGAATGCTGTTTTGTATTCGCAACAAATATCTGTACCCATTTCTCTAAAATCTGGAAGGCATGTGTTTATTGAATTCTGGTGGTAGTTAATGAGGCATGCAGATTTTGATTTTGGATTCAGATGCAATTCAAATCATGCTAAGACAAATCAGACTGTTTTCTGAATCATGAAATAGGAAACTGACACTAATGGTGCACATCCCTATTAAATTGCAGTACAGTAAAACCTCAGATAACGCTAAAACTTGGTTCCACAGTCTTAGTATTATCTGATTTTTAATGTAACATTAAAATCCTATGGGATGCATTGGATAACGTTAAAGCTCCATAGAGATACATTGTAACCAACACAGGCTTTAGCTAACATTATCTGATGCATCCCATAGGATTTTAACGTTATGCGATGCAATTTTTTTTTCCAGATTGCTTGACGTTATGTGGTTTTAGCGTTATCTGATGCAAACATTATCTGAGGTATTACTGTATTTGTTTTATAGTTTAGGCAGCTCAGCAGGCTGTCTTGAAAGCCTTTTCAATTCATTTACCTTAAATCAACAACTAGAGCTTCTTTCTGTCCTTCTCCAGCAGGATTAATGGATTTGGGCAAGATTGGGACATCTAACAGTAAAAGCTCTTGCTGGGAAAGCTAGGAAGCTTGACTAATTCCCAGCAGTGCTGACTTCGTAAACTTTTATTTAAAGCATTGGAGTCTGATGGGCTAAATTAATGGTAATGACTTCATGCTGATACCTTTAAATATGCTGTGCAGTGTAAAACCAGTACTTCTGAATATAAGCAACAAAGTTACACATACCAGTATGTTGCAGGAAGCAAAACTCTGGTTACCCTTTATTCTGATTTTTTAAAAACAAACAAACAAACAAACAGTATATTCCATCTATTTGAGCAATTAAATCCTTGATAAGCAATGCAAACAATAGCAAAGAGACAGGCAGCATAGTTCACGAATGTTTCTGTTTTGATAAAGAAATGAAACCATAGTGCTGATGTATTACTTGTAATGAGATGTGTTTCTTAAAATATGGTTTGCTTTCTTTAACAAAACAGAAACATTCATGAACTATACTGCCTGCCTCTTTGCCATTGTTTGCATAATCTATCAAGGATTTAATTGCTCAACTAGTTGGAATATACTGTGTTTTGTTTTTTTAAGTTTTTATTAGCAAATTATTATTAAAATTTTGAACCAACCCAGACTGCTCCAGCATTAACTTTCAGGGAAGCTAGTAGGAAAGGAAAAAAGATGGAAAAATATATTCACCCTGTCTGACAAGGCTATGCAAAAAACATGTGAGCAAAGGGTTTTAAGTGCAAGTTACTGGTGTGACAAACGACATTCTTGTCCCTTTATTAGATTTATTTTTCTTCTGAGAACTGCAGGGACTGTGGTGTATAGATTGTGAAAGAAAGGCTGGCAGGGCTGTATTCTTTGATTCCTAATTAACACCTTCAGTCTCAAAAGGGAGCTAACTGAAATACCATAAAATGTTGCAGCTGCATTGTTATTCCGCTTGGTTGGTTTGTTAAAAGTTGGTTGGGCATTGGCAGCTGCAATAAAAGGAAAGCTCAATGGATGTTTTGTCTTGTGCCCGCTGAAGTGAAAAAAGGCAACCATTTTATTTTCAAATGGGCAGCTACATTGTGAGATTTAAATGGATCTAAATATAAGATCTACTGTTAAAGTATTGTAATTGACAATAAATAAAGGAGCACTACAAGCAACTTCAAGCTATTATGTTTGGGCACACAAAATTTAGGAAAAGCTTTCATTAGGAAACAAACTCTTTACAGAATTTTATGAACCCAAAAGGTTGAGAATGAAGTGCATTAACAGGGAAACATGTTTAGAGTGGAATCAAAATTATAGTCCCTAAGTAGTGGAAAAAGCTTTTGTTGTTCAGTCGCACAGTCGATTCCGACCTTTTGCGACCCCATGGACCACTGTCCACCAGGCACTCCTGTCCTCCACCATCCCCCTCAACTCGCTCAGCTCTGTGCCCATTGTCTCTACAATACCATCTAGCCATCTCATCTTGGGCCGTCCCCTTCTTCTTTTGTCCTCAACCCTTCCAAGCATCAAGGCTTTCTCAAGTGAATCCTCTCTTCCCATTTGATGTCCAAAGTACTTTAGCTTCATCTTTATTATTTGACCTTCTAAGGAGCAGCCAGGGTTGATTTCTTCTAAGATTGACCTATTTGTTCTCCTCGCTGTCCAGGGGACTCTCAAAACTCTCCTCCAACACCACATCTCAAAGGCATCTATTCTTCTGCGCTCAGCTTTCCTAATGGTCCAGCTCTCACAACCATACATTGCCACAGGGAATACCATTGCTTTGACTATGCGAATCTTTGTTTGCAATTTAATGTCTCTACTTTTCACTATGCTCCCCAGGTTTCTCATTGCTTGCCTCTCAAGAATCAATCGCCTTTTTATTTATTTTTATTTCATGGCTACACTTTCAATATTGCACTTTTTATTGATTTTTTTGTAATTTTTTCTTCTTCCATGATCCAATTTACCAAAAAATAAAAGTGTACTATAAATAGTAAAAGATTTTATTTTCCTTCAGAATAATAAATTAAGATAGTATTTTAATTCCAATGCTGAGAATTCTCCCTTTATCATAGTATTGAAATAAAATAAACTGAACAAATAAGTCGTCCATGTATTCCAAAACTGCAGTTAAGGAAATGTGGAAATATAGCTATTTCCTTTAACGCTAGTTAAAGAGTTCTTCCTTTTTTTGTGCACAATGAGTGTATTAAAAAATTTCAGTGACTATGTCAGAACCATTGTTCCAGCCACAGCATTTTTACAAACAGAGTCCAAAGTGGCCATGGGAAATACCTACATATTTGACGCAGCCCGTATTTTGGCAAGAAAAAGAGTAGAATAGAAAGTATAGAGATTTTATTGCTGCTTTGTAATTGGCCATGATCTGCCCAGATTTCTTAACTGAAGATAATAAACAAGTTTTCCTGCCATCTGGATGAAAGTAATGAGCAAGTCAAGTAATGTTTTAATATTTTAAAGAACAAAATTGGGATGAGAGAGTAGAAAATGTAACAATGAGAGCAAAGGATAGCCTTTTAGTTCATCAGAGCGTTGTACATTCAAAACAGGACAATAGCATAAAAAAGACCATGGTCATGACCAAATTTGCTATTTTGAAGTATAATGTCATGTTTTTATAAAATATTTTGCCATTATTGACTGTTAAGGGTCTTTTTTCTCAAATGAATGTAACAGGCATATTTTTAATAGTAAAATAATCCTCTGTAGAGTATACAATCAGGATTTATTGTCTGAAATCTTGCTGCTTGCTGTAGTAAGTTGCACTAAAGTATGTACATTGAATCAAGGGTTTGTTTGTTTTTCGAAGAATCAAGTCCACCATAAGTTCCATTGATTCATATAGGCTTACAAGAAGAGCTGACTGGGTGACTTAATAGTTAAGTTTCTTGCTATGTAGCCAGAGATTGGGAATCTGATTCCCCACTTTGCCTCACACAAGAAGAGCCAGTCTGTGTATTCTTGAGTTAGCTGGACAATACCAGGTTGCCCCCAGAAGAAAGAAATAGCTAATGAGGCATGCAGATTTTGGATTCAAATACAATTCAAATCACCCTAAGACAAATATTTTTGTTGTTGTTGTTCAGTCGCACAGTTGATTCCAACCCTCTGCAACCCCATAGACCACTGTCCGCCAGGCACTTCTGTCCTCCACCATCCTCCTCAACTCGCTCAGCTCTGTGCCCAGTGCATCCACAATACCATCTAGCCATCTCATTTTTGGCTGCCCCCTTCTTCTTTTGCCCTCCACCTTTCCCAGCATCAAGGCTTTCTCAAGTGAATCCTCTCTTCTGATTTGATGTCCAAAGTACTTTAGCTTCATCTTTACAATTTGACCTTCTAAGGAGCAGTCATGGTTGATTTCTTCTAAGATTGACCTATTTGTTCTCCTCGCTGTCCAGAGGACTCTCAAAACTTTCCTCCAACACCACATCTCAAAGGCATCTATTCTTCTGTGCTCATCTTTCCTAATGGTCCAGCTCTCACAATCATACATTGCCACAGGGAATACCATTGCTTTGACTATGTGAATTTTTGTTTTCAATGTGATGTCTCTACTTTTCACTATGCTCCCCAGGTTTCTCATCGCTTGCCTCCCAAGAATCAGTCACCTTTTTATTTCATGGCTGCAATCACCATCTGCAGTGAGCTTTGATCCTAAGAAAGTAAAATCTGTCACTGCTTCTACTTCTTCCCCATCTATTTTCCAGGGCCTGATAGCGCCGGTTGCCATTATCTTGGTTTTCTTTATATTGAGTCTCAAGCCAGCTTTTTCATTCTCTTGTTTCAACCTAATCAGGACCTTCTTTAGGTCCTTCTCACTTTCTGCCATTAGGGTGGTATCATCTGCATACTTCAAATTGTTAATGTTTCTCCCAGTAATTTTGATCCCAATTTGTGATTCCTCCATCCCTGCATTGCGCATTATCTGCTCTGTGTATAAGTTGAATAAGCAGAGTGACAAAATGTAGTCTTGTCTTACTCCTTTTCCTATTCCAAACCACTCAGTCATTCCATATTCAGTCCTAACTGTTGCTTCTTGATTCATGTACAGATTTCTCATGAGGCATATAAGGAATATAAATTTTAATACCATGTATAACTGAAACTACCGTATGTCTAAAGAGCCCACATATATGAGTGGCATGTGACCTGTACTCTCTACCTTGAAACCCTGAAAAGGGTTACCATAAGTCAGAACTGTCTTGATGGCACAAGATGATTATTATTATTTGCAACTTATGGTGCTAAGCAGCAGGCTTTGTTGTAATATATTTGACTCAGAACTAATGTACACTAGTACCCCGAATAACGTTATGACTTGGTTCCACAAGTCCCGTCGTTATTCGGTTTTTAACGTTGTGCGATACATTGAACACACAATGTTAAAAAAAGCCCTGTTTCCCTGGAGGCTGCAGGAAGCGAGAACATCGGGATTTGAATCCTGACATTTTGGCTTGCTGCTGCCTCCAGGGA
Source organism: Furcifer pardalis (assembly GCA_030440675.1). Lineage (NCBI taxonomy): Eukaryota > Metazoa > Chordata > Lepidosauria > Squamata > Chamaeleonidae > Furcifer > Furcifer pardalis. Next base: position 180,800,339 of record CP126892.1, on the reverse strand, counting down.
GGTGGGAGAACTTTGGAAACAGCTTGGAGCGGGTTTCCCCACCTCCCTGGACCCAGCGGGGGGGGGGTCAGAAACCCCAAAATTGGTAAAAAAAATGGACTTTTTTTTACCAATTTTGGGGGCTCTGACCCCCCTGCCGGGTCCAGGGAGGTGTGGGGACCCGATCCAAGGTGTTTCTGGGCTTCCCCGACGTCCTGAGCCAGTGCAGCAAGCCAGAATGTCAGGATTCGAATCCCGACGTTCACGCTTCCTGCAGCATAAAAGAGGGTGGGGGAAGTTCAAAATTAGCGCACATCAGCTCTAGGGAGGTCGGGAGACCCGATGCGCGCTAATTTTGAACTTCCCCCACCCTCTTTTATGCTGCAGGAAGCCAGAATGTCGGGATTCGAATCCTGACATTCTGGGTCGCTGCACTGGCTCAGGACATCCGGGAAGCCCAGAAAAAGCTTGGATCGTGTCTGCCCACCTCCCTGGACCCGGCGGGGGGGTCAGAGACCCCAAAATTGGTAAAAAAAACATCCGTTTTTTTTTTACCAATTTTGGGGTTTCTGACCCCCCCCCCCGCTGGGTCCTGGGAGGTGTGGGGACCCGATCCAAGGTGTTTCTGGGCTTCCCCGACGTCCTGAGCCAGTGCAGCAACCCAGAACGTCGGGATTCGAACTCTGACATCCTGGCTTGCTACACTGGCTCAGGACGTTGGGGAAGCTCAGAAAACCCCCAAATTGGTAAAAAAAAACGTCCTTTTTTTTACCAATTTGGGGGGGTCTGACCCCCCCGCCGGGTCCAGGGAGGTGTGGGGACCCGATCCAAGGTGTTTCTGGGCTTCCCCGACGTCCTGAGCCAGTGCAGGAAGCCAGAACGTCGGGATTCGAACTCTGACATTCTGGCTTGCTGCACCGGCTCTGGACGTCGGGGAAGCCCAGAAACACCTCCAGAGAGATCAGAGGACCCGATCTACAGCTGCAGGGTGGCTGGGGAAGCTGACGGGGACTCCCTGTCGGCTTTCCTATCCACCCGCCCATGCCTCCGCAGCTGTGGGGTGGCTGGGTAAGCCGATGGGGGAGCCCCCCGTCAGCTTTCCAGCCTCCCCACCCCTGCCTCCGTAGCTGCAGGGTGGCTGGGAAGCTGAACGGAGAACCCCGTTCAGCTTTCCACCCACCCTGCTGCTAAGAACGACTGTATCGTGTAACGTTAAAATCGCGTTACTCGATACAAGATGTTTCCGAAAATCTTGTAACGTTATGCGGTTTTAACGATATACGGTACTCGCGTTATACGGGGTATTACTGTATTTTACTTAATAGCAAGTTTAAAATGTTGAACCTCTGCTACTACATTATTCATATACAGGCACTGTTTCTTAACCTTTTCTAGTAGTATTATCTAAAAATTCTGCAATTGAGAAACTAATAAATGCATGTGGTTCTTTTTGTTTAATTGTTATGGCCATTCCATTTTTATTTGTATATTTAGATTTTGTTCGATTTATATCTCTGATCATCAGCATTCAACAATATAATAACACCTTATCAAGTACTTTTCAGTCTTTAATAACTACTCTTACTTAGATGAACATATGAAAAGTTATCTATTGTAGGGGCAAAGGCAGTGGTGGTCATGGGCCAGTTCACCCCGGTTCTGTAGAACCAGTGGTAACAATCCCCGGGTGGTCTCCTTGGGGGGGGGGGTAGTAACCTTCCCAGGAGACCACCTGGGATGGTTACCATTTTTTGAGGTGACTGGTTCAGTCACCTCACCGGCTGCCCGACTCTGCAACCCAAAATGGCTGCTGTTGAGTGCGCATCCATTAAAATACCAATTGACACATGCGTGCCTCCAGTACTCAGCCTGACACCCCCAGCCAGCGCGATCTTAAAGGAGGCAGCCTATCCGAGTTGCCTGCTGTATTTTTATGGTTTTTTTTTTAACTTTGGCTCCACCCACCTCATTGGCTTCGCTCATGATGTCATGATGTTGGCTCTGCCCATGATGTCATGACATTGGCTCCACCTGCAACATCAGCTCTGCCCACAGTGTGGTAATAAATTTTTTGGCTGCTCATCACTGGGCAAAGGAATAGTCTGAAGTAAGAAAAGAAGAGATGAATGTACAAATACAGGAGGAGGAAAAGACACCAAAACTGTTTTCCTACTGCTCATTATACTTCACTTCTTTGACCCACTTATATATTGGTTGGTGTTCTTCCTTTTCATCCTGTAGCCTTTGTGGAACGCCAATAAAGAGTAAAGTAAAACCTGACTTTGGTTTTCAATTTCACCAGAAGTATATTGGGATCAGTGGCTTTCATTTTCCCCAAAGAACTGTCTCACGTTCTGCTGCTATTCTCCCTTTTGAACAATGGTTCATACCTCAACTGTCTCATTAGAATGAATCCCTATACCTCAACTTTTGAAAAGATGAAAATAAGTATACAGTATCCAACTCTTACATGTCATGTCTTGTCATGATGGGGTAAATCAAGGAAGAGTCATTCTGGTACAAAGTAATAAATTGATTAGAGAATATAACAAATCAAAAAACAATTTCAAACGAAACTTTGCTACTATTTTCATTGTTTACTGGAGGAAATAAAAACATACATAGTAATGAACTGCTGGTGATTTTAATAGGAACTAAATGAAATTGCCCAAATCCAGAAAAAAAACCTCAAGATCTTTGCTTACAAAGATTTTAAGAAAATTTGAGAAATTGCATTGATGAAGAAATTGACAAATAGATTGGTTTGGATCCTAGTGAAATTATATCCTACACATATGTAGACAGTATCTGCAACTTGGCAAAACTAGGCAACCCTTTCTGATGTTGCATCAATCTAATACTTCCTCCTCTCTCCTATGTGTACCTTGAAGCCTCATGCATACCTGTGAACCCATGAAATAGGTAAAGGTAAATATTTCCCTTGCTCAAAAGCCAGTCATATCCAACTCTAGGGTTCAGTGCTCATCTCTGTTTCATAGCCAAAAAGCCAGCACTGTCTGCTTCTGCAGACATTTCCATGGTCATGTGGCAGGCATGACTAGACACTGGAGTGCACGGAGCACTGTTTACTTTCCCACTGCAGTGGTCCCTATTTATATACTTGCAATTTCTTGCTTTCAAACTGCTAGATTGGCAGGATCTGGGACAGATGACGGGAGCTCATTCTGTCTTGCAGTTCTCAGGAACTGAACTGCTGACCTGCTGCCTTCCAGTCAGCATCTTAGCCACTTGAGCCACTGCAGTCCTGTGAACACATGAAATACATGAAATACTGCACTCCAAATTATACATGATACACAAACAAATCAATAAATAGGGACCACTTCAGTGGGAAAGTAAACAGCATTCCATGCACTCAGGTGTTGAGGCATGCCTGCCACATGTCCATGGAAACATCTGCAAATGCAGACAGCACTGGCTCGAGATGATCACTGAACTCTAGAGTCAAATACGACTGGCTCTCAAGCAAGGGTGATCTTTACCTTTATCTTTACACAAACAACAGAGTGAAAAAAGAAGTGTTGCTTCAGCAACCCAGTGAAGTCATTTGATATGATTCCCTAAAATAGTAGGGCAATTGTTAGTATGAATTGTCACAGAACCAGCAATTTAAATACAGAAGATGTACACATTGGGTTGCCATAATTCTCTCCTGCCAAACTGGGACAGCCATGTGACGTCATTGCATTTTTCAAACTGCACCTGCGTCAGACGGGTCTGTCAGGGAGACCACGGCTCTAATAAGACTATATGGAATCCCCGTCCAGGGTGGACAGCTTTCGGCAATTTAAAATAAACTGTAGTCAAGAGGTTTTTCCCCCATGTGATTGTTTTTGCAAAAAGACTATTCTTGATGGTTCTATTTTTATTTTTTTGAGTAAAATTTATTGGGCCACTATTGAAACCACCCTTCCTTCCCCTGAGGTCACCCCACCCTCCCCTTCACAAACACCCCATTGAAATAGACTCACTCTCAAACCCCACATGAGGATCCCTTGAAATAAAGTTCTATAAATGGACCCGGAACTGCAATGCTATCAATGGTGCCTCCGTTTCCCTCCAGAAGGAGAAAAGCAGGAGACAGGAAGGAACTTATTTTAGAGGAGGACCTTTGCGATGGAAGACTCTTCACTTTATGTCCACCCTGTTCCCTTCCTCTCTAGGAATACTGACCCTATGCAATTAACCCTTTGCAGTCACATGAAGAAGGAATCCTCCATCCCAGTGTATGGTAGAGATTTGGCTTCTTAGATATGGGTATTTCTTGTTCCCTCCTGGTTTTCCAGGTAAAGGGCTGAGGGCGACTCCTTGTCCTCCAAACTTCAAGGTGAGCCAAGGGATTTTTGCAAAGAGTTATTTCAGTACCTCTGTGCCTTTCTTTCAATTATCTCACTTGCAAGTGTCTCCCCCCCCCCCCCCCGTGGGCTTCTCAGGGTGCTGTTTTGCCTTCGCTGCTTCCAAGCAGGATAATTGGAAGAAAGGCAGGGAGACAGTTAATTAATTCTTTGCAAAAAATCACTTGGCTTCCTGTGTTCAAATTTAAAAATCTGGGACTTTTACATGTTTTTTTCTTGAACCAGCCAGGACAGCTTGAATCCGGGAAAATCCTGGAAAACTGGGACATATGGCAACCCTATGTATGCACAGTTATTCGTTTGTTGCTCAGAGACCCAATATTTTTCTGGGTCCATTTAAATATAAGAATAAATTCATTCTACACAGCTTTCCAACATCATTTTGAATTACTTCTTATAAAGAACAACATTTCTATAAGTCTTGAACATTTGTAGCTGTTCATTATCCTTAAATATTCACATAAAACATGTGGCAATGTATTTATGTTAAGTGCCTTTTTCGGATTCACCTGCATACTGGTGCTGGATATTTGAAAATATTTAACTCATATGACTTGGATGACAGGGAAGAGATACTTCTGGTTTTCTCTTTCTCTCTTTTTAAAAAGCTTCCTTTTCCCCCTTCTTGCATACTTTTTAAAAAAAGAAACAAGGCAAGGCAAAACTACTAGAACAAATTAAAAAAAATTAAACACATGGAGTGCAATATCTAAAAGCTCACCTGGGAATGAATTTTTTAAAGGCAAAGTTTCACAATTGCCCTTTTTCTCTCAGCACCACTGCTGAATTAGAAGGAATGTACTCTTTTTCACTTATAAAAACAGCAACATAATTGTGCAATTGTCAGCTTAAGCTTCCAGAATTCAGACTGATTATACATAGTTAAACAACAGGCTATGACAAATAGATTTTAGTAATTCACTAGAGAATGTCTCTACCAACACTTTTGTGGCAAATGTCTTGTTTGCAAGACAAATGTGGAGTTGAAATAACAGCCCATGAATGCCAGTGGTGAAATGGCTATGTTCACAAGGTGAATGCTAAAGCTTTTCTTCTGAATGGACCTTTTAATCTAGGCATTATCTGAATTCTGAAAAAACCCTCTGTGGCTTTACACACAGATTAATGGGAAAAACTGAGACACTGATCTGAGTTATTTAGGGGTGGGGGGAGTTTTAAAGATTTATTGGTTGACAAGTGCCATTTAAGTTTTAAAGCCATCAATAACCTATTGAAAAAAAATTAAAGGGAAACCTTCCCTCTATAGAAAGACGTTACTTTGAAAGAGCTCCTCCTTCACCACTGGCTTGCCTTGGCATTTGGAACCTTGAAACACGTGGCCTTGGTGTTAAAGACCCCTTCAGAGACATTTGTATATAAGTGATTGTATAAATCTTCTATTGTGCAGTCATGAGAACTGAATAGAACTGCTTTTGGAAACTTATCTAAGATCAGGGTCAGACTTTCAATAGATTTTCTGCTAATAGTTTTTTAATGTGGGAGCTAGTGTTGGAAGAATAGCAGTTATCAAGAATTTGGTGGGTCTGGAATATCAATCACAACCATATTTGAACACAAGCAGATTCTTCTTTCAGCTTTTCTTAAAGCAACCCACAACAAATTAAATTACAGTTTTATGAGTGGGGGAGAGATCCTGAGGGGGGAAAATAAGACATAAACAAATACTGTACATGTTTTTTAAAAACAGTTTGCTACTACAAGTTGTCTGGAGGGGGAAGTTGTTAAGTAGGCTAATGAGTTTTGGTAATGTTATGATAATGTTTTGATAAATTCTTCAAATCCTAATTCCAGTTATTAGGAAAGAACTTGAAGATGGGCAGCCCAATGAGCTACCCGGGGGTAAATTTTATTTATTTATTTATTAGTTCACATTTATATTGCGCAGTTCTGCAGTTCAGCAGGAGGGGAGACAATAATTCTGTCACACACATATATCCTTCTGTATGTGCTCTGTCATTTTGAAAGTATCTAGAAACAACTTTTTCCCACAGTGCCACCCTTTGCTAACCTCAAGGCCAAAATATGTAAACTCACGTTAAAGGTAATAAACATTATACATTTGGATATACAGTATGTTCTTTCAAAGCTGCTGTGTCTGTACCAGTCAACTTGTAAATTAAGTCTATTTAAGTGTCTAGTCATGTCTGCTACATGACCATGGAAATGTCTGCAAAAGCAGACAGCACTGGCTCTTTGGCTTTGAAACAGAGATGAGCACTGAACCCTAGAGTCAGATATGACTGGCTTTTGAGCAAGGAAAACCTTTACCTTTAAGTCCAATAATCACATGAAAAATAATGTGCTATTCTACTTCTAATGTTGTAGAATCTTACAGTAAGTAAAGGTAAAGTAAAGGTTTCCCTTGCTCGAAAGCCAGTCATATCCGACTCTAGGGGTCAGTGCTCATCTCTGTTTCTAAGCCGAAGAGCCAGCGCTGTCTGCTTCTGCAGACATTTCCATGGTCATGTGGCAGGCATGACTAGACACCGGAGTGCATGGAACGCTGTTACCTTCCTACCGAAGTGGTCCCTATTTATCTACTTGCAATTTCTTGCTTTCGAACTGCTAGGTTGGCAGGAAATCTTACAGTAGCACAAATAAATATCATTTATCACATAAGGAAACTCTACTTCTAATTCCAAAGCTGCTATCTCAGCTAGTTCAGTCTTTCTGAGGAACAATTTTGTCTACCATTCCGACCAGTGATGGGATGTAACAGGTTCTCACCAGTTTGTCAGAACCGGTAGTAACTTTTCCCAGTGTCCCAGAGAACCGGTAGCAGCTTTTTTGGGGGGGGGGGACCACCTTTCAGGCTTACTTTTGGGGTGCATGTGCACCTACAGTGCTTGACGCGTATGCACAGCCTCCTTGTTGTCCTCCCAAGCGGGGAGGAGGAAGAGAAGCTGCTAGCCTGAAGCTCCCTATAGCCTGCTCCCCAGGGTAAGTGACTCACCTTTTGATGTAGTGTGTCTGTGTGTATTTTAATGTGTATTTAATACCTTTACCTATATTGACGTACTACCACAGTTCCTAAAAAGGCCCGGCCGCCTGGCTTGGGGTTTTTAAGCAAAGTCTTGGAGTTACCTCATCAATAAGATACACCTGTGCTGTTCCAATTGGAGAACCCTTAAGGAGGTACAGCTGTTTTACATTTACATTAAGGCATATTATCCTAGAGAACTGGTTAGGCAAAGACTTAGTACCTAACTTCTTTAACTGTTGAAAAGTTGAAAAGTGCCAAAATGAAGCCATCTTGTGGTGAGTTCATTGTGTAGTTCCTTCTATCTGACCTAGTGTGAGAAAGATTAGCCAGAATAAGCTTTAAGCTCTGGTTTCAAAGTTCTGGTTGATTTGTGTTTGGGGTGGGTGAGTGGGTGTTTGGGTGGGTGGGTGGGTGTATTTTAATGTATTTTTATTTTATTTATTTATTTAATTTATTTACGGATTTGTGGGGTGGTTGGGTGGGTGGGTTGAGGTGTGTGTGTGCTTATTTTTATTTTATTTTTTATTATTTTTATTTTTTATTTGGCCCCACCCACAACATCATGATGTCATGATGTTAGCTCCGCCCACACTGTGATGACATCACGGTGGGGTAGTAAAATTTTTGACATCCCACTACTGATTCCGACTACTAGAGCATGAGAGTAGTATTAGTGAGACCAACGTTAACATCCTTTTTCCAGCATAAAATTTACTGCATAATGGTTTTGGACCAGTCATTACTTCTTAGCCCAACATACTTTACAAAGTTGTGTGGATAAAATAACATGCTGTGCAACTATTAGTAGGACTAAGCCAGGGATTCTCAACCTTTTCCAGCTGTGGGCCAGACCACATCCCCTCAGACAGTTGAGCGTACCGGACACGTGTTCCCCTCACTGTAAACACTGCCATAAAACAGGTCCATGGCTGTCGTAAATGCAATTTGACTGTTTTCTCTGCTTCCACTGCTTCTGGTGGTAATGGCGGTATGAGTGAGGGTGACACATTTTCGGCTATTTTCACCACTTCTGGCGGTGGCAGTGGCATGAGCGGTGGCAGTGGGCCGCATGAAATGGCAATGTGGTCCAGGTCCAGCCTGTAGGCCGTAGGTTGTGAACCCCTGCACTAAGGTATAGAATGAAGAATATTTGTGTATAATTTATTCACACTCAGAAAAATCAGAGAACAAGAAGCACATTAAGAATTCTTCCACCACATATCTAAATGCTGCAATTCACTGTGGACTATCTGATATGAGCATGTGCATACATAGCAGCAAGTTTATGCAGGGAGGTAACCTGATAGTAAAGTTGTCTTTCTTTAGTCCCTGAGCAGGAGACACATCAGCAAATTCCATTCTGATCTGATTTTAGGCCTGGTTTCAGTGCTGAAAAAAGACTCAGTTGCCCTAATAAATGGTCTATCATGTGGGGAAGGCTAGAGGAGTACAATTTTGTAAATCCTCCAGTGCATTGACTAAGATAACCTTCCAGGTTCCACTAATTCAGGAGTTAAGGAGATCTATGTGATTAAAATCTGTGAACCATAAACATTTTCCAAGCTTCTTTTTTCCTGACTTTTTACTTAAACTTCCCAGTTTGGTGAAATCCACTCCCTAGTATCCTGCTGATTGTTTCTCATATGTTCAGTAATTATGACCTGGCAGTATGGTTTGCCCTTTTCATGCATGTCTTCAGACTGCCTATTGCATCCAACAGAAGGTAGCAGAATAGTTCTTACTCAGGGTACAAGTATGAATGGTCTATGCAGCAATGGTCTATGCCACTACAAGTTGGTAGTGACTGTCCATTTCCAGCCACACTTTAACCCTACTCTTTGTGGCCCTTCATTGGGGGAAGAATCATCCTGTGTAAACAAATACATAGAATCCTTAGACAGAAGAATAATTAGTCATTTTTCCTTACAACTATGTAGGGTAATTGTTCTTCGTTTAAGTTTTACAACCCATTAGCCAAACACAATGAACGGCTGACAGATGAATTTGTTTTTGTTAAGTTAACTTGATAATTTATTGCTCTCCACTTGGAATTCTTAGCTACCAAATGAGATGACATAACTTATACCTGAGTGGGAGAGACCAGCTTGTTCCAGAACCTAAGGAGCAGAAATGATCAAAGTTTCAGAAATCTGTCACCATAAATTATATGTCAGCTATTTGTATGATTCAGCAACAATCAGGATTGTTTTCCAGACTGGGGCAGCATACTCTACAGCTAAGAAACACAGGGCAAGGGTTGCACACCCCACATGGTAATTGTAAGTTTGCAGATGATATTGTTCCTGGCATATACCTTCTGCGTAATATCCTGACAATGATGGTTATAAGTTAAAGACAGCCCAGTTTTACCCCCAGGTATTTTAGATTGTCACAGTTGTTAATTTGTGGTCTCACCAGGTTATGGTCAACTTCTTTCTTACCTCTCTATTTCATAAATGGAATGGACATATTTGTATTTTTTCTGGATTAGGTTTCAGGTTATTGTTGTCATAATAGACAGCTAGTTCTTCGAGAACAGATGCCAGGTTAGTCTCTACTTCTTCAAACTCTGTTCCCTGAGCAGTGATTGCTGTGTCATCTGCATAAGTGGAGGCCCTAGTTCTCTAGTTCTGGTGTAGATTGGCTGGCCATTGGTATGGATATTGTATAACATAGGGGCCAATACACTTCCTTGGAAAGGCCGTTTTTCTGAACTCTCCGGTGGCTCTTTTTGCCCTGAGATCAATAAAAGCTTCTGTAATCTGCCTCCTTTCATATCTACCCTCTATATGCTGGTTTAAATTAACTATTTGACAAGAGCATGACTTTTATGGTCTGAGCCTGAATATTCTGTAATGATCATTCCATCAACAGATTCATAAATTCTGTTCATTCTCCCCAGGACTTTGAAATTATGGCAAAGGAGCAATATAGGTCAAAAGTTCTTGAGATCAGTTGGTCCTTTTCCTGGCTTAGTTAAGATCAGAAACTTTGCTGAATGACAGATTTTTTGAACCAGTATCCTATCCAAACAAATATTCATCAATTTTAGGATCCAGTTAATGGTTATGGGCACAAAATGCTTTATTTGTTCTTGCCTCATGTCATCCAAGTCTGCAACCTTATTGTTCTTCATCTGTTAGATAGAAGTTCTCAGTTCTTCACATGTGAAAGGTGTAGCAAGATGGCCTTTCTCCTCTTTATAACCTTTGAGATTTTGTTTCTTTGGGTCTTGTAGTTTCCCCATTTAATAACAGTTGTTGTGCTGTTTGATCAGGAGAGAATTTATTTGATTCCATGGGGGTGGGCTGGAAGTTTTTTCAATAATTTCCAAGCTTGGCAACTATTCTGTTTAATTTCCAAATCTCCTAAGAAGTTGCACTATTTCTCTATCCTTGATGTTGGTAAAACTTGGAGAAGTTCTTCACCCATTTATATCACCTTCTCAGAGAAGGGATCAATTTATAAAAAAATGTTCATGCTTCCTGAGAAAGACCTTTGAGTCTTTATTCTATCTAAGTATATAAGATGTTATACATCCCCTTGGAATGTATTTACAAGATATGATCCTCACCAGTTCAACACAATCTCAATAATTTTCTGGTGTGGGTGGACTTTTATCACTTCTTTAACTATATCTCAAGCAAAATTGCCCCATTGGATTCTCTTAAAGTTGAATCTTCTTTTAAATGTATGGTAGCTATTCCTCGTTTGACAGATGCTTCTATAGTGCGTGTAATACATCAATGCTGTTTTCTTCAGAATGGTTCTGCAACATTCTTCTTGCCTTGGCAAGCAATATGATCACTGTCAAAAATATTATCTGGGTTACATACTCACCTTCATTGACCACTATTAAAAGATGGGGGCAATTTTGGATCATTTATTAATTTTAGGACTATACATTCAGCCCAACCTTTAAGTTTTCCTCCACTTATTTCTGTCTCTCTGTATCCCCAATATCTGCTGTGGCAATTAAAATCACACAGGGCCAGTTTAGTTGTTTGAGAATGGAAGTTATAAGTTTCTGAAAATTTGTATTCCTTATTTGGTTACAGTTGTACCGCGCTTAAATAGCTTAATGTTTTCCACAGGATTGCTCTTTAAGCAAGTTTGCTCTTTAAGCGAAACACCATTGTAAGTGACCAATTGTGACTTCTGGTGGGGGGAATTGTGAACCCCAATTTATTTGTTAAGTGAGTTTTGGGTTGATTTTATTTGTTAAGCGAAGCGAACATTCAGAGAAAATTCTGCTCTTTAAGCAAGTTACTCTTTAAGCGAGGCGCTCTTTATGCGAGGTTTGACTGTACATATAAACAGATGTGATTGTGCAAAACTGAACTTTAATTGTCAGAATTTCAGTATCTACATTGTCACTTATTCCATTTACCTTTGATAATTGATTATAGTTTCCTAAGTGCTCAATAAGAGCACTGAGGAAATGATATTTTTGGTAAGTCTGTAATTTTGTTTTTAAGTCTATGTACATAGGTACATAGGTGTTAAAGCCTATGTACATAATTGGGTTTCTGTGTACATCGTTGAAATAAGGCTTTGATGAGGAACCTATGATGTTACAGTCTCTGTGTCCAAAAAACAAAGGTTGTGAAACACTGTGTTAGACAGAATTGCAGGGCATCAGGACCCTGGACAGAACCTGGTAAGAGCTATAGGCAAAGTTAAAACTAACAGGTGAAGCTATGGGCCAAATTCCAGAATAAAAAGAATACACTTTTAGAAGTACAGTATATACTTTTAACTACCCAAAATTTACAAGGCTCACATATTGTTTTTCTACTCTTTTTGACATTCATAAGGCAAAACAAGCCCAGACAAGATCAATTCTATCAGTCTATAAAGAAAAAGAGGGGGAAAATATCCTTATTATGTTGTATTTTATATTTCCCATTGCAAAAAGAGTCCTTCAGCTGCTGAATGACAGATAGAAAAGTAAACTATACTGTACAGTATTAGGTATCAGAAGCATATTGAAGATTCCTCACCTTAGATAACCTCAGCCAGTAGTTTTAATATAAACAGTGAACATTTTGAGTAATAACATGGACTTTGTAGTTCATCACAGCTCAGATAATGTGGAGAGAGCAGATATCTTATGATTAAACTTTCAGAAACTGACTGCTGATGCAAGCACAACTACCATATCACCCAAATTCACAAAGCCAGTCCAATATGGTATTTATTTATTTGTTTGTTTGTTTGTTTGTTCCAACTTATTATCCCGCCCCAATCAGGAGAAACCCCACTCTGGGCGGCTTACAAAACAAGTTTAAAAATACATAATTAAATTCAATTCCCTAATAATAGTTAAAATATGACTTAATACAATATTAAAAGATAGGCTAAAAAGAAATTAAACATCTTCAGATTAAAAATCACCAAAATTATGAAAGGAAACAAGGACAGGAGTAAGGAGGTAAGAGCAGAGGGTGGCTGCCTCAACCGATCAGCCACCCAACATGCGATCCAGTATTCTTTAATCGCCAAATTTGTCCTGCCAGCCAGGTTTTAAGGCCTTTCCAGAAGGGCAGGAGCTCTGTCTGTTGTCGTAGCTCGATTGGCAGGAGGTTCCACAGGGCCGGGACGGTCACGGAGAAGGCCCTCCTTCTAGTGCTAGAGAGGCGAGCCTCTCTAGCTGACGGAATTACAAGAGAGCCTCTCTGATCCGCCCTAATGGGACGGGCAGACGTTCTTGGAGTGACACGGTCTCTGAGGTATCCTGGCCCACTACCATATAGGGCTTTAAATGTAATAACCAGCACCTTGAATTGCACCCGGAGACATACTGGCAGCCAGTGCAACCGCCGAAGCAGTGATGAGGCACGAGCATAGCGCCCACACCCCATCACTACCCGAGCAGCCGCATTCTGGGCCAGCTGGAGTCTCCGAATGGTCACCAAGGGCAGTCCCATGTAGAGCGCATTACAGTAATCAAGTCTGGAGGTGACCAGTGCATGTGTGACCCTGAGCAAGGAGTCCTGGTCTAGGAGTGGGCGTAACTGGTATATTACACGAAGTTGTGCAAAAGCCCTCCTGGTCACGCCTGCCACCTGTATTATGGGTTATAGGCTCAAAAGATTCTCAACAAAAATCATCTTTGTAATACTCAAGCTGTATTTCTCCATCTGTCTTTTCATGTTTGGTGTGGAAAACAGAAAGTGGGACTGTTCAGGTAAGTTCAGAGGTTCAAGAGACATAAGAAGCTAATGGTGGGGAAAACAACAGAGCCCTGTTATATTTTAAATCAGGGGTTCCCAAACTTTTCATGCCGTGTGCTGGTCACATGGTTGAGTGGGCTGGTCATGTGGTTCCTCCACCATAAAACACATCCGCAGCTATAGTAAATTGCATTTATGACAGCTGTGTTTGCATTTACAGCAGCATCTGTGCATGCTTGAATATGTTTTGTGGATGCATGGGTGCCTTTTACTTCTGCTTCTGGAAGCAGCGATGGTGGTGCAGGCCAGATAATTTGGCACCATGGGCCTGGGCCAGCCCATGGGACACAGTTTGGCCACCCCTGTTTTAAATGAAGTCGTTGATATTATTATGAGTGAAGTTCAGAATGCCTTTTTTTAATTGCAGATTTTTTTCCCCAAGAGGATAGGAAATACTCAATTATTACTAGTCTATTAGTCATAGTATAATAGATCTTAGTGTCCTAGATCTCCTTACATGATGCTGAGTTGCTAAATTTAGATCATAGTCCATAACAGGTGCAACATGTGTTGCAAAATAACAAATATATGAAAGCACAGGTTTGTCTTGCTCACTCATAAATAGCATTGAACATTCAACAATTTAGCATTAATCTGCAGATTTCAAAAAGAGAGCATCAACAGTTGTTTTAGTTCTTGGATGCCTTAGAAAAATACTAGGCATCTTACAGCTAAAATATATAAATTGTATAATTAAATATTCTTAACATTAAAAAATTGAAAACAACAAAAATAATATATTATTAAAATCTACCTTTAGCAAGTTATAAGTATAATAATATAATATAAGCATGTTTTGAAATGCCAGGAGAGAAAGACCTCTTGACAGAGCGAAAGGGTTGACAGTAAGTCTTGACTGGTGATATATCCAGCCGGCTTGGGGATTTTCACCAAGAAAGGCTAAAACTGGAATCCTTGGCTGTCACTGTTAGAGGATCTGTATGCACAGATAGAATAATGGGGTATCCTATCTGTAGGAAACTGTTAACCCACAGAAGCAGGGGAGAATGTGGTCTCCTGTCAGTATATGTTCCGAGAAATGTCTCAGCAAAAGGAAGGCATACTTTGAAATGGAAAAATTAGAACTTAAAATTCTCTTTTTCCATTTCAAAACCTCTCTGGCTGATTTATTTACCTAAAAACTGTTCATATTTTTGAGAGTTTAAGTGACAGTATAATAGGTGCATGACTTGCAAATAGGGTTGCCATTTTTTTCTGCCAAACCAGGACATAATTTTTTTCTGCCAAATTGCCCCCCATCTAGGTTTGCTGCCCCCTCCCATGGCGTTCATCCCTATTCTGCTCAGACTGCCCTCATTCCTCCCTGCCCACTTTCTCTCATGGCACACCCCATCCATCCCACAATTCTGCCACAGCTGCAGGGAGCCAAACCCCAGGTTTCTCACATTTTTCGGCAAAAAGGATTGGTGCCTTGTTAAAAAAATTCATTGTGTCCTTTCTTTGAAATCCACGGTGTTAGGGGCCTTGCGACAATGACCACATTTCCCAGACTCCCTCAGTGAACTGCAGCCCTTATTATTATTATTATTATTATTATTATTATTATTATTATTATTATTATTATTATTATTATTATTATTATTATTATTATTATTATTATTATTATTATTATTATTATTATTATTATTATTTCAATTTCTATACCACCCTACTCGGTGGGACCAACTCAGGGCGGTTCACAACATATACAAAGTTAAAAAGTTCACAACATATACAAGTTCATAAAACAACATATAAGTCCCCATTTCCCTCCGGAAGGAGAAAAGGAAGGGACTTATTTAGGAAGAGGTCCTTTGTGAGAGACAACTCTTCACTTCCTATCCACAGTGTTCCCTTCCTCTCTAGGAATGCTGACCCTATGTATTTAACCATTTGCAGTCATGTGAAGAAGGAATCCTTCATAGACATGGACATTGCTTGGTCCCTTCCTCCTGCGACTTTTACATAACCGGGAATTTTCCATGTTTTTCTTTGAAACCAGGACTATTATATGTTTTTCTTTGAACCAGACGGGACAGCTTGAATCCGGGAAAATCCCGGAAAACCATGACGTATGGCAACTCTACTTGCAAAACAACCAATTACTTGTTAGAGAGTGGTGATTTCCTATGCTGAGTTGTGTAATTTAACTTGTACATTTGTAAACCATGAACAGGATTCTGGACAATTTCTTTGGTTTTCCTGATGAAATTGAGAGGATCATGTATTTTCCTAACTTCACTCACTGAGGGTGTTTTATAAAAGAGGAGGTGATTTATGTGATTTTATGGTTTCCATACATTTTAATTTGTTCTTCCTGGTGGGTTTTTGGCAAATAATTGTGCTGTTCTAGAAATACGGATAACAATGAATTTTTAAAAATAGGTTACATGGGATACAGTATAAAACTAAGGCTGCTTTGGCTTACGAAAATTTGTTGATTTGTGTGTGCCAGGATCAACTGTGACATCACTTCAGGAAGTGTGTTACATAGCAGGATCACATTGAATCCTTGTTTAGTGTTCATTTCACATATTTAATGTGACCTGAGAATCTCAAAGGAAGCATATTAGAAGCAGAATGTATTGGTATACTGTTTGACTCAAAATTACAGGAATTTTGCTGAGTGAAAATAATAATGTAATATTGCGAGAGACATATTTCTTAATTCTTCAGCTAGCAAGTGTGCAATATTGTATGATGTTGGGTAATTGGTCTGTCATGGCTACCAATTTTAGGAATGCAAGAAAACAATTTGAATATATCAATGTTTTCATTTTAAAAAAATTCCATTGCTGTATTTGAGTACCCTATACAGTGGTGCCTTGCTTAAAGAGCATAATGCATTCCACAGGATTGCTCTTTAAACTAGTTTGCTCTTTAAGCAAAACACCATTGTAAATGACCAGTTGTGAGGGGTACTGCAAACCCCAATTTATTTGTTAAGCGAGTTTTTGGTTGGTTTTATTTGTTAAGCGAAGCGAACATTCAGAGAAAATTCTGCTCTTTAAGCGAGTTACTCTTTAAGCGAAACACTCTTTATGCGAGGTTTGACTGTATACTCAAATATAAGTCGTCCCGAATATAAGTCAAGGTACCAAATTTGGACCTCTAAAACTAGGAAAATAGAGTGACTCAAGTATAAGTTGGGGGTGGAAAATGTGGTTCCCACTAGCAGCTGCTAGTGAGTTTTAGCAATTAAAATTCATGAAAATGTGGTACAATTAATTTATTCAAACATTTGTGTGGGTATGTTTTCAAATTTTTATGGTAGTGTTAGTGCTTTTAAAAAATGTATGTTTGAATTTGCACCACTGGGGTTTTGGCACCCTCAGGGTCATTGACCCGAGTATAAGTCAAGTCCCTTTTTTAAAATCTCATTTTGGAAGCCAAAAAAACTAGACTTATACTCAAGTATATACAGTAGGCCAAGAAAATTGTTGTAAATTAATTCACCTGGCTTGGTAAGCTAACTATTTGTTGTTTTTATTTTTAATATGAGCTTAAATGAACAAATGTAGATTTGATAGATACTGCAGTTATGCTCTATATAAGATTCTCTCTTTTTCCACCCTTCCACAGTGACCTCAGTATGAACAACATCTCTTCTCTGCCTTCGAATTCTCTACACAATCTTCGCTTCCTGGAAGAACTGTATGTATCATTGTATCCATGACTGGCATAGTTGAAAATGAGACAAAATTTTGTGTTTGTCTCTTGTACTTAGGCTGGAAAGCAGTTAACATGGCACAGAAAAGCTGTGATTTTTGGCACATACGGAAACACTTAGTGGGGGGAGGGGGACAAATGCTTGTGATTCTGGAAATGAACTTATCATGAGACTATAACTTTTCTAAGCAGACAGAGCCATACAAATTAATTTTTAAGGGTTATTTAAATAGCTGGATTGCTATTTGGAAATAGTTAAGCAGCAGGATATTAAAAAGTTTGAATGCTGGCTCATGTTTGTTAAAATAGCAAGTGAAATTATAATCAAAACCAAAACCTGCTGCCTTGTTTTGCCTGCGTCAAGGATACCTTGCATTCACATTTTCATAGCACTGAGCTGCCTTGTTGTAATCACTTTTAATTGCTGTTTCCTTACTTCTTAGCTTTTAGGCATCCCTCAAGGCTAACTATGAAATAGAGAACCATGTATACCTTAGTTTGCTCTATTTGGTGCTTTTTTTGGGGGGGGGGGTTGTGTGTGTGGAGGGGACTATACTGTAAAAGCTAGTTAATCAAACACAGGATCACAAGTGGAATATTCATTATAAATAAAAATGGCCAGCCAGAAGCAGACAACCTTCATAGCATACAGGAACTGAATATCATAAAATAACAAAGTAAAAACAAGGAATTTGGAAGTACTGTACTTTGAAATTCTCACACTTTACAAACAAGATATGAGATACCACTGGTATTCTGGAAAAAGTTACTGAACAAACGATTTCGGTTTTAATCCCATTCTTCTTTTACATCCTTTGTGTTGTTTAATGGCACAGTCTCTGATTACCGGTACTTTTAAACTCTGGCAAGCCATTATGACAAAAAGTTTAATTGTGTTTTAAATACCCCAGTTAAAACTTCTTGTATCCTTAACATGTAATAGGAGCTTCTTCAGTTTGAAACTGCATACTTGTGTTTACTAGCTTCTGCAGTGACAAACTCTCTTTCTGCCTAGAAAAGGGCCTAGACCAGTGGTTCCTAATGTGGGGCACACACCCCTCAGGGATACTTCAATTCCCAGAAGCCTAAGTCAGTATATTAGCTGATCAATGCTTTGGGGAATTGACTTAGGCTTCTAGGAATTGAAGTCCAAAAAACCAAAGGTTGCGAAACACTGGCCTAGATTTTCACTGCCTTAGACTGAGATGTATAATGCCTGCTTGTTTCAAGATGTCCAGGTGGTAATCTTGACTCTTAACTGCACACTTGGTACTCAGAATACCAATGCATTGGACTGGTCTGCCATGTGTTGCCAGCTAGTCTCCTAATGCTATCTCTAACAGAATAAATAGCATGACCTGTAAAATCTGCAGGCTCTTTTTTGCTTCTACAACTCCAAAGAAGAAAGTCAGTAATGCTGCTGAAGCGCATATATATATATATATATATTTGTTGTTGTTCAGTCGCACAGTCGATTCCGACCCTCTGCGACCCCATGGACCACCGCCCGCCAGGCACTCCTGTCCTCCACCATCCCCCTCAACTCGCTCAGCTCTGCGCCCACCGTCTCCACAACACCATCTAGCCATCTCATCCTGGGCCTTCCCCTTCCTCTTTTGCCCTCGACCCTTCCAAGCATCAAAGCTTTCTCAAGTGAATCCTCTCTTCTCATTTGATGTCCAAAGTACTTTAGCTTCATCTTTATTATTTGACCTTCTAATGAGCAGTCAGGGATGATTTCTTCTAAGATTGACCTATTTGTTCTCCTCGCTGTCCATGGGACTCTCAAAACTCTCCTCCAACACCACATCTCAAAGGCGTCTATTCTTCTGCGTTCAGCTTTCCTAATAGTCCAGCTCTCACAACCATACATTGCCACAGGGAATACCATTGCTTTGACTATGCGAATTTTTGTTTTCAATGTGATGTCTCTACTTTTCACTATGTTCCCCAGGTTTCTCATTGCTTGCCTCCCAAGAATCAGTCGCCTTTTTATTTCATGGCTGCAATCACCATCTGCAGTGAGCTTTGATCCTAAGAAAGTAAAGTCTGTCACTGCTTCTACTTCTTCCCCATCTATTTTCCAGGGACTGATAGGGCCTGTTGCCATTATCTTGGTTTTTTTGATATTGAGTCTCAAGCCAGCTTTTTCACTTTCTTCTTTCAACCTAATCAGGAGCTTCTTTAGGTCCTCCTCACTTTCTGCCATTAGGGTGGTATCATCTGCATATCTCAAATTGTTGATATTTCTTCCAGCAATTTTGATCCCAAATTGTGATTCCTCCATCCCTGCATTGCGCATTATGTGTTCTGTGTATAAGTTGAATAAGCATGGTGACAAAATGCAGCCTTGTCTTACTCCTTTTCCTATTCCAAACCACTCCGTCATTCCATTTTCTGTCCTAACTGTTGCCTCTTGATTCATGTACAGATTTCTCATGAGGCCTATAAGGTGTTCCGGTATTCCCATCTCTTTAATTACTTGCCACATCTTGTTGTGGTCAACACAATCAAAAGCCTTCATGTAATCAATGAAACAGAAGTAGACTTGTTTCTGATATTCCTTTGTTTTTTCCATGATCCATCTTATGTTGGCGATGTGATCTCTAGTCCCCCTGCCTCTTCTGAAACCCGCCTGCACTTCTGGTAATTCTCTCTCCACATACTGTTGCAGTCTATCCTGTATTATCTTGAGCATCACCTTGCTAGCGTGAGGGATGAGCGCAATTGTTCGATAATTTGAACATTCTTTAGCATTACCCTTTTTGGGGAGTGGAACGTATACAGATCTTTTCCAATCCTGTGGCCATTGTTTTGTTTTCCAAATCTGCTGGCATACAGAGTGCAATAATTTGATTCCATCATCTTGTAGGGCTTTGAAAAGTTCAACTTGGATACCATCAACTCCACTGGCTTTGTTGTTTGCAGTGTTTTTTAGGGCCTTTCTGACTTCACTCTCTAGAATGTCTGGCTCATGTTCAGTGTTCTCCTCATTGTGATTATCAGGTGTGTTGAGGTCCTTTTTGTAGAGTGCCTCTGTGTACTCTTTCCATCTTTTCTTAATCTCTTCTGCATCAGCTAACTCCCTGCCATCTTTGTCTTTTATCATGGTCATTTTTGCTTTAAATGTTCCCTTGAGTTCCCCAATTTTTTTGAAAAGATCTCTAGTCCTACCCCTAATATTGTTTTCCTCTATTTCTTTGCACTGTTTGTTCAGGTAGGTTTCCTTATCTCTCCTTGCTTTCCTTTGAAATTCTGTATTCAAGTGATTGTATTTTTCCTTTTCTCCTTGGCATTTTGCATTCCTTCTGTCCTCTGCTATTTTAAGAGCCTCATCGGTCAACCACTTAGCTTTCTTACGCTTCTTTTCTTTTGGTATGGTTTTCCTTGCTGCCTCCTGCATGATGTCCCGCATCTCTGTCCATAATTCTTCTGGCACTCTGTCTATCTGGTCCAAGCCATTAAATCTGTTCCACACCTCCACTGAGTATATATATATATATATAGTTTCCTTTCTAAGACTTGAAAAATTTGCCATTTAAAACAAAAACAGGGTGGGCAAAGCTCCAAGACATTTTTAGTCCACTTTTGTTGCCCAGCAACATTTTTTGTTGTTGTTCAGTCGCACAGTCGATTCTGACCCTCTGCGACCCCATGGACCACTGTCTGCCAGGCACTCCTGTCCTCCACCATCCCCCTCAACTCGCTCAGCTCTGTGCCTATTATCTCTACAATACCATCTAGCCATCTCATCTTGGGCCGTCCCCTTCTTCTTTTGCCCTCGACCCTTCCAAGCATCAAGGCTTTCTCAAGTGAATCCTCTCTTCTCATTTGATGTCCAAATGAGCTTCATCTTTATTATTTGACCTTCTAAGGAGCAGTCAGGGTTGATTTCTTCTAAGATTGACCTATTTGTTCTCCTCGCTGTCCAGGGGACTCTCAAAACCCTTCTCCAACACCACATCTCAAAGGCATCTATTTTTCTGCGCTTCGCTTTCCTAATGGTCCAGCTCTCACAACCATACATTGCCACAGGGAATACCATTGCCCTTATTATGCAAATCTTTGTTTGCAATTTAATGTCTCTACTTTTCACTATGCTCCCCAGGTTTCTCATTGCTTGCCTCCCAAGAATCAGTCACCTTTTTATTTCATGGCTGCAATCACCATCTGCAGTGATTACATTGGGATAATACAGATATAAATTGTCTTTAGAACAGCTGTGATGTTTCCCCTTCTTTTTTCACTGGAATTACTTGGAAATGGGTTTCAGATATCAATCATTTTGCAGACAAAGTGTCAAAGTTCTTTTAAATTTTACTTTCGCTGATTATATGTGCAGATGAGCAAAACAAAACCTTGTATGTATTTTTGAAGGGAATATGATATGAAACTTTTTTCTGCTTCTCAAATTGTATCTATTTTGTGATCATCAATAAATAAAAGCTTCCCAAGAATATAGGCCCAGTCAGCTACGAAGACACACTACACAAAGATAAAGGAAATCTAAAAACAGATCCTATCTGAAAGTAATAAGCCACATGAAAATAGATATCAAGGAGTGTCTGAGATAATAGGCTTACTTCACAGCTTTTAGAATATCCATTCGTGAATAGTTATTTCTTGGGTTGCATTCTTTCCCAAGTCCAATCAACTGCAAGTTCTATAGGACACCTTGGACTGGTGTATCACATAATTTCAGACAGAACCATCTGGTTAGAAGGGGAAAGCCAACTAATCAATGGCTTTATAGCTTGAAGATCCACTCACCTTTTCTCATTCAGCATCCTCTGTCATCTTAGAGCACTGATTCCCACCTAAGTATCTCTAAATCCTGATGCCCTCCCCTTTGACATATAATTCTTATTATTCAAAAAGTGAACTGCTATTCACGTGGAGGAAGCCTAAAAGGCCATTCACTGTTAATAACTCATTCTCAAATGGCCCCCCTTAAAATCAAATTGCCCCACTGTGGGGCATGTGACCCACATTGGGAACCATGGCTCTATAGGTAACATTCCTACTATAGGTAGTTGTTCCACCTATGCAACCAGTATTACTGATGCTGTTCTCTTCCTTTTCTCCTCTTTATTCTATGCTTGCAGTAATGTTGCTACTTCTCTATACTGAAAACCTTAGTAAGTGTCAGGGCCTCAGCCTTTTCCAGTGGCATGTGGGGGTTTCTCCTGCCACCACCAACAGCACTGCCCAAAAAACAAGGCTGAGGGATGCCTCTCCCAGACTTGCTTTTTGGCTTCTGTGTGAGCTAAGGTAGCCATAGTGCTTTTGTCTTCCCTATAATGAGAGGGATTGAAGTGTCTTAGTGGTTAAGACTGCATGACAGAGTGAGCTCCCATCTCTGTCCCAGCTCCTGCCAAACCTAACAGGTTGAAAGCAAGAAATTGGAAGTAGATAAATAGGTATCACTTTGATGGGAAATGTAACAGTGTTCTGTGTGCTTCAGTGTCTAGTCATGCCTGCCACATGACCACGGAAATGTCTGCAGACTCAGGCAGTGCATGCTTTTGGCTGTAAACCAGGGATTCTCAATCTGTGGCCAATGGCAACATTTCATGTGGCCTCCCATTGTCTGCACCACACCTGGAAATGCCATATAGTGGAGGAAGGGCAAAATGGCCTTCTTGTCCCCAAAGCTGTCTGAGGGAGCATGACCTGGCCCCTGGCTTTAAAAGGTTGTGAACTACTGCTGTAAATGGACATGAGCACTGGACCCTAGAGTTGGATACAACTGGCTTTTGAACAAGGGCGACATAGCGAGAGGGGTCTCTGTGATGAAATCTGTATTTCTCCTAAAGCAGTGGTTTCCAACCTTTTTTTGCCACGCCTCACTTAAGCATCTCTAAGCATGCCAGTCTTATATGTATGCCAGTTCACATGTATGCCAGTCTTTTCTCCCCCAACACCCCAGCAGTCCAAGTGTTCATGCACTGGAACTGCCGGGGTGTTGGGGGGAGAATGGGTGTGCATGCCCTCCCCCCCCAACTGCCGATCTGAGCTGAGATCTCTGCCCCAACGCCCACAGGGCTGGTTTCCCCAGGGCTTTGGGGCAAAGATCAATGTTGGGGAATTTGAGGCAAAAGTTTACATCACACAATGTGTGATGCAAATGTTTGCCTCAATTTCCCCAACGTTATCCAATTTTAGCATTATCCGGGGCAATCGTTATCTGAGGTATTACTATAAAAGCAAACTATAGTAGAACTTTATAGACTTACGGGTTTACTTCAGTATGATTTTTCATGGATCAAAATTAATTTCTTCATACACAAGGAATGAAGTAGATTTTGATCCATGAAAGCTCGGAATGAAATAAATATGAGTCTTTAAAATACCACAATATATTGCCTATCTCTTTTCCTTTTCTCTTTTAATTTTGCTAACACAGATGTTTCTTTGAAAATAGCTTCATTAAGCTTTGATCATTTATATGTATTCTTTCTGTGGCTTTTCTATATCTCTACTGAAGCAAATAAAAGTAATGGAAATTGTATACAATCTAGTAGCTAATCTATACTGCAGAATTTTCAATTGCTGGATTCTAATTCAGGACAGGCTGAACAGTTATATACCATTATATTATACAGTATTATCAAAGCAAATATATTTGCCCAGTTGGTGGTCAATGGACTGTATAGACCCATGCTAGTTTGTACAGCATGTTAATAATGATGAAACAACACTCTTAAAACACTGGTTCTTGCCCTGGCTGTTGCTTTCAAGGTCTCTGTTTTGTACATCTTGACATTCAAATTAATTCCACATAAAATGGCATTTATTTATCTTTTTTCCTTTTAACCCCACAGCCGTCTGGCAGGAAATGGTTTGATACACATTCCCAAAGGAGCATTTGCTGGGCTTTTCAGCCTTAAAGTACTGTAAGTAAACTGGATATTGTTTTGTTTCATACATTCATATAATTTGACAAAAGATACCACAATTTAATATTAATACAACACCTTCCATTTAAATGAATTGTTCATTATGATCACAGAATGCACAAGAAGCAAACTTATTATCTTTTTAGAAATAAACACATTTGCATCATTGTTTTGAAGACTCTAAACTTGAAAGTATAAAGATGATTCAAAAACAGTTGACTCGTCAAGTTACTTCCTCACTGTACAGTATCTAATGCAAAATTTATTTCATGTGATTGTTTCATTAGCTTCCAAAAAAAGGGCATGTTTCGATTTTCTAAGTTCAGAGACATTTAAAGGAATAATTAAAAGGAGAGAATTTATGAAAGGAGGGGGGAAGTAAAAAAATTAGTAGATTGGTTGCCATAAAGATGGTATAATAAAGGAAAGGAACACCTTATGTTCATACTGTAGATTTTATTTCCTAGAAGATTTGGTCAATACAAAATAAACTAGAAAAGCCCTGGTGGTGCAGTGGTTAAACTGCTGTACTGCAGCCAAAATGTTGACAGTGTGATCCTAACAGGGATCAAGATTGGCTCAGCCTTCCATCCTTCCAAGGTCAGTAAGATGAGGACCCAACATGCTAATTAAGTTGTTAACCACCCAGAGAGTGCACTCAGCACTATGAGGCGGTATGTAAGTGTAATTGCTATTGCTTAACTGGAACTTTTCAGATATTTATCCTCCAGCTTCCCCTGTCACTAATGGCATGCCCCCATCACTTCATCTCAGTCCTGTTTTGTCCACCCTAGAGACAGGGGAAGTTCATTGCTAAAGCTCTGGAAAGTTCTGTAGAGTATAATCACACAGGCACAGAACCTAGTTATGGGAATTGTAGATGACCACTCAAAGAACCACTGTTACAGGTGAGTAACCTGTCCATTCCAATTCCAAGGAAGTCAGCAGTTACATGTATGACCAACAGCTGATGTGATAGATTATTGTCAGATTCCAGTTTCAGTGGTTTAGTGCCACTGAATGGGGTAAATGGATGTATGTGTACAAATTGTACACAATCATGTGTACATTGGGAAGAAAATATACTGAACTAAAAAATCCAAATAAAATTTAGTCAATGAAGAAAATGGATGAAAACATAAAACAATATGAAAAATTGTACTTTATGGATAAATTTCCTTATTGAAAGGGGGAAACCCTAGTTTTAGGAACCCAGTAAGAAAGTGGGAGGTAATTTATGTGACTATATTAGGATCCAAATTTTTCTATGAAGTTTTAAATCTATATGACTTCCATCTCTTTTTTAAGGGAGAGGTTATATCAGTAAAAAAAGAATGCAAAAGCAGATATACTAACATGTTGACTAATTCTCCCCCTGCTTCCCCACTGCAGAATGCTTCAAAACAATCTGCTCAGACAAGTGCCCACTGAAGCATTACAAAACCTTTGGTCTCTCCAGTCTCTGTAAGTATATGCACATAAACTGTAATTAATGTTAATACAAAAAAATTGTAATATTGGTAGAATTATTTCAGATCTGATAAACAAAACATTCTACTTAAATGCCCATTTAAATACTAAAACTAATGCTATTTTGATTTCACAATTTCATTATTTTAGTTTTAGTGTTGTTCCCACACCCTATTATGTCACATTTTGAGGAAATGACTGAAAACTGAAAAATAATTTCATGTGACTTATGAATTTCCATGCTTTTATTTTATTGTCAGAAGTCCACATAGTTCAATAAATAAGTTAGGAACATATGACCAAACATATATTGAAGCAAAAAATTCAAGTAAAATGTGGGAGAGCTCTAAACTGATGGCAATTCTCTAGTTTTGCTGGTTTTAAGCTGTTGCACCAACCATGAAGTCTTTAGTCCATGTGGTCTCTCCTACACCTGGACTATCATTTGGAGAAAATTGACCTGAAGCCATAGGAATAGAGGATTCTTTATTACTCCAAAAGAGACTTGAAGCTTCAACAGGTTTTCTAAGCAATCTGTCTCTCCATCTTTTATTCTTTGTTGCAAATACCTTTCCATAAGGCAGAGAAGAGGAGGAAGAAACCAGGAGTTATGTGATCTGTGTAAAGGCTTGGTGTTTGGTGACCGAATTAAAATAAAAAGAGAATGAGAGTGGTCAGTAAGAACTTTAAACAGCTGTGGAGCAGACAGCAGATAAGATGATAAAGGCCTGCACAGAATAGCTGCTGTCCTTTGAAAGAGGATTGTTAGCAAATGTGACCTCTTTGAAGAAAAGGAAAACAGGATTACTTTATTTATTCCAAACCATTGTGCTGGTCTAGTAAGTTTAGAAAGATTCAGTTTCTTGTTTCATAGTACCTAGCAATTTTCTCTCCCTAAGGTAATCCTTTCCTTGCTTTTTGATTCACAATTCAGATTATTTGGAACTCCTGTATTGAAAAACATGAAAGTTTTAAAAAGGAAGTGAAAGTTTTGAAGCAGGTTAGATACATTTTACAAAATACAAGCTTTGTTGAACATAAACAAGGTTTAGAAGTTGGTTGATAAAGGGTTTTGATCTGAATATGAAGGAATCCTTTTTCTTCTTTTTTTTGTCAAAAAGTCCTTGAAAACAAGTTTATTTAGAGAGGCATTCAAGGATATCTCTCTCTTGGGTAATTAATTTGTCTTGTTTTTGGGACTCAAATTTTCTATTTATCTATTACAGTTGTCGCTGCTGGGAGGGTTGTTCTTACATTTTTTAAAATTGGTGTGTACTGTATGTTCTTTTGTATTTTCATATTGGAAACCAGCCAGAGTGGGGAACATGCATTATCCAGAGAAGCAATGTACAGATGCATTAAATGAATAAATAAATTAGATAGATAGATAGTTTTACTCATGTTTATGCATGACAAACTAAGGTAAATCTTATTACTATATCACAGGTTGCACAGAATGTTTTGACATTTTTTAAAATATAGTAAGAAGTTCCTAAACAAGATTTCTTTGTTATTAATCTTCATAGCTAAACAGGTTTTACCAGAGAGAGAAAATACTCTGCTTCCAAACACATAATGAATGTACAGTAGTATCTCGGATAACGATGAGACTTGGTTCCACAAATCTTGTTGTTATCCGGATTTTAACGCTGTGTGATACATTGATCGCACAACGTTAAAAAAAGCCCTGTTTCCCTGGAGGCTGCAGCAAGCCAGAACATCGGGATTTGAATCCTGACATTTTGGCTTGCTGCAGCCTCCAGGGAGGTGGGGGAACTTTGGAAACAGCTTAGATCGGGTCTTCCTACCTTCCTGGACCCGGCAGGGGGGTCAGGGAGCCCAAAATTGGTTTTTTAAAAATGGACTTTTTTTTACCAATTTTGGGCTCCCCCCTGCCGGGTCCAGGGAGGTGGGAAGACCCGATCCAAGCTGTTTCTGGGCTTCCCCGACGTCCCCAGCCAGTGGAGCAAGCCAAAACGTCAGGGTTCGAACACTGACATTTTGGCTTGCTCCAGTGGCTGGGGACGTCGGGGAAGCCCAGAAAGAGCTTGGATCGGGTCTTCCCACCTCCCTGGACCCGGCAGGGGGGTCAGGGGGCCCAAAATTGGTAAAAAAAATGGACGGTTTTTTAAACTAATTTTGGGCTCCCTGACCCCCCCCTGCCGGGTCCAGGGACGTGAGAAGACCCAGTCCAAGCTTTTTCCAAAGTTCCCCCACCCTCCTGGAGGCTGTAACAAGCCAAATCATCAGGATTCGAATCCTGACGTTTTGGTTTGTTGCAGCCTCCAGGAGGGTGGGGGAACTTCAAAATTAGCGCACATTGGCTCTCCCGACCTCCCTAGAACCGATGCGCGCTATTTTTTGAAGTTCCCCCACCCTCCTGGAGGCTGCAACAAACCAAAATGTCAGGATTCAAATCCTGACGTTTTGGCTTGTTACAGCCTCCAGGAGGGTGGGGGAACTTTGGAAACAGCTTGGATCGGGTCTTCCCATCTCCCTGGACCCAGCAGGAGGGTTAGGGAGCCCAAAATTGGTTTAAAAAAATCCAGTTTTTTTACCAATTTTGGGCTCTCTGACTTACCTGCCTGATCCAGGGAGGTGGGAAGACCTGATCCAAGCTGTTTCTGGGCTTCCCCAACATCCCCAGCCAGTGGAGCAAGCCAAAACGTCAGGGTTCGAACCCTGACATTTTGGCTTGCTCCACTGGCTGGGGACATCGGGGAAGCCCAGTAACAGCTATAGATCAGGTCCTCTGATCTCCCTGGAGCAGGCAGGGAAGTCAGAGAGCCCAAAATTGGTTTTAAAAAACTGACTTTTAAAAATCCATTTCGGGCTCTCAGATTCCCCTGCCTGCTCCAGACAGATCAGAGGACCTGATCTACAGCTGCAGGGTGGCTGGGGAAGCTGACGGGGACTCCCTGTTGGCTTCCCTAGCCACCCGCCCTTGCCTCCACAGCTGTGGGGTGGCTGGGGAAGCCAACGGGGGAGCCCCCCATCAGCTTCCCAGCCACCCCACCCCTGTCTCTGTAGCTGCAGGGTGGCTGGGAAGCTGAACAGAGAACCCCGTTCAGCTTTCCAGCCACCCTGCTGCTAAGAACGACTGTATCGGATAACACTAACAGATTGTTATCCGATGCAAAATTTCTTTAGAAATCTTGCATCGTTATCCGATTTTAGCGTTATCTGATGGTATTATCCGAGGTATTACTGTACTGGAATACCACTGAACAAGTTAATTCTCTTTTCCCACTTGCCAAACTTAAAACTGCCCTTTTATTTTTATCCTTCGGCATAAATTATTTGTGCGGCGTTCCTTTTAGATGTATCAGAGTTGGTCTTACCATCAGGCAGAGGGAAGGAACTACCTTGCAGATTGCTAGCCTGTGGTCCCCAGGTCATTCTGCTGAACTGTCTGTATTTTTCTCCGTTAGAAGACAGGGCTGTATGCCACACACAGTACTGTGCAAAAATCTTAGGCCACTACTAGCTGCCTTGTGGAAAATTCAATGGGGAGCTATAACTCAGACATCCTAACTTCAAATCAAACTTCACCAGGCTTGGAGAAGGTTGAGAATAGAGTCAGCAAAAGATTCACTCTAATTTCGGTGTGTCTGGGTGGCTCGGGGGCATGAGTTATGTCCACCAAAACACTTATTGAATTTTCCCCAAGACAGCTGATGGTGGCCTAAGACTTTTGCACAGTACTGTATCTCGGCCTTCAACTGCCTTCAGGTGTGGTTGAGCAAAAAATTGGGGGCTATATTGAAATATATTGGACCATAAGGAAGGCTGAGTGGAGAAGTAGAAACCTTCGAATGGTGGTGCTGGAGAAGACTCTTGAGCAGGGGTTTGCAACCTATGACCCATGGTCCAGCCCTGGCCCACAGTGGCATATCATCTGGCATGTGGCAATGACCCCAGAAGTAAAAGCAGAAATGTTATGACAGCCGTAAATGCAGCCATGCCTGTGCAAATGCACCTGTGCTTGGTCAAATGCATCCACCACAGTTTATGGCAGCATTTACAGCAGGGGAAATCATGTGTCCAGTCCGCTCAGCTGTCTGAGGAAGTGTAGTTCCGCCTGTGGCATGAAAAAGTTGAGAACCCCTGGACTGCAATGAGATCAAAGCAGTCAATCCTAAAAGAAATTAACCCTGACTGCTCCTTGGAAGAACAAATCCTGAAGCTGAAAATTAAGTACTTTGGCCACCAGATAGAAAGAGAGGACTGCTGTGGTCCATGGGGTTGTGAAGGGTCAGACTCGACTGTACAACTGAACAACAACATATTGAAATAAGGATCACCCATCTAAATGGTTCTTGTAAATGGATCTCAAACTTGCTTTTTCCCCATTATCTGGTGCATGTTGTGTGAAGATATTATGCATTTGGTAAATGTTATAAAAATACCACCAGAGGTGGAAAAGAGAGGGACAGCTAAGAAGGGAATTACAAGGAAACCTTGTGCCTCCATTTGGACAACCCAAGTTAGATTTTTGGTGAAGGCTAAAAACAGCCCTTCATCAAGGCCACTCAACCACTATTTCTTTTTAAAATTCCATTTAATGGCTTCTCAGAACATTACACATTATTATTTGTTCTGTGGTGAAAGTGTCTCATGGCTGTTATCCTATAGGCTCTTTGAAAGAATATAAATAATGGGAGAGTAGGGTTGGGCCCTAAACAGGACCTGCAGTTTTTCTACATTACAGTGGAACCCTGTATAATGAATGCCTCGTGTAACAAAAAATTCATACAATGAAGAGGATTGGGGGAAATCGTACAATGAAAATCTCTATGAGATGCATCATACAACAAAAATAATTTGTTGTACGGTTTTTTTCCATAGAGATTTTCATTGTATGATGCATCCCACAGGGATTTTCATTATACAAGGCATGCTATAACGAAAAAAATCATATAACAAAGTGCCTCACAGAACAGATTTTGTTGTTGTTGTTATGCAGGGTTCTACTGTATTCTGATTGTAACTCTTGAGGTCTGTTATGTTCTACATAAGTAGTTGCACTTATTGCCAGAGCATGCAGAAATCTTACTTTAAATGACACCAGATTATATTTGTTATGCTTCATGAATTTAGCTTTAAAATCTGGATATTTTAAGTGAGTGCATGATGAATTTCATATTGTATGTCTTTTTATATGCTATCTATAGTAGAAAATAAATTGGACTTCTTTTAAGCATTATAGCTGCTTTTAAACTTTCCACATGTTAGCCATATATTTTAAATTATAAATAAGGTATTGTTTATGAGCTAATGGATTTAGCTTTGAAAGTGCCAAAACTTTGATCAGCACTACTAGATCAACTGAATGAAAAATTAAATTTTCAGTGCATATTTTGTAGGTCAGCATGCATTGTTTACATTATAACAGGAAGCACAATCACTAATGAAATGTTTTATTATCTGCAAGTAGGAAAATGGTTCTTAAGAATAAAAGAAAAGATTAGATAACAGAGAAACGTTTATGGCGGTAGATTTTTTAGAGTACTTTGTGAACTCTTAAACTGATTCTGCAATACATATAGTCTGCAATACATGGCATGGTTGCCTTTTAGTTTGGTAAATTACAGATTAACTTTTACTGGATTTGAGCCAGACATTTGTACTTCCGTATTGATGTATAATGCATTTATTTCATATGTCTACAAAATTTATTAGTTTATACAAGGACTTTTAGCATATTTAGGAGACAGAACTGCTCCCAAATGTGTTTATCTACACCAGGGGTCTTCAACCTATGGCCCTTGGCCTGGATCCGGGCCATGGCACCATTCCATCAGCCCTCACCCACACCCTTGCCCTTGCTTCTGCCGCCTCCACTGCCTCAGTCCTTCCCCCTCCACTTCACTTGGTGTGTCCCTAATGGTGCTCCATAGCGGGACAGATGTTGTAAGAAGGCTTGCAACATCTGCCCTGCTATGGAGCACCATTAGGCACATACCAAGCCAAGCAGAGGGGACAAGGAAGCATCTTTCCTGGGGGCCACTCTGGATGAGCGTGGGCAATGACATCCAGGACCCCCTCCTTCACCCACGCCAAGCAGGTAAGCAGGGAAGTGGTGTGTGGGGGAATGTTTTGGGCTCGAGGTGGTCCCACCAGTGGTGGCAGTGGTGTGGGGGGAATGTTTCAGGCTTGGGGTGGTCCCTCTGGTGGCAGTGGTGGGGGTGGGGAGTGGGGGGGGGGTTGGGGTGGTCCCACAACTGGTGTGGAGGATGGTGGATGACTTGGAGTGATTGCTGGTGATGGCGGTAGCAGTGGTGGTGTGGATGGAGTGGTAGGTGGCTTGGTGGTGGTCCCACTGCCAACAGCACAGGGGGGAGTGGTGAAGGCTCAGGTTGGGAGCACCCCAAGCCCCCTCTAATCCCCCCCCCACACACACACACACACACTGGTGGTGGCAGGAGCAGCACCTATCTGGCCCACCAACAGTCTGAGGGAGTGTGATCCACCTCACACCTTTAAAAGGTTGATGACTCCTGATCTACACCCTTGGGCTAGATCTAATGCAAACTGTACTTACAGTACTTAAGACACATTGAAATCAAGTCAGTTGTATCTGACAAATTCTATCAATTTGTCCACCTGTATTAGGACTAATACTGGATTTAGGTTTTTGAAGTCTTTTGAATATGAGGAATTTTCAAGAAAGGGTTCCATCCATTCATATAGTTTCTTTGAGAGTAAGTGTAATTGAATATAATGGGACCTTAACTCTCAGTGAATAATACATAGGATTATGTTGCATGCCCTACTGAAAGCACTGGAACTTAATCATGAGAGGTAGGGTATAAGCCTCAGAGCAGGGTGAATTGAAACTAAATTATAGGTCATGCTTGAGGATACTCATGAAAGCTTAATTCCCTATATTTATGAATTTGTTCTCCAGATACTGTGAAATTTTATGACATCCATCAGCAGCAGTATTTTTTAAAAAGCCACATTAGATCAGTGCTTACTTGTTCAGCTATTTCTGTAGAACGGAGACTGTGTGATTTTTGAATTACATAGTCATCTGAAAAATACAGCCACACTCACACAAACACCCTCACTCATCTAAGTACATTAGGGGGATCATATATGCTCTGCTCTACTGAGGACAGTCTCTTGGAAGAGCTGTCCAAATGTGCATGTTCTGTTGTGCTACTTTTTTTAGAAACAGCTTTCTTCCTTTTGGTATTGTGTAAGTGGCATAGACAGGACAAAACAACAGCTGATAGGAAGGATAAAGACCCATAATAATTGTGGGCATTGATCCCAAAGATAGTAAAAGCCAGTGAAAATGGTAAGATTTATAAACACAAAATACATGTGAATATATCTTTAGTATGTACATCCCTACCCCATACCACCAGGTCTCGCTATAACTAAAAATAATGACATTGTTTACTCTGGATGGAATTATAATATGTGAGTGAGAAAGGATTAGTAATATTATTTTATACAAGTGTTTCCAAAAATTATGCTTGGGTCTTGAATTCAGGACCAATATTTTGCATTTTGAGTAAAATTTTGACTTCAGAGAGATTTTGTTTTCATTATGTGCACATCATCATCGGCTGCTATTGACATCTGAGTATACATTTTTTTCCTGGAAATCATTTTCACAAGAAGAATGACAAACAGGAAAAATGCTACTGGCATGAATTTGTTTAAGGTGGATCCCAGCTTACCATGAAGTGACCCACACACTGCAATCATAGAGCCATCTCCTGCAGTATGATGAAATTAGACATGCAGGATTGAACACCGGGACTGCAATGGAGTGCTGCATTCTTGAGGATATTAACAAGGCATGCCTTCACAGCCAGTCCATCTGGCATGGCCTTTCCCACCTCCATGACCGCTGGGAATCAGAATAGTGAACTGGTTCCTTCTCCACTCATTTTGCTGTTGGGCCCATTATGATGATTTCCAGGGGCATTTCCCATCATCCCACCAAAAGGAGGTCATCCGCCCATAGCCAATGGTCCTTTTAGGGCAGGGGTGCCCAAACTTTTTGGGTCGTGGGCCGATCATATAGTTCAGGGAGCCGGTCACTAAGGCCCCAGGGCCAGGTGCAGCCCCCGACACCAATTCATCCGGCCCGCGAATCCCTCGTCGCTTCTGGAAGCGGAAGTAAAATGCGCTTTTCGCTTCCAGGAGCAACGAGGGCTTTGTGGGCCGGATGAATTGGCATCGGGGGCCGCACCCGGACCCTGGGCCTTCCCCTGGGCCTTAGTTTGGGCACCACTGTTTTAGGGAGTCAGGATATTTACCACTGCCCAACACTCAGCGTTGAATCGCTGGCTGTATGGTCTACTCCATTACCATAGAAGGTTGTCCAGCGGGACAAGATGTGTGCACATAAGTGAAGAGATTTCTAGCAATATTCTGCAATGCACTGTAGAATAGACTGGAAAACATTCACACATCTACTCAGCTATGCATGTAATTATTTCTCAGTTTTGATCTCTTTCAAACAATCCACTTAGCTTTTGGCAGCTGTAAATGTGTGACTATCCCTGCACAGCAGTCTACAAAAATCAGATTTCCTTTCACTAGCAAACTGCTGCCACTAGCAAACTGCAGACATCTACATTTGACATTCTAGGGCAAGTACCAAGAGCCCACAAATACTGACATTGGCCCATTTTGGCAGAAACTGAATCTACAGCTGAAAGCATTTTAGTGTTGAAAGGGTGTGATTCAGGAAGACTTAAACACTTTCAGCAATGCAGATATCCAATATCGATTTGTCGTTGCTTATCTATTTAAGCTAAAATAAACCAAACTCCAAAATGTTATTTCTTTTCTTTTCTCTTCTGTTTCCATCTCTGGCTGAACAGCTTTACCATCCCATCAGTTTTGGGATCTGTCTAGTGGTCTTTTGTGGTCCCTTAGTATCCAAGACTGTTAACCAACAAGTCCATCTTTTATCCTTTGGGCGGGTGATATGGCCTACCAATCTTCTTTTTGCCACATCACGCAGTCTGGTTCTTTGGTGTAATTCCTTATTGCTGACCTTATCCTTGATTGCTACTCTGCACATCTGTCTTTCCATTGCTCTTTGGGTTACCACCAGTTTTTCTTCTTCTGATTTTGTTATTGCCCACATTTCAGATGCATACAACATATTGCAGATATTTCTTCTCTTAATGAAAGTTTCCTAATGGTGGATGGCTGATTAAGCTGGCAGAGCAAGGGCCTCTGTTTCTACTCTTAGTCTGTCTGCTTGGTCACATGACTCATTGCTCAGTTATTATCACAGAATAGAAGACTAGTGCTGAGTAGAGCACTACATTTCTATTAACATTCTTGATCAGTACTACACATAATGAGAAAAAAAATAAATATTGGGAAATGTAAACCGTAAAATCACTTGCAGCTGCTCACTACAAATTATTGTGCTATACACTATTACTGTCACCTACTGCCACTAAGTGAAACTTTGCTGGTGGAGCCCTGAACCTCAATCAAGATCTGGGACATATTATACAAATTTTGTGTGTGTGTCTGTGTGTGATTGCATGCTATACATTATTATGAGTATAAAGTGAGTTTTCACATTTCAGAAAAGTTTCATGAGTGCAAAGGATAGCATATCTGATGTCTAAAATCCTGACTGGTATTGAGCAACAACCTTGGAGTTAGATGTAAGAACTGTAAGATCTAGGCCATATATAAGCCAGGATGTTAACCCTCTATAAGAAAAAACATGTGACTTGATTAAAGCCCCCCTCCCCTTTAATCAGTGCAACTGTCAAGCTAGTGCAACTCTTAAATCCTTGGCTTAGACAGAAACATCACACAGAAAAGAAATTTATTTCTTACCAAATACAAAGGAACTCCATTCTTTTAAAGTTTGTACTTGATGCACAAAATATGTTCTTGCTTTTGCAAAAAGGAGAGACTCGGGGTGGCTGTTTCTAAACATTTCCAGCTTCTCCAGTTTGTTGACAGAGACTTTGTGATCTATTTAGGAAGCTTTGTCCCTATTGGCTTGCCATGTCAGTTATGATATGATACTGAAAATTTAACTGTAAAAGGGCTTTGACACTGAACTTTATAAATTTGTTCCAACTGACCTTGTCTCAGTTATTTGCCAGTCTGGCATGAAGCCACAGAAATTGTTATTTGTTCTCAAGGAGTAGGTAGAAATATTGTGGACAAGGAGATAAAATGGATCCGACATTTTATCTCACTGGAAATAAAGAAGCAACTTCAAATAAAGAGATTAGCATGCTTACTACAAAGCCCCATTTCTCTCAAATCAAATAGGTGTGGCTTGTGCAGATTACTTATAGTCTACTTGCATTTTAAAAAACAGTAATTGAAAAGCATAAATTCATTAAAAACATTTATGTGGTTATTTTTCAAACAAAGTCCTCTCTTATCATAAGTTAATGTAGATACAATATGATGTAGTTAGGCTGCAGTGGAAACAGCTTTTTGAATCACTGTCTCAAGAATGTAATAATAGCATTTTATCTCTTCCACCTAGTACTACTTTTACTTGCTATTAGTGAACATTTAATTTATGGAAGAGTCCTGTGAAACTTGAAACTGAGCTTCTTAACAAGCACACTAAATACATTCCATTCCTGTTTGATTTATCTAATTGCTAAATATTCCTTTTTGGCAGCTAATCTAAGGAACAGTAAATGCTTCAGTTTAAAAAATATTCAGTTGACACTAATATCATGCAAAATAATTTTGCAAAATAATTTTGCTTAGAAAAAAATCTGATACAATTTGTTTGTAAAAAGAAATAGAGCAATGAGCAGCAAACTTAACAAAATGCAGAAAAATGCCATTCTTAAAAATGATTCATTTATGTTTCCCTTAGACGTCTGGATGCGAACCACATCAGCATTATATCTCCCAACTGTTTCACCGGCTTGGTTTCACTCAGACACTTATGGCTTGATGACAATTCTTTGACAGAAATCCCAGTACATGCTTTCCGGAGTTTGACGGCACTTCAGGCAATGACATTGGCTTTGAACAAAATACACCACATTCCTGACTATGCTTTTGGAAATCTCTCCAGTTTAGTAGTTCTGTAAGTTTTTCTTATGTTTCATTTCAAAAACACAACATCATAGTTAACTAACGTGTTAAAAATCTTTGGGTTGTTGGAATATTGGGTGATTTACGTAATATAGTCAGTGAAGAGAATGTACTTTTAGCAGGTGGGAGTAGCAAAAACTTGAAGTAATTGATTAATCCAAATATTAATTAACAATGCCAGATGAAGGCTAGAATTTAGTTGAGATTGGGGGTTTACATGTTCATGCTTTCTTTTATCCTTGTGGCCTATTTCAAAACATAGCATGGCTCTTCTTGACCTTATAAAAGGATGTGATTCTTCTCTTTCAGTAAATAAATACTTTATGACACAATGATTTTGGGTCCTGTTACTGAATTACTTCAACTACAATCTGCTGCGAACTTTGTAAAAATCCTCTTCCATTTTATGTAGAATCATAGGGTGGAATAGTCCAAAATGTGAACTGTAGGTGACTTATGAACAGCACAGGGGGGGGGGGGGTCTTCCAAGATGTTGCTAGTAAAGGTAAAAGGATGAAAATTTCTTAACTGGCCATCCCTGACAGATCTGGTCAATGCTGAATGTCTGTATTCACTACCATTACATTTGCCTTCATAGCTGCACACATATGCAGCTGGTTAATCCAAAACCAATAAAGAGTGTTATGGCAGATTTACTACTCTATGGACTATGCCCTACCTCATCAGATGCATAAAGAACTATTCTGACACTAATTGTTATGTAAGATATACAAATAGTAGGAAGCAGCCTGCAAGTAGTGACAAGATTGTCTTTCTCTTAGCAGTCAAAAGAAATAGGATTAGTTCTTAGATTTAGATCATGCATTTACTACTAATATTTTTCAATATGATGAATAGTAAAGGTAAAGGCAGCCCTTGCTTGAAAGCCAGTCATATCCAACTCTAGAGTTCAGTGCTCATCTCTGTTAATAGCCAAAGAGCCAGTGCTGTCTGCATTTGCAAACGTTTCCATGGACATATGGCAGGCATGACTAGACACCGGAATGCACAGAATGCTGTTTACCTTCCCACCGAAGTGGTACCTATTTATCTACTTGCACTTTCTTGCTTTTGAACTGCTAGATTGGCAGGAACTGAGACAGAGATGGGAGCTCGTTCCATCGTGCCATACTCGGGTCTCGAACTGCTCACCTGCTGACCTTCCAGTCATCAAGTTCACCATCTTAACCACTTGAGCCACTGCAGTCCCAAATGACAAATAGTAAAGGATTATATTATATTGGGCCATACGCACACAAATGCATTGTCTCCTTTTAACATCCTCTTTTTGTCAATGAAGGGATGGTTTCCACTTTATTATCCTATAGTTACCTTTTTGAAAACAGCATGTGCTCTACTCTTCCCTGTCTTAATACTTTGCAGTTTACCCTTTATGATGACTAACTCAGGATGTTATATAAACTTCAGATCAAAGAGAAATCTGGCACCATCTTCAGTAGGGATAAAACTGAGCTAGCAGTCGATAAAAAATGTACATGTAATTGTAGCTTTTGGCCATGATGTTTTGGGGAGAAATTGCATGAATATGGGAGGGTGGCCTATTTTCCATCTAGGTTGTGGTGGGTGTAGTTTGTTGGGTTTCAGTAGTTTCCACGCTTTTACATTTTTCCCTGCAACTTTTACACAACTATTTATAGAATTCTTGGTTTAAGTCTGATTAATAAAATAAATAAATAAATAAATAATTTTTTTAAACAGAATATTCACATATTATTATCATTATGGGAAATCAAAGTTCAAACCTGTGACCTTCCATCTGTGCACAAAAAGAACCCATAAAGTTTGTGCTCTGGATAGTTTAAGGTAATGTAAAAAAATATCCAAAGGATTAGGACCAATTATTAGGAACAATGGTTCTTCCACAATAGTACTGTATGTAGAAATCATCACCATGCTAGCTAATTAAAAACAATTTTTAAAAGAATGGACAAAGAAGAAGCATGGAAGCTGCTTAGATACTCAATCTGCAGTTCAACAAAATACCAAGACAAATAGGTTGATAGGTCCCTGGTAGATGTAATTCTGATAAACCACATAGTTGTGCTTGTTAAAATGGAGAGGAAATGCATGGTCATCCCTGAAACATATGGTTGCTTGTAGTTCAGATACAAGCTTCTTAATTAAAGCAAGGTAATTGCAGTTCTAAGCTCGCAGTAGGCAGGTGAACCTTTCAGATACTAAGGCAGTACAAGCATTAGTACTTAATTTAGCAGTGATCAAGTGTTTTACAGATGAGCATAGAATTGATATGCTTGTGTTACTCACTCCCTGTATTTCAGACATACTTTATTTATTTTGAACTGTTTATTTCTGTCCTCAACTTTATTCTTTGATATGTGCTAAAGTGCAAGTGTGGCCTGCCTCACTGTGATGCACTTAGTGCTTACCCAGATGGATTTAAACACTTGAACTGAGTGACTGCTGGTTCTCACCCTCTGCAAGTTCCATTGCTGAGGATTTACAAAAGGGTTTGAGCTGGGGCTGGTGAGGCCTGTAGTTCCTGAATCCACTGAGAAGTCCAATATACACCAGTTCCACAAATGAGGCCAACCTGCTGGCAATCAGAATGTGCTGCTTTTGCTTATCATCCTAGTTTACCCCCAACAAACAAACAAACAAACAGCATAGAGCTCTTCCCCATCCATTCAATATATTATAGTGTCTAGGACAGGGGCTCCCAACCTTTTTTCACCATGGGCCTGACACACCCCGGGCAGCTGAGTGGGCCTGACGGCACACCACCCCCACCCCAAAGCAGAAGTGGGTGCATTTTGCACAATTTCGTGTAATACGCCAGTTACGCCCACTCCTAGACCGGGACGCTTTGCTTATGGTCACACAAGCATTGGTCACCTCCAGACTTGATTACTGTAACGCGCTCTACATGGGGCTGCCCCTGATGACCATCCAGAGACTCCAGCTGGTCCAAAATGCGGCGGCCCGGGTAGTGGTGGGGTGTGGGCGGTATGCTCGTGCTTCACCGCTGCTCCGGGAGCTGCACTGGTTGCCAGTATGTCTCCAGGTGCAATTCAAGGTGCTGGTTATTACCTTTAAAGCCCTATATGGTAGTGGGCCAGGATACCTAAGAGACCGCGTCACCCCAAGAACATCTGTCTGTCCCACCAGGGCGGATCGGAGAGGCTCCCTTGTTATTCCTTCGGCGAGAGAGGCGCACCTCGCCTGCACTAGGAGGAGAGCCTTCTCCGTGTCCGCCCCGACCTTCTGGAACCTCCTGCCCACCGAACTGCGCCTTCAGACAGAGCTCCTGCCCTTCTGGAAGGGCTTAAAAACCTGGCTGGCAGGACAAGTTTGGGGACCCGGGAATGTGGGTTCTCATAGTAGGTGGCTTATTTAATGGATTGCCACCCCTGGGTCTGAATGTGGGATTTGTGTATTTTTTTAACTTTTGATGGCGTTTTAACTATTGATGTTTTCTATTGGTATAGATTGTTCTATGTTTTTATTTTTTTATTTTGATGTAAGCCGCTCAGAGTCGGGTTCTCCCGATTGGGGCGGGGTAACAAATGCAATAAATAATAAAAATAAAATAATAATAAATTTACATCCATAAATGTGCCCACTTCTGCATTTACAACAACCGTGGGCGCATTTGGGCATGCATGGGTGCATTTAATGGCTGACATAAACACATCTGCTTCCACTCCCAGGAGCAGCGAGGGTGGCTGCAGGCCACATGAAATTGTACCATGGGCCATAGGTTGGGAACCCCTGGTCTAGGATAAACAAACAATTAAAAAGTATTTCATTGGCAAATCCAACAGATTTGTTGGACAGTTTTTATCCCAGCTGTTTCTGGCTAAAAAAAAATAGATTAAAATAAAATACACTGTAATTATCTAACACAGGGATGACCAAACTTTTTGGGCTGTGGGCCGATCATGTGGTTCAGGGAGCATTTTACTTCTGCTTCCAGGAGCGACGAGGGCTTCGTGGGCTGGATGAATTTGTGTCAGGGGCCGCACCCAGCCCCGGGCCTTAGTTTGGGCACCACTTGACTAACACGTGAGACTCAGGGATATTCTTTACAACTCTTAAATGAAAGTATCATAGAGCTAGTTTATCAGAAAGTAAACAAAATGACAAAAAACACTGTGGCACTTTAAAGACTAACTGCTGTATTTTCATGTTAGAATAGAATTATAAATCTAAGCAACATAGCTGCAAAGTGGCATAGCCAATCTTTTACCCTCATCTTGGCATCATGCTTCTAAATAAATTTTGTTTTGGGAAAGGAGAACAAGAATAGAAGTAATTACCATTTTTGCTGGTGTATAAGACCCACTCCCCTCCTGGAAAACGGAGTGCATCTTGTACTGTATATAGTGGCCAATAGTGGGCTATTTTGGTAATAATGGGGTGCGTCTTATATTTCAATGTCTCTTATATGCTGGCAAATACGGTATGTATGAATAGTAGAGAGTGAAATTAAACATGAGAACTAAAATACAGAGGCACCCTTCATACCAAAACATTACTAAGTAGTTTTGAAACAAAGACCAGTAGGAAGAAAGTGGTAAGTAGAAAATAGTCCATCTATCTACATTTTTGTGAAAATGCAGCTTGCACATAATCATGTCAAAATTTTCGTCTTAAATCTACTGAGTGCAGTATGTTTTTCTAATTTGAATTCCTCACATTTTACTACAGACATCTCCATAACAATAGACTCTACTCCCTGGGAAAGAAGTGCTTTGATGGTCTCCACAGCCTAGAAACTTTGTAAGTTGACCTCTTATTCATTCTGCTTTGTTTCCTTTATTTTCACTAATTCTACAAAACTAAAACAAAACAAACTTCTATGCAAGTATTTAGCCTTATAGTAAACTCAATGCTTAAACAATCCTTCTTTAGATTGACATTTGAAGAGAATTCCCATTTATCAATGGAAGATGGTTCCAAATTCTCAAATTATTGTCTCTTTGACAGTACTTTGCCCAGACTAAAATGTTCATATTTGCTGTAAATCATTTTAAAATACATATTATTTAACAACAGTAGGTTATTTTTAGTTTTTTAAAAGTACAGTATAATTAAAATAGGCCCTTTCTTTCTTTTCCTAAGGTATAATTTAGGATTTAAGAAGTTCATATGAAATATAAGATTGGCCTGAGAGTTAACGGGATATAAGATTACATCTAGTACAGACTAATTAAGCTAAGTGTAAGGTAAAGGTTTCCCTTGCTCAAAAGCCAGTCGTATCCGACTCTAGGGTTCAGTGCTCATCTCTTTTTCAAAGCTGAAGAGCCAGTGCTGTCTGCTTCTGCAGACGTTTCCGTGGTCATGTGGCAGGCATGACTAGACACCGGAGCACACAGAAATTGCAAGACAAAAAAATTGCAAGACATCTTCTGTGAAGTTCTATAAATGTGCAGGTTGTTAAAAATTATGCATATAAAAATGTTTAATGGACTCCTGTCTGAAACCAGTGGTCGTCTACCCCTCCTGAGGCCACATCTTTCCTAGAATATAAATTAGACTTATAAATGTAATGCAGATAAATGTGTCCTTGCAAATTCAAACACAAATTAATTGTATTAATAGTACAGTATCTGATCTACCTATTATGATTTTCTTTCTTAATGCAGAGATTTAAATTACAACAATCTGGATGAATTTCCTATCTCTGTCAGGGCACTCAGAAACCTGAAAGAATTGTAAGTACTGTACTGAATTAAGGGTTCCTAAAATTCCTTGTTCCCAGTATTTGGGTATTCTGTTGCAATATTGCTGGCTTTAATCATATCCTACATATTCTGTAGAACAAATGTACTGCCCAGGAAGTATTCTCACTTTTTAGCTCCTTCTTTATGGAATTAATTGCCAGTGGAAATTAGATCTGCTTCCACACTTAAGTTTCTTTTCCAACAAGCATTGCCCTCATAAGCAAACTGACTATATATTTACAGGATTCTCTTTAATTAATGAATTTAATTACTGAGTGATTTGATTTTTGTTTTTGAGTTGTTGAGTTAGATTTATATTTTAGCTGTGAATAAGAGAATGATAGTTATTAAGTATTGCAAGATTTTTAATTTAGTTGAATGCCATCCAAGTAAGTATTTTATTATTGTTATATTATTCTACTTTAGATTGTCTTGACTGGTGTCATTGATTTTGTGTCCATCTCCCTTTACTGTTGTGAGCCATGCAGAGCGGTGCTTGGATGGATGGATGAATGAATGAATGAGCAAGTGTGAAAACTTGGGGCAATAGTTTATGGACTGTAAATCAAATGAGAAGAGAGGATTCACTTGAAAAAGCCTTGATGCTTGGAAGGGTCGAGGGCAAAAGAAGAAGGGGATGGCCCAAGATGAGATGGCTAGATGGTATTGTAGAGACAATGGGCACAGAGCTGAGCAAGTTGAGGGGGATGGTGGAGGACAGGAGTGCCTGGCGGACAGTGGTCCATGGGGTCGCAGAGGGTTGGAATCGACTGTGCGACTGAACAACAACAACAACCATCCAGAATCTCAGGCACCATGGCCAAGAAACTGTCCAAATTCTATCAACATCATTATTGTAATCAGCAGCAGCACAGTG
This sequence comes from Furcifer pardalis, assembly GCA_030440675.1. NCBI lineage: Eukaryota > Metazoa > Chordata > Lepidosauria > Squamata > Chamaeleonidae > Furcifer > Furcifer pardalis. The sequence goes on along the minus strand of CP126892.1, from coordinate 180,757,051 downwards.
AATCCAAACAAGAGTTTCTGGTCAACATAGACATAATTAAGAATGACCATTTGTCTTGATTCTGAGTACCAATACACAGAGGAAGGGACAGTAAACAAAAAAGCATTCAATTGAGTTCCTAATTTCCTCATCCAGGGGACAAACTTTGAGTAAAGAAAAACATATAAACATGATATGTTTAAGACTAAATTAAAGCAAAGCAAAGCAATCACACTTATATACTGCCCAATAGAGCTTAGTGTACTCTCTGGGCAGTTAGTTATTCCATTGCTTTCAGATGAAGGCATTCCTATATTTATATTCTACCCTGGACTTCTATTTTTGTATTACTCCAAGACTCCAGAATAGGAATTATATTAGTAATAATCTCTGCTTCTTCAGGTGCCATATCAATTCCAAATATTGGTTATCATCATGGTGCAAGTGTTCCTGTTCTTAACTTCTTGGAACACTTCTTCCAGGGGCATTGCATGCCAGTCTCTTAGGTTCTTCAGCCATGAAGTCTGTCCATGAAGTCCATCTACATCCAGGGCCTCTCTTCCGAGGATCTTTCCCTGCAGAGCGAGTTGGAGTATTCTATACGTTATGGTGTTCCTCATGATATCATGAGGAAGTAATAACTACTGCAATGGTAAAATTGATGTTTATAAATGCAGCAAATACATAAATAAGTCCAAAAACTGCATTCTCTGCAATGTACTTTCTAAAAATTAAAACTTGAAAATGCCTGTAGCAGGTTGTTTTAAATAATAATAGGTATGTGCTAGCTAGTCTATTTTGACTTATGGCCACCCTTTTTGGGGTTTTCTAGATATGGAGTACTCAAGAGGGGTTTACTATTTCCACCTTCTGAAAGTGGTCTGGGACTAAGTAACTTGTGCAGGGCTATATAGGCAGACCTCTTCTCCAATAAGGGATAGGTGTTGTTGTTGTTTTTTGGGGGGGACTCAAACTCCCTGATTTATGTGCTTTTATTCCCTGATTCAATGAGTTGTTTGTACCTGTTTGCAGGTTGGTCTCAGTGGAGATTAAGTTTATTTTTATTTCTTATTCATAAATAAATAAATAAATAAATAAATAAATAAATAAATAAATAAATAAATAAATGAGTTGCCTTTTGGCCTCAAGGCAGAAAAAACTGATTTGCTGCTTCTGGGTATGGAAGTAGATAAATTAAACATTTCAGTGTATTATTTCAATGTTATTCAGCCAAACCACACTATAAACTGTATAATTCCAGTGAGTTGTCTGCACTTTTATTCTTGAAATATTATCTGTCATTTGGAGCTGCATCACTCAGCCTATAGCGATAATGGAAAATATTTTGCTACTTTTGCTGGACATTAAAAAAAAGAATTTACTTTTTTGTGGTTTAATATGAATTCTTGATTATCCATTTTATAAAGTAACTTTATAAAACAGAACAGCAACATCCCAAACTCTGGGAAATAATAACAAAATGGAAGGGTGACTAAAGTGAGATGAACCCACCCCAATTCTTTGGACAAACTGTTCAGAACAATCAAAGAATTATAAACAAATAATAGTCCTATTTCAGATTATCTAAAGACATTTCAAGTCACCTTCACATATATATAGGGCAGGAAAACAGCTTGCAGGGCAGGTGGATGTGGTCCTAAATGAAACAGCAAGATTGATCGCAAGATGCCTAAAACTAACCTTGATACAAAAAGTACATCACTTAGCTGGCATCCCTCCATCAAATTTTCGGTGAAAAAGTGCTGCTCAGAAAGAGTGGGTCAAAGCAATATCCTCAGAAACACACCTACTATTTGATCACCAACCACCAAAGCAGAGACTGAAACCAAGGCATAGCTGCCTCACAATGTCTGCCCCTCCAAACAACCTGCTCCCACAGACCGCCTTAGAACTATGCAAGGCGAGCAAGGAGCTACCAGATAACTGGGCAGAACCACATGACTCTCTACTGCCTGGCCAAGAATAACCATGGCCTGTGTGGAAAGCTTTAAACAGCATGAGTAGGAAGATCAAGGGCTAATCTGAGAAAGTTGGGTTTCCTTGTAGATGACAGTCTGTGTGAATGCGGAGAAGTACAAATTATTTCCTATATGATAGAATGCACACAATGCCCCTCAATGTGCACTGAGAAGGACCTTATGTTGGCAAGAGGAAATGCTGTTGGTGTGGCCCAACATTGGGCAGGTGTCATTAGCCCTTTTTAATTCAATTTTGTTTTTAGATGTGTTAATTTTAGCTTTGTATGTTATTATATGCTGGTGGTGCATCTGGCATGAATAAAGAAAGAAAAGAGGAAAACAGCTTTGTTTAATTTTATTCATTAGCCTTATTGGCAGAAAGAGAGACAGTGTCAAAAAGGGCATTGAAGAAGAAAAGAAAAACACAGTTGTAGTCTCTCCCTGCATCCTAGTTTGTGACTAAGAGCTTGACTGAATTGAAAGGTCTTTTTCTGTGCAGGAACAGAACAGAACAGCAAGAAGGGGGGTGGTCCAGTTTCCCTTAGAAGGAAGTTTTGCAGCCTAGGAACAGCCATTGAAAAGGCCATCTATCTTTTTCTCATCAAACATTATCTGTTCAGCTGTAGAGAAATTAAACTCAGGAGTGACTCACATACAGAAATGCAGTTCTTTGAATTGCTTGAACATAAGCTTTGCAGTGCTTTGTAGGTCATAATTAGCACTTTTAGCTCAGCCCGGTTGATGTAACAGGGAGATATTTGCTCCCTATAAGCATTCCTGGTCAGCAATCTAGCAGCAACATTTTGGACCAACTGAAATTTCTAAACACTCTTCAAGGCAGTCCCACATAGATTATATTATAGCATTTCAAGAAGGATATAATTAAGACCAGCTTTAACTATGGAGACCCGGGTCTTTCCAATGCTGAAGCCTGCTATTATAGAACTGATTGCACAAGTAAAGGGTTGTTCAAATACCACTTGACCATTTTAGGGGAGGAGGGGGCAGACCAAAAGTCACAGAAAGTCACAGGGGGACTGGGTTTGGTGTGAAGTCACATGACTCCAAAATTATCATTGCTTTTCGCATCCAGCTGGCCATAGATCTATCTTCAAACCAAGTGATTTGGGAGGGTTGGTCAAAGGTCATGGAAAGTCACAGGGTGGGGAGGGGGGTCAAAAAGTAGCCTATTTTAGGTCATATGGTATTTGAAAGAGTCCTAAGAGTCATCACCTGGGCGCCCAGTGTGGAACCAGGAAGTCCCAGAATGGCACACTTTCCCTGATGAAGCACAATGGAGGAGCATTGGAAAGATCCCAAAATGGAGCAATTGTGCTCCCCAAAGCTCCCCACTGCTGGGAAAAGCAGCAGAAACTGTGCAAAATGCCATTAAACTGACGCAATAGCCACCCAAGCTGCCGACATGGTGACATATCATAACTTCCGGTGGTGGGTGTGGGTGTGGGTGGGAGTGCAGTCCTAGAGGTGTCCGAGTGACCACTGTGGGTTGGATTAATGATATGCATGGGCTGGATTAGACCTGTGGGCAAGGGGTTGTGAATGGCTGGAGTAGACCATACTGCCAGCAACAAAACACCGAGCATCAGGCAACAGTTAACTAAGCTGACAACCCTGAGAACTAGCAGCCTTGGCAAAGTCCACAGGGTAGGATGATGGTCCCCAAGTGGTTTAAATTCCCCTTGAATCCATCTTGATGGAGGACAGCAGCTTCATCAATACTGACCTGGGACTAAGGAGGACTTTGTGTGCCAAAAGGGCTCAGGACCAGAAAGTGACTCACAGAGCTGGATCAGCGGTCTTGGTGTCACGCTGCAATGTGGAAGGCAGATGAAAGGCCACTGCATTATATTCGCAGGACAGTATTCATGACTGATCGCCATGATGATTGCCAATATTCAGAATCAGATATGACACAAGAAGAAGAAGAGTCAGTGCTCAAACATTGCCATGCATGTTTTGGACCTGCATTGTAAATGGAAGTCTATGTAGCAAATATATCTGTTGAATCACATTACTGTATTTTGCAGTGCTAGTGAAATAGCTAATATGTTGCAAAATGCCATGCTCACCCTAACCTTCCAGAAAGTTTTATTTTTGCCCCTGACTCCAAAATATGACAACTATAGGAATTTCTGAGGTTTTTCTGAGTTTAGATATCTAGAATGTTCAGTGTTGAGTTCTGTCTTTCATTGTTCTGTCTTATTGTCTAGAGATGAGGACAGGACTAATAATTACCTATAATTAGTTTATTTTTATTGTTACAAAGACAACTGATGTACGTTATGATTGTAACTTAGGGAATACATCCTTATGTGATTTAACCATTCTTTTAAAACTATTTCTGTAGTGGATTAATTATTTAGCTTTGCTTTTTATATCAGCTTACCACCTGCTATAATTCTGGGTCATTGTTTTTTTAAGGAATACCGGTAAATATTTTTTTAAAGAAATGATTTAAAAATAAATATTTTAGTTAGTTTTGAATAATGAAAAAGAAAATAGTTCTTTATGATTTTAACTGCAACATTAACTGTTTGGGACATTAGCTATAACTAATTTATTTAACCTAAAGGCACTATTATCTTAGGTAGTTAGTTTTCTCATCAAGTTATGGTATGTTCACTAATAGTATCTGGTAATATTCTCATCGGTGAACCATCCAATGTTTCAGTTTAAATCTGGGGAACTTTATTCATACCTGATTGACCAAAGGAATATTTCCCACACAAATCATTACTGTTCCTGCTGAACATTATGTTGCTATTTTTGCTTTTAACAATATAATATTCATCATGTGAATAAAATGCCATAATTAATTTAGAGAGAAGTTGTTTCTCCCTCAAATGTCAGTAGTTATATTGCTGAGCTTGCTCATTGTTAAACTATTTCCACAGAGACAGTGAGTGAACAGCTAAAATATACAGGATGCTGTAGTAGATATATACTCACATTCATTAGCATCCTAATCTAAAACACACTGGACATTTCACTGATTTTAATTGACATTTTGTCCAATAAGAGGCTTTGAAGAATGGTACAAGACCACTTACATGGGGTCTGAACTCTCACTGAACTCAGTGGAACCTGCTTTAAAATGAACATGTATGGAATTAGGCCACAAGCCTCGTTAACAAGAATAACTTGCATCAGGAGAAGCTATGCATAAAAATATTGGCATACCACAGACCTAAACAATACAAAATTTTAAGACATTTCATCTCACTGATAATTAGATTTTTTGGAATAGTAGCCGTGTTAGTCTGGTTCAGGCATCTCAGAAAACAAAACAAAATAAACAAAACAAAATAAAATAAAAAAACACTGTAGCACTTTAAAGACTAACTGCTATATTTTTATTGTCTGATGAAGTAGACTTGATCCATGAAAGCTAACAATAAAAATATAGCAGTTAGTCTTTAAAGTGCTACAGTGTTTTTTATTTTATTTTATTTTTTATTTTGTTTTGTTTTGTTTTCTGAGATGACTGACAATTAGGGCACTGTTGAGCAATGGGAAAGTGTATTTATGCATTTTTAGGAGTTTAAGAGGTTTGAGAGAATTGGTCACCTTATTACCAAATGATGAAAATATCTCTGTACAAAGTGTTACTTATTTACCCATTCCTATACTTCCTGTCATAACATATAAAGATTTATATTCATTTGCCAGAACTCTACACAACTAAATATTTTTAAAACAAAATTTTGGTTTCCACATCTTGCTAATAAGCATGTCATATTTTCTGTTGTTTGCTTTCTAGGGGATTTCACAGCAATAACATCAGATCAATACCTGAAAAGGCATTTATGGGCAATCCATCACTTATAGCCGTGTAAGTAGTAGCAGTTTACCTTACAGAGAAGTTGTGTAATTAATTTCTTTATCCAGTTGCCAGTCTTAAGGGATGCATTGCATAGGTAGAATAGTGATTCTCAGACATCCTCCTCCTTTACACCTGATTTATAGTTGAACTTCAATGATCCTAGCTAAAAGTTCAGTCCTAAAATAGAGATTTTAAATTTAATTTCAGACTGAGTTTCACTGGCTCACACAAAATTATTGTAATTCAGAGATCTGCCTCTTGCCTTAGGCCAGGGGTTCTCAACCTGTTAAAGCCATGGACCAGACCACGCCCCATCAGACAGCTGAGCAGACCAGACTGGCAGTTCCCCCACTGTAAACACTGCCATAAAACATATCTGAGGCTATCATAAATGCTTCCTTTTCCAGTGGCAGTGATGGCAGCAACGTGGGCCACATGAAATGGTGTCGTGGGTCGGGTCTGGCCCATGGGCCATATGTTAGGAAGTCCTGTCTCAGGCTAAATACATACAACATTGAGTCATGGATTTCTGAATTGCAACCAGCTTCATATTTTTAGAAATGGATCCACCACCAATTTTCCAACCATATACCATATATACTCAAGTATAAGTCAGGTGTGTTATCCCCAAAATGAGGCACAAAAATGGGACTCGACTTATACTCAGGTCAATGTAAATGCTCAAAAACATAACCACACAAATGTCTAAATTAATTAATTATACTGTATTCTCATATACTTTAAATACTGAAACTCGCTAGCAGCTGCTGCATTTCCCACCCTCAATTTATACTCGGGTCAATCTATTTTCCTAGTTTTAGAGGCCCAAATTAGGTACTTCGACTTATATACTTGACTTTTAGTCCAGTATATATGGTAAATGTTGCTGTGATTCTCCATAGGTGTGATGCCAGCACACCTACCAGTCATTTACAATTTCAATTTGAAATCTCCATCTTGGGACTAAGTTTAGATGATGTCACAGTCATACAACCCACAACCATTTATTTTGGGACTTTGTTGCTTCTCCTCACACCCTTCTCTTTTTTAATAACACTTAACTGATGAACAATTCTGGTGAACTCAAAATACTCCAAAGTTTTGTGGACTAAAACTTGGTCCAGTAAAGACGCTGCCTAAACTCTGGTTTATATCATAAACCCAAGCATAACTCTGTCTGTTCCACTACCACCACCCTCCAGTAGAGAAAATGCTGTTGCTGCATTTCTCAGAAGAGGCACACATTAAAGTCAGTGGACATATTGCTCCTGAAAATAATGGTAACAACCTTTGTTTACCAAGATGGAATGAATGGAAAGTTACACTTGGGGTAACACTGAACAAGATTTTAATCATTGTCTGCCTTTAGATTTTTGTTAGGGTTTTCATTGGTCAGTGTAACTATATTTTTATATTTTTTAAAAGTAGATATTGAGTGTAAAATAAAACCCTTTTTTTTCACAGCCATTTTTATGATAACCCCATTCAAACTGTAGGGAAATCAGCTTTTCATCATTTACCTGAACTAAGAACCTTGTAAGTATTGACATCTTTAAAAGCACTTGATCTCTGAGCAACAACTTCCTTCAGAAATAGATAAGGAAGGGGAATATCAACTAATTATGTTGTGTTTGTAACTGCAGGACACTAAATGGTGCTTCACAGATAACAGAGTTTCCTGATCTGACTGGGACAACAAGTCTGGAAAGCTTGTAAGTATCAGATGAATAGGTCATGTTACCTTTAAAAGCAGATGGAATTAATCATTGTAGATGCAAAATTTCTTTAAAGGAGCTGTGCTTCCACTGACCATGTATATCATAATTAATTCAAACTTTGAAGATGTGATCTAACCTGATTCCTCTGGCACTGTGACCTGAATTGTATACTTACTGTGGCAAAAATCTTTTTCTTCAATAGTCAAGATGGAGATGGACACCCCATGCACATCATTTAGTTTTTAGGAAAGGGCTGAAGGCATGGCTGACCCAACAGGTGTGGGGAGCAGAGAGAGGAATAGCCGCCCCAGTTGGCTGATATGAACATGCTAATCACCATCCGGGTTTTTAGTCTATCTGTTTAGTTTATTTGTTATGAAGATTTTAACAATGTGTTTATGTAAGGTTTTCAATGATATGTTGGATCTTTTTATGCAGGGTTGTGTGCAATGGAATTGTGAGCCGCCCAGAGTCGTTTGATGATTGGGCAGCCATACAAACCTAAATAATAAATAAATAAATTTATCCACTGAAGTTGACAAAGGAGGCCAACCAATGTAAACTCCCATCAAAACTCACTGCCCATGCCTCTAAACTTTCAATACATGTTCAAAGGAAGAACAGTAGACTTTTGGTTTCTTGGCATGGGCTGCTTTTGTCACTCAATCATGTTAGTGTAGGATCTGGGGGAAAGGCAGGCTGTTGACACATTTACATGGAGAGGATGAGCAGCCCAGTAGATGTATTAACTGGACTTACTGGCACTGAACATTAGTTTATCCTAGTACAGTACTGTACTTCAATTTAATATGTTTTTGCATTAAACCATGAGCTGACACACATTTACTATGTGTAATTTCTTCATTTATCAGGACTCTTACAGGAGCTCAGATTACATCTCTTCCTGATACTATCTGTGATCAACTCCCCAGTCTTCAAGTACTGTAAGTGTAAAAATGAGTTTAAAATAAAATAGAGGAATGTAAAGTGTGTATGAAATAATTGTGTAAATTCATTGTATAGACATTTAAATTTAAAGATACATAAATAGGCGCATAACAAAAAAGCTAGCAATGAGATTGTGATGTAGTTATCACATGAGACTGATGTACTGCTGGTATTTTAGCCAGTGTGACAAAGTTGTTAGAGCATTGGAGTAGGCAGCAAATGGAAAAAGATGCTATACTCCAACGAAAATCAAAGAAATGCAGAACACATATCAGCTTCCCTCACTCAAAATATAGACACATTGACTGAAATCTTGTTTCTTGATGTAATAGGTCACTATGTAATAGGTCACTCTAGGGTAGGTCCATTGAATCAGTGGAAATTTGATGGTTCAACTCCATAAGTTTCATTGATTTTTTAAATGGGCATAAGCAATTTAATGCAATTTATTAAGCAACAGAGTTTCAACCATTGATGCAGCTTTTATTTTATACCGCAGCTTCTCCCCAAGTAATTCTTCTTTCTGACTGCTCCTTCATATTATTATTATTATTATTATTATTATTATTATTATTATTATTATTATCATTATTATTATTATTATTATTATTATTATTATTATTATTATTATTATTATTATTATTATTATTATTATTATTATTATTATTATTATTATTATTATTATTATTATTATTATTATTATTTGGGGGGGAGGTCCTTTTGTTTTTCCCTCATTCAGCTCAGTAGTGGTGATTTGTAAGGCAGTCTCTCAGAGTACCGGTATTACCAAATTTAATATTTATTGGGAGAGAGAAGACTGTGTCTTTGTCAAAGTACTGTACTTCAATTTTATATTCTGTTTGTTGTTATGGAATATCAATCCAGTTCTGATACAAAGTGACCCTACCAATTAGTGATCTTTAAAAGCTCCTACCATTAACTGCTCAGGTCCCACAAACTAAAGCTTATGGCTTCCATGACTAAGTCAACACATGTCATGTTTGGTATTCTTTTTCTACTGCCTTCCATTTTAATTACCATTGTTGTCCTTTCCAATGGGTCTTATCTTCTAATTATATCTCATGAGTGATACCTTAATTTTCCCAAATTTTAATTTTCTGTCTATGCCATTTTGATTTAGCTTACAATTGTATTGCCTAGATGTGTAGGAGACCTATTTTTGTATAATGATTAACCAGTACATTGTTGTAGCTTGTAAGAATGCTTCAGTGTTACTTTAATCACTATCAGAATTAATTATTCTGTCCGCTTCTTTGTGAGAAGGCCAACTTTGTTTCCCTTTAACAATTACATCATGATGAATATATCTGGCATTAGTTTGCTTAGGCAATATTTTAATAGGGCTATTAATGTTATATGATCAAAGTGCCAAAGCTGCCCTTCCAAACATTTCAGAGAAAGTACTAACTTTATCCTAGTAATATGCACTTATATCCTTTCCCATAAAGAACAGATTATCTCCCTCTCTCTGATAATGTTCTTTAAAGAAGAGAAAGGGTTCACGTAAAAAGTAACCATTCAGAAATGTAAGCTTCAATGTGATGAATATGTTTCCAGTGGGGAGGGGGAACCTATTAATTGATTTTGCGTTCACAATGCTCTGATGTGTGAGAGCAGTTGGACTACTTCCAGGCTCATGCAAGGAGATGTTACAGTTAGTATATTTCCTTGCAGAAGTTCATATATGTGTTTTTCAGTAATCCTGTATAGACATTCCCATTATAAAATTTGCAATGGAGGAGAAGACTGTCCCTGTGCCAGTTGGGCCTTCCTCCCATCTTCTTCTCCTTGTGTAGGGGAGGGAAGTCTTCACACTTGTAGCCTGCTCTCTCACAGAATGGCAAACCACAGACAGGGTTCTCTAAAATGAGAAGTGTCCCACACACAGTCACCAAAATGATGTGTATATATCATGGGAACTGTGGAAATGGTCCTGTTACAAATCATAAATTCACCCTCTAGCATAAATCACCAAAAGATATTGTAGTAACGTGAAATGATATTTTGTATGAACTCAGACTTTCTATTCATTGAGTCTAATACACTAAAAGCCTGAGTTGCAAGCGCCTTGGTTTAAGTTTGCTGCTGTTTACAACAGCAAATCCTATGGAATTGCCATTCCAGTTTACAAATTTTTAATGTATTTTTCAGTTTACAACAATCAATTCAGGACCTTTTTTATTTTTTCAATGCATCCTTATGGATGTTTCAGTTTACAATTTTTTCGGGCTACAACAGAGGGTGTTAGAACGGACTGTACTGGCAACTTAGATTGTCTGGCACATGCAGGACCTCAGGCAGTGGCCTTGCTCAATGTTTGCCCTATCCTAGCAAGAATAATAAATGTGTTCAGTTGGTTCATGTATAGCAAGTAACATATATTGCATGCAAAGAACTGTTCAATGAACATCAGCACATTTTTTAAAAAAATACTTCCATTGTACTTAAGTACATAATTTGTTTTATTAAAAGGGGGCTGGGGTGGCTCAGTAGTTAAGAAGCTCACCTTGTTAGCTGGAAGGCTTGCTGGCAAGTTGCCAGTTTGAGATCTAGGTTCTGCATGATGGTTTGAGTGCCCATCTCTGTCCCAACTCTTGAGGACATGAAAGAACCCTCGTTTGAGCAGAGTTTCTTCCAAACAAAAAATCCTTTCAACCCACAAAAATTTCTGACATGAAATTATTATAATTATTAAAAAGCAAGTTGGTGTCTGGCCAGGTTATCCTGCTAGAATGGACCATACTGCCAGTGACCCAATGCCTGACAACCCTGAGGACTAACAGTTTGGGTGCCAAAGTCCACAGGGAAGGGTGATGGTCCCCAAGTGGATTAAATCCCACTTGAATCCAGGGCAGCAGCTTCATCAATACTGGTCTGGGGCCAATGAGGACTTTGTGTGCCAAAAGGGCTCAGGACCAGAAAGTGACTCACAGAACTGGATCAGTGGTATGGGTGTCATGCTGTAATGTGGAAGGCAGATAAAAGGCCACTGCATTATATTCTCAGGACAATCTTCATGGTTGATCACCATGAGTATCACCAGTATTTGAATTTGGATACAGCAGAACAAGAAGAAGAAAAGGAAAGTTGAAGTGTTTCATTGTAGATGGTAAAATGCTCCACAGCAGAAAAAATGGCTGCTGGATATGACAACTGGAAAATTAGAAATCCTGACTCAGTACTGTCTTTTCAGTGTCTCTAAAATGTACACTTCTAGAGAAAGTTACTGGGCTTCTTCCAATTAATTTTCCAGTAACACGTGAGGAGTAGCAGCATGATCTTCTAGAACCCAAGGTACCATCCTTTCCTTGCTCAGTAGTGGATGCATCCAGTCTACCTGCCTGAAAGTAAATTTATAAACTCCGTATAAGTTTGAGTTAATTTCAAAGGTTTGGCAGAGTCATAAAACATTAACATAGGTAAAAGAGAGAACAAGAGAAAAGAGGGAGAAGTTCCTGTGTCCAGTCTCATTTCTTTCGTTACAGAGGCAAAGGTTCTACTAAGGTTGATGGGAGTTTTCCCTGCCCAAAGAAATACAGGATGTACATCTAATTCCCCCCTTCTTTTCTCCCTTTCTTCTTTTTACAATTTTTGCAAATTACCATGGCTTGTTTCTGATTAGTTATATTATGCCATAAATGAGTCCAGATGTTTCAGTTATTCTGTAATTTGTTGAGTTTTGGCTGAAATCATTTGAAAGGCTTTTTTCCCTTACAGTGATTGATTTTCAAAGTTAGTTCTAGTTCCTCAAACCATGTTCCTTCGCTAAAGATATTGTCGTTCTAAAGGTCAGAAGCAAAATTGTTTAATTTGAAGTGTAGTCTGGGAAGCTAATTAAATTCCACTGTGATTGCAGCTAAAAAGATCCCTCTAGATAAAATGTTTTAAACCAACTACCAAGTGGATTGATTTAAACAATTAAAGGAGGAGTTATGTTTTGGAGGAAAATACTACCAATTGTATCTTTTCCCTAATTTATTTACAATGTAACAGAACCATATACTGTACTATTTTTTTTTTTGCTGCATTTGTATTTCAGAGATCTATCATACAATCGACTAGAAGATTTGCCTCATTTATCCACCTGTGAAAAACTACAGAAAATGTAAGGTTTCTTTTTAAAACCTTTGATCTTGGAAGCACATCTGTAAACACAGGACCCTGACTTTTTTTTTTTTTTGGCTTCATTTAAAATGCATAGTTTGGGTTAAAAGTGAACCATTTTATCCCATCCCATAATACACTTCTTCTCCTCCCCCCCTTCTTTTCTCTATACAATATATATCTCCTCTGGAAAGCTGACATAATAATGAACAGCCTATTAATAACTAACTGTTGGTGGCAGAAAGAAGGATTGGTGCTTCTCGGTTTCTGAATACAGCAGTAGGTTTTTAACACAGAAGGAAACCTTGAGAACTTAATCCCAAAACATACAAGTCTGAGATCCCTTTCACTATTTGTGTGTATGTGCACATGCATGCACATGCACATGTGTGCAGGCGCATGCATCCATGCATGCTGCCAAGTCAATTCTGATTGATAGTGGCCATTTTAAGGTTTTCTAGTAAACGTCTGCTGAAGCAGACAGCACTGGCTCTTCAGCTTTAAAACAGAGATGAGCACTGAACCCTAGAGTTGGATACGACTGGCTTTTTGAGGAAGGGAAACCTTATACCTAGTACTCAGAAGTTGTTTACTAGTCTCTTCCTCTGGGGGCTTCCTGGGGCTCTGCAGTTTGCCCAAGGCCACACACCCTGTCTGTTCTGAGATACACACTGGGGAATTGAACTCCCAACCTGATGCCTAATCAACTGAGCTAGCTAGCTAGCTCCTTCTGAAATCAAAGCAAACACACTTATACACTCCCCCATAGTGCTTAGTGCACTCTCTGGATGGTTCACAAGTTAATTAGCATTTTGCCCCCAACATGCAGGATATTCATTTTACTCACCACAGAAGGATGGAAGTCTGAGTCAGGATCAAACGTATAAGCTTTTGGTTGCAGGACAGTGGTTTAACTGCTGCACCAACAGGGCAGAGATTCTGTCTGTGAGAAAAGGTTGGAAATTATTATTTTGTAGGATATCATTCGGCTCAGAAAGAATGCTAATCAGTGATCAAAATCCAAACAATCCATGAAGCCAGTTCTGTAAATTAGAGGAGGATTTCAACCCATATCTCATGAACTCAACTCCTACTGGACATCCTTGTGCCATTAAGCAAGTTGCTTATTAATCCAATGAAGTTGTTCCAACCTGGGAGTCTAGCATTTGGATAAAATGAACTAGGAATTAGATCCTGAATATTATTTCAAATTCTCCAAAAGTTTTTATTTATTGTGTGTGTGTGTGTGTGTGTGTGGTTGTTGTTTTTTAATCACAGTGACTTGCATCACAATGAAATACATGAAATCCGAATGGGCACATTTCAGCAGCTGGTTGCCCTCCGTTCTCTGTGAGTATAGCCATAAAAGAACTATTTACCTTGGTATTGAGAACTATGGAAGCCGACACTCCTTTATTCTGCCTGCTCCTACATACTTTGGTTTCCACTTTCCCCTTTGATCATTCGGCTTGCTGGGTTAGATTTGCCAAAGCAAAACAAACATTTTGACGTTGAGAATTTCCAGCAATGAATTCGCACAGCCATGAACTAAAAAAAAAACCCCCAACCCATCCACCTCATCACTCCCTTGAAGCAGCTTCCACTTGTAAAATTCTCTAAAGAAATAGGAAGTCTGAATTAGTCATAAATTACTGTTCTCCTAGTACACTTCAGTGGAAAACCTAAATGTCTTCTATACAGATAAGAGTTTTAACGAAGGAGAGACTTTGTAAATTGCAAAGATAGTCAGCCTTGCTGAATGTAAGACCAGTCAAGCTTGAACGGAAAGAGCTCATACCATTCCTATATTGTATTGTGTTTGTGTCAATAAAGCATCCAGATAATTTACAATATGTTTCAAAGAGAATGTAAAGGGGGAAAATATACATGGGGAAAATTTTGCAAAAAAGGGACAGGTAGAAAAGATGATATGTCAAAGAAAAGGTCTATTTCATATGCTGGGGCTTGTTCATTACAAGAGTTTGTTTCTCCTTTGCCATCTTATGATTATGAGGATACTTCAGAAACTACAGTTTCTTGTGCTATTTCAGCTCACAATTCTCAGCATATCACAGGTCTGTCCTAATTTAAAAGCCAAAATATTAGCAGTACCTATGCTCAGTCTCCTAGTTCAGACATCAAGATGGTCTAACAGATGTGAAAGTCTCCTCTTAAAACTAGTCTGCAAGCAGAGGAGGAAAGGAGAGGTAAGATCACTCAAGGTCATCCCCCTCGCACAATTCAACAAACTGTTTTCTTTGGAGCATCAGTGTTATGTGAATGTTGTTCCCCAGGCTTACCAGCTGTCTGTTAGATGGAAGCAGAGTGTGCATCCAGGTTTATCAGCTAAAACAATAGCTGGAGGGATCTTACTTGACTGTAATGATTTTGAAACTTCACTTTTGGGTCTAAAATCAAAGCATAAGAAATCAAAGTATGAGAAATTATTCCATGCATCTAATTTTTTTTTAAAAAACTTAAAGATTCAAAATTAATCTCTATGCAAAATATTACTAAGCAGACATCATTTCCCCCATTCTGCAGGGATTTAGCTTGGAATAAAATATCGATCATCCATGCCAATGCATTCTCTTCCTTACTGTCACTCAATAAACTGTAAGTGTATGCTTATTTTCTTTCTTTAATGCTCAGTGGAATTTTGCTAGGATCACTGAAATATCCATTGGCAAAAAAAAACCCCTATTCAGCACAAAGTCAAATTGATTAGGAGAATTTACATAATGAAAGGAAGCAGTAAGTCTAGAACTGCAGATTATTTTAAATAATGGCAGAGTAAAATTTTAGACAGGAAAATGAAAACCTGCTGTCAACCAGGATCAGACCAGGATTATTCTGGGGACAGAAGTGCCTGGCGGACAGTGGTCCATTGGGTCACAAAGGGTCGGAATTGACTGTGTGACTGAACAAATGAATCAGTGCTAGTCAGGATACATTTCAGCACCCTCTCCCTGTAGCATCTAACATAAGTGTCTCTCTCCCCCCCCCCCCCCCAAGTTCTCCTAATATATTGAAGTGGTGGAAAAGACTCACATTGGTAGCTTCATGATGTCTTAAGTAGCTATGAGCAGTGGTGAGAGCATGCATTACACAGAACACTATAGAAATCAGAAATGTAGCTCCAATGTTTATCTCCCATGGCTTCTGGCATCAGTAGATGTTACTGTGTATGCTTGTAGCAGCGACTATAGAAACTAGGAGACTTAATACAGTACCTGATGTGAGTTCTCCTCACTATTCAATTAATTTAAGGCAAAAGAAGATTAATGTCAGCAGTTTTGATGTGCTTAGTCTGTTTCAGCCCTAGTTCAGATTATGAAGCCTTTTAAATAAATGTCTGGTTTATTTTACCCATATATTTTGTTCAGCTGAATAATATAGATTCCGCTAATAGATTGGAGGAATAGCACTTTTCTATTCTCTCAATGTTATTGTTTATTAATTTGCCTATTATAATTTATTTTTTGAATTGTATCCTGGGTTTATCTCGGCTCACCTCTGAAGAAGTCTTTTGCTCATAAAAGAGCTATTTTACACTTTACACTAAAGTGGTAAAAATGAAAATAGATACAGAGATGTTCTTTTGTGCAACAGTTCATGTACTCTCTTGCACAAGGAGAGCACGAGATGTTCTGATTGCCACACCAGAAGCTTTTCACTCCCTTTGCACTTGCAAAGTAACTTCCTTTGTTTCATGATGAAACATGAGCTTTTATTGCAAGTAAAATTGATCAATCATGAAAGTCTTCTAGAATCATGTATCTGGAATGGTAATGAATTTCCAGCTTCTCATGAAAGGAGAAGTAATCCAAGTAATTCTCCATCGCCATTGGCTCTACTTGTATCCGAGTACACATTTTTCCTGGAAATTATTTTCACAGTTGAAGAATGACAAACAGGAGAAGTGCCACTGGTGTGAATTTGTTTAAGGTGGATCTCAGCTTGCTGTGAAATCATCCAAGTAATTATTCAAGTAATTATCACTTGAGTAAAGGGACCTTAAGACATCAAAGAGTTGTTCAAAATAAAAACCAAGGGGAGTTTTTTACCATATTCTTGCATCTTGGTGGATTGTTCTATCATGTTAACTGACAAGCTCTAACCCAAGAGTTCTCAAATTTTTAAGCTGGGGGCCGGGTCACATTCCCTCAGACACCTTTGGGGACCAGACAGCCATTTTGCCCTTCCTCCACCACATGGCTCTTCCTGGTGTGGTGGAGGCAGTGGGAGTCCACATGAAATGGTGCCATGGGCCGCATGTTGAGTATCCCTGCTCTAACCACTTATCCAAAGAAAAAGCTCTGTCTTAACTGAATACAAGTAATCTGAATCCAATAGAAAAATTGTGCATATTTTGTCTGTTAACTAGTGTTTCCATTTGTTTAAATATTTATGACAATAACAGATATATTTGGGTTAAAAAGAAATCTCATCCTTTTAGAACTGTATACTGATTTTCTCTGTTATTTTGCAGAGATCTGTCGTCCAACCTTTTGTCTTCTTTTCCTGTAAGTGGCCTATATGGTTTAACTCATCTAAAATTAACAGGAAATCATGCACTGCAAAGTTTGATATTATCTGAAGACTTTCCAGAACTCAAGTGAGTACCTCATTAAAACTAATCAGGCACACTTGTGTTCATGTGCAGTAGAAGGAGTGTCACTGCACAATGTGTGTTGCTTCCTATTCAAAGTCTTTGAACCATAGCACTGAAATGAAGACATAACATGGTAAAAATTATGGCCTTATTATATCCTTTTTTTTAATCTCAAGAAAATGTGGTTGATGTTGAGCACTCTGAACATATCTGCTTTTCAGCAGTACACTTAAAAATACTCATCTACCTTTTGAAAATTACTTTGTATAATTTTTGTTTTAGAGTGCTGCCCTCTGCTTTGATTTGCTTTTTTACCTACCACTGTTGGGGGGGGGTTTAATGGAGGATATAATCCATGCAAAGTAGGAAATGGAAATAGCTAATACAGTACAGGCCATTTTAGGAGGGAAGTTAAATATTTTGTCAGGGTTACTAAATGTTAAAATGCTGTAACTGAACTATCGGGGGGGGGGGGGATTGCTTGCTGATTGTGTGTTTTTTTGAGTTTGCATTGGCACATGGGAGCATAGGATTAAAGTTTGCTAGAGAGGCATCCATATAGCCATCTGGGGTCTTAATTCATCTTAGGTTCATGGGCAGGGGATTAATAAAATGTAAACCAGAACTGGGGTTGCCAGTTGGTAGTGCAGATGCAATACTAGAAGTCACAGCTGTGATGACTTCTCACTCTCACTGGTTTCAGGAAGAATATAAACATACTCTTTAAGCAATCCTTTTAAGTTATTTTGATGTTTACTGGGTGTTTGATTACTTGATTATTTTGGTATTTTAATAGTGGCACTGTCTAGTTTTTTTAGCTGGGCTCTATCACAAATCTTTGAGGCCTAATTTTTAGAATTGTAGACATGTAATTCCTGCGTCCCAGTTTTCTTTGCTCTACCCCCTACCCATCAACCAGTTGGACAGTTTGTATATTCAGTCTTCTTGGCCTGTTTTTCAGGTTGTCTGTAACCAATGAAATTTTAGCCCCACATCTGTATTTGTGCAAACATTCTGATGAAACCTCCCCCCCCCCGCCCTTGTTGGTGGTAGGGCTTTTTCGGATGCATTGATTGAGCGATTGATTGATTGATTTTAAAATGTTTGTGTGTCTTTTGTTTTTAAAAACGTAACAAATCTCAAAACAGTATATTTTATTTATTTATTATATTTATACCCCACCCTTTTCCAAGGACTCAGTGAAAATTCCTATGGGAAAACTCGCATAATGAGCTTTTTTAGGGGGAAAACTCACATAGCAAAAAAAAAATTCATTATGTGAGTTTTCCCCATAGAAACATTCATTTTGCGAGTTTTCCATAGGGAAAGTCCAACTCGCATAGCAAATATTTGCGCTATGCGAGTTGGACTCACATAGCAAAATTTTTATTGTTATGCGAGTTTTCCCCATAGAAATGCTTGCTATGCGAGTGTTTCCATAGGGAAAGTCCGACTCGCATAAAGAAAATTTTCGTTATGCGAGTCGGATCGGTTAGCGAAAAACCTGCTTGTTATGCAAGTTTTTCACTAAGCTAGTCACTCGTTAAGAGAGGTTTGACTGTACTGTATTGTACTAGAAATACGTCAAGTAAGGCCTTGATAGCACAGGGATATCTACATAGAAGAAGGTAGCCCCTTAGATAATTTGGTCCTAAATTGCTTGGGCCCTTTTCAAACCAAGCATAACACCAGGGTGGCTTGATAGTTAACTGGCAGTTAGTGCAGAAGCAGAAACTGATACAAGCAGATTGCTGAAAATACAATGTTCTGAAATGTACTTAAGGATGTGATTTTCCTTTAAAAAAAAAATCTATCAGAACCTTCACTTTTTGACTGCTTCAGTTTAATACTTATTACTTTTTATACTGACTCTGCAGAGTGGCTGGTATGATATGTGTAATTTTATTCTTTGTTACATTAAAGGGTCATAGAAATGCCTTATGCATACCAGTGCTGTGCATTTGGAGCTTGTGACAGCTACTACAAAATCCAAAACCAATGGAACAAAGCAGAGAACAGCAGCGCAGATGAATTTCAAAGAAAAGATGGTGGCGTTTTACACTCATATGGTAAATTAACAACTAATGAAATCAGATTCAAAATAGGATATTGTACTTGCTATTCATGGGAATTTTGTTGCCAGAAACCAAACAAATGTTCTCCTTTTTAATTATGCTGTTTTAATAAGAACATGAAAGCACCATTAAATGTTAATTAAGATACCTGCTCCATACTTGTACAGCAAAGATTTTCATACTTTCTCCCTGTCAGGTAGCTCCCCCTTGGGAGAAGAATGTAGTTATGATTACTGCAGTGGGTAGCAGGACACATTAGTTGAATTCCCTATCTCTACCTATTTTCTCTGCAGGGATCTCTGTATGGATCAACAGAATATGATTAAGTGGGTTAGACATGCATAGATTGACTAATAATGCAGGGGTTTCTATGTGATGTTTTCAGTAGAAAGAGAGTAAGCATATGCAAGAAGATTTTGGGTTTCCATAATATAACAGACTGACTGTCATGATATTCTCCTCTACAGATGGACTTGACTTTGAGGATTTCCTTCTTGACTTTGATGAAGATCTGAAGGCTCATCATTCAGTACAGTGTTCTCCCTCTCCAGGTATTGATCTAGATATACTAGCATACTTCTTCTTTCACTCTTAATATTCCTATGGAAAAGATGAATTGAAAGAGGGCTTAGGCTAAACGGGGTACATGGCTATAAATGAGTAGCAACATCTGCTTTTACAGTACAGTAATACCTCAGATAACGCTAAGACTTGGTTCCACAAGTCTTGGTGTTATCCGATTTTTAGTGTTATCCGATGCATGTTAAAATCCTATGGGATGGATCGGATAACGTTAAAGCTCCATAGAGATACATTGTAACCGCACAGGGTTTAGCGGTTGTTATCCGATCCATCCCATAGGACCTTAACGTTATTTGATCCAATTCTCCTCCCCAGATTACTTAACATTATGCGATTTTAGCGTTATCCGAGGTAAACGTTATCCGAGATATTACTGTATATGCAAAATGTTTAGAAATATTATGGTTTATGAATTGATGAACTGAGCTTTATATGAATCTGCTTAACTTCTCTTTTCATTGCAGGACCCTTCAAGCCTTGTGATTACCTTTTTGGCAGTTGGCCAATCAGAGCTGGAGTTTGGACCATAGTGTTTCTGACCCTTACTTGCAATGTACTTGTGGCTGCCACAGTCTTCAGATTCCTACAGTTCATCTCCTCTATAAAGCTGTTAATTGGACTAATCGCCATTGTGAACACTCTCATGGGCATGTCCAGCATCATGCTTGCTAGTGTTGATGCAATGACTTTTGGGGTCTTTGCTCAGTATGGTGCTTGGTGGGAAAGTGGAATAGGTTGTCAGATCATTGGACTTCTCTCAGTCTTTGCTTCAGAAGCTTCCATTTTCTTGCTCACTTTAGCAACTCTTGAGCGCTGGTTCTCTATAAAACATACCACAAAATATGAGACAAAATCCACATTTACTAGCATAAGAATTGCCATTCTCTTTTGCTTTGTTTTGGCTTTAATCACAGCAGTAATACCACTATTGGGTGGAAGTGGCTATGGAGTTTCCCCCTTGTGCATACCATTACCATTTGGGAAACCAACTGCTGTAGGGTACATGGTAGCATTAGTCTTACTAAACTCTCTTTGTTTTCTTGTTATGACAATAGCCTATACAAAACTCTACTGCAGTCTGGATAAGGAAGAAGTGGAGAATGCTTTGGAGTGTTCCATGGTCAAACATATAGCCTTACTGCTCTTTACTAATTGTATTCTTTATTGCCCTGTGGCCATCTTGTCATTTTCTTCTTTATTAAACCTTACTTTGATTAACCCAGAGGTAATTAAACCAATACTTCTAGTAATTGTACCCCTGCCTTCATGTCTGAACCCACTTCTCTATATATTTTTTAATCCTCATTTCAAGGAGGACTTGGCAAGTCTTCAAAAGCAGACATTTGCATGGAAAGAATCAAAGCATGCCAGTTTGGTCTCTGTTAATTCAGACGATGCAGAAAAACAGTCATGTGATTCAACACAAGCTCTAGTAACTTTCACAAGCCCCAGAATGTCATATGGCATTGCCCCCAGCAATGCACTAGTGCCACCATCTTATCAAATGAATGAGAATTGTAACCTTACTTCAGTAACATTTGTTCCATGTCATTAGCTTCATCTCAAAGATATCTGTAGTGTTTACAAAAATTTTGATCTCAGATTAAGTGGATGTCTATCCATTTCGTCTGCAAGAGGAGGAAAAGAATGGATTTATTCCTTTTACATGCATCAATATATCTGACAGCTTTGGCTGAAATGCCAATAGATACTGTCTCAGTCTGCTTTCAAATAGAGTGGTACCTCACTTAAAGAGCATAATGCATTCCACTGGATTGCTCTTTAAACGAGTTTGCTCTTTAAGCGAAATACAATTGTAAGTGACCAATTGTGACTTCTGGCGGAGGGATTGTGAAACCCAATTTAGTTGTTAAGTGAGTTTTTGGTAGGTTTTATTTGTTAAGCGAGGCAACCATTCAGAGTAAATTCTCTAAGTGAGGCGTTCTCTATGCAAGGTTTTACTCTACATGTTTATACATTAACACTTAAATCAATTTTTGTTTAGAGTCATTGAAAAAGTCCCAAAGCAATTACAATTCCAGCATTGGCTCTGGTGCTATGCAACAGACTGAAAAATAGATAAATAAATAAAATAAGACAGTGAGTGACCCCCCCCCCCCCCAAAAAAAAAGAAGGTAATAAAACACTGCCCCTTCCTGGGTCTTTTTGTTATAACATTAGTGGATTGTCCACTCATCTTATTTTTAATGGGTTAAAACTATTAAGAATTTCTATCTTGTCACATGAAAGCCATTGAACTCCTTTGGTCTCGCTTCTGGGTAGACAAGTACTCGATTGCACTACATGTATCTAAATGGTTGAAGGGGGGATAGAATTGTTCTCAGCTCTTTGCTCAACTCGTTAGCATTTGAAGTATACACTTACATTGGAAAGACAGGTAATGTTAGCATGGTTTGAAAGAGCTACAGAATCATGTGGACATGGAAAGTTCTGTTATGGTGTGTGTGTGTGTGTTTTTTTTTTTTTCTGTAATGCATTAATTTGTTGAGCATAGTTAGGAAACAGTGAACAAATGCAGAAACCAAGTTGGGGGGGGGGGGGAATCAGCTGCAAGGTTATCATATTCCTTCATTTCCATGGAGTTGGAAACAATGCAGCTTATAGTTGCAAAGCTGTTTTTAAAACCACTTTAGATTAAACAAGAGATGATCTGACCATTGCACAATACTTGCTACCATGTTTATATACCTTTATTTTTACTGCAGCTCCATTACAGAGTGCTGCTTATTGTCAGTGGAAATGCTCTTCTTAATAGATTTACTTTTTTATGTGAGTCTGAAAAGTGAAAGAAAAGTCTCACAAAAGATTCTTGTTTATAAAAAATCAGATAAACCTTAAAATAGAACAGGCTACTATGCATAATATTTTTGACGTTCAAAAGCTCTGATGCAGATATTCTGACTTTAAAATATTAAAATTCATTTCAGAACAACTTTTGAAAAATACAATTTGTAAATATAGAACTGTATTTATTATATTGAAATCATACTAAAAGATGAAACTAAGCCAGGGGTACCCAAATTATGGCCCGTGGGTAAGATCTGGCCCACACCACCCTCGTTACTTCCGCTTCCGGGAGTGATGAGGGTGGTGTGGGCTGGATGAATTGGCATTGGGTGCTTGATCCAGCCTGCAGGCCATAGTTTGGGCATCCTGGTTTAAGCAGAGAAAATAGCAGCTTAAAATCTATCTCATCCTGTTGCAAAACAGATTACAAGGCACGGTTTACTTCCGCTCCTGATGGGAGGAACCATGTGCCGGCCCGCTGAACCACGTAACTGGTCCACTGAACTATGTGACCAACCTACGGCCCAAAAAGTTTGGGCACCCCTAGACTAAGCCATGTATAGTTTCATTCTGATATATTTGCTAGATTTCTATTTTCTGCTCATGTATTTGACCAAATTAACTATCTGTAATATAAATATGTATAAATGGAAAACAGTGATTGTAAATAGGTTTGTGCTTTCTTTTCTACTGCTGTTTCAGATATACGTAATTTGTAATAAAATCTGCTCTTAAACAGAAAACATTCTCCAGTGTCTTAAGCTGAAAACTGTCAGCAAGACTGTTATGGGATCAGGGGTAAAGCAATTGGGGCTGCACTCCAAAGCCCAAAATTCAACTGGCAATGAAATCTGCCTTCTGATTGTCAAGAATATTAACTGGCAGAACCTCGTGACATTATTCATATTCTTCCCCCACCCTTCTAAAGTATAACGATTATTTTTTATTTCAAGGTAAAGGTTGCCCTTGCTGGAAAGCCAGTCATATCCGACTCTAGGGTTCAGTGCTCATCTTTGTTTATAACCAAAAAACCACCACTGTCTGCATTTGCAGACATTTCCATGGACATGTGGCAGGCATGACTAGACCCCGGAATGCACAGAATGCTGTTTACCTCCCCCCCACCCTGAAGTGGTACCTTTTTATCTACTTGCAATGTCTTGCTTTTGACCTGCTAGGTTGGCAGGAGCTGGGACAGAAGTGGGAGCTCACTTCATCATGCAGTACTTGGGTCTTGAACTGCTGACCTGTTGACCTTCCAGTCATCAAGTTCATCATCATAACCACTAAGCCACCGCAGACCCTTTTTATTTCATATTCTCCTCCTTTTTCTTGGGAAGCAAAATACGTGGGAGATGATGCTGATTGCACGAAAGCTTTTGATTTCAACTGTCAGTAGTTCTAAATGAGCTTTTGCCACTTCAATAGAATGCGTGGATTTTGATTTTTCACTCAAAGGAACTGCCCAGTCCAGCAGCCCCAGTCTCTTTGTCCAGAAACTAATTTTCTCTTAGAAATGATACTGTCTCTTAAATGCACATTTTAATTCTAGCCTCTCTCATGCACAGAAAAATATTGACTTCATCATCAAATTCAAGGATGCTTTATTGCAGGGGTGCCCAAACCATGGCCCGGGGGCTGGACCCGGCCCCTGATGGCAATTCATGCGGCCCGCAAAGCCCTCGTCACCCCTGGAAGCAGAAGTAAAATGTGCCCATACGGGCACATTTAATTTCCCATTCCAGGAGCAATGAGGGCTTTGTGGGCCAGAAGAATTGGCAAGGGGGGGATCCTCCCCCTGGCCATAGTGACCAGCTCCCTGAATCATGTGACTGGCCCACAGCCCGAAATGTTTGGGCACCCCTGCTTTATTGGCACATACATTTAGCTTCTCATGTTAAAGTTCTGTGTTGCCATACCTAGCCGTCTGTAAGAACAGCAAGAAGGACTGTAATTTCAGAATAACCGAGGGATAGCGCATGAGAATTACAAACGTAATGAGGCAAAATTTAGGTGTTACAAGGAGGGCCGCAATCAGAAAAACCTTATGAAAACATTACCACACTCCTCAAACCTTGTGTCTGTTTGTTGTAGCATGTATAACCAGGGATTTGGCTCTGAGAAATAAACACACACTGAGGGCTACAGACTCACACTGCAGCCAACAATAATAATAATTCCGTGTCACAAATTTTTCTGGGTTGAAAGGATTTTTGCTGGAGAAACTGCTCAGGGGACGCCCGAGTGAGGCTTCTTTCATGTCCCTAAGATTCTTATGCTAGCAGCCAACAATAACCAAGAATAATCTAAATTCCTTTAAAACTCATCTATCATTTTAAAAGATTTAAGTATTTTGAAATATCTTGTAATTAACTGGTTCTGCGGCGTCTTTAAGGGCTCTTTCAAATACCATGTGACCTAAAATAAGCCACTTTTTGACCCCCTCCTCTGTGACTTTCCGTGACCTTTGACCAATCCCCCCCCCAAAAAAAAAAATAATCATGTGGTTTGAAGATAGATCTATGGACAGCTGGATGTGAAAAGCAATGATAGTTTTGGAATGAAGCCATCAAACCGGAACCGCCACCCCATTATCCTTCATTATTTCTGATGGAAAAGAATAACAAATACTGTACTCTCAAAGAGGAAGGGGAGGTAAAACTTGAGTGTAGCAATCTGTTTATCAACAAATGATTACATGGAGCCAAACTTTGTACAACAGATAACACATCAGTAGAGCTGAAGTCAAGTTACCTGACTGAGAAATCAGATTTACAGAAGAATGTGTTTGTGGCCTGAAGACTAGTCAAAATGTACTAAACATTATTCTTTGCCCTTGGAAGACGGGGCTACTTACAAGCACCCAATTATATGTATCTAGGTACTTCCAAGCCATGGACAGATACAAATGCAATCTCCATGAACTCTTTTAGCCATCCAGACATGGCAAGTATTAGAAAATGGCAGGCCAAAAACTACTGTGGATATCAAAGGGAGCGGAAGACTAAAACAATTTTTAAAAACTGTCTGTTTGACTTGAATGAAAGCTTGATGACTCATTTTGGAGTGCCCTTCTGAAAAGTGTAGAGGGATGGGACCGGAGAGGTTCTTTGGTGGTGTCATCACTAGAGAGGCGCACCTCTCTAGCACTTCGCTGTGTCCACTCCGGCCCTATGAAACCTGCCAACAGAATTGTGTCTCCAGACGGAGTTGCTGCCCTTTAGGAAGGGTGTAAAGACCTGGCCAGCAGGGCAGGTATGGGGTCTGGGCCAGATAGTCACTCAGGCGGGTTGGCTCATTTGACTCCCTATGACACCCCCCCCCCTCGTGTTTTTTAGCTGTATTTTAATCTTTGCTTTTTCTTTTTAAATTTTTATTGTTTTATAAATGTTGGCTTTTTATTATCTTTTGTGATGGGTGGGTTTACATTGTGGGATTGTATAATTGGTGTGTTTTATTTGTTGTCAGCCGCCCTGAGTCATTCGTGAGGAGGGTGGCATAGAATATGATGATAAAATAAAATTAAAAATGTTAGCTCAAAAGACAATTAAATACAGATTATCTGCAGATCCAGCTCAAGACCCTTGGTTTCTCAAAATCGAAGTAAAATGGCATTTGATCACTATGCAAATCAAGATACCTCATCCTCAAAGCCAGACAAGGTATTTTGTTACGTAGGGTGTAAAGATTCCTACATGCCGTTCTCAGCATCCCAGGCAATCAAAATATAACAATAAAGCAAATGACTCACAATTTGCTGTTCTTATTTGTGTATCTTTCCCAGAACAGGGCTTGGAAGTCTTGCTTTTTCAATTATATCTCCTTGAATCTTTGCCCAGCACAAAGGATGCAAGGCAAGATGTTTGGGTGATATGAACATGACTGCAAAGTGCAAACTATACCTCAGGAAAGCCATTACAGCACAGCTTTTGATTAGTGATTGGATCACTGCATGAAAAAACATTGATCTTCCAATATTTCCTCATAACACGTTGATATTTTCACCATTCTTTCGTATTAAATGATAGTGTTAAAGAGATAAAACCTTTAAAACTAAAAAGGTTTAATGCAACTTGACAGAGAAATCAGGATAGTAATTAAACAACAATAGCCAAAAGTGGGATTTCTTCACTTGCAACCGACCCTTTATTCTTAATTGACTGGATAAACTCCAACAAAAATCGACCAACTCTTGGAAGATGTCCCTGGACAAGGAATATAAACATGGGTTGTATATGTCTGTTTGGATTTTACAGTCTTCAACCGACTCTTGAGAGTTCTATGAATAACGTTGCTGTTTATGTCTTGGAATGAGTCCAGGGGATATTCCCTGTTTCTGTATCAAGGTTATTATACATAGCTTGATACAGCAATAATTAACAGGATGTCCTCCTGCTGCTCATTCCCAATATCTTCCATCAGTATTGTCTGATATATCAACTGTATGTATCCCCAGCTGGAGAGAAAAAAGCCTTCTTTCAACGATCCATTGTACTCACGACTTCATGTCTGGATGTCTTGAACAGGAAAACGGAACTGTCAGTTTAGTCTGGATAGGTCCCAAAAGCTACTGAAGTCTGGACTGGAGCTCAGAGAATCTACTTTTTTGGGGGTAAAATACCCAGAATTTTCAACCAGCATAAAAGATCTAGACAATTCAATTTTACTGTGCTCATACTTCAGCACAGAGTGCCCAAACTTTTTGGGCCATCGGCGAGTCACGTGGTTCAGCGGGCTGGTCATGTGGATCTCCCACCAGAAGCAGAAGTAAAACAACACATCTTGCAATCTGTTTTGCAATGAGACAGATTTTTAGGCTGGCTATTTTCACTGCTTAAACCAGGAGTGCCCAAACTATGGCCTTTGGTCAGATCTGGCCCCCGACACCAATTCATCTGGCCCTCGCTGCCCTTGCCACTCCTGGAAGTGGAAATAAAACACACCTGTATGGATGCATTTTACTTCCACTTCCAGGAGTGGCAAGGGTGGTGTGGGCCAGATGAATTGGTGTCTGGCCCATTAGCCATATTTTGGCACTCTTCCTTTAGCATCTACACTGGCAATCCAGTTTGTTTCTATATCCAATTCAAAAAGTTGACCTATGGTATGCCATTTTATAGGGGCGGGACACTGGGAGATGGGCTTCTGGTTATGATTCCTGATTTGGTAGACCTTGTGGAAGGTGGTAACCCTTCAAGTAACTTGTCTCAGCCTTTTCCAATCTCTAGAGCTGTGGTTCCCAAAGTGGGGCACATGCCTCACAGGGGGGCAATTTGATTTTTAAAGGGGGCAATTCAAGAATGAGTTATTAACAGGATGAGTGGCCTTTTAGGCTTCCTCCACGTGGATACGAGTTCACTTTTTGAATAATATTATATGAATTTTAGAGATGCTTAGGCAGGGCATGGTCAAAAAAACTTTGGGAACCACTGCTGTAGAAGCTACAGTCTAGGACAGTGGTCCCCAAACTGTTTTTTCTCTGAGCCAGCCCCGCCCCCCAACACACAGGTGCGGGGGCCAGAGGCGGGCTGTTCCTTTCACTGATGGTTCTGACATCAGGCAGTGGGGGCGGTCCTAGGAGAGCCAGTGTACTCAGCCCAGGCCGGATTAATCATATGCACGGGCCTAATTGGGCCCACGGCCCATAGTTTGGGCTCCTCTGGTCTAGGACTTCAAATATTACCTCCTCCCACAAGGACTACCAAATCAGGGATCATAATCAGAAGCACTTTTCCCAGTGACCTTTAAAATTGTGAATGTTCAATAGCAGCACATTTTGCATTTGCTGTAATTGTAGGGATACAGTGTACTATTCTGCTGTCAAACTCTGAAGCTGGAAATGTTTAAACTGAGTTTGTAAACCTGGAATGTTTTTAACAGTTTGATGACTTACTAGTTTGCAATTCATTTCAACACTTTATAAGCTGCGCAGACTATTACGAGCATGCATAAATGCTGCAAATGCATTAAACAAAGTCTCACTTGGGGCTACCACGGCACTCAAGGGCTGCCAGCTGCCTGGAACATGGAGGTCTGTTTTCCAGTCCACCAACATATTGTTTAGTGAGTGGTTTGGAAACATCCTCAAAAATTTTGTTTTCTATTAAGCAGTAATTGGCATTCATGGCTTGATAGCATTAGTCACTTCTTTGGTCTGGCAGCTTGTCTTCTCCTTTAAAAAAATATAATCTCAACTATATTAGGCTACAACCAAATATTCCTAATTTCAATTTAAAATGGGTTTTCTATCCACCCCGAGGAATGACGATTTCATATGCTACTGCATAATTAAATTATATATTATTGCCAGCTTGCGGTTGGAATACTTAAGCAATAAAAGACTTTTGATGGTCAAAGGAGTAGCTTTTCATATCACCAATACTTTGCAAATTATATTGCCATACCTTGTGGTTGGCCATTCAAAAGTAAACACAGGCTTTCATTTGCGAGTGTGACGTCTTTCAGACATGAGCCAAAGTCATGCTTTTGGAGCACCAACATGATCTCAGCTTCAGAGGACATACTATCTGTAACATACCTGAAGTTAAGCGAACATGGCTCAAAGAAACAGAGAAACAGGAGGGCTTAAAAATTTCACTTTTTAAAAACTCTTTGCTGACTGGAGTTTCGGGGGGGGGGGGGAATCTGTTTGGACTACATGCTGGCCAGGTCTGGGTTCCCAAAAGTAACTTTTTCAAGCTTTGTGCTCTTATTTAGTTGAATGGTATAGAATTGTGATGGCGAACCTTGGCACTCCAGATGTTTTTGGACTTCAATTCCCAGAAGCCCAAGCACCCTGTGAATCCACATGAATGGGTTCACTGCGATTCATCCAGCCCACGCTGCCCTCGTCACTCCTGGAAGCAGAAGTAAAACGTGCCCATACGGGAAACTGAAATTTGGCAGCATTTTACTTCTGCTTCCGGGAGCGATGAGGGCAGCGCGGGCTGGATGAATTGCAGTAAACCCATTTGTGTGGATTCACAGGGTGCTTGGGGTTCTGGGAGTTGAAGTCCAAGAATATCTGGAGTGCCAAGGTTCACTATCATGGATGTAGAAGAGCACAGATAAAGAGGTTGCAACGACGATGGTCATTCTACAAAACGCACTGCCATCTCTAGAGCGGAGAGACACTTCAGTAGCAGGGGACACTCTGAAGGCAGCCAAACTACCATCAATGTTGCATGATTTTGAAATGTACCAAGGCTGTAGGCAGCTTCCTCTTAAAAACCACAGCGCTGGATTCTTGCTGATGTCTTGGAAGCCAATGATGTGAAAAAGTTTGTTAAGGGGACACCGTTACATCAGTTCCCTCCAGCAGTTCTAATATTCAAATTGGAAGGTAATAAATGTTACATTTTTCAATTATATTCCTCTTCAGCCCTCTCCTCTCCCTAGCAGAGCAGGGAATCACCACACAAAAGTATTGCAAGAAAGGAGGTACAGTATATCTTAAAACAGAGATATGCATTTTGCAGAAAGAGAACAGCTAAGTTTCCTCTTTCTGCAAATGTGGGAAGGTGCTAACTTTATTCATTATTCTTCCCTTGTCCGGGGCTGTTCCCACATTGACAGGTGCACCCATGAAATCTTTTATGAGACACTCCCTTTAACGGAAAAGCAAATAAATCTCAGTAGTCTATGCCAAAAGTTTCACAAGGTTTGATTTCAGTTGCAACACACCTCTTTATTGTTAAGTGAGATTACTTCCAGCCGCAGAAATTTATATGCAAACATACAAGGAAACGCGGCTATCAATGCTATTAAAAACACCCCCTCAGGCAAGAAAACACTGCCATTGTTCTCAACAAGTTGCTCCCATAAGTTATTCACCTGTCAACCAAACTAGCCACATTGTCCTGGCATGAACAGAGTTTTGACATTGAAACACTGTTTTTGAAAAAGTAGCACTTTCTGATTTCTAGAGAAATTGATTTCCTCTCCCTTTCTTCTTCCACCCCTTCAGGTGTTGAGGGAGATAAAAAGTTCTTGTTCTGGCACCGGAGTTTTTTGGTGTTCTTGTACTAGATCTCTGATGTTCTTTCTCCACCTATCTGGTAAGGTGGGGATTTCTCCAAGAGGGAATATATTCAAGGACAATAGGTAATCTCATGCCTCAGAGAATGAATTGAGAATGCTCTTCTAATCATGATTAATCATCACTTTGGATGCCCCCATCAATGTGTTATTCCTTCTTTCATGTAAAAGGTTTATGAACAGCTGGTATATTTTGTCGTGTTGAAAAAGGGACAAAAATGTAGATAAAGTTGCATGTTTGCATTCCAAAACCCAATAGGATGCTTAAGAGCTGCTAAAGTGTTATCTTTCTTGTGTTCCCTTTTGAATCTGACAATGGTATCACCAGGCCATTTCCCCTTATTGAGAGACAGGAATTTGAGCACCGAAATAAAATCCTCCTTAAAAATATGATCTTCAAGACACAATTCAGTAAATTGGAGGGTTAATCAAGTGAGTTTCAGATTCTGGACCATTAACTCCTCTCCCTCTCTTCCATAAAATCAATTTGAGCACATCTGCCACAGCTTTTAGACTGTTGGTACTGAATCTCCAGCTCCAAAGCTTGACTAGCAACATTTGCTAGCAGTTTCTGTAGAGAATTAATAGCAACAGCCCATTCTTGCCAGAGTCGGCCTATTTGTTCAGGTATGTCATACCCTTAATCCAAATTGCAGTGAGGCTCTTTCATGGATGTCTTCCTGGACCTGCTAAGAGAGGTCATTTACAAGCAATTTTTGCTCCCAAAAATGAATCTAAACTTTGATGCCTGTGGATTCCTATGTCTTTAAAAATAGCTTCCTGTTAAGAGTCAATCATTCTCCTTTATAACTTAATTATAAAGTTTTGGTATTAAGACTCAGATCAGGGAAACAGCAACCATTTTCTTGGTGTTGTCATAGTGACCTCCTCCCCTATACCTTTTGTTGCTACTTGGGAATGTACTTCTTGTCTGATACGTTTCTTGGTGACCGACAAATAGGTAGCAGCTAAATCCTTGAATGGGAAATCCTTTTGGGGAATATTTTGGAGAATAGTATCACATCATCCCATTGAGTTGAGTGAGCGTTGGAGCAAATTCAATCAACAGTCCAAAGCCAGATGTCTATTAGCCTCACACAGTATTTATTTAGACGAGCACCTGAAATATTGTGACAAATTGGGTTTGTAGGGAAAGCTTTTTCACATTTTAATCAGACATCTTATGGGCCTGCAGTGGCTCAGTGGTTAAGAAGCTCGCCTTGTTAGCTGGAAGGCCAGCAAGTCGGCAGTTCGAGACTCGGGTACTGCATGATGTTAGAGTGCCCATCTCAATTCCAGCTCCTGCCAACCTAGCAAATCAAACAAGAGATTGCAGGTACATAGATTGCAAGTAGATAAATAGGGATCACTTCGGTGGGAAAAGATTTTGGGAGACATAAAAGCACCTCATCCGGGTGGCCCCCGCGTGGAGTTTCTCCAGTAAAAATTATTATCAGACGTCTTCCCTCAGGAATATAGTTGTCTTTTTCTTCAGTGGCTGAGTTTATTTCATATTTTGTCTCAGAAATTCAATTTTGAGGCAAGGTAAACTATTTCTAGTAGAAGAGAATGGATGTTGATCAGGGACAGAACTCCCAAGACAATGAAATAAAAAGTACCTGCACCCTTGCATGCTAGGGAAGCCTTGAGATTTGAACTTGGACATTACTTAACTTTCTAAAATGTGTTAATTGGTTTTAATTCATTTAAATATGCCATTGACATCTGTAATGTTCCCAGAAGCCAGAGAAAGCTCTCCTAAATGGAAATTCTATGTGCTATATGTGGTGAGGCTGACTTCTCCTTCAGAGGAGTCTAGGGAAATACTAGGGCAGCAGGTATGCCAAGGAGTCTGAGCAGCTACAGCTTCAGTCTTGCATCCCCTCAGTTTTCAAGGAGACTTACAGAAAAGAGAAGATTCAGTTTGTCAGGCTTCTTAGGCATACCAGTATGCCTAGTGAAATTAACATTTAAAAACTGAGAGATGCATATTTACTTTAAATTGGAAGACTATGTCCTTTTTTCCTTTTGTGAGCTGAAATAATTTAGTTGCTCAACGGTAAATCAATACTTAGAATAAACCCCAACTGAATCAACTGGATCTGGTCTAGTTTTGAACTGGGTTCAGACAAGCACTTTTAGAGTGTAGATAAGTCACTAACCCAGATACAGAGACAACTTGGATGCTAAATTTAAAGTTGCTGCAGGTATGCCTGTTCAACAGCTCTGCATGCAAGGTCTACTGGACACTTTTGTTGTTCAGTTGCACAGTTGATTCCAACCTTCCGCGATCCCATAGACCACAACACGCCAGGTACCCCCACTAGGAGGCTCATTAATAACTTGCTTAACTGGCATTATAAAATGAAGGATGGATTCCTGATGTATATGGTGTGGAAGTCCCCCCCACCTCATCTTTTTGTTCTTTAGGAATGTGTTTATCTTATCAGTGTTGCATTATTCCATCTTGTTGTTGTTAGGCATTACCCAATTATATCCCCCAATTAGGGGGAGGTGAGTGACTCGGAATTAGATTTTAGCCCTTTTTCTGACCAAGACACACTGCAGCACTGGAAGCAGTACTGATCTCCACCTGTATACCGACAGGCCACATCCTCTCGTTTCAGCACACTTCTTGCTGTAGATTCACCATAGTTGGGTTGGGGAATAGCTTACTCATTGTAGTTTGCCTACAACACAACAAATAACATTGAAAAGATGTGTTTCATAGCACATATCAACAAAGGAAGAAAATATTCTTGGTGAAATCCCAGTTATAAGAAGGGCTACAATGTTGTGAGTAAATCCTGATGACCTTGTTTTGAGAACAGAAGATGACTGCTGTGCATGAATGGCTTTTTTAGAAGTGAGAAATACATGTCAATGTCTCTGTTGCTGGTACCCATCATGTTCATACTGGTTTTTCTCAGTTATTATTAACAACCAGTTCATTTGGACAAAACATGAAGATTCTCTTAATTCATTTTCTTCTCCCCTTTATATGTTGACCTCTTTTGAATAAGGATTTTGTACCACATATTAAAGTACTTTATGCAAATTACTTCTGTAACCCCACATTCTCTATTGTTGTGTGGACGTAAAGATGCCCTAACCAATGAAGGCAAGAAAAGCTCAGACTGGAATTCACTTGGAGGACTGTTTCTTAATTTGTGTTTAAACTAATAGGGATGGTGGAGAAACAGAAAGGAGGATGAGAATACTGTGACATCTAATGCAGTAAGATTAGCTTGTTGGCAGGGGACTCAGCCTCATTTTTCCAATGGATAACTGAGGCTGAAGATTCATTTTGTCTATGCTGTCATTCTTTTGAACAGTTCCAGGGCATAGCTGTTATCTTTAAATCTAAAAGCCTTTCTCTAGCTAATTTTTTTAATTAGAGTTAAAGCTCTAATGGGTGTAAAAACAGAAAAAACCCTGAGAAGTTACCTTGTGGCCAAGAGTAATATATGAATATATGTGTGATTTTAAATACTGTTTGGTTGTCTCAGCAATAAGATTAAACAATTAAACAAGAGGATAAAAACCCAACCACAATATTCAAACTATGTTAAAGACAACAAAGACAGATTTTTTTTTGAGAAACTTGTATTTAAAATATCTTTATATAGACAATTGCAATACTACAGAGTAGTATTTTAATACAAATCAGTTCAATATTATTAACTGTTAAACTTTTATTATAAATTAAAATTTCTTTACAAAAAATTGCACATAATAAATTGACCACTCCTTAGTTCTGATGCTCTGACATTTGCAAGAATAACTTTAATGTTCAAGTCTAAGTCTCTGCCACAAGTCCAGAATGCAGAAAGGGCATGAAAACCACCCTCAGAGCGTTCAAATGCCAAAAAGCATATTTGTGGCCATGGCAGTTACTTTTCTTAAGAGCGGCTGCTTTTGTTTTAAAGCCTGCAATAAAAGCAAATTTCAAAAAGAAAAAGAAAAGGATGGGGGGGGGGGGAGAGGCAAACCGCTTATTTTTTTAATGTAAACACAGCCCACGCTCTTAATCCCAAACACAGATCTCTCAGGCATCAGTGTGAGCGTCATGTGAAATCAGGAACAGTACAAAAGAAAGAAAAGGAAATATGGAAAATAAAGATTAATTTTTTTTAAAAAAAGAATTAACACATTTTAAGTCTTGTCATTGGGATGAACTATACTTACGTACATGATGTTGTTATGAGATTCTGGCAGGCCCCAGAAGCAGGCCACACAGGGAATTCATTTATCCAAGGAGGCGGCCATGTTAATTGTTTCCAGGTTCAAGGAGAGCAAATGAGAGAGGCTCGATAAGCTCAGCACTGCTCATCTGCTTTGCACAGGC
Source organism: Furcifer pardalis (assembly GCA_030440675.1). Lineage (NCBI taxonomy): Eukaryota > Metazoa > Chordata > Lepidosauria > Squamata > Chamaeleonidae > Furcifer > Furcifer pardalis. Next base: position 180,721,993 of record CP126892.1, on the reverse strand, counting down.
CTAAAGCCAGAGATCAGCCTTGAGAATCATTCAAATGATTTTGGCATTTAATAGGATTTAGCACTGACTGCACCCAGTGTTCAATGATTTGTGCTTTCTGTTCTGTAAGTGTTTAAATTTAAAAGCTCATCTAGGCTGATTCCAACCTCTTGGCACTTGGAAACTAGTTTTCTCAGGTTATCAGTTTTACCTCCTCCTGAGGCTTCAAACAGGAGCTGCTGTAAGAAATGGGGAAGTAGATATAAGATTTAGCCAGAGTTTGAATATCACCACATCAATGGACATGGGATATACAGAAAATTGAAATGAAACCTTAAACTGAAACATAAGGAAAAAACATTACATCTTTCCAAAGGGTTGCACAAAGAGGTAACTTCTGAAAGGCTCTCTGATATAAGTGATGGACCTGTAAAGAGAGAGATGAACCAATTCAATATTGACTTTTTGGACCATAGACATGCCCTTCTTCATTCCATCTCTCTCTAACTCTGATTATGTGTAGACACGTTATGCAACCTCTCAGGAACTGCTGTCAGATTAAGAAACTTTCAATCTTTTGCAACTGTGCATACTTTAAGATTAAAGTTAACACAAAAATCTGATCATGTCTTCAATGCTGAGATTAAACAGATTACATTATTCTATTACACCATTAACCCTACATATACACATTTTTACAATCCATAAAGTGTCATGCTAATCAATTATTTTCCAAGGATTACCGAGTCATCTGAATGAGAACTTGCTTTTTTCTCTATGTAATATTAAACTACTCCTGCTGTTTTTATAAAAATTATCAACTGTGTAGTTATATTGCATTCCTTTCCCCATTTATGTGGAAATACAACACACTGAATTAAAACAGGCCTACTTCCAATCAGACTAAGGTAGAGAGAATTGTACTGTAAATGATGTATACCCTAAGTAATGGGGGGAAATGAAGTGAAATTGTAAGCAGGCTTTGCACTATCATAGCACAGAAAGGTTCTGGAGTTCGACTACGACAACATTTGTCTGATCCCATAGCTAAACTAAATCTGCCCATCAATCCTGCCCCTGGTCAAAAAAAGAACTGTGTGCTGTAAAAAAAAGTGATAAACCCAGTTTCCCTTCCTCTGTTACCCCAGGTGACTGTGCGTGCTGTGAGATAATAATAATTTTGTGTCAGAAATTATTCTGGGTTGAGAGGGTTTTTGTTGGAGAAACTCCGCTCAAAGGACGCCCAAATGAGGCTCCTTTCATGTGCCCAAGATCATCTCCACACAAAAGTAAGTCAGGAATTCTGGCTCCATAAACCACTTGTGTTTCACTTGTTTCTTCAGGTGCAATAGGTAAGTAAGCAAGAACAACTTTCCATAGCATCCAAACCCAGTATATCCCAAGGAGACTTGGGTTACAAATCCTGGCTTGTCTGGGAGCACTTAGCTATAATCCCAGATTTACAGAGCAGATGGCTATCCCCTTCCTAGTTTGTTAGTCACTTCTATGAACAGCACTGCTTGTTAAGCCAAGATCCTTAGTTTACTGGTAATACAGATAGTGGCACAATTTTAAGTAATCTGAAGGAAAGGCAAAGGACTGTCCTGTAAAGCAAAGCAAACACACTTATATACCACCTCATAGTGCCTAGTGCACTCTCTGGGTGGTTCACAAGTTAATTAGCATTTTGCCCCCAACATGCTAGGTACTCATTTTACCAACATTGGAAGGCTGAGTCAACCTTGATTCCTAATCAGGATCGAACTCACAACCTTTTGATTGGAAGGACAGCAGTTTAACCAGTGCACCATCAGGGCTCCTGTACAACGTAACTTCGTTACAATACTTTAGACACTATTCTTAAGTCTTTCCTTTAAAAAAAATTGAAACATATGGACCACAGACAGGAAACCTGTGACTATCCAGATGCTGATGCATTGCAACTCCCATGACCTCTAATGACTATGCTGGCCAGAGAAGAAGAGTTACACCCATGCAGGGGGAGGCCTTTGTATTGTACTTATGAAACACGGTAAGTTAAGAATTTTGCCAATTTGTTATTTTAATCGCTTTCCTTACGTACCTCTCTCTGTCCTTTTAGAAAGCACTCAGCAGCAATGGCTCTGAAGAAAAGAAATAAAAATGACTTATTTTTTTGCAGAACGATCGAATATATTTATGGGAAGAACACTTAGTATGGGATGGAACTATAAAAGTCCTGGAAAGTAACAAACTAACTCCCAATGATGGTACTCTATAGTGAAGAGACAAAAGGAAAATATCCATTTCATAAACAATCTTACATGAGCAAGACATTTCAGTTGTTCCCTTTATGTACAAATACTGCAGACAATGATCAGTTCATCATCACTGGGTATTGCTATTATGATATATAAAGGGGGAGGGGTAGAAAGGAGGAGGAAACAGAAGTCAATTCAAAAGGCGAAACACTCTAGTGTAGCAACCAAAAAAAATACATCAAAACGTTTCCTTACTTGTACACACAAGACATACTTACTTCCGAAATATTTTGGTTTGGTGAAGCAACAGTCCTCATTTTACGACATTAGTGCCAGGTATATTTCTAAATCAAAGCTGAAAGACTGCAATAATGAAAAACCTGTCTAGCATAAAACCAATGTGAAGGCTATTTCAGATTTATTTTTACAAAGCAGACCTTACTCTTTTAAACATTATCATCTATGAGAACAGGGGTATGACTGTGGAATTACATTTTCCAGATGGCCAGGCAGGTTGGGATATTATATGTAAACATCTTGGCTTGCAGTTTCAGAATCTGAACATTGCTCTCCTCCCAATATTGTTGAAGCAACCTGCAACAACAAACGAGCACAGAGACATTTGCAAAAACTGTTGAATAGAAGCGTTAATGAGTACAAAACAATTTTCAATGCTCCAGAAGGAAAATAAAAAGGGTTTATGTACAAGTATTAGGGTAAAGAACAACCATGTTACCGCCTGGCAAAAAACAACCATGGCCTGTGCAGAAAGCTTTTAAATAGACTGCATGCCAGAGTACAAAGATCAAGGACTAATCTGAGAAAGTCAGTTTTCCCTGTAAATGACAGCCTGTGTGAATGTGGAGAAGTACAAACTATCTTCTATATGATACAATACACATGATGTCCCTCAACGTGCACTGAGGACCTTATGTTGGTAAGAGAAAATGCTGTGGATGTGGCGCAATATTGGGCGGATATCATCTAGTCCTGTTAACTCTATTTTGTATTAGATGTGTTTTAATCTCAAGTATATGGCTGTTGACTAAACAAATCTAGTTCCTTCACTTGTTTTATTGCAGTTAGGGTTCTGACAAATACTACGTGACCTAAAATAGGCCACTTTTTGACCTCCCCTCACCCCTCTGTAACTTTCTGTGACCTTTGTCCGCCCCCCCCCTCACATGGTTTGAAGATAGATCTATGGCCAGCTGGATGCGAAAATCAATGATAATTTTGGAGTCATGTGACTTCATGCCAAACCACCTCCCCCCATGACTTTTGGTCCACCCCCTCCCCCCCTAAAATGGTCACATGGTATTTGAACGACCCCTTAGGACTGTAGAGGGGAAAGAGTATTAAAATAAAGATCTTCAGGTACAGAAATCATTTCACCACAGTAGTTCATTAAAAACTTCAATAAAAGATGACTGATGTTACATAGTAATAACCAATCCATATAAAGGCACTGCTGTTTGCTCCACTGACTGAAAATCTGTAGCATCAACAAGTTGTTTCAGGAAAATCTTTATTTTGCTTACCGTAAAATTCTTAAAATTTATTATGGAACAAAATTAAATTGAAGAATGAAATGTACAACATAGCAAACTCATGGTCTCAAAGTTTGAGAAATTAAAAAAGTATTCAAAATAAAACCTTCAAATTGTTGGCATATAATTGAAGATCCTTAGTTTTTGGTTCATACTAAATATCAGCACTTGTTACACCTATCGCATGAAGACACTATTACACACAGCACTTCTGTATGAATGCAACATTCATACAACTGCATGTGTTACTGAGCATTTTCTGCTGGAAAAAAACAGAAAAACACCCAAAAAACAGAAATGTACCCTATCAAAAGCATTTACCTAACGAATGTTATAAAGCTGCAGCATACTTTCCAAAACCATTTTACATATCAGTCAAACCTCGGATAAAGAGTGTTTCGCTTAAAGAGTAACTCGCTTAAAGAGCAGAATTTTCTCTTCATGTTCGCTTCGCTTAACAAATAAAACCAACCAAAAACTCACTTAACCAATAAATCGGGGTTTGCGATCCTCCCCACAATTGGTCATTTACAATGGTGTTTCGCTGAAAGAGCAAACTCGCTTAAAGAGCGAGTGGAATACATTATGCTCTTTAAGCGAGGTACAACTGTACTCTCAAAAATATATTATGTGTAGATTAAGCAAATTATATAAATTAGAAATCACATGAATTTAACTGGCTAAAAGAGCGAAGATTTTGACTAAAATTTGTTCAGGTAATGAACAATCATTTAACAAACTTTTTTAAAAATAGGTAATCCAGTTTAAGTCACTTATAGGTTTATTTAAAGGTAAGAGCAAATGTGTTTGACATAATAACTAGGGAATTCTCCGTTATTGTCAGTTGTAAAAAACTACTGTTACTATTCTGTTAGGCTGGCCAATTATTGTGTGCGAGTGTAAGAGTGTAAGAGGCCTCACTCTTATGTCTGATGAAGTGGACTTGGTCCACAAAAGCTCACATTTAAATACAGGAGTTGGTCTTTAAGGTGTCACAACATTTTTTTGTCTTTTTTTTTTTTTGCTGTTATACTTTGTTTATTCTCTAACATCTAAAGAAAAATCCACAGAACTACAATACAGTTAATACCTCGGATAACGTTTACCTCGGATAACACGAAAATCACATAACATTAAGTAATCTGGGGAGGAGAATTGGATTGAATAACGTTAAGGTCCTATGGGATGGATCGGATAACAACCGCTAAAGCCTGTGCAGTTACAATGTATCTCTATGGAGCTTTAACGTTATCCAATCCATCCCATAAGATTTTAACATGCATCAGATAACACTAAAAATTGGATAACACCAAGACTTGTGGAACCAAGTTTTAGCGTTATCCGAGGTGTTACTGTACGTATTTTATATTGATATGCTTTCTTTCAGAGGTAAAATACACCTTCTGTATTTGTTCCCGTTAAATTTTCTCTACAATGGCTCAGCAAATGTTGAGGGGTGAAATCTATTTCTAAACTTTCCAACAAACTGAAAACAAAATCCTGCTTACACATCTTCTCTCTCTGCTCTGAACTATTTATTTCAACATTATATTTTACCAAATCTCTGCTCTGTCATCTAACTCAGAGGATTTCAAAGGGAAAAAACCAAGAGAGAGAGAAACAGCAACACATGGAAGATGAGAGCAAAAAGGAAGAAGACACTTTGAAGTCCTTCCACCAGTATTTTCTTACCTAAACGCAAGTCCAGGATTACTGGGCATAGTAGAGCAAAATCGTTCCAAGGCTTTGGAATGCAGAGATTTCGGAATACAACTCAAGTAAAAGGAAATTACCTGTGAAGTTATAATTTTTATGCAGTTAGATAATTCCAATATAGACTCTTTTGAATTTCAGTCACATAGCAGGCAGTGCTGCAAAGAGACACATCCGGACAGCTCTTCTACATTTTTGAAATATTATCTACCACTCAATTGAGTCTCCAGCATTGTTAAAAACTAGTAGATTTTTAAAAGTTTCCTTTTCTTCTTTCAAAGTATTTGGTGCATATTGACTTAAAGAGACAGATCTGATTGGATTTTTAATTTTCTGAAGTGGGGAAGTACCCACTATGCATTTAATTGTCTCAACAGTCTCAAGTATAATCTGAATGACAGCTAGTACAGCCCAATCAGCCGAGTTTATGGTCTCCCCCCCCCCCCCCGCATTCAAACCAACATAAGATTCTGCACACAAGAACCTCCTGACTTTAACAATTTTATTATACTCCTCTTCCCACAACTGTTCTTCATAATATCTTGCCTGGAGGGTTTTGGAGATATAAAAGTTTATCCCTAACTTTGTACATACTTTATTGGTCTAGATATTGGTGTCTAGCCTGGTAGCTGATTTTAAAATACCTTGTTATGAAATTCATAGTTGGTCCAGTAGTCAGCAGTGCTAAATGGAATTGGATATCGGGTTGGAACCGTAACAAGACACCTGTTTACAAGATCTGTAAAAAGCTTGAATTCTTGAACTTGATTATTGGATCTGACAACTTTGCCATTCATGAAAACAAGGTACCTGTAAAATAGAAGCGCAACCTAGAAGTTAACCATTCTGAATACATTGTGTTTACTCCAGTAAAATAATGTTCTGTCATTTAAACTTACTCCATCCAAATTTGCCGAACTATTTCCTCCTGCATAACTGCTCCCAGAGCAGCTTCATGAGCCTCTATTGCTTCCCCAGAACTCCCATGAAGAGACTGGTATAAACTATAAGAAATAAGCCACAGTATTAAATTGGTAAAAAAAACCTAGTTTATACCTTTTCTCAAACAAGCGGTAAACAAGATTCACATTATGTACATAAAATTGTAAGTGGTACAAAATGTGCCCTTGCTCACACAAAATGGTAAACTCTCTTTGGCATAAGCCTAAATCAAGTCTTTTATTCATGCACTTTCCCCTATGTCTGGCTTGTTAGGCAAGAACCACAAATCATGAGTTAAAACAAACTGATTAGTTTCTAACCAACCCTAAACACACTTTGTTAACTGTCCAGGGGCTGGTTTCAGCTGGTGGACAACGTACAGCCCACCAGGTCATACATAGCCCGTGGCATCAAATCATCCAGCCCATGCTGCCACAGGAATTGGACATGTTTTACGACAGCGTTTACAGTGGGAGGAACCACCAGTCCAGCCCACTCAACTGTGTGAGGAAGTGTGACCTGCCCATGACTTAAAAAACGTCGACAATCCCTGAGCTAGATAGTCAACTAGGATTAAAGAAAAGTGGAACAGTAGCAAGTTCATTTTCCAGTCTAATAAAATGGGAGGTATGCCAAGCCTAAGGCTAGCTGAGGCTACGATGAACTTAAGAAAAGAACAGTAGCCATACTAAATCTAAATACATATTCGCTATGAGTAAATACAGCTTATGGGGAAAATGTTGCTATCCACAATACTCTACCTAATGTGGAGATGTCTAAGCTAGCAAACTATTCACGAGACTGTGTGGTACCTTTTCTACTACTGGAAAATGTTTAATAAAATCCCAACCTTCAGAAGACAAAGAGACAAACTTAACCGCTAAAAGGAACAACAGGCTAAATATATGACAAGAAGACTGAAGTGGAGAACTGGCCCTGTCTGTTCATAACAAAACTAAATCTGTAGAACAAAATCCTAAGAACAAGCCCAAGTGGCTAGGATTTTCAAAGAAGCTTGTCAGTGCAGTGATTCCCACAGTCCTAAATTTTACTCCACTATAAGTAAAGTACCTCTTCATAAATCAATCTAAGCCTTGACATGAATATTATGTAATACTGAAACATTTTCAGGCTCTGGAAAAACTCACCAGTATACTTGCCACAAGTATGGAATCTGCTGGTTTAAAAGCTCTTCTGTAAAACTTCCCTTGTACAATGGTGGTGTGAATTCAATTGACATTGGAAAATTCAAAAAGTATCTAGAACAAAGAGTCCTTTTTCAGTGTGAAAATATTCACTACACAGAAACAATCTCGATCTCCTTTAGGTAACAAGAATGAACATTCTGAGCAAAATGGGCCTGCCTGCTGTGCAAAGCCATTAAGTAACAGATCCCTAAAGAAACCTTGCACAACGTGTCTTCCATATTATCCTTTTTTCTTAACCACAATGGATCTATGCATTGGACTTCTGAGTTACCTATAGTTACTCCTATGGTAGAAACTGGCCTCACAACATCCTAAATAGGTAGTTGTGGCTTATGTCTATTTTGCAAGCTTTGAATACCACAGAAGTGCATCTCAATGCTTGAGGCAGCATCACTTAAACCTATATGCCTACATTACATGGCCATCTCAACAATATAAAGTAAATGCATGTTTATGAAGTCTTATTTTAAAAGTAGATTAAGAAATAATGCCCTCTTTGTGATTTGAAGGCTTTTAAAAATGGCAGAATAGAGAAAGTAACACTGTTCTGACAGCAGCTGAACAAGTGTCCGTGAAATAATGAATACAATAAAAACAATTGCAAGTGACTCCAGAGGATAAGAGTCCCAGTCCCCTAAGCCCCAGCCAGTGTGGGCAATGGCCATGAATGAAAGGAGTCGTAGCCCAATATCTGGTTCCTCTCCCCTTGCGTAATAAAGCTTAGATACTTGTACAATTAACCTGCAAGAATTGAATCAGAGCAATGAATTTGTAAATTGTGCAATGATGAGAACTAGGTTTCTGCAAAGTTTTTATCTGTCAGTGCAAGCTTTGCACTAGCAGAGTAACATGACTAAACAAAACTCAAACCACTTTGCCTTTAAATCCTTTGACCACTTGTTGCATCACCCAAATGTTATCCACCTCCATTAAATATCTCAACACAATGAGCTGCCTTTCATTGTTGTAAATTCTGAAAATATAACCATTATTATGAACATATGCACAAACATCCATAAAGATATACAGAAGCATTTCTACAGTGGAGACCTTATATTAAAACAAGCAGAATTCTATGTTCACTGTAGCAAGACCCCATGGAATGCATAGGTGAGTTGGCAGACTTACCGTAAGAGCTCCACAGGACTACTCCCTTGAGGTACTGAATCAAAAAATGCTGCAACAAAGGCTTGCAACAGTGGAGGAATACTATCTGATCTATTCTGTTATAAAAGAATAAACGTGACATTAAATAAATCCAGCTCAATTCAAAATTATGAGAAAGATATTTTAAATTATCATTGAAATCAGCGCAATTCAACAGATTTTCACAGAGATGCAGAATAGGAAAACTTCAATCAATACATAAAAGAAACAAACAAAGGAAATGTGAATTGCAATACTTCTGGTATTTACCATGAAATTATGAATGCTCATTTTAATCAGTTCAACCTTTTTACACTTTACTTGGGACAGTTGAAAAAAATATGAGTTTACATGGACTGCTTAGATTCTTTGCTGTGTTTTCCTGTGAATCAAAATGTTCTGATCCACATTCCAGATTTGTAGCTTCACACACAGTATAAATTTGGAAAGAACACATATTCAACTCCTAATCCAATTTTGGGCCAAATCCCTCTACTGTAACTATGAATGAGTTTACCATTTGATATTGGGCAAACTCTTGAAGACTAGGAAAAATCTGGAGATCCAAAACAAATGCTAGTCCTAAAAATATGGCTCACGAAATAAGCCTGACATAATGGGTTACAAAATATTTGAAGCAAATTGCTGATGTTTTTACCTGCATAACGAAGAATTTGCACATATAGTAGAAAACCTGTGCATTTTGTGGATTCTTCTCAAATGCTGTAAGCCATACGTCACAAGCTCTTTCAATCTGACCCGTTCTGAGGAATAAATCAACCAGAGTTTCCAAAAGCTGACAGTCAAGAGGGTTTAATTTCAGAAGTGATTTGCAAAGCTCAATAGCAGCTTCCCACCTTGAACAGAAGAGTAAAGAAAAATTCCTTGAACAATTTCACAAATAAAGTGGACTACTTTAAGACAGACAAGCTCAGAAAAACTTTAAAGCTACTTATGAACTATTTCATTATTTAAATATTATCTCTGACTATTCCTTATTTCAATTGAACGGTCTTCATTTCTGCCATAATAATTGAATGCATCAAGTCAATTCTGACTTACTGCAACTCTTTTCAGGGTTTTTTAGATAAGAGAATACACAAAGGTTTACTAGACAGGAGGTACAGTAGGAAATTGAACTCTTAACCTCTGACTCCACAGCCAAAACCACTGAGCTATCCAGCCAGCCATATTCTGGTACAGTAAAACACCGGATAACGATTGGATTGGATAATGCTAAAATCACATAACGTTAAGTAATCTGGGGAGGAGAATTGGATTGAATAACGTTAAGGTCCTATGGGATGGATCGGATAACAACCGCTAAAGCCTGTGTGGTTACAATGTATCTCTATGGAGCTTTAATGTTATCCGATCCATCCCATAGGATTTTAACATGGATTGGATAACACTAAAAACTGGATAACACCAAGACTTGTGGAACCAAGTTTTAGCATTATCCGGTGTTTTACTGTATATTCTTCTGTTAATAACAAGATTTTTTAAAAAAAAAATCTGCCTCTTAGGATAGTATGAATTTGGGGAAAGCAAGAGAAGGTTCAAGAAGTTATAATATAATGTATCATGATATAATTATGCACTTTGAATAATATAATTTATATTATCATTATTACATGAGCACATGACAAAAACCTAACCTTTGTAACATCAACCAAAACCTTACCGTTCCAACAGCTTCTGCAAAACTATCATGTTTCGGTATAATGGAAGACAGTGAGCTATATTTTCATCTGCTGAAGTATCTCCATTGGTACATGACTGAATGGCATCTAAAAGAGACAACCAAGGAATTCAGAGTAAAGGTTTACAAACCCAAACTCCACTGTAAAATAAGTCTACAGTATATGGTAGCTACCCTGGAAGAGTTTAGCCTTGGAGACTATGCTTGAAAAGGGTTAGCTATGAACAAATTTCATAACTTATAAAAAGCATGAATATGTTGATAATCTATCAAACTATTCTGAAAGAACATTTCACCATGTGCAATCCTCACAGAAGTAAAATTTAAAAATGTGAGTTACAACCATTTCATTTCTTAATTTAGTTTGTCTATTACTAAACTAATACAATTCACCCAAAAATCAAGTGTTTATTATAAAATATCAAGTGGTTAAAAAATAAAAAGTAAAACTCACATCAGTTCTACAGTAAGCAGATAGTGGTATGCAACACAACAGGGCAAATGTCTAATATCCTCACAAAAGCCAAGAGTTAAGCAAGATCTGCCTTGCACTTTTTATTAATTTCCATCCCTGAAAACACTGAATACTGTACTGTATTTGTACTTTAACCCCAGAAACTAAAAAAAATACATGTTGTAGGTAAGTTACACTTAACCAAAAAGTCCTTACATTTCCCCAGAACCTGGTGCTCTGAATACTTTGGCCAGAGTTCTACTCTCTTATGTGACCACAGAAAAATGACTATGCAAGCACTTCATTAATAATAGTTCTGCTGCCATTACCTAGCAAAACTCTTCAGTACAATTAATCCAAATACCAAAATCCTATTATTTAACACAGTAGAAAGCAACCAACTCAATCAATGGGAGTTTGGTGAAACAACTTCTGTGTTCCATTGATTCAGTGCTTATTCTAGCTGCAACTTATCTCAGGAAAGTAACTCACAATTAGAGTAGGTCTATTTGAATCAATGAATGTTATCAAAGAGTTTTTACTAAATACCTACAGATCCAACAGACCTATTCTGGTGTCATTTAGTATACCAGGCAGCAGAATTTTGGGTGCTGCCTAAAACATTTGCTAGGTTTTAAAGGAATACTGAAAGACTTTAGCAAATTTTGTTGACAAAACATGTAGTAATTTACCAACAAATTAAATATAATCACATGTATATTTGAATTACAGGCCCAACATTTTAACAGTTATCTTAAATGGAAAGGCAATTGCAAAGTAGATTTTTCCAAAATACTCTATTTAATGATTTCCCTCTTCCTTCCAGAACATGAACTGTTTTAAGAATCAATGGCCATACGGATCTTAGCATCCAATTATTGTCTATTACAATAATTAACAAAACATAGTGTATGCAACCTTCAATATTTTGGCATGGCAAAGGAAAGGAGTCAAAATGCAATCTTTCCCACTCACTAAATGAAACTGAAGCTCAGTTAAAAGAACCAAGAACCAAGACTGTTCAAACTCTTGACAGCCTACATCATTTAACTACCTTACACTGGAATGCTATGCATCACTACTCAGTTAAGTCTCATTTTCAGTAGGACTTCAGTAAATACTTTTCCGATTTGCTAGTGAATACTCTATACCATCCCCCAGCCCCCCACTATGGCCTGCAGGCCACATCCAGCCCCCAACGCCTGCAGGCCATAGCTTGGGGGCCCTTGGCTTAAGCAGAGAAAATGGCAGGCTAAAATCTATCTCATCCTGTTGCAAAACACAGATTGCAAGGTGTGTTTTACTTCCGCTTCCAGTGGGAGGAAACATGTGTCTGGCCCGCTGAACCACATGACCAGCCCACGGCCCAAAAAGTTTGGGCACCCCTGCCCTATATGATTCCCATGTAGCCTTAGAGGTAAAGGTCTCCCTTGCTCAAAAGCCAGTTGCGTCCAACTCTAGGGAGTGGTGCTCATCTCCATTTACAGCCAAAGGTCCAGCGCTGTCTGCATCTGTAGACGTTTCTGTGGTTATGTTGTAGGCATGACTATGCAATTTAGCTCCTCCTACATGCCCTGGCTATCTTTTTAAAAATCAGAGGAAGCCACTAAATATTCTATGGATTTTTACTAGTAGAATTACCTTCAAACACAGCTAACAATGTATCAGGATCAGACTTCACATCTTCCGCTGTTTTCCACGGTATTAAAAATGGTTCCTTCTTCATTATTTTTGAAGGGTTGCTATTGGCAGGATCATAGAACTTGACTGGGAGGATACCAAATTCAACCAGATGTATGTAAGACAGCCAAGCTAAGCAGCGGTCACTTACAGTAAGATGCTGTACTATAACTTTGTCACTTGCTGACTTCAGAGCATTCTGTGGAACAGAAAGCATACGACATTTGCACTTGAAAACTTAAGGTTAATGCTACAGTATTACAATTTATAATAAAAGACATTCTAGAAATACAACAAAAAATTCATTATCACACAGAACAGATTACTTGTTTTTGTAATCTATGAGCCTGTAATCTACTGAAGAACACTCCAAAAGCAGCCAAGGAATACATCTCAAAAATAGTTATTAAATAAACCATGAAGACTATAAATATCCATCCTTTTTCTACCCCCCCCCCCAACTTTTCAGAATGTTATATCACAACCTGATAATTTTTTTCCTCAGCATATCACATTTTTATATCCAATCTTTTTTCTGGGAAGAGTATGAATGGAATAAATGCAGCATAACTTGTGTTACTAAATTTATATCCCAATGTACCTTGAAGCAGAAAAATATCTTGGCCCAATAAACAGAAGAGATGGTTTGCCACACCCCGTACAGCCCTTTTATCTTCAGAAACATAAGGAAGATTAGCCTGAGACTGAATGATACAGGGTTCACATGGTGAAAACCCGGGGGGGGGGGGTTGGGGGGCAGGGAGACACTTTGTCAATCCTACCTAGTAAAGTCGAACCCGGAGTGGGCAGATTCCCAATTTGTCAGATCTACTTTATCATTTACTAGAACCATCTAATTCCATTAATCAGAATCCAATGCAAATATCATACATGTAGAAATTTTAAAAAATTGAGCACTGGAGTTTTGTTTGAGTGCCAGAATTTATAACATGAGTAGAGTCATTTTGTTGTTGCAATTATTGAACATCTGGGAATCAGGAAACCTTAACCACCCAGAATATGCTATCTCCCATTGCCCAACTCCATTTCAACCCACTCCCAAGTTCTCTCTGCGACAACCAATGATTCAAATATGAAGTACTGTAGCAGACAACCACAGGGGGCCACCACCTCTCTATGAAGTAGTTTTGTATATTTCCCAGCAGAAAAAAGTGGCAAACAGGTACTGATTCAATCCAGTAACTTATTTTGTACCCAAGTACAATCAATACTGCCATTCAAGAAACTTCATCTGATCTCTGAACTAAGCATCCATTACCATATATTTTGAAATAAAAAGATTATGCTGACAAATCAACACTGTAGTTAAAAGATCTTTAGAAACACGTAACTTTTATCTAGGAATAATGGTGCTGTAAGTTATCAAGATACCTCACAACAATTCTAAAATTCACAAAAATATCAGAATGAAAACACAACTGTCATTAACATGGTTTTGAACATATATGACAGTACCTGAAATAATGCAACTGCATTTTGATACTTTCCACTAAAGAGGCTTATGTGAACTCTGTATAGCAACGTTTCCAGCAACTGAAAGGACCGAAGATCTGAATTTTCTTCACATTCTGGAGTTTCTGCTAGGAACTGTAACATCCTCCCACAAACATAATCCTTTCCATCAAAGGAGTTTTCCAGGTTTAGAAACTAGATTATAGTTAAATGGGAGAAAAACAGAACATTAAAAAAAGCTTTTCAAAAAGCCACATCATAGGGAGAAACACTAAATATGAAATAATGGCTACAATGATAATTTAAAAAGGAAACTAGATGAACATCTCATACAAAACCACAGACATATTTCAAAATGTACACTAGAAATTGATTCGAAATACACTGGAGCAGATAAAATCTAAGTTCTTCTAAGAATGTACAAAGTACTGCAGCTGTACCTTCAAAGAAATGCCATGAACTAACCAACATATTTCCAATGTACTTTAGGGTTTCACCTCTTTTTGTTATAGAGTTCAGAGAATTCCACTGTTGTTTCTGAACTACAAGTATGTGTGCACAGAAATGTTCCAGATTTTTGCTTTTAACTGGCTGTTTACATTGTAGCATTAGATACCATTCTAGAGGCCTGCCACATTTTAAGGGCACAAGACAAGGCAAAGAGATAAAAAAAAGTCTAGCAGTTTTAATTTGGTACATTCCCCAAGGGTCTATCTTCTCTAAATAGCAAGGGATGGAGGTGGGAACATATGCTGGACTATAAAAACTAAGTTTGAAGGCCTCAAGTAAATATATAACTTTGACTTGCATTTCACAAGCCAGGATTCTGGAAGAACCCTTGGCATCCAATTATGGTCTATTACTTGCATTTCACAAGCCAGGACTCTGGGAGAACCCTATTTCCTACTTGTCAGCTTTCTTGGAGCTCTGCGGCAACTTCCCCACAGGAAGCATTTCAGCAAGAACTGACCCGTGAATGCCATCTAACCTCCAAGGACTAGGCCTTGTTCAGAAGAGCAAAATACAGATTGACTGCAAGCGTGGTTCTGTGGGATGGACCAGTCCAAAGGAATTCTATGAGAAACAGTTTAAAAAACCACAACCCAAAACAAAACCAATAAATTAAAATAACATTTAAAAAAACTCTAATGACACATCCCTAATAGTGACTGGGTACATATTTCTGAAGTCATACTTACAGTCCACCAGATCTTGTAGGTAGGAGCATAAGCCACTGCTGTTTCACACATTTCCTGCACCTCTTCCTTTGTTCCTCTTTTTGAAAATAGCTTGAGGTAATGACACCAGATTTCAGAATTTTCTTTGTTATTTTCGAGGGCTCGGGCCAGAACATTTAAAGCAGAATCCAAACTTTCTGAGGATGATCTTCAATGAGCAAATATTGTATATTCATTTTTATATTCTCGGTTCAATGGTACAAAGTTTAAGACAGACATGAGTCACCTTCAAAAAACACCTTACCCACCCACACATCTCTTCCTATTTTTTTAAAAAATAAATTGAATTATCCTGAAATAAGTAGAGGAATCTGCTAAACTCAGAAAGTAATTCTATGGCACTTGCAGATAATGTGCTACAACTAGGGTTTGCTGCCAATATTTTCAGAACACCTACTAGCTCCCTATTTTACAAGTCTTCTTGTATAAAATTGTTTCTGAACTGTAATCTTTGTTAAGACATACTGTAGATTTATTTTACAGTAAAAAAATTTTAAAGGACTTTTCTTTGTCACCTTAGAAATCCAATGAACTGTATCTTTTAATGTATTTAACAGATGAAGCCCGTTAGTACATCCATGCTGACTTAAAAGTATCATATCATTTTATTACTCTTATTCTGGACTGTACACAGTAAAAGATCTAATCTTTATTTACCAAATGACTTTAAACAATAACCCACTTGTAGTTTGGCCAAAGAAACAAAACTTCCATTTATGGACTAGATTTCAGCAGCACAAGTGAGAAGACATAGACAAAAAGTCTAATTCATTTGTTTGCACAGGAAGAATTACCTACCCTTCATTTTGATTCAGGTATTTATACGCCAATTTGAGCCAAAGCTGAACATTATAAGGATTCTCAAGTACGCTTGCCTCCAGGTTTGAAATGTCATCGGTCTCATTTGTAAAATAACGAATATCATCAGGAGTCACAACAGCATCCAAGGCAGGAACGTTTATTTTACTTTCTGCACTGGGAGCTGCAAATAAAAACACCTTTTTCTACAACTGCCATAATTCTTACAAACATTTTAAGCTGAGGATAGTTACTATTCAGACTAAACAAGCAACAACTCTGCACCATCAGTGAGATATTGGATTTATCTCAAAATGAGAGCTAGATTGAACTAACAGTGGAAATAAAAAAATAAATTCAACCAGAAACTTGACTGATTATAAATGCTGATTTTTCAAGTCATTGCTGAATTACTGTGCTATCAACTCTAGAATTTAACAATTTGCTGACTAAGACACAAAACTAAGCCTGCGTAACAGGAGAACCATGACTTTATTAGCCAACCCATTATAAATTGACCTAGACACTCTGCAACCTCAACTATGCCTTAGAAAAATGTTTATATGTTTTTGTGGCTGCTTTATCTCAGCAGGACCAATTTAAGCAGGAACTGAGATTCATATAACCAGTTGAAAAGGTTTTTATCCACCATTTCCCTCCCCCTTCCCCCATGTGAAGTATACATGAAGTACTGTATAGAATACTCCAATTGCGATTCAAGAGATGATCCTTGGGAAGTGAGGCCCTGGATGTAGACGGACTTCATGGCTAATGAATCTGAGAGACTGGCGTGGAATGTCCTTGGAAGAACTACTCCAAGAAGTTAAGAACAGGAAGATTACTGTCATGAAGATGGTCAATATCCGGAACAGATATAGCACTTGAAAATGATTAAAGCAACACTCCAAACTGGTTGAAATGCAGTACTGTTACCATATTTGATAGGTCCAGATAACTGTTCCTCTTCACTGCCAATATCACTATCCAAATGTGCCTTTTTGCAGTACTGGGGCCTCCACTTCCTCTTGTCTTTCCAAGTTGTATATGGAGGAGCTGTTAACAAGACAAAAACAGAGAATATTTTGTTTAAAACTACTGTGTATTAATGCAAAGTACCAAAGAGAGTCTCACAAAGAAGTCACACTGAGATATACTAGGAGATAACTTACTGTGACCTTTGCTTTCATTAACATTACTAACGAGAAGAACAGCCATTTGATCCATAGCCATGCGATCTTTGTTCACACCAAAAAGTTTTTCAACATATTTTTCTGAAATGAGATAGTAAACAGTATCAATGAAATTTGTAGCTACCTGCATTACACATCCACACTGTCAAAAAAACCTCTACACAAATCTTTGTTAAATTTTAAACCTATGGGAACTGAAAGAGACTTTCAAAATGTTCATGTGCAGCAGAAGCTTTAACGTCACTTAGTTTAGTAGACTTACAATAGTGTAAAACAGAAGCAAGAATCAAAATACCATTAAAAGTACATACCTGCTGCAGTGCTAATTTCCTCATCAGTGCTTTTCTCTGAACAACCTATCAATTCTAAATTGTATGAAAGAATATCTTCAAATAGCTGATTCCGACTGAGAGTGTAGTCTTTCATGTGCTGCCTAAAAAGGAGAAATTATCTAATTTTAAAAGAGAAAGCGGCTCTGTAAACAATTTACCAGAAACAAATGAATACTGCTAAATAGCAACATTTCAAAGCTACAGGTGTAGGTAGGTGAGACCTTTGTTAAACCACTAAAAATCACACACATGCAAAGGTTAGTTCACCCCATTCAAATCTGTCTGCTTAGTGAAGTGAAAAAGATGACCCAACTAATCAATGGCTACCAGGAGTGGAGTTTCAAACCTACTCTCCTGACTTGTATTTTCAGTCTATATTTCAAAGCTCACGTTTAATAAACAGACCTAGTGTGGACATCTGCCCTGACTTTTTTGAACTTTCACATGTTTTTATGCACCATTTACAATATAGAGGGATCCAGCTTCATGGCAATATTGAAACCTCTACAAGTATCAGAAGCACACAGCCCAAGACTGATAGTTTTCAAAGTAAACATGTCTTGTGGCCAGAAAGCAGAGGTGCTCAACATCATCCCCTTAATCATCAACGGTTTTGCTTTGCAGACTGACATCAGTAATTTTTGTTGTTGTTCAGTCGCACAGTCGATTCCGACCCTCTGCGACCCCATGGACCACTGTCCTCCAGGCACTCCTGTCCTCCACCATCCCCCTCAACTCGCTCAGCTCTGTGCCCATTATCTCCACAATACCATCTAGCCATCTCATCTTGGGCCGGCCCCTTCTTCTTTTGCCCTCGACCCTTCCAAGCATCAAGGCTTTCTCAAGTGAATCCTCTCTTCTCATTTGACGTCCAAAGTACTTTAGCTTCATCTTTATTATTTGACCTTGTAATGAGGAGTCAGGTTTGATTTCTTCTAAGATTGACCTATTTGTTCTCCTCGCTGTCCAGGGTACTCTCAAAATTCTCCTCCAACACCACATCTCAAAGGCGTCTATTTTTCTGCGCTCTGCTTTCCTAATGGTCCAGCTCTCACAACCATACATTGCCACAGGGAATACCATTGCCCTGACTATGCGAATCTTTGTTTGCAATTTAATGTCTCTACTTTTCACTATGCTCCCCAGGTTTCTCATCGCTTGCCTCCCGAGAATCAGTCGCCTTTTTATTTCATGGCTGCAATCACCATCTGCAGTGAGCTTTGATCCTAGGAAAGTAAAATCTGTAACTGCCTCTACTTCTTCCCCATCTATTTTCCAGGGACTGATAGGGCCTGTTGCCATGATCTTGGTTTTCTTGATATTTAGTCTCAAGCCAGCTTTTTCGCTCTCTTCTTTTAACCTAATCAGGAGCTTCTTTAGGTCCTCCTCACTTTCCGCCATTAGGGTGGTATCATCTGCATATCTCAAGTTGTTGATGTTTCTCCCAGCAATTTTGATCCCAAATTGTGATTCCTCTATTCCTGCATTGCGCATTATGTGTTCTGTGTATAAGTTGAATAAGCAGGGTGACAAAATGCAGCCTTGTCTTACTCCTTTTCCTATTCCAAACCACTCCGTCATTCCATTTTCTGTCCTAACTGTTGCCTGTTGATTCATGTACAGATTTCTCATGAGGCCTATAAGGTGTTCCGGAATTCCCATCTCTTTAATTACTTGCCACATTTTGTTGTGGTCGACACAGTCAAAAGCCTTAGTGTAATCAATGAAACAGAAGTAGACTTGTTTCTGATATTCCTTTGTTTTTTCCATGATCCATCTTATGTTGGCGATGTGGTCTCTAGTCCCCCTGCCTCTTCTGAAACCCGCCTGCTCTTCTGGTAATTCTCTCTCCACATACTGTTGCAGTCTATCCTGTATTATCTTGAGCATCACCTTGCTAGCGTGAGGGATGAGCGCAATTGTTCGATAATTTGAACATTCTTTGGCATTACCCTTTTTGGGGAGTGGAACGTATAGAGATCTTTTCCAATCCTGTGGCCATTGTTGTGTTTTCCAAATCTGCTGGCATATAGAGTGCAATAATTTGATTCCATCATCTTGTAGGGCTTTGAAAAGTTCAACTTGGATACCATCAACTCCACTGGCTTTGTTGTTTGCAGTGTTTTTTAGGGCCTTTATGACTTCACTCTCCAGAATGTCTGGCTCATGTTCAATGTTCTCATCATTGTGATTGTCAGGGGTGTTGAGGTCCTTTTTGTAGAGTTCCTCCGTGTACTCTTTCCACCTTTTCTTAATCTCTTCTGTATCTGCTAACTCCATGCCATCTTTGTCTTTTATCATGGTCATTTTTGCTTTAAATGTTCCCATGAGTTCCCCAATTTTTTTGAAAAGATCTCTAGTCCTACCCCTGATATTGTTTTCCTCTATTTCTTTGCACTGTTCGTTCAGGTAGGTTTCCTTATCTCTCCTTGCTTTTCTTTGAAATCAGTAATACTAAACAATTATTCTCAACCTTTTTTAAAACTCAAAACCAAATCGCCTTAAGAAGTGAACAAAACTTTGTTCACATAACAAGTTTACTAGTATTTCTGAAGTAATAACCTTTACAGTATCTATAGTTCAATAGAAGATACATATTAGTTAAACTGTGGTGAAGGGAATGAATTGCTTACCAATGGCAATCATCATCATTGCACGTGCCTGTTAGATCAAAGCGGCAGAAACACTGTTTGGGTTCAATCATATTGCTGTAGGATACTGAACTAAGGTAAAGTTTTTCTTTTGTTCGGAAATAAGGGCTAAACCTAGAAACGATAAGCAAAACCATAACAGGTTAAAATATTCAATCTAGGATTAACTTTTCACACATGATGAAATGGCCACTCAACTTCATACAACTCTATTTCTGAAAAACAACCATAGTTGGCTAGGCACCACCACCTGCTGTTCAATCCAAGCAGGGACAATTCCTGTTTTTATTTCCTTGAATAGCTCAGTGGGATGAAGTGTCATTTGCAGAGCCCAAAGCTAGATGTCTGAATCCCCATTGTGCATCCCTAGCAAGGGACCCAGCAGAAATCACCCAGAACACGTATGCTGACTGATGAGTTTATGTGCCCTACTGTACTTGGAGACTGAAATGACGTAGTTCGATTCCCCAAGAGATGCACAATAGGGGACATGAAATGAATCTCATTCAGGAGTCCCCTGCAAAAATCCTTTCAACCCAGAGTAATCTCTGACACAAAAACAAACACAACACCACCAAAGGAAAATAATATCAGGGAACATTGCCTCTCACCAACATCACTCTTTGCACAGACAAGGTGCAGGGTGTATTGAGAGCCCTGCAGATCACATATTGGTAATATTTGCAAGGGCATGCACACACAGGACACCATGGGGCACCTCTGCACCCACAGAGTAACAAGAATCTTGCTAGAGAAGAATAGTTGCACTGTAGAATCTTACATTCTTTCTTCAAATAAAAAAATAGTATTGGAAGCAGAGTAAATTCAGCAGGCACAAGAACCATTTTTCAGCCTTGCTAGCAGCCTCATGGCCACATTTTCAAAGGATGGAACTAAAAGGATTAATTTGTTTATCATATTTTTAAAAAATTAATGTAGCAGTTAAGTACCAAAAAGGTAGCTATAAGAAGTTTTCATCTACTGAAAAATATTCTCCCAAATTTCCCTAGAAGGCACAAGTAACATCATCAGTGAATGCTTCTTCCTATAAACATTTCCTAAGGGAAAATTGGGAATATCTACATTGTGCAAGGCTTCATGCAATTCACATGTCGCATATACCAATTACTGTATTCATTGTTTAATGTCCTTCAATCAAAATTATTCTTCCGTTTTCTCACGCACAAGATCACAGAAAGGATCATAAAGACACCTATGCTTCTGCAACTATACTTGCCAGTACCAGTTATTACTTTCTTGACTTCTCACCCTTTCTGTACGACGGCATTCATTTTTACAGTAATACCCACCCAAAACCAAAGCAGATACAGTAGTACCCCGCATAACGAAAAAGCTCCGTTCCACAGAGGTCTTCGTTATGCGGTTTTTTCGTTTGGCGGATCAAATGGGCATTACCCTACATAACGAAAAAAATGTTCGTTATACGGGGTTTACATTAAGCAGGGTATACCCCAGTTAGCAAAACCCCCGTATGATGGAAAAGATTTAGTTATGCGAGGTATTACGATTGCCTAACGAATACTTCCTTTTATAGATTTTTCATTATACGAAGTGTTCATTATGCAGGGTATGATGAACTTTCCTCTGCAATTAATATACATACCTGTACGATTTAAAAAGAAGAAGAGGACTATGATATGGCCCAAATGGATATGACTTTCCCTCCGCTTGTTTATTTGGAACTGTGAAGGGGTCTTCATCTACTGTTATTTCCTATGGGAAAATGCATATATAGTTCCTTTTTATAACATGAAGACTGAAACCAAAACAATGCATCTAAAAAAAAATAACTTGCCCAAATATTATTAGTTAAACATGCCAGTATAACAGTTGATGTAAATCTTGACAGCAAACTACTTCAAGTTAAGATGGTTAGCACAACCATCTACCCAGTGGTGGGATTCAAAAATGTCTGCTGCCTACTCTGTGGGCATGGCCAAATGGTCTCTTCCCTCTGAGCAGGGGTAGCAACAATTTACCAGGACAGATGGTCCCCTTCACTTCCCCTCACCAGGCTTCGCTCCCATGGAACGGACTGGAGCCTGGCGAGGGGAAAGAAAGGGGGATCCACTGAGGCGCTGTTTCCCTTTAAAATATGGGCTTTGAGCAGATGCATGTGACCACCCGTCCCAGGA
Source organism: Furcifer pardalis (assembly GCA_030440675.1). Classification (NCBI taxonomy): domain Eukaryota; kingdom Metazoa; phylum Chordata; class Lepidosauria; order Squamata; family Chamaeleonidae; genus Furcifer; species Furcifer pardalis. Next base: position 180,699,541 of record CP126892.1, on the reverse strand, counting down.
AATTCGTTTCCCAGCACGGAGCTGGAGCGAGGGCACTGCGGGCGGCGGGACCAGCGGGGCAGTGAGCAGGAGGCTCAGGCAAGGGTAACCGCCAGCAGCCTTGCCAAGCCCAGCTAGCTGAGGTCGCCTGATGGAGCTCCAAGGCGGCCAACTGTAACCTCCAGGCTGGCACCAGCCGGGGGGGGGGGAGAGGAGGCTCTTGGTTGTCCTGCTCCAACATCTCCCTCCTGCAGGCTCGTGTTTAGGGGCATCAAGTAGCGTGCAGCAGTGCCTAGCGCACAAGAGCTCCAAGGGAACGGCAGCAACAGCCCAGTGGCTGGAGGAAGCCCCGAGGAGCTGGGGCTTTTTTGGTGGCAGCACATGCAGAATTTCTGCTACTAGTACGCACATTCCGGGGTGTACAGCCTGAATCCCACCACTGCATCTGCCCTTGTGCAGCAAGCTGCATGACTAACTGCACAACAGCAAATGCTAATTTACAGCAATTCATTACCAAGATCTATGGCGACTATGTTACGCTGACATAACAACACTATTGAGCCACTATTATTTGATTAGAAAAAAATTACCTGCCCACATAAGTTTTCTTCACTAGGGACCATAAGAGCTGCATTTACTTCCAACGTCTGCTTCAGCCCATCCACTTTCACACACATTTTTTTAAACTCATCAATATTCAGGCCCAGAAAGAGCTCTGGTTGCTCCACTGACTTTTTAGAAGGTTTGGTTGTACTTTCTTGCTTGGGAGTATCAACATGCTTAAGATTAGGTTTAGTACAAGAATTGGATTCTCTGAAAGACCTCCTTCGTTCCCTTCTGGAGAGGGACAAAATTTCATCATCACAATAATTCTCTTCACTATCCAAAGTCAGTTTGTCTTGTGTTAAATCATGAAGGGAGGGTTGAGGTAGTGCAAATTCAGGTTCCTCTTCAGGAAGAGTGAAGACAGTTGATTTGTCTTTTGTCTGCTGTGCATGGGCCTCCTTTAGCTGCTGAATTTTTAGAGCATACTCATACTGCAGTTGCTGCAGTCTCTTTTTTTCCAGTGCAATCAACTCTGCTGAATTTTTCTTTTGATGCAATGTAGACGTTTTCTCTAATTTCATTATTTTGTTTGGCTGTCAAAACAAAATTGTGTAACAATACCGATGGAATTAGAAATAAGTAGAATAAATGAATAAATACACAACTTAATGTACTAATCTTTTTGCTAGAGAATATATGGATACATCAGAAAATTATCATAATCTGCCATAAACCTAGTGGCTTATTCACCTGCAAAATCAGTGGGATTTTTTTATATTTTCCCATGTAAAGTAGCAGATCCAAGTGTACTGAAAACTGTTTCTGAATTTCCCCCCACCCTTTGAAAAAGGGTCTCCCATTCTGCAAAAGGCATGACTGTTTGTGAAATAAGGCTAAACCCTCATTTTTCTGAAATAGTGATCCTGAGACATTCATAGTGTAGCAATTTTGCTTAGCTTTACCAGCAGTTAAAAACTGCTACTCTTTACCAAACATCCATAACTGAAGGTTTATCTTGTTTTCTGCTACACTTGCTTCCTGAAACAGCAGAAGTTTAATACATACAGTAACCACATAGATAATGCTACATTTCCAAAAATAGCCTTACCCTCAAATTATCATGTTCAAGCTTTCGCTTTCCAATTTCTTTGCTAGCCAGGGCTTTTGCTCGAGCAAGCTCTTCTCCATATTTTAGCGCCAGTGCTTTCTTTGCCACAACACGTTGCTGTACTCTGTGGATCTAAAACATTTCAGCATTCTTCAGAAAACATCACATTTGAACCAAAGCACATTTGCAAAGAAAATAAATCAATAGCATGAGCCCTAAATGTACTCGTTGAGATCTAAAAAATACTACTGTGTGAACTTATACACTTACCACATCCACCCATGAAGTCAACTTACTTGTTCTTGAAGCTTCTTCAGAAACATCTTATTAACATTTAGTATCTTTTCTGTTGCTTGCAACTGCTCGTTAAGTTTAGCAATTTTGCTTTCAGCAAGACGAACAGATTCTTTCTTCTTTGCTTCTTGTTGTAGAAGATGCTTCAATACAGACTCATCCTTCATCAAGAGAAGCCTAAACAGACCAAACTCAAGTCTTACATTCTTTTCCTTATACCACAAGAAATGTTGTCAATTTAGAGATTTTCGTAGCTTCTGCTGGTCCATCAACTGAAATCACTTTAAAAATTATTCAGACTAGAAGAAATCTATTAGAAGCTAAGGTAATTAGCAAGATGTTAAATGCCTAATAATAGAAACATATTGTGATTTTACTTACAAGGTCTAAACACTGTGACCTACTTTCCCCCAACACCCAAAGTAATTTAGTACTCATGAAGAATCTACCCTCAATGCTTAATGGCTGAATTGAAGGGCTGAATGAGCTAAAACCAGACAGCCTTGGAGCTGCCAAATATTGTGGGCGGATGGGAGTCAGAGAGCCTCCTTATCTCTTCTATCCTTAGGACTGGTAACAGCAAAGACTGATTAAGGACCGACACTTAGGTCAGGGTGAGTTGGCCATTGGGAAGTCTGTATTACCCACCCACCCCCACATCCCTGGCATCCTAAATCCCTATTGGCTAGATCAGACAAGGTGAGGATGGGAACAAGAGTGGGCTAGGAACAACATGGTGGTGATTAGAATATTGCTGCCCTGAGCAGATCGCTGAGGAGTCCGGCTGGCCAACTGATTCAAGCCACTAGGGTGCCCCATGTAAGCACTGCTCCCGGGGGAGCTCGGGATAGTTTAGGAGACATTATCAAGGGGAAAGACTAATGCACTAGTCTTGCTCCCAATCAGATGTCAAGGCTAGATGATTCCATTCTTTTGCTCCCTTTTGAGTTGAGCAGGTTTTGTAGATGGAAAGGGTTAATACTTTCATTTGGCTTTAATTCAGCTGTTTTAGTTTCCACCCCACCATCCATGTGTAGGTGGAACTCGCTACTCTTTTGGGGTTGGTATGCAACCTGTTTTGCCTATTTGTTGCATCCTTTTTTCTTTTGTTAATAAAGTACTTTTAAAACCCATCTTAGAGAACAGTGGTGTTCTCTGGGAGTTCTGGGGCAATAAGTCCAGTTCCTGGCTCTAAACAATCTGGGTACTGATGAAGAGCATTATTGTTCAGGACAACTGACTAAAGGAAGGGCAGGTGCATACAAGACCTAGCCCATAAGTTCCTTCCTTTTAGGGGGGAAGCACTCCAGGCAAGGAGCAGTAGGGGTGGGGAGCTTTCTGCTGGTCAGAGCAGAAGGGCAGCCAGAGAGTCAACTTGGGTGTCGTTGCAGCACTGCTAAGGGCCAGAGAAGGATCCTCCTTTGCTTCTCCTGGTTTTTTAACTCTTGACAGCACCTAATTGGAAACATTCAACAGTTGTTACATTTAATGTCTGCTACTGAACAGAATTTCAGGTTTTGTCGTTAAAAGAACAATAGAGAAAACTAACACGTGTCTAGTTCTGAAACACATCCTGTTTAACTGTAGGCTGATTACCGGTAGCTTCAATTTTGAACTTAAAATTCAGAAATGGCTTCAACATAAAATTCAGAGAAACAGACTCAGTACTTGTCTACACAACCAACTATACAACCATTACAGTAATGTAATTCTAAAACTTACGATACATCAGTAAGATAAAGTTTTAAGCACTTAGCAAATGACACATACAGTCGCAAGAACTTAGCATGAAAAGCAACACTGGCTTTTCAACTGTTTAAGTCAAATATAATACTTGAACTCTTTATATATAACACTATGTCAAAAAAAAAGCTGTTCATGTTCCAGAAAAGAATCAAGAGGAAAGTTTTAAAAGATAAGAAAAAATTGAAGAAGCAAGTTAAGAGATTCAGAACAACCAGGTAAATGTAATGTAGCTAGAAGGAACCCATATACAGTATAGGGAATCTGTCAATCCTCTTCAAACAACATGAGATCTATTAGAAGAGCAGAAGACAGAAATCTTTCCAAAAGTAACATAATATCAAAGATACTACCTTTCAATATTAAACATTGCTATAGATAACTTACTTATGCTTTTTGAGTTTTGCCTCTGCGTCTGTGACTTGTTTTGTTACTATCGCTATTCGACCAAACCCATCGACTTCAGCATCAGAGTTCACTGGTGAGGAACTTGATTTGAGGGACTCATTAATTATCAAGCGCTGTTTCTCCCGACTAAAAGATTTAAAACACATTTTTAAGTATTAAAAATTTTCAAGTCACATATACTTTTTAAAAACTTGATTTTAATACATTCTCATCTTTGACCATGTAGAATCAGATTTTGCAAAATAATTTTTAAAAAAACTATTGGTTTTTTAAAATTACAATAAATATTTCAATCAGATTAGCCGTGCCAGATTTAAAGTTTTAAATTCTTCACATTTCCCCCCATTAACATTCAAGTAGTTTTTGTAAACAGTACCATACAAGACAATATACCTGGCAATCTCTTCTTTCAGGAGTCTGTATTCTATCTTTTTATCTTCTGGTAAAGCCTCAGGCATTCTCACAGGATTATTTTCTTTTTCTGACCTTAAAGGTGCTTTTGGTTTTGATGCCTGTAACAAAAAAAGCTGATACTATTAGACATAGGAACTTGAATAAAGTTAAAGAAGAAAGAAAAGTTGTATTTGCCATGAAGATTCTTTCAATTTAGAATAGGGCAGGCAACTTGGATAGATCCAAGGGCTTTCCTGCCCTCAGGATAATTTGAACTTCATGTCCATAAAATGCCACAACAAATAAATACTTATAATAAGCAGGACCAAACATCTCAATTTCTTCTGGTGATGAAACAGAAACAAGGGTATCTTCCTTTGAAAGGGAATAGAGTGGAACCTCATACAACAATCGCCCCGTATAGCAACGAAACCACATAACAATTTGGTTTTGACGTGAATTCGATGAACGTCTTAAATTTCGGTCGGGTGGTTTGGCAGCTTTTGCCATGTAACAAAAATCATGTACTTTTGACAAGCTGCAACACCAAAACTAAGGCACCCACGAAAATAAGGGTTATGTTATTTGAAAGATCATCTTGGCGGCTTTAAGAATTGGTAGAACCCAAAAGCCAAAAATCCAAAGCGATGACATCATCACTTTTGGAAGCAGCATTGGAAAAGTGACAGTTCTGCTGGGGGGGGTCGATCGTTGGGGGGCTGCGAAAAAACCACCCAACCAATTCAGATGATCCTAAGTGTGTTTGAAAGAGGAAATGTTAACCTTTGTGGGGACACTTTAAGATTTGGAATTGGACTTTGGAAAAATAATCTATGAAGCGTTTTACAAAAAAACACTCAAATGAGGTCATAAAAATGCACAAAAAAGAGGGAAAAGCAATTTAGAAAATGCATGACAACTTCCTGAGGTGGATACAGTTCAAATACAACATGTGGAGAAAAATGACGCCGAAGCAGGATTCTACACAAAAGATATTGAGAAAAAACTTGAGTCGTTAACATGACATTTCTGCCAAGGGGGGTTTGGCAATGAGCCAAAAAAACCAATCGACCTATCAAAGTGATCCAAAGTGTGATTGATAGAGGACATAATAACCTTTCTTGTGGCACTTATACAATTTGGATCAGACTTCAGAAACATTTTGTATGAAGGTTTAAAACAATAAAACACACTTACTTACTTTCTAGCCTTCTTTCCTTCAAAAAAATAGTATCTCTCAAAATCTCGCCTTCTCGCTGGATATGGAAGTAAACAGGCTGTCAACGTGTTCGTTTGGGTCCTGATACCCCCCCACACACACACACACATTCTTTCTAACCTTCCTTCCTTCAAAAAAAAAAAAAAAAAAAGCAGCAGGTAGAGTCTAAGGACACTACCGCCAGGGATTTAGTTCACGAATTCGATGTGTTGAATTATGCTCATTAGTTCATTTATTTCTGTTATTTCATTCAGATCAGAAGAAATAAATGAAATGAGCATAATTCAATGCACCGAATTCACGAACTAAATCCCTGACAGTAGTGTCTTTAGACTCTACCTGCACCTTTTTTTTTTTTGGAGGGCGGGGAGGAATGGTGTCCTGCATAACAATTTTCCCTATAGAAAAAAATGTGCAATTTTTCAATGGGAAAAACTGGTTAGCGGAAAAAAGTCATTGTACGATGCATCCCATAGGGAAAATTGCTATACGATGCATGCACCATATAGCATTTTTTTCGTACAACAATGAGCCCTGTTGAACGGATTAAAATTGTTGTATGAGGTACCACTATATAATATTTGTTCTGTCCTCTGGGCAAAAGGAGCAGCTTATATTCTCTTTTTTGATCTCTCAACTTTATCCTATTTGTCATTATAGAAAACAAGGATCCAGAGAGAGATTCATCTCAGAGTATCTATCTTAAAAGATGTGTTGCTTACAAACACTTACCTCTACAGTTCTTCTAGCTTCTTTGATCATAGATTCTAAGCCACCAAACGCAATAGCAGTGGAATTAGATTCTTCTACATCTGATTCACTGTCATCTGAATCATTCAGTGTAACCACAACAGATTTGTGCTTCGGAAGCTAAAAATACAGATTATTAATCATTTTGATTAGGGATCAAAGGCAGGCTTGCTCCTGTATCATTTTAACTGAACATCCAGTCTCAGACAAGGTCCAGCATTATTTTTAATTCTGTGCAAATCCACATGCTTCTTTCACAGACAATAACTTTTCAACATCCTGCTCCTGGAAATCAGTGTTCCTTACATTTTTGTCAAGTCACTATACTTTGAATTATCTACTATGTTACCAAGAACCCTTTCAAAAAAAATTTAAATCCCTAAAACTACAACAGTGCCACAAAGATTCTATTTTATAGAGGAGTTTTTTGAAAGCAGAATATAGGAACAACTTATTTAAATTTTATTTACTACACGTATACCCCACCCATCTGGGATATTTTCCCACTTTAGGCCACACAATAACCACACATTAAAAAATGTCAGAAACAAAAAAACCTATTGGCGATGGAAATACCTAAGCTCGGCTGTTGCCAATATATTCTTAAAAATCTCTTTTAAAAGGAATGATGTTAGTTGGTGTTTTTTTTTAAATATAAAGAAACAGTCCCCTTGAGCTTCAGTATACTGCCAGTGAAACTGGTGAATCAGCCACATTTATTTTTATTTATTTATTGGATTTCTATACTGCCCATCTGGGTGTTTCTGGGTGGTGAACAAACAAAATAAATAACAATATCCACAACAAATCAAAACCCACCACCAACAAATACATCACAGACTAAACTAAACTAAAAATAATTGGCATCAGAGGATATCAGGACTAAACGTAACTGGCTAAGTTACGTTTGAAAGGCCTCCTTAAAAAAGAGCATTTTAATTGGTTTTAAAGGTAGGATTTTACACTTTTTTCTGTCTGATTTTGACATCAAGCATAAGACAAACTTATATATTAAACTGACAGAAAAACATTTTATTACCGTGATTACTGTTCGGGGTGGTCTTGGTACTCTAACAATCTTTGTGTTCTTTACACGAGGTTGACACACTGTATTAATACTGACTGCTGAAAGATTACTTCTTGGCACAGAATATGAATTATTGGGAAAAGGTGGTGATGGTGGACCACTATTGCTTGAATTATCCTATAGTGAAAAAAAGTTACTAAGTAACAGACTTCAAAAACAACTTACCCATTCTATTAAAACCAATCTCAAGTTAAACAGCAAATAAATTCACAACTTATACAAACACTGCTTATCAATGTAATCGAGGAATCACTAAGCTACTGCCTAATTAGGAAACTTTCAAAAGTTTTAATGACTGCAGATCCCACCAAACTTAGAAATCGCCATTTTAAAAACTAGAATCCATTATTCAGATTCTGCAACTTGAACTACCATAAGGCTTCTGATTATCTGGTAAACGTAGGTAGGAAAATATCAGACTTGGGAAAACTTGTTCAATTCACAGCCAGAGTATCTGTAAGCTTATTTTAATAGAAAAAAATCAACAGGTTACTTGATGACTTAAATTTATTCCATTTTTAAATTCCTCCCCAGCAGAATAAATTTACAAACACATTTTGTGTATTCTGCAGACTATGATTGGCCATGACTGCCATCTAGTGGTTATATTCAGATGTTACTAAATACCTCTGGTTTGAAGAATCGCTTGTTTGCCAGAGATTTAAGTAGCTCTTCTCGCAATAACATTTCTTCCTCTTCTTCTTCATCTGCAAACGGTGGCTTCGGTGGCTGTTCAGGTTCTTCGGGTGGAAGAGGAGGAAGAGGCGGTAGTGGGTCTGTAGAAACACTTGAAATGCCTTCCACATATACCTGGCTAATTGGTGGCAGTGCCTGAAATACATTCAAAGGAGGAAAGATTTCTGTTACTATTTGGCAGTATAACAAACATGTAAGATCATCTAAAGCTAAAGTTGAAAACAAAAAAGAAATGTCCTCAAAGCCCAACTGCATTAATAGACAACTACAATTTTCCACTGTAGAGTCAACTATATACAGTAAAACACCGGATAACGATTGGATCAGATAACGCTAAAATCGCAAAACATTAAGTAATCTGGGGTGGAGAACTGGATCGAATAACGTTAAGGTCCTATGGGATGGATCGGATAACAACCGCTAAAGCCTGTATGGTTACAATGTAACTCTATGGAGCTTTAACGTTTTCCGATCCATCCCATACGATTTTAACATGTATCGGATAACACTAAAAATCGGATAACACAAAGACTTGTGAAACCAAGTCTTAGCGTTATCCGAGGTATTACTGTACTTAGTCTTTAATACATATGCTAATGATAGGAGAATCTTATTTTATTTATTATTATTTTTTATTTACTCAGCATATCCAAATTTAACAGGTCTCATTTATTCCCAGGTGAGCATATAGAATTTTAGATTTAGTTCTTCTCATAAATACTGAAGCACTATATATTAAGAAACACCAAGCTATAAACATAGTCAAACCTCGCATAAAGAGTGCCTCGCTTAAAGAGTAACTTGTTTAAAGAGCAAAATTTTCTCTGAATGTTTGCTTCGCTTGACAAATAAAACCAACCAAAAACTCGCTTAACAACTAAATTGGGGATCACAATCCCCCCCTTCCCGCCAGAAGTCACAATTGGTCACTTACAATGGTGTTTCGCTTAAAGAGCAAACTCCCTTAAAGAGCAATCCTGTGGAACACATTATGCTCTTTATGCGAGGTACAACTGTATTACTTAACAGTAATCACTTATGAAACTGGAAAATTATCCTATAGGAATATTTTTTAAAAGCTCAGCAGGAAAGTTAGACAATGCCAGATATAAAGGCCACCTATGCTTGGTTACTATTTATGTAAGAAGAATATGAGGGTAAAATAGGGCTGGAAAGAAATTTCCTTTTAACACAAGTGTCATTTCAATAGTTGCCAGAAGAACTTCCAAGATGACCAAGAGGACTGTATCAAGCCAAAAGACAGTCTTAGGTAAAGATAAAAGTGCTCAAAAGCATGTGGCAGGCATGACTAAACACCAGAGTGCACAGAATGTTGTTATCTTCTCCACCAAAGCTGTATCTATATATCTACTTGCAATTTCTTGCTTTCGAACTGCTAGGTTAGCAGGAGCTGGGGCGTGCAACACTCCGGTCTCAAGCTGCTGACTTGCCAACTATTAAGTCTTAATCACTAAGCCCTTCAAAAAGACACTTACTAGTGCATAAAATGCTTCCCAATTTACATCTAGAAGGTGTAACGCTGCTTCTTGCTTCACATTTTTCTACTTCATAACTATTTCATCTTAGAAAATCACTTACCGGAATTTGTGGTACGAGAGACAGAGAAACCTGTGGTACTGTAGGTGGAAAGTATCCAGCAGGACATTCAAAAAATGGAGGCTGCACTGGAGAAGATGCTAGGAAAGGATTACAAACAGCATAAAAATAGATTGAGTTTATAACACTTGGGCTTGCTTTCCACAATTTGGCTTTATTCTACTGTAACATGCTTCAATTCATAAACTTCATGTTCAATGAAATAAATTACATGAATAAAATGCACAGAGCAATAACATATTTCTGAACATTTTCTACTCATTCTTCCTGTCACACTGTAATAGATGTGTATATATAATATTGTTTTCAAAATACACTAGATACCATGAGACGATAAACCAAAGCTGCTTTACTTACTAAGCCTTCCAAATGATATACAGTGGTACCTCGGTTTACGAATTTAATGGGTTCTCTGGGATGTTTTGTATTGCAAAAAAATTGTAAATTGGTTTCCCATAGGAATGCATTGAAAACCAATTAATCCGTTCGGGGGGGGGATCGTAAACTGAGACATTATTTTCAATGGATTTTCATTCGTAAACTGAAAATTACACTAACTGAGGTGTTCATAAACCTAGGTACCACTGTATGTGAAAGAAACACCTTTAATTAAACCACAGATGACACACAAATCAAATACCTGAGCCCTAACCATCTCTATTTTGGAAGTTGAAATGTTTAAAGTGATACTCATGTTAGTCTGTGCATGCATACCAGAAAGTACATTTTTTAAAAAGGAAAAAAATACAAAAACTTTGTGGTATCTTAAAGACTTACTGCTATATTTTAATGTTAGCTTTCATGGATCAAGTCCACTTCTTCAGACATAAGAATGAGGCTTCACTGCAATAATTTATACCCGGCCTCAGGATCAGCAAGAGATACAGAAGCACACGAGGGTTGGAAGGCAAGAATTCTACATGCTTTTGTTGTTTCCCTTTCAGAAACTGAAATGCTGGAAAAGCACTCTTCTAAGATGAGTACAGGGGGGAGGGAGCACCTATCTTTTTCCAAGCAAAATCACAGCTATCTGTGTATCAGTGACATCAACTGCCAAACTGCATTCTACATGGGACTGCTTCTGAAACTGAGTCAGCTAGCAAAGAATGCTGCCCTCTTTGGATGTGGAGCAGTTGGGAAATAGAACAAATACGCCAGTTTCTGTTCTAATTTGCCATTGTGTTTCCAAGCTTTTGTCACATCTGCTGATTCGTACTTTTGTTGTAAACGTTTCAACTGCTGTTTGGATGAGTAACTGAAGCTACATTGAGATGATTCATTCATTCATTCATTCATTCATTCATTTAGATCAAACTTTTATGCCGCCCTCGTCACAAAAGACCCAGGGCAGCTAACAAACTTTTAAAAATCAATAAAAACATGATATAAAAACAGTATGAAACAGGATTAAAAAGTTACAAAAATTAAGAGATTAAACAAGTCACACAATGAGAGGGAGGGGTTAGTTGAGCCAACAAACTGAGGCAACCGTCTGGCCCATACCCCACACATGCCCCGCCAGCCAGATCTTAACTCCCTTCCTAAAGTGCAACATCTTCGTCTGTAGACACAACTCACTTGGCAGGAGGTCCCATAGAGCTGGAGCAGACACGGAGAAGGCCCTCCTTCTAGTGCTAGAGAGGTGCACCTCTCTAGCCGATGGTACAACTAGAGCAACTCCAGTCTGCTCTGTTGGGACAGACAGATGTCCTTAGAGCGATGCGGTCTCTTAAGTATCCTGGCCCACTACCATATAGGGCTTTAAAGGTAATAACCAGCACCTTGAATTGCATCTGGAGACATACTGGCAACCAATGCAGCTCCTGAAGCAGAGGCGAGGCTTGTGCATACCATCCACACCCCATCACCACCCAGACAGCTGCATTCTGAACCAGTTGTAGCCTCCGAATGCTCACTACGGGCAGCCCCATGTAGAGCACATTACAAGAATCAAATTTGGAGGTGACCAAAGCATGTGTGATCAAGGAGTCCCAGTCAGGGAGCAGGCATAACTGGCGTATTACACAAAGGTGTGCAAAAGTCCTCCTGGCCACGACTGCCACCTGCTCTTTGAGCAGTAGTCGTTAGTCCAAGGTGACCCCCAGATTACGCACCAAGTTTGTTTGGGTCAAAACTGCCCCATCCAGAACCAAAGATGGTAGCTCCCGAGATAACGCAGGACCCCTGATCCACAACCACTCAGTCTTGTTGGGATTCAGTTGTAGCCTGTTGTCCCTCATCCAGACCCTCACAACCTCCAGGCACCTGGAAAGGACTTCCACTGCATTGCTTGGGTCTCCACGGGCCGAGATATACAACTGGATATCATCTGCATATTGATGATACCTCACCCCATGGGAACGGATAATCTCACCCAGCGGTTTCATGTAGATGTTAAATAGGAGAGGTGAAAGCACCAAGCCCTGAGGCACCCCATACTGAAGGGACCTAGGGTTGGATTTCTCACTCTCCAACCACACCGACTGGGTCCGGTCCTTCAGAAATGAGGAAAACCAGGACCACACAGTGCCCTGGATCCCCAATCCTTGGAGCCTTTCCAGAAGGATACCGTGGTCGACGGTATCGAAAGCCACTGAGAGGTCAAGAAGAGCCAGGTCAGTTGGATGTCCACCATCCTGCTCTCTCCAGAGATCATTCACAAGTGCAACCAATGCAGTTTCTGTACCATATCTGGGCCTGAATCCTGACTAAAAAGGGTCCAGATAATTTGCTTCATCCAGGATCTCCTGTAACTGCCTTCTCCAAAACATTACTCAGGAATGGAAGGTTAGAGACAGGCCGGTAGTTGGTCATAACTGCGGGGTCAAAGGATGGCTTCTTTAAGAGGGGGCACACCAAAGCATGTTTTAAGGTAGCAGGAAAAAAAACCCTCCCGAAGCGAAGAATTAATAATGGCCTCAACCCAACCACCTGTCACCGCCTTGGCAGATTTCACCAGCCAGGCGGGGCATGGATCTGATGCGCATGCAGTGGCATGCACAGATCCCAGGAGCCTGTCCACTTCCTCAGGGACAACTGGATTAAATCGATCCCAGATAATATGACCAGACTGCACTTCGGACAAACCCAGCTCTAATGTTTCCACACTAGGGTTCAACCTCGACCGAATCCGAGCAATTTTCTCTGCTAGATAATCAGCAAAAGCCTCAGCCGACCCTTTCCAACCAGGGCCCAGACCCCATCTTCCAAGGAGGGACCTGGTCACCCGGAACAGAGTCAGTGGGTGGTTATCTGCAGAGGCAATGAGGGTGATGAAATATTGATGTTTCACCTCCCCCATCGCCACCTGATAGGTCTTAATAGCAGCTCTAGCTAGTGTTTGGACAGACTCACTCCGAGTCTTCACCCAGCGGGGTTCTTGGCATCTCTTTGTCCATTTAAGCACCCTCAACTCCTCTGTAAACCACGGAGAGGAGTGCTGCCTACGAGCATAGAGAGGCCATAGTGGCGCGATTACGTTCAAGGCCGCTGTTGCTTTCTTATACCAAAGGTCAACAAGTGTCTCAGGCAAATCGTTTTGCTGATCCAGAAGAAACCCCCCCCCCAGTTCCCTTTGGAATCCATCCAGATCCATCAGTCGCTGGGGGTGGACCAACTGAATAGGCTCTGTCTCTCTGCAGTGAAGCCCCATCCCCAGAAACTTATAGGACAGGTATTATTTAAAAAATTATATAAAGCAGGGGTGCCCAAACTTTTCAGGCCACGGGCCAGTCACGTGGTTCAAGGAGCTGGTCACTATGGCCCAGGGGCCGGATGAGGCCCCCAGTGCCAATTCATCCGACCCACGAAGCCCTCACCGCTCCTGAAAGTGAAAGTAAAATGCACCCGTACAGGCACATTTTACTTCCGCTTCCAGTAGCTATGAGGGCTTCATGGGCTGGATGAATTGGCATTGGGGCTGCATCTGGCCCCTGGGCCATAGTTTGGGCATTCCTGATATAAAGCACTGACAGATCCAAGTTTAAATCTACCTTGATCATTAATACCTTCACTGTGAAACATCTCAGTGACACACCACAAACATTTCCTTTTTTCACAGCTCAGTAGAGCAACATCAACACACATTAATTCAATAATTTTCTGTAACCAATTCAGAAAGCACTGAATTTAACAAGCATATTTCAAATATTGTCTCTTGAAGGAGTCTTGTTACAAAAATAAACAAGTATGCAACATACAAATTTCAGAATTATTTTGTCAGAGAACTAACCAAAAGTTCTGTAATACAAATACAGTACCTAAGGCAAATCAACACTTACCAGGTGAGTTAGTTTCACTTTCTGTGTCCATGGCAACTTCATCATAATTGTCATATTGATAGATCCCTCCTGCACTCTCATTACATTGTTTATCTAACGATCGTCTCAAGTCTTTATCTGAGGACTACAACCACAAAATTGGTTAGTTATATTTTAGTTGCCTTCTTTAATATTCCTGATCTTCCACTAATTTTGCTCAAGTCACCTTCAGAAAAAACAGCACAGTAAGCATGTTTTCACCCCTGCTTTTCAGACTGACCAGTGGATTGTATCTGCCCTCCAATAGAAAAGACTTTTATACAATAAAGATTACGCATTTTACTAGAAATAATTTTCCAGTCATAAAACCATAAGAGTGCCAAAACAAGAGACATCAGACTTTCCTCAACCTGGCACCATCTATATGTGTTAGACTACAACTTCCATTATTTCTAACCAATGCATTCCAGTCCAACCTAGCTAGAGATGCTAGTCTAACTCAGGGATTCCCAACTTATGGCCCACAGCCCAAACCCGACCCATGACATCATTCCATCTGGCCCATCACTGCCTCCAGAAGTAGAAACGGATGTTTACGGCAGCCATAAAATGTACCCATGCATGAGTGTGCCCACAGCCATTGTAAACACAGAAGTGGGTGCATTTACGACAGCTGTAAACACTTCTGTTTCCGTGATCCAGCCCACTCTGTTGTCCAGGGGGCGTGGTCAGGCCCATGGTGTAAAAAGGTTAGCCACCCTGGGTCTAACTCATCTAGGGTGCACTGGCTTGAGAAAAGCTGAGATAGACTTTCTCTTCACAGCTTCTGAAATCATACCCTGGTGGCCAATCTTGGCACGCCAGCTGTTCTTGGACATCAATTACCAGAAGTCCAAGTCAGCACACCTGCTGATCAGGGCTTCTGGGAATTGAAATCAAAGAACAGCTGGAGTGCCAAGGTTCGCCATCAATCATATCAGAATCATTTCAAACACATTGGAAATAATTTCTCCCCTTTCTCTACAACTACAGAATAAATCTGGCTCTTTCAGCTAGACAGTTAGGAATAGTCTATAAATGCTGACCAATGCCAGCAAATCTGCTTAAATTCTAGGTTAACATCAATGGAACGGATGGAAATTCTGGGGCCATTGGTAACTCAACACTAGCATATGATATTATCTTCCAATCTGGATAGGAAAAAGGCAGTCTCCCTCCACTAGCCTGATACCTAGACGCTATACCTCCAAGGTCCATTAGGAGATCCCAAGTGGAGTGGGGAAAGCCTGCCTTATGAAGACAATGGCAACTTGCCAATAGGAAAGAACTCTACAGATAAGACTTCAGCCCAAGCCTCTCACATTTTGTCATAGGCTACCCAACCGATCAAAACTCAAGAGAGGATTCAAAATACTTCATTTTAACCGAAGACATCAACACCAATTCTCCATTATGTGTTTCAGACTAAAAGCACTGATCAGATCAAAACAACTGTACATAATCTATGTCTGTCAACTTACCTTACTTCTTGATTTGGTCTTTCCCCCAACCAACTTCATGAACCTATTATACTGCTCTTCTTGATTTGAAAGATCACGAATTTTTCTGATTTCCTCTTCTCTTTTTCTTCTTTCTTCCTCTTCCTCTTGTTTCCGTTGTTCTTCTTCTTTCTGGCGCCTTTCTTGTTCTTTCTGCTGCTGCAGCTTTTTCCATACTTTTGTTTGCTGTTTCCTCAAAGCTTGCTTGGCTTTAAATAAAGAATACTACTTAATAATTGTAATTTTTAAAGTTAAGAAACAGAATGAATCTTCAAAGAAAGTAGGAACTAATAACCACTATAAAACTCCCTGGTGACCAGCTTAGTTATTTACCTGCAGTGCTTGGTTTTTTAGCAGAATGTGATTTTGTACCAGTTTTAACTTTTTGCTGTACAGTTTTTGTCTTTGTTAATTTTTCCTTGCTTTCTTTCATCACCTGCTGTTCTTTCTGCTGCCACTTTTTACTGGCAGATTGAAGTGCTAGTAATCTTAGTTGCAGTTCTGACACCTCTTCCTCTTCATCCAGTAGTCTCTGTTATAAGGGTAAAAAGATAATATCTTAACACTTTATACACCACTCAAATTATCCCAAACTGTTTTCACTCAAAACAGGATTTTGCCATTTAAGGGTAGAAAACCAAATGCACTTATTTCAAAATTAGTCCCATTAATAAACACAGTAGAATATTAGAATTTTCTGGAATTCTAGGATTAACAGGGAGACAGCAGAAATCAAATACATACATCTGTTAGACACCCATTGCAGGGGACTAAATATTAGCGACAGGCTTCTGGGACATTATCAAATTTGATACACAGATAGCTGTATGATTTTATATATTATATTACAGCCTTCCTGCCAATTCTCTTTAGCAAAACAGAAAGTAACCAGGTACAGTGTTTTTGTTTGTTTTCTGACATGCAGGTCAAAGGTTGATCAGACACCAGAATGGGCTTTCTCAGCAACCTTGAGATTGAAAGGGAGTCATTTAGAGCTAGTCTGAATAATCTATTGTTGCTAATGGTTGTGTGAAGCTGTACTGTTGTGCTTGCTTGTCTGTCATCTTGCTTGACCACACCCTTCTCCCTTTGACCCCCTGAATTTGGTGTATAAAAACCATGCCTATAAGTTTCACTCTTTGTCTGAAGAAGTGGACTTGATCCACGAAAGCTAACAATAAAATATAGCAGTTAGTCTTTAAAGTGCTAGTGTTTTTTGTTTTATTTTTATTTTGTTTATTTTGTTTTGTTTCCTGATATGCCTGGAATATTAGTTATCGCACATACAATTGTTCTGCAAAATATTCAATCAATCACCTTATTACAGTGTATGACCAGGATAGTAAAAAGATAGGTAAAAACTTAAATGCTTAGAATGTAGTTAAAATATATTATTTAAAAAACATAAACATATCCATTCAAAGTTAAAGGAAATAGAATAAAATCAGTCTTTAAAATTAATGCTACAGTAACTGCTACTGCAACATAGCATTCAGTTTGTACCACTGAGGAGCCTGCCAGAATTGTTCTTCTAATCCTGATCACTGTAGAACAAAACTTGGCAGTATTATGGTTAAATGTGGGACTTTTTTTCAAAGTATTAATTTTGTAGATTTATATCCTGGACTGTACAGGTGAGAAGCAAAATCCTTACCTTCTCAACTGCAGCATCTGGAGGGCTAAGCTTTTGTTCTTCCTGTTCCTTTTCCTCTGTTTTTAAAAAGAAAAAGAGTAAGGCAATTTTCCCCCCCTAATTTGAACACTGGAAAAATATACTGTATTGACTTTTTAAAATGTATATTAGAGATAATAATGTAAAGGCTATTTTTGACATCTGTCTTTTCCCTTCAGTTTGTTTCCAGATTACGTACAGCTGCACTCCACACTTCAGGAGACACAAACAATTTCCCATTCACTCCTAAACTTCCAATCACAGCTGTTGGAACAAATAGCACCACTATGCAAAAAATAAATAAATAAATAAAACCTCAGGAAAACTTCAGGTTCTTCTGCTCACCTGGATCTAGGTCAGCTCACAACCCAAGTTCACAATGTTATTGTATGCAACAGATTCCAGGCCACCTAAGAGTCATAATTAGACTGGATCTTTCATACCTAGGTTGGGCTTCTCCAAAGCAGTGGCAACAAATACACCCAGTTACGTCACACATTTCCACAAATAGAAAAGTAGACAATCTCTTCCAAGTAGACTAAGAAGGATACTCTGCTATTCTCCTCCAACACTCATGACATGACAACACTCTAATTTGGTTCCTTTAAGCTTCCAAATAGCAAAGAACAGAAAGGGGGGGGGGGACAGTGTGTCCCAAAAGTACCAAAAAAGAGAAACTGTCCATTTCATTTGTGAGGAATACTGTGTAGATATAGTATGTTTTAATTTATATTTTGACAAACCTATCTTAGCTAATATGCTAATATTTGGACAACTGTTAAAACTAGATACAGTAAAACCTCATATAACACTAAAACCTGGTTCCACAAGTCTTCGTATTATATGATTTTTCGTGTTATCTGATCCTCTATGGGATCCATAGAGATACATTGTAACCACACAGGCTTTCGCGGTTGTTATCTGAAGCATCCCATAGGATCTTAATGTTATCTGATGCAATTCTTCCCCCCAGATTCCTTAATGTTATGCGATTTTCGTGTTATTCGATACTAATGTTATATGAGGTATTACTGTATAGTAATACCCCGGATAACATTTGTACTGGATAGCGCTAGACTCGGATAACAATGCAAGATATTTGGAAAAACCTTGCATCGGATGATTGTTTTAGCGTTATCCGGTACAATTGTGGGGGGGGGGGGGGGTTGGATTGGGTAGAACATCTACCCAATCCAAACCCCCCCCCCCGCGATGGATCACTGCTACTGAACTAGGGTCGGGCGAAAGGCAGGCGAGTGCTGCCTTCCCCCCCCCCCCGACCCTAGTTCAGTTGCAGCGATTGCTGGACGAAACCTAGTGGTGCACGGGCTAGCTAGCCCGAGCGCTGCTAGGCTTCATCAACAGCCTTGTCTCGCCACCCGATACGAGCGTGTTGGGTGGCGAGACAAGGCAGCCACTTATGCGCTTTGTTGCACGCCAGCGGGTGCCTGTTTCCCGCACCGCACTGGCCCCTTAGCAAGCGGTAAGGGGTCAGTGCGGTGTGGGAAAGAGGCACCTGCTGGTGCGCAACGGGAATCGCATGTCAAGGCAAGGGATCAAAATGGGGGGTGGCACCCCCCACTTTGATCCCTTGCCTTGGCGCGCGACCCCCGGGTTTGGATAGCATGCCCAGGAAAGAGGTGCCTTGGCCGAAATCCTCACCCCCTGCGCGGGGGAGGGAGTTTTGGCCAAGCTACCTCTTTCCTGGGCATGCTATCGAAACGGGGGTCGCACGTCAAGGCAAGGGATTAAAGCAGGGGGGTGCCATGCCCCACTTTAATCCCTTGCCTTGACGGGAGACCCCCGTTTCGATAGCATGCCCGGGAAAGAGGTAGTTTACCTGAAATCCTCACCCCCGGACAACGCTAAAAACTGGATAACAACATGACTTGTGGAACCAAGTCATAACGTTATCCGGGGTATTACTGTATAAACAATTTTAATTTGCACTAATGGTTGTGTAATACACTCAAGCATTTAAGATGCTATAGTAAAATAAAAATTTCTTTAAAAACATGAAATCATTTTTAAAAATTATACTATTTGCTTACCCCAATTTTAAGTTACTAGATATAAATCAAATTGTGTATGCTTGAAATTATTATGAATTAAATATAGCTACCTTGATTAGAATCCAAAACTTCAGATTTTTGTGATTGTTGTATTGTTCCATCCTTCACTTTTTTCAACTTGCTTCTTTCAGCTAATGGAGGCAGTTTTTGCCGGAGAGGCTTCAGTTCAAATGCCTGAAAGGTTACCACTTTATTCTTCTCCTCAGGAGACAATTCACTCACAGTATCCTTCGTAATACTGACATTTACTACCGATACTTGGTCCTCAGGAATTGCCGTTTCATCATTATTTTGCTGCACTGTGTCTTCTTTGCTACTCAGAGACAGTTTTTCATCTTTATTAATATATTCGAGTTCTAACTGAATCTGTTTATATTTCAACAACAAATCTTCAAAACTCTCTTCAATAAAGTTAACATTTCTAGATGAGTAGTTCGGTTTTCGAGATGGCAATTTTCCAAACGTTTTGACTGATTCATTTGTTAAGAAAACCACCTGAAGTATATTTTCCATACCAATAACTTATCAACAATATAGTGACTGGAAAGTAGCTGCTGACTTTTCTGTTACCTGTCACAAATCAAATATTTCAGTACATAAGAGAAAAGGTATATTATTGTCATGTTTACTCACATACTATTTTCTTATTCTCCGCATCAGAAGCTCTTTTCCATGAAATATATGCAGCTGTTCATTACAGCTATCTGTTCTTTGAGGCTCTGGAGAGATTTCCTGAAGGCCCTGCCATTGTTTAGCGCACACGCGTGCTCACTATATACATACTGTACTGTATTAAATGTTACTAAACACTGAGAACATTTTAAATTTTAACAGTTTTAAGGTTTTTATATGGAAGCTTCCACTTCCTAATTCTGGGCTCTACCTGCCCAGAGAAGGATAAGACTAACATCCTCTGGCCAGAAGGAGGAATGGACGTCAGCTGTTTGTGTTGTGTTGTTTTTTCTTATTGTAAGCCACCCTGAGTCGCCACGGTGAGTGGGCAGCGATATAATTCTTGGAAATGGTAAGTTGCTCAATCAGTACAAACCCCTTGAACCTTCCTTACATTTAATGGCTAGTCTAAATATCCTCCAGTTGATACCATCAACAGCAGAAAATATTTGTGCATTAAAACTGTTTACATAACTGGAAGTGAATCATTCTATGTTCAATGAGTCTGTAACACATTCCCAGCAATACAGTACTTAACATTTTGAATAATATACATTACTTGTCTACTCAGAAGTCACACTGATACTCTGACTTGCTACCAAGTATCCAAATGTTGGCATTATTAGGTTCTATTTATCTATACAATCAGTAACATTTCACTAACATTTATTCATTTTACCCTAAATATCAAATCAATTTCAAGAATTTAAAACTAAATTAAAAACAATACCAACAATTTAAAAAAAAACATGAAATGTATTTATAGGACTGATAACTAACTTTACATGTGCCATGGTTAGCACATATATCAGAAGATACAACTAAGGACAGATCAAAACTGTTCTAGATGAGTACTGCTAGCAATTTGCTTAGATGAGAAATTGAACTCTTGGTACTTTATGTCTTCAAGGAACTGAACGCAAGCAGATCTCATGGAAAAAATTTGATGACAGGACATGTTCTTTCCCCCCCTCCCCCAGATCATACTCCAATGGACACTTATGGCCTTAGAACAAGTAATTAATGGAGTCAAGATTTCCTAACCTAGGAAAATGTATATAGAACAATTTGCACAACTGCTTGTGATATTTACTTTAGAGGTGGCAAATACTGACAGGGCTGGGGACAAATTTTCTACCTCCAGGCCTTTTAACAGGTACAGTATAGGTTTATTTGTTTACATTTATACCCCACCCTTATCCAAGGACTCAGGGCGGCTTACAATTTAAAACACTTAAAAACACATTGCTTACAATAAAAATTAAAATTAAAAGTTAAAAAGATTAGAAGTTTAAAAAGTTAAAAAACAACAACAACAGGGAGAGAGGTGTGGTTATTCAAAGGAGCCAGCTGGTTTCCCTTGTTTGAAAGCCAGGCTTGGTACAATGCTCATCTCCATTTACAGTAATACCTCATATAACATTAGTATCGAATAACACTAAAATCGCATAACATTAAGGAATCTGGGGGGAAGAATTGCATCAGATAACATTAAGATCCTATGGGATGCTTCAGATAACAACCGCTAAAGCCTGTGTGGTTACAATGTATCTCTATGGATCCCATAGGATTTTAACATGCATCAGATAACACTAAAAATCATACAACACCAAGACTTGTGGAACCAGGTTTTAGTGTTATATGAGGTTTTACTGTATAGCCAAAGAGCCAGTGCTGTCAGCTGTGTCTGCAGACGTTTCAGTGGTCATGTGTCATTACAAGCCGCTGGAGCACACAGAACACCGTTACCTTTCCCACCAAAGTTGTACTTATTTATCTACTTGCAATTTCTTGCTTTTGAACTAATACGGTAGGTTGGCAGTTGTTGGGACGGAGACAGGAGCTCACTCCATCACACAGCACTCAGGTCTTGAACTGCTGATCTTCCAGTCATCAAACTCAGCATCTTAAACACTAAGCCACCCCGGTCCTCTCTCAAAGAGGTATAAGGGCCACCTAAAATGGTCCAAACCCAGAAAACCCAACACAGGAAGCAGAGCATTTGTATTAATCAATGCGGAAGTATTTCAAAGTGCTGGCACATCACTTCTTTTCCTGGGAAAGGATGTTGCAAAAACAACTCTGGATGACTGGACATGGCTTCTAGGCCACACCTAAAATTAAACTCTACAAGGGGGGGGGGAGGTAGCAAAAAAGAGCTTATTAAACTACAGCGTCCTCCACCCAACCCTGGGCAAGCGAAATGGCTCCCTTCAGGGTCACTTCTTCCCTCAGGGCCAGCCAACCTGTAAGTAACACCAACCTAAGGGAAGGCAAGTCACAGAGATCTCTCTCTCTCTCTCTCTCTCTCTCACTCACTCACACACACACACACACACACACACACACACACCAACCCCGCCCAAGCGAGGGAGGCCAAGGCTCCTGGGATAAGGATACATTTGCGAGGCGAGGGCTCCCTCCAGCTGTGGTTGCCCCCGTAGCCGCCGCCTCCTCCTCCTCCTCCTCCGGGAGGCCTCCCAGGCGGGTGGCTGCAGCCTCGGCTCCTACCCCAGTGACCCCCGCCCCGGTAGGCCTGGCCTCGGAAGCGAAACCGGTCTAGCACGTTGTGGCTCCGCTCCCAGAAGGAGAGCCTGGGGCCGGAGTCGGGGTGCGGGCCGGGCGGCAGCCTGGAGCCCGGAGGAGGAGGAAGGGGCGGCGGGTGCGACCGGAAAGACTCCTTCAGCCGGTACCCGCCGCCGTGGAGGTGGCCCGTTTCCGAGGGAGGCTGGTGGCGCGAGTGGGCGAACCGGCGGGGCGAAGGGAAGAGGGAGCCGCTCCGCAGGTCGGGAGGCGGCCTCCGCCGGGCGTACGCGGCTTTGGCCCGAGCGCCGCCGTCGCGGTGGCCGCTGGGCTCCGCAGGCCCGTCGCCGTCTTCGTCGTTGCGCTTGGGGTGGTTGTTGTGGTGGTCGTCGTCGCTGATCTCTCCGTCCTCCAGCTCGCCTTCCTCTTTCGGGGAGAGGTCGCGCGGCGGGGCCGCTTTCTCCTCAGCCGCGGCAGCCGCCATCGAAGAAGCCCCTCAGGCAGCTAGCTAGGGTGGCGGCCCGTGGAAAAGTCCCTCAGGCCGAAACGCCCACAGAAAAACCGTCGCTTCCGCTCCCTCGCACGGCTGCCGCGGCCCAGTCAGACCCCAAAACTTGTACGCGTAACACCACCCTCGTTCCCGCTACTCTCGCGAGATCTTGCCGCGTCTTATCGCTCACCCCCTCCGCGCTACACTTCTTCCCCACTCTCCCGTTCTTTCCTGGAAGAAGGCCACCGGGGACAACGAGACGTCATAAAGGGGGGCGCCCAAAGGCATGACGGGAAATGTAGTCTTTCCCAGCGCCCCCATCCTTGAAGATGTTTTTTCCCCATGTCTCGGCCAGACGTGAAACTGCCAGTGTGCCAGAAGCGAAAACACAACGGTCCCTTTAACCAGTGTGTGTGTTTGATGTTTTTTTTTATTTGTCATCATACTTCTATGTTTATTTTATTTATTTATTTATTTATTTACTCCAATTTCTATACCGCCCTACTCGGTTGGGCCGACTCAGGGCGGTTCACAAGCACAGAGTAAACAGCAAATTGATAAACACATCATGTAAATATACAACCCAACATCGTTACATCATAAAAAGTTCAGTAAATATCAATTTCAAACAACAATCAAAAATTACAAAATTCATCAAGTTTACACAAAGAATTTAACATTATCAAAAAGTCCTGCCACTGCTACCCATGAGGTTCTTCTAAGACAATTGGATAGATCCAAATAAATTGTACAGAAAAAGGTCAGGATAAGTTAGAACTGACTTGACAACACCTATTTCTTATATTGCCTTATTTGTTTACTTTATTTCTATGCCACCTTCTCCCAATTATGGGACCCAAGGCAGTCACAAATGATTAAAAAGCAAACAAGTTAAAAGTATGACTAATTATCAAATTAAAAACATCTGAACATATATTACTATCATTTACAAAATAATTAGGTAAAACATTTACAAAAACAGCACATAAAAATTTTTAAACTACCTAAAAGAATAATAGGTAGAGACCCTGTAATGCACTGCTTAAGTTGCGGTACTGCAGCCAAAACCTTACAATCTGATTTCAATTCTGGAGGGCTGGAGGTTGATGCAGCCTTTCTTCCTTCCAAGGCTGGTAAAATGAGTATCTAATGGACTCACTGGAGAACATTATGATGCTAGGAAAGATTGAAGGCAAAAGGAGAAGGGAGTGGCAGAGGATGAGGTGGCTAGAGGGAATCGATGCAGTGGGCGTAGATCTGGGTGGACTACAGAGGATGGTGGATGACATAGAAGCCTGGCATGCTGCGGTCGGTGGGATCATGAAGGGTCGGACTTGACTGAACGACTGAACAACAAACAGCGAATGAGTTGGTGGTAAAATGCTAATCATCTTGTGAACTATTCAGAGGATGCTCCAAGTGCTATGAGATTATATTTAAGTGTAATTGTGATTGCTAATATGCAATGCTCAAAATTAACTCTTAACTGTCCAATTAGTTGTTAAAACCTGTCTAAAAAGCATGGTCTTAGCTTATTACCAAAAGGATAAGAGGAAGAAGGCTAACCTAGTGAGGAAGGGAATTCCACTACTTGGGATCAGCCATAGACTCAGAGTCTCTCTCATGTCCCCACCAAACATGCCTGAGAGGGCTTTGGGATTGAGAGAAAGGAGGATTGCAGGTCCATCAGGTAGCTTGGACCCAAACCATATATTGCTTTATAGCAGGGGTGCCCCATGGGCCACATTCAGCCCCCAACACCAATTCATTTGGCCTGCGCCACCCTCATTGCTCCCGGAAGTAGAAGCAAAATGCATCCGGATGGGCACATTTTGCTTCTGCTTCCAGGAGCGACAAGGGCAGCATAGGCCGGATGAATTGGTGTTGGAGCTGGATCTGGCCCATGGGCCATAGTTTGGGCACCCCTGATTTAAGCAGAGAAAATGGCAGCTCAAAATCTATCTCATCCTGTTGGAAAACAGATTGCAGTGGGAGGAACCATGTGACTGGTCCACTGAACTGAACCACATAACTGGCCTGCTGAACAAGTTTGGGCACCCCTGCTTTATAGGTTATAACCAACACTTTGAATTGGGCCTTGAAATGGACCAATAGCCAGTGCAGTATATAATATACTTCTTATACACAGACCCAGTCAGCTATCCAGTGGCAGCATTTTAAACCAACTGAAGTTTCCAAACCATCTTCAAAGGTAGTCCAGTGCAGTAATCCAAGCAGAACATACTGTAATTGAAACGAGTCACTGAAGATAAATCAGACATTTCCATGAATATATGCTTGCACACCTAATACAGTCCTGGCCCCTGCTGAGACCTAAGCATCCAGGTTCAGGGATGAGTACAGGAGCACTCCCAAGCTGTGAGCCTGGGTTTTCAAGGGAAGTTTAACTCCATTCAGTGTAAATTAAAACCTTATTTATTGTGCCTTTTGATTGACTAGGAGCATTTCTGCCTTGTCTGGATTAAGTTTCAATTTCTTCTTCTTCTTCTTTTTTTGCATCACAGATTCAGATGGTCTAAAATGTGGACCTCTCAAGCAAAGGTTGAATTGATTTGGAATATTTAAATTGGAAAGATATGAAAACAAAGCAAGTGGCTATACTCCCTTAACAAACCAGACAGTGATGCTAGAAGACCCTTAGGCTGGCTTTGAATGAAAATAAAAGTAATGAATCTCCTGCTTCAATGGTTCATTCAGTTAATGATTTAGCATTACTCTCTAGTGGCAAGATTATCTGAAGAAATCTTTTGGCAACATTACAATACAGTTATCTAAGAGTATGCTCCATTAAGCTCAGTTTTTAAGTAAACACGATAAAATCAATGTGTAATTTTCCTTCATTTTCCAAGAGCTGTCCTTTGTATCTTAAGTTATTTCAACTGGCAAATGAAAATGAATCTATAAAACTGAATCCCATAACACAAACCTTTTACTTTCTCTTAGGTTGCTTATTTCCGTATGTTATTCTAAGACTCAGTTCAAATGGCTCTTTGTGATTGTTACATTTTCTTGTAGATTTTTTGAAAAAAATCAAAAATGAGTTTGCTATTCATTTTTAGAAAAACACATAAAAGACTATGTCAGGTTTTAGAGATATCAGCTGTCCTATCTGTATAAATCTGTGTTGTTTTATTCTTTTTAATTCAGATTCAAAGAGGTGCCATTCCATTATTTAGCCCAAATGTAGCACCAATTTTAAAAATTGATTTTATTCTATACGTTTGTGGTGGTGCATTTTGATTGTATCTTGTGTACTTAAACCCTTTTACCGTACTGGTCAATGACCGTAATAAAGGGATTTAAAAAAAACAGAAAATAATGTTTAAATCATACAATCCTATATCCACAAGGATGCTGGATATTCTACAGCAGAAATATCTTAAATATAAAACTTTTATAATATTTGATGTAGTCTTTACACAAAACCTTTCCACAGATTAATTCTGATTTTCTTTGTACAGATTAGTGTCAGTTGATTATTTATTACCTTAACAAGTTCTGATGAAAACCTAGATCAGGGATATTTATGTAATAAATAACTATACTGTATATCAATCTGGTTGATTGTAAGCCACCTTGAGTCGCCATGGCGAGTGGGTAGCAATATAAATCTAAATAAATAATCTTAAACTTGGTGTACTTAGATACCATTACATACTAATACAATGTAAAACTTCATTGAATCCACATATGTAACTCTAGTGAATTTAATTAGAAATACATCCTTTTAATATCAGTGGAGGCTACTTCTGAGGGAGCAGTCTTACTATTATTCTGCAAGCTACAGTTAGAAGTTACATTCATTTTGGGACTTTGCTGTAAACTCCAATTTTATACCATTTTTGTTTAATACAGAATTCTGCAGAACTTGAAATTTCTTCTTATTTTTCAACTACTTACTTATAAAGATGTGACCCAATCCAAAAGATAGCTCCTAAAGATGGATCACATATCTTCTGTTTGCTTTTAAAAAGACCATGACCATTCTGGGGCACATTCTGTGTATACTGTTGATCGTATGATTGTCTCCTCCAACCACTAAGAAAGATTATCAATTTGCAAGTAATTATATAAGCTAGTGTTTACATTTGCTGTCCTGTTTTTCCTGAGGTGGGGACTGTGGTGGCTTAGTGGTTAAGACGCTGAACTTGAAGACTAGAAGGTCAGCAGGTCAGCAGTTCGAGACCCAAATGCTCCCAGCTCTGTCCCAGCTCTTGCCAACTTAACAGATCAAAAGCAAGAATTTGCAAATTTGTTGTTGTTGTTGTTGAATTTTGATTTCTATACTGCCCTACTCGGTAGGACCGACTCAGGATGGTTCACAACACATGTAAAATTACAAGTTCATAAACACAACATGTCAATAAATAGGTACCACTTTGGTGGGAAAGGCAACAGTGTGCTCCAGTGTCTTGTTATACCTGCTACATGTCCATGGAAACATCTGCAGATGCAGACAACACTGGCTCTTTGGCTATAAACAGAGATGAACACTGAACCTTAGAGTTAAAAATGACTGGGTTTTGGGCAAAGACGACCTTTCTCTTTCTCTGAGGCAAGGAAAGTGATCCTTTTCAGCATGATCAGGCATGTACCTTTCCAGGTGTCTGATTGCACCCTTAGTCTCATTAAACACTGTGGAACTTACTTTTGAATAAACAAACACAGAATAGGGCTGCAAAAGACTAAAGAGAAGTCTGATAAATGGATGATTCATCCTTTTTTAAATCCCATGTCAGTAAACGACAGTGGGTGGATCTCTGAAAGATAACTATACCAATTGCATACATTCCTGAGTGTAGGCCCACAAATTAGGACACACCCTAATTTAATTTTTTCCTTTCGCAAGTGCTGTTGTCTCTCAATACAAAATGAATCACAAGACAGTAGTTTATGCTCCACATTACTGAAGGAATGTGAGCAAAACAAACTATTCTATCAAGACAAACTGCTAATGGTAACTGAGTTAGTGTACTGCTCTTGAGTTAGTGTACTGCTCTAGTGTACTGCCCTTGCCCAGCCTTTTTCCTGTGGTTTTTGATAACTTCTTTTACTAGAATTGTTATATGAATCCTGGATTTCTGTTTCACCAAACTGTGCAACATTCTACCAAGCAGGTAAGGAACATTTTGAAAAGTACTTCCTTGTTTTTCTTGCTATTTATATTTTAATTTCTGTATATTTGGTTCCAATAAATTCTCCAGCAGCTTTCTAATTCCTCAAATACCCCCCTATTATTGTTTCTTGATTATGACCAATGCAATTAATATGATAACTTATAGCTTCTTCCGTGTCTAGGCCAGATGTGAAACTGCCAAAATGAAGACACCCTTTAGTGAGTTCGTTTTGCAGTTTTCGCCTGACTTAGTGTGAGAAAGATTAGCTAGCAACACACGGTTGCTGTTACCAGAGTACGCCCAATCATGGTTCAAAAATACCACAATCTTCAAGGAGGCTCTTTCTGTGTACCCCATAACTTAAAGCTGATAAGCATCTAATCCAATGTGTACATAACAATAAATGCCATTGAATTCTCCTGAGTTTTCTTCTGGTAAGAACTGCTGCTTTAAAAGACTAAAGGTAAAGCCACAATCAACATAATGAATGGAAGAACCTAGATCCTCAATACTTTTATCTGAAACTCCTTTTAATTTTTTTATTAAGGATTGCAGCTTCTTTTCTAATATTCATGCATGTGTGTGCTTACTGAGATAGATGTGAACTACCTTACTGCCAAATAAACTCAAGACTGCCAAATAATGCTTTGTTGTATCCTAGAATGCAGTTTTTTTCCTAAAGCAGGAAAAATGTCATTGGCGTCGATTTGTTTAAGGTGGATCCCAGCTTGCCATGAAGAGACCCACACACTATGACCTCGTAGCCATCTCCTGTGGCATAAATGAAATGAGGCGTGCAGGATTCAACACCAGGACTGGAATGGACTGCTGCAGCCTTGAGGATATTGACAAGGTGTTCCTTCACAGCCAGTCCATCTGGCATGGCCTCTTCCGCCTCCATGACCATTAGGAATCAGAATAGTGAAGTGGTTTCTCCTCTGCTCATTTTGTCATTTTGCCGAATATGATGGTTTCCAGTGGTATATCTTCCACTGAGGGGGACCATCACCTCACCTATAGGGGCTCGTCTGCCTGTTGATGTTGGCTCCTTTAGGGAGTCAGGTCAGTTAACTGCTGCCTGACACTCAGCTTTGAGTCACTGGCTGTACGGTCTACTCCATTATCTGCAACTCAAGTACATCTCTGTTCAAGTCAATGACAGGTTCAGCATATACAAATGTCAACATATATGACTGCAAAGCTGGAATGCTGGTTTATGAAAACTTGGTAGGAAATATTGTCATATTGCCAACAGTAGTGATAACATGCAAGACAGGCCAGTGGGAAGCGACTTGTTTAGCCAGTTGTTTACTTACCCATATGTAGCCAAATTGTCACTGGGATTATGTCTAAAACCTCCAGCAAATACCTCCAAAGAAGTGGGTTCTGTGCTTTAAAACCCACAGACTTTTAAGGTGCTACAAGACTCCTTGTTGTTTTGTTGCAACACAGTAGCATAGCTACCCCACCCCTCTCCACAGAATAGCAAGTAGGACTTGAATCAGATGTTCACATCTTTTAACTAGGTCTTTTAAATGGAATAACAGGACAAACTACCTCCTCAGCCAAAAAGAGAACAACAAGAAGTTAACTGGTAAACAGTTATTGTGCTGTTACTGGGAAGTATTGCTATCCAGCTGCTGCCATAAATTTAGTCATGGGTTAATTATGTCTTCTGCACTTTCTCATTGCAACCTTGTCAAATATTTCATTGTCTGATGCTGATCTCAAGCAGGTTTCTGGTACAGCAACATTTTAAGCAATCTTCCTGCACTGTTTTGACACACACACACATTTTCTTATCATAGTTCTTCCTGAAGCAACTTGCTTTAGACTAAGTTCTACAGTCCAATAAAGGTTCAAAGATGTTGGTTTAGACCTTCAGGGTAGAGATGTGCAAATGAGCAAAACTTAAGTTCATGAAAGTTCTCCTGTTAACAACCTGAAGCTTATCCCAACTTGAATTACAAGATTCTTTTTTTCCCCATTACAGAAATTTATACTTTTTTTTTTCTGATTTTCTGCCTCTGTTTTCTTCTGTTCTGTTTCTTTTTCTTTTTTTTCATCTTCTAATTGTATCAAGTCCTGTTTATCTGTTGTAGCAACTATTATCTCTTCCTTCTCTTTGAATATATTACTCATTTCTTTCTTCTTTTCCTCAAGGAAGGATATAAGTTGTTTATATTCACTAGTGTCTTTAATGCTTAGAAGTTTAGTGTTTAAATAGCTCATTATTGCTTACCAAATTTTCCACTATTATATATTAAATTCAAGTTGTCATTCACCACTGTTACCCTTTAATAATCAGTCTCATACCAAATCATTCTTGGTCATACATTTTGAACTTCCTTCCACTTGTATCTTCAAAAAAGAAAAAAAGAACTTGTCCTTTAAGTAATTCACTCCCAACTTTCTCTCGGACTCTGCACCAAGTAATTAACAATGTTATCTTTAACCAAGTAAATCTCTTTAGTTGCCGGTCTTTAAATAAACATCATAGTCCACAACTTTTCTCCAACTTCTCCTTCCAACTGTGTCACCGGTAATCTCTATCAGCTGCAATAATCAGTCTCTCATGGCAATTCACACCAAGTCTCTTAATAGTAATCCACCATTTTTTCTTCTCTCCATTTATCAAATCTTAAGTCCAACGCATTCTTAGCAAACTAAAGGTATTCAAAATATTCAGAGTTTCAAAGTTTTACTTTCAAAGTAGATTAGAGATATTCAAAGTTTCAAAACTGTTCTCTCCTCATGCTTGTCTCTTAATACTTTTCTCCATGGCTTCAGGAGTGGGAGATTAACTGTGTTATCTTTCCTTTGGTCTAATCAATCAAACAAACATCCTTCCAGTTGCTGAGCCTTAAACAAACATTGTAATCCAAAAGTAGAAGCATTGTGAGATTTACAAGGGTATCTTATAAAGAGTTCACCAGCTTAAACATTCCATCTATTTATTGCCGTTTTACATATGAGCCTGTCTTATTCATTATCTTCGTCTACGGCGTCTTTCAGCTTTTTCACTTCTCATCACTGTCCTAAGTTCTCATTCCCTCTGAAATTTTTCACCATCATCCCTCCCGAAATCTCTCAGCTGTCATTTCCTCTGATTTATCGCTGAAAGCCTCCTTTTTTCACCTTTTCCAAAACATTCATCAGGCAGCCTGTTTAAGGTGTGTATTACTCCTTCGCCATTTCGCCAATTTGAAATTAACAAAACTAAAAGAAGAAGAACAATGCTTGGATGCAATGGGAAAACAAATGGACAATTGGGATAAAATAGAGAGAAAATTGGATAAAATGAATGAGATAAGGAAGCAAGAAATGAGTGATATCATGAAAAAACAACAAGATCTGAGGAATTTGTTGGAAGATTTTATGAAAACAATAAATGACAAATTTGCGTTATTAGAAGTAAAATCAAAATCTATAGAAGAAGAGGTCCAAAATATTAAACAACAAACGAAAGTTTTTATGAAAGAACAACAGGATTTAAGGGATGGACTGGTAAATTTAAAGTCAGTAACAAATGAAAAACTTGCTGCAACAGAGGAAAGGTTAATATTTGTGGAGGAATCAATTGAAATTATTCAAGGAAAAGGAAAAAAGGGAGATGAAAGAAGTGATAGACAAGAAAAGAGGCTTTACAAGTTGGAAGTAGAGGCAAAAAAAAAGGAATTTATTGATAAAGAATATTCCAGAACTTAAATTTGACAGATTAAAGGAAAGAATCATCAAATGGTTGAATGAACTGAAGATGGGGAGAAATTTTACTCAAGAAGATATATCAGAAGTTTACAGACTGGGAAAGAAAAGAAATGGGACATTTAAAAGATATGTTTTGGTAAAATTTGTAAGTTTGGAAAGCAAATTAAAGTTGTTGGCTTATTTAAAGAAAAAAGGTACACAGGTGCCAAAGTTGGAGGGTGAACAATTGGATATTTACCAGGATTTATCAAAAAGAGAAAGATTGTGGAGGAAGGAAATTAAACCAATTACAAAACTATTAAGAGACAAGGGAGTGAATTATAATTGGCAACAATTCCAACAGTTGAGATTCTTTTGGACAGGGAAAGTAGTGAGAGAACAAACTGACTATATGGATACATTGGAATCATGTAATATTATTGAAAAAGGATCAAAAGAATGGAGGGAAATCAAAGAGAAACTGTCAAATATAGGCAATAATTGCAGTATTAGCAAATAAATTTTAAAAAAAGTAAAATTGACACGATTTCTCTCTTGGACCAAAAGAATTCTGATTTTGATTTTTGTTTTTCTGAATGAAAAGAAGTATAGAGTAATATAGTTATGGGAAAAATTATTAATAGTTAACCGATGGACGTAATTCCCAAAGCAATATGAAGTGTTTGATTTATGTGTGTAAAGAAAACTTAATTTAAAGGAATATTAATTTTGGAAAAGAATTAATGAGTTGGTATTATATGTTAAAAAGGAGAAAGGGAAAGAAAGAAAGAAGGAGGGTGAACAATTGGATATTTACCAGGATTTATCAAAAAGAGAAAGATTGTGGAGGAAGGAAACTAAAACCAATTACAAAACTATTAAGAGACAAGGGAGTGAATTAAAATTGACAACAATTCCAACAGTTGAGATTCTTCTGGATAGGGAAAGTAGTGATGATAAGAGAGCAAACTGACTACATGGATACATTGGAATCATGTAATATTATTGAAAAAGGATCAAAAGAATGGAGGGAAATCAAAGAGAAACTGTCAAATATAGGCAATAATTGCAGTATTAGCAAATAAATTTTAAAAAAGTAAAAGTGATACGATTTCTCTCGTGGACCAAAAGAATTCTGATTTTGATTTTTGTCTTTCTGAATGAAAAGAAGCATAGAGTAATACAGTTATGGGAAAAAAATAAGAGAATAAACTGATTGCATGGATATGTTAAAATCATGTAATATTAATGAAAAAGGAAGAATGGAAGGAAATCATAGAGAAATCCTTAAATATAGGAAATAACTGCAATAATAGTGAAAAAACTTTAAAGAAATGAAAATTGACAGATTCTCTTGTGGATTAAAAGAATTTTGATTTTGATTTTGATTTTCTGGAATAAAAGAAGTATAGTGTAACATAGTTATGGAAACCTTATATAGGTATATATATTAATAGAATATAGAATGGGATAGATAACTGATTAGAATGGGGAAGTACGATAATCTCTATAAAAAATGGGCAATGGAGTTGGTAGGAATTAAATAAGGTGCTGACAAAAATGATAAAAGAGAGTAGTTTAGAATAAATACGAGATAGAAATATAAAGTATTGAAAAGATGAAGGAGTTGAAGATAGGGGTGAATTATAATAAAAATACAATAGTAGCAGAGGTAAAGGGAAATATGAAAAAG
Organism: Furcifer pardalis; assembly: GCA_030440675.1. Classification (NCBI taxonomy): domain Eukaryota; kingdom Metazoa; phylum Chordata; class Lepidosauria; order Squamata; family Chamaeleonidae; genus Furcifer; species Furcifer pardalis. The sequence goes on along the minus strand of CP126892.1, from coordinate 180,665,957 downwards.
GGTTTGCTTAAGGGTATGTCTGGAAATATGAAAATGAAGTCTAGGATATTACAGATGGAAGGAAATATTAAGTTAATGTAACACTTGAATTGTTAGGAAGAGTTAGCTGTTCCCAGGGTCTTACAAGTTGTAGGGTAATTATAAAAATATTATAGAAATATAAAGAATTTTTGTTAAAGAAAGCTAAAGGGGAATAAGGGTTGAAAATATAGAATAGAAATAAAAAGAATAGGGGTAGACAGCCATAAGCAGAAGGAAGGAAGAACAAGGAAGAATTGTATAGCTTTGAGTAAGTTGATTTATTTGATACTTTCAAACATTGATATGAATTCGCCTAGTCCCGGTCTCCCCCCCCCCCCTTCGACACTCGGAGGCGGTTCTTCAATGGAAGGATGGGGGGGGGAGAAGATGATAGAATGGTGAAAGGTTTGGGGTGGGTGGTAGGGATTTATGTTGCGTTGATATGGAAAGATGGGAGGTGAAGGGATTTATGTTGTGTTGGTCCAGGAACGTGGGAGGTGAGGGGTTAGATGTGGGTGATTTACTTATCTATTGTATGTCTTCTTGATGTATGTATCTAAGTGGTTTTGGTGTTGTTTAGTTTTGTCATATTGAATGTTTTTCTATTTGTTTTTGATTTTCTTTAATGTGGATAATTATGTTGTATTTTAGTGTAATCTTTTGTTCGTGTTTTCTTGTTTTAAAAATCAATAAAAAAAATAAAAAAAAAAGAAATTTATACTTTTTATGTTTTCTCATACATGTGTGCATTTTTGCACATTTGTAAAACTTGATATATTTTCCACTAACTAAAGCATAGGTGTGTATATTTTTCAAATACAGTACAGTATATGCACCTTTTTCATGCACACTTTAAAAAACAATATGCATTGATTAAACCCAATTTTCCATGCATAGACCAAACAGCAATCTCTTTTAATTTCTGACAATAGAATTTCTGGACAAACCAGGACATGATCTCACTCATAGAAGATGCTCAATGCCCTGGAATGGACCAATTCAAGGAAGTCATGTCAAGGAAGTACAGTATAAGAAAAACAGCTTAAATGATGGTCAGGATCTCCAAGTGAAAACTCTGTTCAGCAAAGCCAATCTACACAGACATAATCCACTATGTCAGTCTTCACCAGCACAGTGTTGTCAAGATCTGTAGGGCTTCAACTCCCAGCATTGCCATACTGGATAAGGATACTGAGACTTGTAATCCTGCACATCTGGGCAGATCCCAAGTTGAGGAAAACTGAACCATTGAGGTCAGCCAATCAATGAGATGATGCTGGCACACCAAAATAAGAGGCTCAGCAGAATATATCAATCCTCGCTTAAATATATACCTCGCTTAAAGAGCATAATGCGTTCCACAGGATTGCTCTTTAAGCGAGTTTGCTCTTTAAGCGAAATACCATTGTAAGTGACCAATTGTGGGGGGGATTGCGAACCCCAATTTATTTGTTAACCAAGTTTTTGGTTGGTTTTATTTGTTAAGTGAAGCAACCATTCAGAGAAAATTCTGCTCTTTAAGCGAGTTACTCTTTATGCGAGGTTTGACTGTATATTTATAACTCACCTCTTTCTTACCGTCCTTGTTCCATTGCCTCATGGACTATGTTCATCATGTTTGTCTATGACACTATGGCCTAGATCCCTCCTTATCTATGTTTGTCTTGATATTCATTTCCAAACTCCTTATAATAAGTAATATGTGCTGATGATGGCTTTCTGAGACAACGGCTGACATCCAATTCCTTAATATAGCAAGAAACAGGATTTCAGTCATTGTTTCAGAAAGCTTTTATTTATTTATTTATTTATTTATTTATTTGCTTACTTGCTTGCTTGCTTATTGCATTTATATACAGTACCACCTATCTGGTTGGTCTGTCCACTCTGGGCAGTTACAACGTTAAGAAATACATTAAGAAATATAACAATGCAAAACAACAGACACTCCAATGACAACATACGGAAATCAAACTAAATATTTATTTATTCATGCTTGTTTATCGCCCTCCTCCCCTATTCAAACCCCACCCACATTTTAAATGACATGAGAGAGGATGTCCCAGAAACACTCTCTAGTGAGCAGAATCTTTAGTTGTTTCTTGAATGTCCCCATAGATGAGGCCTAGCCCAGCTCTGTTGGCAAATATTTCCAGAGAATAGGAGCTACCACTGAGAAGGCCCTCCTCCTGGTAGTGGTCCTTTTCACCATTCTCAGTGTTGGCACACAGAGCTGCCCTGTTTGAGATCCTCAAGTGTAGCCATTTTGTGGAAGATGCTCCGACAGATAACAAGGTCCTTGCAGAATGCTGCAAATTGTGCATCTAAATGTAAGGTCAGATCTAAAATGACTCCTAGTCAGGTAGACAGTCTCTCCAACACCAAGAACTCCATCTTGTCCAAATTTAGTTTCAACTTGTTTGTTTTTGTCCATTTCATTCTCAAAGTTAGACAGAGTTCAAAGTACTGGACTGCATTTACTGCAGAAAATGCAAAGGAGAGACAGAGTTGGGTGTCATCTGCCTATTGGTGACACTGAACTCCAAGTCTCCAGATGATCTAGTGGTTTTATGTCAAAGTTAAATAACATTGAAGGGGAGCATTAACCCCTGTGGCACCCCATATTAGATGGTCCAAGGGGACAGAACAGACTCCCCAAGTTGAATTCTCTGGAGCTGGCCAGGAGGGCTTTTGTGCAACTTCGTGTCATCTGCCAATTACGCCCACTCCTGGACCGGGACTCCTTACTTCCAGTCACCCAAGCACTGGTCATCTCCAGACTGGATTACTGTAATGCGCTCTATATGGGGCTGCCCTTGATGACCACCCGAAAGCTACAGCTGGTTCAGAATGTGGCTGCCCGGGGCGGGGAGTGATGGGGTGCGGGCCAGAGGCGTAGCTACCGCCGTATCTGCCGTATCAATTATACGGGGCCCCCGGGCCACGGGGGCCCCAAACGTGTGTAAGCAAAACAAATCTTTACCCTTCCTAAGGGCCCCCAAACAAATTTTTATACTGGGCCCCGCCAAGGCACGCTACTCTTCTGGTGCGGGCATTATGCACATGCCTTGCCACTGTTACGGGAGCTGCATTGGTTGCCAGTATGCCTCTGAGTGCAATTCAAGGTGCTGGTTTTGACCTTTAAAGCCCTTCATGGTTTTGGGCCAGGATACTTAAGAGACCATGTCACCCCAAGGTTTTCGACCCGTCCTACGAGAGCAGACCGTAGGGGCTCCCTAGTGGTTCCATCAGCTATGGAGGCACCTCTCACTGGGACCAGGAGAAGAGCTTTCTCGGTATCTGCTCCGACCCTATGGAACCTCCTGCCACTTGAATTGCACCTCCAGGCAGAGTTGCTTCCCTTCAGAAAGGCCTTAAAAATGTGGTTATGCCAGCAGGTGTGGGGTACAACTAGGACCACAACCCAGCCCTGCTGGCTTATTTAGCCCTGCCCAGGGTTCTTATTTTCTCCTGCCTGGGTGTCCTTTTTTAAGTGTTTTAGTGAGGTTTTATGGACATTTTTAGATCGTTTTATAGTATTTGGTTTTAATTGGTATTGGGCATGGGTTTTGGCTGATGTCGTGAGCCACCTTGGGTTGCTTAGGCGAAAAAGGCGGTTATATAAATCAATCAATCAAACAAACAAACAAATAAATAAAGCCACTGTAATAAATACAATGCCCCCAATTCCTAACTGATAGCCTCAACTGGAAAATACCATGGTTGAAGGTATCTGAAGCTACCAAGAAATCCTGGAGAACAAGGAAGGAAGAACACACACAACTCCTTCTGCTTCTCAGAAAAGATCATCATGCAGGACAACCAATGCAGTTTCAGTGCCATGACAAGGTTTAAACCCCAACTGAAATGGGTCCAAACCAGTGTTGGGCAGCAAAATATTTCGCTACCACACCATGGTTGGTGAGTTCATTCTGCAGTTCCTTTCACCTGGCCTAGTGCGAAAAAGATTAGCCAGCAACAGAAGGTTGACATTACCAGCGTACACCTGATTGTGGTTCAAAAATACCACAGTCTTCTAGGAGGCTCTTTTTGTGTACCCCGGTCCAAACAGTTAATTTCATCCAAGAATGCCTGCAGATGATCAGCCACCATTCTCTTAATTACCTTGCCCCAAAAAGAGATGTTAGCTACACGCCTACAATTATCAAGATCACCAGTAGCTGTGTTAGGCTTTTTCAGGAGTGGGCGAATCAATGTCTCTTTTAAGTGTGTGTGTGTGCTGTGTGGGAAATAGTATCCTCCTGCAACTGTGCATTAATAATGTGCATCTCCCAATCGCCTGCTACATTTGTAGTTTTTGTGAGCCAAGATAGGAAGGATCATTTTGAGAGGTAGTGGTTTTACAGCATGCAAGCATTTTCGCTGCCTTCTCAGATGACACAAGTTGAAACTGCTTTCACAAAATTTGACAAGACAGCTTAGTGGGTGCTCTAAAATCCTTAGTAAAGCACTCATAAGTCAATTGATTCTGGTGAGGCCCACTAGTCTGATCTCATGACATGAGGCAGTAGACTATATTATAAAGCTCTACTTCATTGGCTTGTCAGCTGTTGGATTCTTTGAACATTACAGTTCTTTCTTGCTTTCTTATCTTGTTACATATTCAGAGGTTGTTCTCATCCAAGGGAGGCCATCTCCAGACTTGATCACTTGAAGTTCTTCCATAAACTATAGGGATGGCTGGATTTTGCAACTAATTCACAACTAGACTAGGGCCATTTGCAGGTGTTTATGAGTGATTGTGTCAACTGACCAGACAGCCTCTGTATATCATCTGGCAACCTGGGCTTCGCAGAAGCGCCAACCAGATCAACTGGGAACCCACCCAAGGCAACCTTTGTGGCCGGACCACCTTAATAGGCCTTAGCTTCCCATGGAAGGTTGTTGGTGTCAGTACAGTACTTTGAATTTCAGCAGGAAGTAAGACGCACTAGAATAAGACCATTGAATAGAAAGGATTTGGTGAGTCATGGAATGTAATCACTTAATCTTATGAGGAGTTTGGCATCCTTAAACAACTGAAATAAATGGGTCTTCCTTGTGAATTATTACAGTAAAGTAAGTCCCAACTAGAGTAGGTCTATTTGAATTTATGAAACTTACAGAGGACTTGACACACCAAATCCTCTGTAAATTTCATAAATTCAAATGGGCATACTCTAGTTGGGACTTACTTTAGTGTAGTAATTCAAAACTAGAGAAGGTCCATTTGTTTCAGTTGTTTAAGGATGACAAATTCTTCATAGGATTAAGTGATTACATGATCATCCTTTACAGGATCAGATGTGTATAAGCCACCTTTGAATACAATGGGATTTGCTTCTGAGTAAACATGCCCAGGGTCAAGTTTTTTGTCTCTTTTTTGAGAACTACCTGTGCATTTGTAGTACAGTATACTGTATATTAATACAGTTGTCCCTCGCTTAAAGAGCATAATGTGTTCCACAGTATTGCTCTTTAAGTGAGTTCGCTCCTTAAGTGAAACACCATTGTAAGTGACCAATTGTGGGAGGGATTGTGAACCCCGATTTATTTGTTAAGCGAGTTTTTGGTTGGTTTTATTTGTTAAGCAAGCAAAGCGAACATTCAGAGAAAATTCTGCTCTTTAAGCGAGTTACTCTTTAAGTGAAGCGCTCTTTATGCGAGGTTTGACTGTATTCATTTTGTATCTATCTAGACAAAACGTGATTTCAATTGTCAAGAATTTCTCGTAATAGGTGAGTAGCTACAACTTCCCAGTTTGCTGTGTTGACACATCATTACTTTCTATCCATTTTGCAATAGCTTCAAACATTTGTCTCTTTAATCACTATGATTTTGAATGTCCAAGATATTGTTTATGCTAATTGTTAAGTAAATTGATATACGTATGTAATTCCTTCTTGCAATGAATGCCATCATACCTTTCTCAAACTTGCATTCAAAGTATTGAGATGAAATTGTCATTTACCTCCATGAATTGGTTGCTAAGCTAGTTTTACCTGAGAGCATGGTTCTAAACATATGATTATTCAGCTCGATTTGAGGGAAGGCAGCAATAAGATCACATCTAAGGTTATCATAAAACTGGCATTCTAGAAGTACATGTTCAGATGACTCCACCTTCTTGGCCTGACAGATACATAAGCGCTCCTGAACAGGAACTTTCTTAAATAATCCCTCTCTGAATACCGATGGTAACATGTTAAAACGCAAACCTGGACTGAAAGTACAGTCACCATTAATTTCAGCAGACCATTTGGGTGAAAATAGCAATTTTAGCCAGTACATCGATGAACATATCCATAACCTGGACTGAAAGTACAGTCATACTCGCATAACGAATTTAATTAGTTCTGCGAGGCTGCTTGCTATGCAAGTTTTTCGCTATGCGAGTGAGACTCACATAATGAGTCAGACTTTCCCTATGGAAAAACTTGCAGAACGAGCATTTCAAGGGGGAAAAGTCACATAGCGAAAAAATTTCACTATGCGAGTTTTCCTCATAGAAACTCTCGTTATGCAAGTTTTTCCATAGGGAAAAGTCCAACTCACATAGTGAAAAATTCGTTATGCGAGTCAGACTGCTTAGCAATAAACTTATTCGTTATGCGTGTTTTTCGCTAAGCGAAATGCTCGTTATGTGAGGTTTGACTGTATACATTCCAGCTTCCAGCCTGGCTGCAGCATTAGAGATACTAGGTGGTATCTGAAGTATAGATCTCAAGAATTTTGATTGGATCTTCTCTAAGCTGGCGATGTTAGTGCTCATGCAAAGTGGAGGCCCATATGGCATCTGTGTGAGAGGTTTCGCCATATAAAGCTTAAGAGCTGCCACAATGTTGCACCCATCCTTTTTCTAGTAAAATTCCTGGATTGTCCCTGCATTTTCTGGGCATTCATTGATATGTGTCCAATGTGGGAATTTCTGCGGCCATTAGATTGGAAAATCACTCCAAGATATTTGTAGTGTTGAACCTGCTCTATGTGCTGAGAGTTTAAGTAACAGACATATGATTTGGGATTATTAGCAAAAAACATTATCTTTGTTTTCGAGTGATTGAACTCCAATTGGTTCAGTTGGCAATAAGTGGACAAAGAATGCCCCTACACAGCCCAATGGGAGCTCTTGATAACAACACAGCATCATCTGCATATAGCAGTAATGATATATGCTTACCAGCTAGTTTAGGTGGATGGAGATCTCTGTGCTGTAAATGTTCTACTGTGTCATTGATGTAAATATTGAACAGGGTAGGTGCAAGCACACAGCCCTGTCTGACTCCCCTCAGTGTTTTAATAGGATTTGAAAGGTGACCTTGAGCACTGCACTTTATTCTGATAGTGGTGTTATCATGGAGTGCTTGTATTAAAAATACTGTACAGTAGAACCCCGTATAACGAAAAAATGAAGTTACATGCGGCAATCACGATACCCTGTATAACAAAAGGGAAGAACAGAAACACAATGTTTCCGTTGATAAACACATATAGTAGAACTTTTCAATATTTCCCAATATTTCTATGGAGAAAATTAGAGAAATCAACTATGGACAGATATCTACTATAGTGGAACTCCACATAACGAATGCTTCGTATAACAAAATAAAATTCCTTTTATTATTATTATTATTATTATTATTATTATTATTATTATTATTATTATTATTATTATTATTATTATTATTATTATTATTATTATTATTATTATTATTATTATTAAACTTATATGCCGCCCTACTCAGCGAAAACCGACTCAGGGCAGCTCACAACACAATCAAACACAATGCAACAATTCAATAGAACAATAAAATGTCACAACACAATGAAATATCATACATCAATAATTCAAACCATAGAATATCATACAATACAGTACAGTAAGATAAAACCCCAATATACGTCATAAAGTTACAAAAATATTACAAAACTCATAGGAACATTACACAATCTTACAAAGAAAAAAAAAGTTACAAAAAGGCATCCCCAGCCCACCCACCCTGGATCCTATCCATTAAGCTGGTGGCCACAGACTACTCCCCTTCCTTCTGTCCAAGGGAAAGGAGAAAGGCAATGTGTCCATCTGACATGTAGAAGGGCAATGTGTCCATCTGACATCCTTATACAGGGTATCACGATTGCCACATGAACGCTTCATTGTATGAAATTTTCGTTATATGATGCATTCATTATGTGGGGTTCCACTGTAGTAGACATCTGTCGATAGCCAATTTCCCTAATTTTGTCCATAGAATTTGTCTTGAAACAGAATCGAAAGCAGACTTTAAATCTACAAAAGTTGCATACAGAGTTGTTATAGAGTTAGAGGAGTATTTGCTTATAAGATGCTCAAGTATTGCACACTGATCTACGTTGAGCAACTTTTTGGTCATGTTTGTTCTATATTTGTGAAAAAGAGAACTTACTAGACACACTAAAAGCATATTTTCCTAATCTGCCTTCATATGGGTTGGGCATAATGCCCACTTTCCATTCTGATTGAAGATTTCATTTTCATTTCATTTCATTTCTTTGATTTGTATGCCGCCCTACTCGGTAAAACCAACTCAAGGTGGCTCACAGAACCCACAACTATAACATTCCATGAAACAACAATATTACAATATAAAATATAAATATAACAAAGCATATACACATTACAAGAGAATAAGATGCAATGGGGTAACAACAAATAAATCACAATATCATCATATCATATCATATCATATCATATCATATCATATCATATCATATCATATCATATCATATCATATCATATCATATCATATCATATTACAAAAAGAAAAAATCATTCATTTAAAAGTCTCATAAAAACTCATAATAGTCTCAGCAGGAATCACACACTGTTAGCACAACAAACTGTTGGTAGGGCCCAGAGGTTGGAGGTATATATATGTAGAGTACATCATGCGCAATGCAGAACTGGATGAAGCACAAGCCCTTGATGTATAACTTTAGAACATTCCTGCAACAGTCTGTAATAAGGTTCCTTTGATTTTAGATTCTATTCTGGGGGAGCAGGCTGACCTGGCATGCATCACTGAAACCTGGCTGGCCTCAGAGGATGGAGTTCCTCTTTCAGAACTATATCCAGCAAGTGTTTGGTATCTGGCACCACCCTAGGGATGAGGGGAGGGGCGGTGGTGTCACCATTGCAGTCAGGGAGTCACTGGAAGTCGCCAGAGCCACAGCTTCGCAAGTGCCGGGATGTGAGGCCCTGCTCCTGCATTTGGGACCCAAGGGTCAGTTGGGAATCTTGCTCCTGTATCTGTCTCCCTGCAAGGTAGCTGATTCCCTGCGCGAGCTCCTTGAGGCCATCACCATGTTGGTGTTGGGAGTTCCCCAGACTTACGGTTCTGGGGGACTTCAATTTGTCTTCATTGGGGGCTGGTTCTGAGGCAGCACGGAAGTTCATGGCTTCCATGGGAGCTGTGGGCCTGACTCAAGTAATTCAGGGCCCAACCAGGAGCAGTGGCCACATCCTGGATTTAGTTTTCTAAATTGATGGAATGTGTAGTACAGTCTATCTCCAGATGTTCTTGGCCTACAAATTCCATCAGCTCTTGCCAGCACAGTAAATTCTGAGGGATGATGGAAACGGCAGTCCCAAAACATTTGGATGGTCTCCTTCCTGTAAGCTAGCATATCCAGAAAATAGATTGCGGATGGCTGGAGAAAACAATACCACAGATTCTCTGGACAAGAGGAATCAAATTGAAATGTGTGAGATATCAGATATTGAAGGAGAATACTCAGACAAATTCCACACCCAGCAAACCCAAATGTGAAATTCATTCTTGTAAATTCTACTCAAATATGTATGAATATAGAGCAGATGTTGGCAAACCTTGGCCTTCAGATGTTTGAGACTACAACGTTTACCTTTTCTTACCATTGACCAAGCTGGATGAGCTAATAGGTATTGTAAGTTAAACTCTGTGGCAGGCTAAAAGTTCCTTAATTAATACTGGAGTCACAATGTTGTACTTTCAGTTTTTAAAACTTGTTTTATGGCTATTTATTGCCAGGTATTGCCAGACAGCCACCTTGCCATATAAAAATATTGGATTCCTAACTTTAACAAGTAATTTGCATGAAGATTGGTAGTAAATCATACCAAGTAAATTGCAAAACTATACCAGGATGTCACAGGACCTGACAAGGCTCTTGGGTCTTATGTTTATTGTTTCTGCTACACTGCTTGAGCCATGTGTGTCCACTAAGAACATTTTGGTGAACTTCAGCCACCTGATCACCTCAAAATAAATAAATTGGGAGAAAATACTATTTCCCACATCTGCAAGCTTTAGGAGTGATGATTTTGCAATAGAACTTGACAATTGAATAGTGTACAGGGCACTCTCGTAAACTACCCATCTTTAAAAATAAACTAAACAGAAGTCGACTTCTGGACACTTAGGTGCTCAACATTTCAATATTTCCCAACAATTTAGCCCCAAGACAGCTCACCTGGTGGGGTTTGGAGTCATAAAATTGACCTCCAAACCTTCTAAACTTGCTGATTCTTGTTTTACACAAATATCAGCTAATATGTGAGTAGCTACTGAGCTTTCCCAATTCTTGTCTGACGCTAGTTTAGAGTACTATACTGAAATCTTTCTTCTGCTACATGTGTTTATCAATGGAAACATTGTGTTCCTGTTCTTCCCATTCAGTTTTGGGTCACAAAATGGGTACCATGAATGAAATGCATTGAGCACCAGAACCACAACCCCAAACTGAAATAAATCAAAATTTGATTCACTTATGTAACATGCAGTCTTGTACAGTACTTTCCAGGAAGCTAATCCCTTTATTCTGTGCAAGATAAATGTAGTCATAAAAATGTGACATTTAACCAGGATGTTTGGAAGGGACTATCTGGTGTGGATTGTTGCATTGTTCTTGTTATGTGCCATCAAGTTGTCTCTGACTTATGGTGACCCTATGCAATGAGAGATCTCCAGAATGTCCCGTCCTTAGCAACCGATCTCAATTTGTGCAAGTTCTAGTCTGTGGCTTCCCTTTAGAACTGTTGTTCGTAACATGGGGCACAGTAGCGTAGTGTGGATTTTGGTTGCCCAGGGTGTAAGCCAAATTTGCCACCGCCTGGTGGATGTCGCCCCCCACACACACACACACGTGACGCTACTGATGGGGCACATGCCTCACAGAGGACAATTTAATTTTTAAAGGGGGCAATTTGAGAACGAGTTATTAACGGTGAATAGCCTGTTAGGCTTCCTCCACGTGAATAGGAGTCCACTTTTTGAATAATAAAAATTATATTTCATAGAGAGGGGAGGGCATCAGGATTCTAGAGATGCTTAGGTGGGGCATAGGAATTAATCCATCTAATGTTTGGTCTTCCTTGTTTCCTGCTTCATTCCGCCTTTCACACCCTTATTGTCCTTTCCAGAAAGTCTTGCCTTTTCTTGATGTACCCAAAGTAGGATAGTCTCAGTTTCATTGTTTTTTTTTTGTCTCCAGAAACTGTTCAGGCTTGACTTACTTGTTTTTCTTTGTCTGCAAAGCTCTCATCCAGCACCATTTTGGAGAGCGGTTAGTCTTTAAAGAACTACAGCGTTTTTGTTTTGTTTATTCTCTGATAGACTTACATTAGATGATCTTGTCTAATTTCTTCACTGCTGCCCTTTCAAGTCTCAGGGCCTTCTTCCGATTTCTCAACTGCAGTCTCCATTTGGATTTATGATTGAACTTAGGTATACAAACTTAGTGATAGGATGCCTCAAACCTACACCAATTGACAAAATATACCCTCTTGTTGGTATTGCTCCACCTCAGATCAGGAGAGAAGTAGTAGCAGATGCCGAGAGAAGAAAGCAAGAGAATTACCCTCAATACACTCTGAATGGATATGAACCTCAGGTATGCTGGCTCAGATCCAGGAAGAGCTTTATGGTAAGAACATTCTTGAGGGCACAAAAGAACAAAACCGAATTAGAAGATGGAGGAAGGAGCTCACTGGACAAGAAACATCATTAAAGAAGGATATAGCTGAACATCTCAATCTCCTGTATGTCACTTAGAGGACCCTGAATAGGCTGAGGGTTGGAGTCCCTAAATGCAAGTCCAACATGCTCAGATGGGGCTTGCTGGCAGACAACAACACATGGTGTAAATTTTTATTTATTTATTTATTTTGTCCAATTTGTTATCCTGTGGAGAGACACAGTCTGGTTCATTTACCAGTCTGCCAATTGCTGCCAGAGACATGCACAGATGAGGACTTGGTTTGGGCAACGACAAAGCAAAGAAAGTGGCTTAATTTTGGCAGTCCAGGATTTGATCAGGACACAAAAGAATAATATTGCCATTCATTTAATAAAGGATAAGTTCTTTGAAAACTGCATTTAAAAAAAGACATATGCTTAGATGATTCATATGCAAAGCTTCAACATGACTGATAGAAGTTGGGTAGGTTCTTCAAGCACCATTGAACTCAATGGGAATGTATCCCATTGCATTTGACTTGATTTCCTGCACCTTAATAAGCAGAATTATCTGTATATCTGTGTCTTCAGATCTACAGGTTGGCCTGTAAGTCCCTATTGAATCTTTGTCTAAATTTGCCATTTATTGTAGCCAGGGTGTCACCAGAATTCTTGCACTCTTGTACCCATGTACTTGTCACAACACGCTCTTCAAGTGTAAATGGGCTTAAATCTGCCATATTTCTCTGAATTTTTTATAAAAAATAATACATATGTACAGATAGGAATTTATGGGCCACCCTGAACAAACAAAGAAAGATTATCATGTTGGCCAGTGGGTGGAAAATGAAAAAATCCCACTTTCTTTTTTCTTTTTTAATCCCAAAAGCACTAGGGTATGATTAATAAATATACATATCGTAATTTTCACCTAATAACAGACAACATTAAGAGCATTCGAGGCAGTTGATGTAAAGATAAAGGTTTCCCTTGCTCAAAAGCCAGCCGTATCTGACTCTAGGGTTCAGTGCTCATCTCTGTTTCAAAGCCGAAGAGCCACCGCTGTCTGTTAGTAGCAAGTGTATTTTCTTATTTATATTGTAAGCCACCCTAAGTGGTGCTCACATCAAAAGAATGTGGTACAAATGTGAATGAATGAATAAATAAATGCAAGTGCCTTGTCTAGCAGCGCCAAATGCCAAAATGCTGGAAAAGTTACCTTTTTTTTTTTTTTTTTTTTGCCTACAACCTCAGAACTCCCAGCCAACATCAGCACACTGGTGGAATTATAGGAGCTGGGCTTGCCCAAAAATAACTTTCCCAGCCAGGCACCTGTACTAGGTGAGAGCTCCCAGCTGGATTAACTGGTTGCAGGAAAAGGAGACACCTACTTCCAAGCAGGAATATTTCTCCCACTAAATAAGGGAAGCCTCAGGGCAACAGGTGGAGGCTCACTCTTCACAATTTGGCCCTATACAAAATGCAGGGAAGTAGGGAGTGGCTGTATAGGACGTCTTCTGGTTTGTTCCTTGCCAGTACAATCCACTTGCCCCATATTAAAGACCGGAGATAACAACAGCTGAGAATTTTTTTTTTTGAAGTAGTAGCTGTGTCTGTGCAAGTAAAGAAAACAAAAAAGTTTAAAAAGCCACTGTGGCACTTTAAAGACTAACTAGTATTTTACTGTTAGTTTTCATGGATCAACTCCATTTCTTCAGTCATAAGAGTGAGACTTTTTTGTTGTTGTTGTTCAGTCGCACAGTCGATTCTGACCCTCTGCGACCCCATGGACCACTGTCCGCCAGGCACTCCTGTCCTCCACCATCCCCCTCAACTCACTCAGCTCTGTGCCCATTGTCTTTACGATACCATCTAGCCATCTCATCATGGGCCCTCCCCTTCTTCTTTTGCCCTCGACCTTTCCAAGCATCAAGGCTTTCTCAAGTGAATCCTCTCTTCTCATTTGATGTCCAAAGTACTTTAGCCTCATCTTTATTATTTGACCTTCTAAGGAACAGTCAGGGATGATTTCTTCTAAGATTGACTAAGTGACACTACATGGCATTAATTTATACATATATACAGCTGAAAAGATTATCATGGATCAGCAATACTGACATTATAGTTGACAGGCAAGTGTGTGGGAGGTTCCTTTGGGAAATCCAATCGATCCTCTGGGCTTTATCTTATCCCACAAGGAAAAGATCCTGGTGGAGAGAAGCCTTGCGTTGCTCTCTTACTCAAAAGCAAAACCACACCGAGTTCAGTGAGAATTGTTCCCACCTAACCAGGTAAAGGGACTGCAGTGGCTCAAGGATTAAGACGCTGAACTTAACGACCGGCAGGTCAGCAGTTTGAAACCTGAGTGCTGTGCAACAGAGTAAGCTCCCGTCTCTGTCCCAGCTCCTGCCAACCTAGCAGTTCGAAAGCAAAAAATTGCAAGCAGATAAATAGGTACCACAGGTAAACAGCGTTTCGTGCACTCCGGTGTCTAGTCATGTGGCATGTCCACAGATATGTCTGCAGACGTAGAGACAGCGATGGCTCTTTGGCAATAAACAGAGATGAGCACTGAACTCTAGAGTAGGATACGGCTGGTTTTCGAGCAAGGGCGACCTTTACCTTTAACCAGGTAAAAAGGCTGCAGTCGTAAGGATTGCAAACAAGCATTACACTTTTTGCACGAATCGAACGGCTTCGTATTATTATTATTTTTCGGAAGAATCCCCAAATAGGATCCCCTTCCTCCGCTCGATCGCGCTTCCGCCCAAGAGCCGAGGCAAATGGAGGATGCGTGTCTCTGTGTGTGCGTGAGAGTTGAAATGCTGCCCGGAATGAACCCGGAAGCGTAAGGCAACGTGAGACTCTCTCCGGCATGTTGGTCTTTCTTTGGGCTCCCACGCCCGCCTGCTCCGAAGCGGTGCGGCTGCGGATTTTGGGGCGGCGGTACGGGGAGGATGATGATGAAGAAGATGATGAGAGGGTGGTTCACGCATCCTCAACAGGGCCCAGCAGACATCAGTGGGTGAAAACATGTGTGTACTTGTGCTTGTGTGTCCTCTTCGTCTACTCTACTCTATAGACTTGCTTTTGCTTTTATTTATTTATTTTAAAGGTCGCCCCTGCTCTAAAGTTAGTCGTATCCGACTATAGGGTTCAGTGCTCATCCCTGTTTATAGCCCAAAGAGTCATCGCTGTCTACGTCTGCAGACATATCTGTGGACATGTGGCAGGCATGACTAGACACTGGAGTGGAGCGCACGGAAGGCTGTTTATTATTATTATTATTATTATTATTATTATTATTATTATTATTATTATTATTATTATTATTATTATTATTATTATTATTAGTTCAAATTTATATTGCCGCCCACTCGCTGTGGCGACTCAGGGCGGCTTACAGACAATATATTACATTACAATATAATATTTTGGTTTACCTTCCTTATTTACCTTATTTATTTTACAATCGTGCAGATAACTTTAGAAAATTTGCCACCGAAGAAAGCTTGTACAGAAAAGGTGTGGCATGATGAACCACTGTGTGCTTATTGCATTTTTATACCGCTCATCTGGGATATTTCCAGTGGGTGGGCATCAGCAGGTTCGTGCCAGAACTGGTAGCACAAACTCTGACTGGCCCTACCCATCCAAGTTTTGAAATAAAATACAGTATAGTAGTCCTAATTGATAATTGTGCAACGCAGGGCTTTCCCCCTGGCCCCGTCCACCATACCATGCCCACAGTGGGGTAGTAAAAATTTTTGGAGCCCACCACTGCATATTTCCCACTGTGGGCTGTGTGCGGACAGACAACATCAACATAATAAAACAAACAACAAAATGCAAGAGTATTTTATTTATTACAGTGGTACCTCATACAACAATTTTAATCCGTTCCACAGGCTTCGTTGTTGTACGAAACAATTGCTGTACAATACATGCATCGTATAGCGATTTTCCCTAAGCCAGGGATACATCATACAACTTTTTTTTTTGCTAAGTGGTTTTTCCCATTGAAAAATTGTTGTATGATTTTTTTTTCTATAGGGACAATTGTTATGCGGGATGCTCCCCTCCCCCAAGCTAATTGTTGTGCAATTTTGTTGCTATACGGAACGATTGTTGTATGAGGTTTCACTTGTACTGTATTTAGATTTGTATAGCCGGCCAATCACCAAAATGACTCCGGGCGGCTAAACGAGAGATGAGCACTAGCCAATATGAAAAGCTTACAGGCAATGGCTCTCAACCTTTGGCCTGTGAGATGAATTTTTAAATCCCAGAAACGTCTGCCAATTTGGCTAGTTATCAAGGATGTTGGCACCTGGATAACAAAATACTGTACTGTAGATGGAAAACCAAAGGTCGAGAAGCACTTGCTGTTTTGCCACAAGAAGTCTGTTATAACACATTACTGTTATTATACTGTTAAGGCCGAGGTGTACCGATAATGGATTTAATTTTGGCCAATGACCAAGCCAAGAAGGTGACTTCATTTTGGCAGCTTAAAGTTTGATCTGGGCATGAAAGAAAGAAGAAGTGGAGGGGAAAAATTTGACCTTTCAAAATTTTAAACTGCAACTCCCATGATCCCCTACTGTTAGCCATGCTGGCTGCTGAATTCAAGGCTGTGGTGGTCCAGAGGTTCTTGCACAGTTTTGAGATGTCACAATAGGAGTTGGTGGCCGCTGCTTTTGCTCTTAAGATTGTGAGCAAACAATGGAATCCATGGAACAAGAGTTCTATGTAGTGGTTAACAATCTGCTGCTAAACCACAATTCCCAGTGTTTTTGAAGGGAGTCTCTAGCAGTTAAACTAGTGGTAGGTTGATCTAAATTTGTGGTGGTGATCACACTAGCTGTTCCTGTTTTAACCAGTTTCTTGATTTCTGCATTATGCTTCCAGTGTATGCCTTGTGATATCTATGCTGGTCCTTTAAGATTATATAATACCTGAACATAGTGGAAGCTGCCAGTGAACTCCATTGTTTATCCTAGAAGAGGATGTTTGGATTATGGTAGTAAGTTTTGTGAAACATACAGGGTTTGCTTAATTAGATTGTAACTGATTACTTGGTTATGGTTACATACAAATAAAACTAGGAGTACAGCACTGAAAAATAGAGAGTGCCTCGCTTAGAGACTAACTCACTTAAAGAGCAGAATTTTCTCTGAATGGTTGCCTCGCTTAACAACTAAAACCAACCAAAAACTCACTTAACAACTAAATCAGGGTTCACAGTCGCGTCCCCCCTGCCAGAAGTCACAATTGGGGACTTAGGTGTACCGCTTAAAGAGCAAACTCGCTTAAAGATCAATCCTGTGGAACGCATTATGCTCTTTAAGTGAGCTACCACCGTACTTCATTGTTTTCAGGGACACAGATGTATTTGTTGTATAGTATATGTTTGTTGTTCAGTCGCACAGTCGATTCCGACCTTCCGTGATCCCATGGACCACCGCCCTCCAGCACCCCTGTCCTCCACCATCCTCCTCAGCCCACCCAGCTCCGTTCCCACTGCATCCACTATACCATCTAGCCATCACATTTTTGTCCCCCCCCCTTTTTCTTTTGCCCTCCACCTTTTTTTGGAGGCCTTCTCATTTGATGTCCAAAGTACCTTAGCTTCATCTTTACAATTTGACCTTCTAAGGAGCAGTCAGGGTTGATTTCTTCTAAGATTGACCTATTTGTTCTCCTCGCAGTCCAGGGGACTCTCAATACTCTCCTCCAACACCACATCTCAAAGGCATCTATTCTTCTGCGCTCCGCTTTCCTAATGGTCCAGCTCTCACAACCATACATTGCCACAGGGAATACCATTGCTTTGACTATACGAATTTTTGTTTGCAATTTGATGTCTCTACTTTTCATTATGTTCCCCAGGTTTCTCATTGCTTGCCTCCCAAGAATCAGTCGCCTTTTTATTTCATGGCTGCAATCTCCATCTGCAGTGAGCTTTGATCCCAAGAAATAAGAATAGGGTTTTTTTTTTTTTAAAACCTTTTTGTGTACTTTTTATCATTTTTTAAAAAAAATCCACCCCTCTGTCCAGCAGCCCAATGGGAGTGCTCCCTCCTTCTCCCCAGCACAGAGTTCAGAAAGCAGCCTGTTGAGTTTGGGCATTCAGTCTCTAAAAGGTTCACCAGCACTGCTCTAGCATTTTGGCCATTCTGGGTGCTTTCCTAGCCAGCATTGCTCAGGCACCCATAGCATTAATATTTCCTCATTGACCTCTGAATGTTTACTTTTGATCTAAATCAGTAGGTTAATAATTTTGTTACAGTTTGATTTAAAACTAGGTCCTCTTTTGGCATCATGCACTCAGATGTGGACCCCATGTTCCAGGAGATTGAGGACTACTGATTTAAATAAAAAAAAATTCAGTCCTTATAAAAGCCTAGATTTTGTTATAAAGTTACTGATAATATGAACCCACACTGTCAGTATCGATGCATGTCCCAAGTAATATTAGGCTAAACTCAATTTGTATTCAAATTAGACTAAGGTTGAATGAGTGGGACTTCCTAAGCTAATACTTATGTAAGTCCTTTTAATTTAGTAGGTCTATCAAATTGGAACGAATAATTGGGATAATTATTGTTTGTTGCCTACTTTGGGATCGGGTGGCTGGAGGTGCCTTCCACCCTCAGCCACCCTACCCCGAATCAGAGAGCTCATAGTGCCAGTTTGGCTGGGGTGGGGAACAGGCATGCATGCCTGATCTCTCCCGAATTAAGCCGGGGATCTAAGCCTCAGTAGATCTCTGCCTCAAAGCCTGCAGGGCTGGTCTCTAGCCTTGCGGGCTTTGGGGCAGAGATCAATGTCGGGGAATTTGAGGCAAACAATTGCATCTCACAACATTATCTTAACGTTGTGCAATGCAAATGTTTGCCTCAAATTCCCCAACGTTATCCGATTTTAGCGTTATCCAAGGCAATCGTTATTTGAGGTATTACTGTAGTCTTATTTGGCATGTGTAAGGGACTACAAGAAACAAACAAAACCAAAAATAAATTGAATAGCAATGATAGCCAACAATCCACTTTATCCTTTTATTCCATGACTTTAATTCTATTGGACAATAACCATCTGTTATCTTGAACTGTAGCTGTGAAATATGTGCAGGGTGTTGGCTCATTTGCTTTGTTTGTGCATGTATGATCTTACCATTTTCTGTAAGGGTTTGTTTGTTTAAGTAAGGATTGATGAGACTACTAATCTTCCCACTATCTGCCTGTGAAACACTTTTCCCCCACCCTGGCTCTGCTAGTAGTGAGCCAAGCAAAGAGAAGTGCTTTCAATACTATTCATTCATTCATTCATTCATTCATTCATTCATTCATTCATGCTTGTTTATTGCCCTCCTCCCCGAAGTGACTCAGGGCGATTTACAACATGTCACTAATAACAATCAAACAATTTAAAACTAATTAAAAGATTAAAGATTAAAAATAAGCTTAAAAGATTAAAACTAGGAGTTGCAGCTAAGAGGCAAGGGGTGGGGGGTGTTCATCCAACCGGCTGGGGATATTGTTCCATCCATCCCCCAGACCTGACCTGCCAGCCAGGTTTTCACTCCTTTCCTAAAGGACAGCAGCTCCGCCTGCATGCGTAATTCTATTGGAAGGAGGTTCCATAGGGCTGGGGTGGACACAGAGAAGGCTCTCCTTCTGGTGCCTGAGAGGTGCGCCTCTGGCTGATGGCACAACCAGAGAGCCTCTCTGGTACTAGAGCATGGCAGATAAGGTCTGGAATGGCAACACTTGATATAAATATGTTTTAGACTACAACTTCCCGAACTTTGGGAGCTGGTGTGCTTTAAAGTGTGTTTAGCAAACTCTACATTAAAGTTCAGTTCTTCTCACCCATGCATCCATTTTGTTGTAGAAAAAGACTCAAGTCACAGCTTTACATTTTTGTGTGGAAATGAGATCCCTATCAGGAATAACCATGATCATTACATTGTGTCTATATTTTCCAAATCTTTAATATTTTGGAGTTTGATGGATATTCTTTTTATTTTTATTAAACATATGTCTTTGTTGTTTCTACACACAGGTGATTGATCTTGGATTTTCCATGCTGTTTTATTCCTGGGACGACTTTAACAAAAATTATTTCAAAATGATAACAAACATTATCATTTTGAGTGCCCTTATTTGCATTTCATTATCCTTTTGGATTGTGTCCATGACTGCAAGCACATATTATGGTAAGGTTGTACGTTGGTGGCTTTCATGAAATAAAAACTCAAGATACAGCGGTTTTAATAAGGTTAATTCTAAAATGCTAACATAATTTTTATTCATATTTATTTTTATTTTCCTAAAAAAGCAATAAATAGCTAGCAGTCTCTTGTATCCTTTCTGCTCCATGGTATTAATTAGGCTTATACAGAACGTTCCTCTCATTTAATATGTTATTTATAGGCAATTGGTTTATAGCTCTTCATAGTAAAAATCTCTGCATGTTTAGCTTAGCTAACAAATTGATTAGATTACCAAATGTGGAGATCTGGATGGAACAACATATTTTGTATAGTTACATGGGGGTGTTGGCATTTGAGGCAATCCAAAATGGATCTGCCCAAGGGCCAATGAGTCTGAAGGAACTAGAGCATACCATCAATATGATAAGTGTGCAGCAAAAGTGGATATTTTAGAGCAGGGTTGTTTTGAGCACTGGTGAAGTAGACTGTGTACCGCTCATTCCTTCATTTCAGATGCCTTCCTGAAGGTAACAAGCTTGGTGGTGAAGATGGTGATGAGGGACTCAATCCATATCAGTCAGGCTTCAGACTGCTTTTAAATGTGAAAATCTGAGTGTGCCCAAATCTGATGACATTGTAGTACTGTTTGGAAAGGTTTATGGTCTTAAAAATGGGACTCTGCTGACCTTTGGATAGTCATCCAGGTAAAAGAAGCAAATGAGAAACGCTACCACTGATGGAATGCTCATAAGGATCTTCATAGACCCATGTTGATGATATTTTTAGCCTCTGGCGATGTAGATACCTTATACTGAAAAATTGTTGGACAGAAAAACAATCTTTGGCCTCATTTGGAAATATCAGATATCCCTAGTATTGACATACATAACAAGAAAAAACAGGGAAGTGAAAATTTGTGTGGCAGAATGGGTGTTTAGCCATTTCCTGGCCCACACCTTTTCTTTTCTGTTCCATTCCCCTGGCTGCTCTTTCTTATATTTTTGGTGGAGGAAGGACATGATTGGCAAATAGTGCTAGGAAAGGGGGGGAAAAATTAAGACAAGAAAAGGGATTAACCTCCCATCCAGTTACCTGTTTCCCCTGCCTCTACAGTGTTGGACTAGGGCTGGAGGAATCCTCATTCAGTTCCACAATGAGCCATGGACCTCCCCAACTGGCCTATCTTACCTGCCTCTGCAGAATTCTGTTCATATAAAATCCATACATATAGAGTGGGTGAGAATCATGTATACTGCTCTGAGCTTCTGAGCTACATAAAACTATCACAGACATGTCAAACTAGGAATGATCCATCTCATACTTATAGCCAAACATATAGTTCCGAGCTAGGCTCAGAAAGGCCTTCGTTCAAATTCCTTAAATGAATTGTAGCCTCGGGTTCCACAGCATACCTGTGACCTTCATCAGACTCTTTGATTTAACAGAAAGGTTCTCAAAACAGAGGAACACTGTTGATTTGCTGGTAGAATATGTGAGGTCCCTCACACTGAAAGAGATCATCCAGTGACCTAGAGAAGCAAAGTAGACATGAGAAAATACAAGATTGTTGGTGTGAATAGGAGGTTTAACAGTGCCCTACATAGCCTATTGCAAGGAAGGTCCTTGGTTAAAAGGCTTCAATTTTTATTGTTATTTTTGCAAAATTAGAGATCAAGAGTGGTAGGAGATACTTAATTTGAATTAGAGTAATTCTAGTTGTGTTCATAAAGAGGAAAGAGGATTTAAAAATACAGTACTTGCATTTGAAGAGGAGCAAAGGGACCTTCAAGCAGTTAAGCATTTTAAAATCTATTTAATAAATGCTTTACAGAACCGTATTTTTCTGACCCTTTCACAAACACTAAACACTATTGTTAACAACAATTTTAGGTACTCTACGGCCTATTTCTCCATGGCGATGGCTTTTTTCCATCTTAGTTCCACTAATGATTGCTTCACGAGGATTTAGGAAAAAGAGTCTTGATCACAGTGGAGCAATAGGAGGTATGTTCTTGGACTTAAAGGTTGATTATCTATTTATTTTCTGGGGTTGTATTGATTGAATGTGCGTGCACACTTATGGATACTCATCAGCTGCTTTGCGTGTTTCTACCACCTCCTGAAGTTATTTGTCATTGCAGAGGTGATTCATTCATAACAACACTGATATTTTCTAGCTGATTTGAAGTTGTAGAGCTGGCTGAAGAGCTTTCCATAGCTCAGTAGTTTAGATATCTGGCTGCGGAGCCAGAAGTTGAGAGTTTGATTCCCCACTATGCTTTCCAAAAGAAGAGCCAGCCTGTGCAGCTATGGACAAGCTGCATGTTCCCAGAAAAAGGGAATGGTAACCTACTTCTGTGTCTTCTCTATGAAGAAAACTCGGGAAAGGTTGCCATCATTCAGAATCTATTTGACGGCACACAGTTATTACTTATTATTGAAGTTGCAAAACCTCATTGGTATTAATGTTGTATGTTAAGTTGAAAATACAGTGTTAACAAGCTTAGTGCCATCCATGAGCTTGTTGTGGTGCAGAATGGTGATGAGATGTGGCAGTTCAGAAGATCTGTAGATTAACTGGCAAATGGTTTGTGTCCAGCAGAGGGTCAGTAATTTAGATAGGCAGAGGAGCATTTGGTGGCATTGGAGCTATTGATAATGCAAAGCAATCACATTTCTATACTACCCCTTAGTGCAGGGTTGCCCAAAATTTTTGGGCCATGGGCCAATCATGTGGTCAGGGAGCCGGTCACTAAGGCCCAGGGGCTGGGTGCTGCCCCCATGCCAATTCATTGGGCCCGCGAACCCCTTGTCGCTCCAGGAAGTGGAAGTAAAATGCGCCCGTATGGGCACGTTTTACTTCCGCTTCCAGGAATGAAGAGGGCTTTGTGGGACCGATGAATTGGCATCTGGGGCCGCCCACCGGGCCTTAGTTTGGGCACCACTGCCTTAGTGCTTGGTGCATTCTCTGGGCCGTTCACAAGTTAATAAGCATTTTGCCCCCAATATGCTGGGTACTCATTTTACTGACCTCCGAAGGATGGAAAGGTGAGTCAACCTTTGGCCCTGGTCAGAATCAAACTCACAACCTTTTGGTTGCAGTACAGCAGTGTAACCGCTGCACCACCAGAGCTGTACAAATGGCAGTTTATAGCAAGTCAGTATTTGCTAAAGAAGAAAACCTCACATCTTCAGTGCTGAGAGAAAAAGCATTTATGTTTGGGAGATGTGTAAAGATGAGTTGTGAAAATCCAAACCAAAATGTGATAGCAAATCAATGCCATCCAAAGTGCCTCGATGGATACTGAGAGAAGGAGGCTCTTCCGGTCCTATGGCCAGTTTTTTCTATGTATCACACAAAGGCGGAAGTAGGAGGAGGAGCAAAAAGAACAAATGAAATGCCACTAAACAGGATTTGAACAGAACTGATGTTCTAATCTGATACAGAAAATGTGCAAGCTTTCTATATCAGTTGGCTGTGTTTGGAACCCCTCTTGTCCAAAGGTAATGAAACTCCCTCCTGTTGTTCATTTTTAAAGTGTCTTAAAATGTTGGCATATTCTACAGTGATTAAAATATAAGACAGTCTTTGCCCACAGTCTTACAAACTATTTTTATGTTTTCCTCATATGAAAGGAAAATCAGGCATTCATGCAACTGCTTTATTTATACCTAAAGCCTAAATTCAGCATAACCCTTTGTGGAGCAGAAATCACCACCACTGTAGTTGGACTGGACCACACTGTTGAAGAATGGTTGCACAGTCTCTTGTTCACTTATGTGCACTTAACTGGTTGCACCTGCATTTGTACAACAAAACCTGATGTGACTGTTGTCCTAACTTGGAAGTGCTGTGGTGTATCTTGTGTTAGTGCAATATTGTCATAGAGTACAAGGCTGGTAGCAAATTCAAGCGTTGCATTATGACAGCTTTGTCTCCAAATTTAGGATAAGGAAAATCAAGCGTGCTTGAGGCAACCCAAAGGATTTAAGACAGGGGTGATCAAACTTTTTGGGTCGTGGGCCGGTCATGTGGTTCAGGGGACTAGTCACTACGGCCTGGGTGCTGGATCCGCCCCGATGACAGTTCATCTGGCCCACAAAACCCTCGTTGCCCCCGGAAGCAGAAGTAAAATGCGCCCATATGGGTGCGTTTTACTTCCGTTTCCAGGAACAACAAGGGATTTGCGAGTCGGATGAATTGGCTTTGGGGACCAGATCCGGCCCCTGGGCTGTAGTTTGGGCATCCCTGATTTAAGAAGTAGAACAAGCATTCTGATTTCACTCTCTCTCTCCTTGGGGGGGGGGGCAAAACAAACCAGTGAAAACTGGTTGTGTTCAGTGAACAATGAATGCTGAATATGTTTGATAAAGGGGGGGGAGAGAAAATAAAATGGAATATCCTGAAAAAGGCATAGATGGCTGCAGCAGTTAAGAGGAACACTCTGTACTGTAACTTTTTTAATTATAGGTTTACTTGTATGAAAGTTTGCTTATTTTAAAACACAGTTTCTTAACTTACCAGTTGCATTTGGTGAATAGTGGTCTGTCCTTGTCAGTACTGTTTATCTAAGGAATAACAAGCAGGATATATCTTTGGTCTTTTTGCTTGCTTGAATCTTCTGAATGTTTGTACCCTATATACAGGGTAGTGATACTATTTTGTTATCATCATAGTCTGATCTGACCTGAGTCTGAACTAAATTTCCAGAGCCAGGAACTAAAAATTGATTGGATGATTTCCAGTAGGTTCCACACAAAATAATTTGTCATTTCCCCATTTCCCTCAGGTTTAATAGTTGGATTTATCCTCACGGTTGCAAATTACAGCTTCTTTGCTGCCTTGCTCATGTTTTTCATTACTTCTTCCAAACTCACCAAGTGGAAAGGAGAAGTAAAGAAGAAAATAGATGCAGAATACAAAGAAGGTGAGTTTTGAATATTATGAAGACAATAGATAAGCAAAATTGGATTTTGAGTTAACAGAATGTGTTCTCCCAATGCGTAGGAAATACTATGGTTGCAACCAAAGATCTCGCTCCTGCCAAGAATGTGTTGGATTTGTACTGTTCCTTCCTCATCCTTTCAGCCCTCAGTGTCCCCACCCATTCTATCCCCTCTGGATGCTAGTGGATAGGTAGAACTGTACCATGGGGTGTGTGGCCTGAATGAAGAAGTTAAATTTGTAAAAAGTGATGAAGTTAGCTTATCTGATAGGGACTGTGGTGGCTTAGTGGTTAAGACACTGAACTTGATGACTGGAAGGTTCAAGACCCGAGTGCTGTATGACATAGTGAGCTCCCATCTCTGTGTTAGCTCCTGCCAACCTAACAGTTCAAATGCAAGAAATTGCAAATAGATAAATAGGTACCATTTTGGTGGAAAAGGTAACTGTATTCTCTGTGATCCAGTGTCTAGTCATGTCTGTCACATGACCATGGAAACATGGCTGCCACATGACCATGGAAACATCTTGGCTCTTTGGCTGTAAATGGAGATGAGCATCATACTTTAGAGTCAGATATGACTGGCTTTCGAGAAGGGCGACCTTTCCCTTTCCCAAAGCTTATCTGGTGACCCATGAGGAACATTTGGAAGGGTGCACCAGATGTTAGTGAGTAGAGAAAGTAGGACAGATAGCATCTACTTGTGTTCAAGGAGATCTAGATCCAGGCTTGTATCAATATTTTGACATCTTCTTTTTCATGATGTATCAGTAATCAGTATTTTAAGAAAATACTCAACTGACATTGAATACATAATTAGAAAAGGTTGTTGCTTCCAGATAATAAGGGAAGCTGTGGTGTTCAATCAAGCTTTATTATGGTCCAAGACTGGTATAGAACCACAAAAATAACAGTAGTTGAAATATATCAAGAGACAGAAGTTAAAATGAGGGTACTTAAACTATATTTTTAAAAGGAACATTTCTACTCAGAGTTAAGGAGTAGTAAAATTAGTATTTAAGATTAATAGTGTTACAACTATTACTAAGCCTATGATGTAGTGCTAGTAGTTTGTTTAGCTGAAGTACCTGCCAGGGTTGTTCTTCTGATCTTACACGTTGTGGAAGCTGTGATGATTCATGATGAAATATTTTACAGTCCTAGATTTTGCTCTCTTCGTGCAGGATTTTACAAGTGCGATGTGGCAGGAAATGTTGTACCTTCTGTTTGTGCCTAGGTGGACAGAGAAATTGGATGCAAGTGTTCTGCAATGGTGGCGTACCAGCAGAACTTGCTCTGCTGTACATGATTGAAAATGGACCAGGTGAAATTCCAATCGATTTCTCGAAACAATATACAGCCTCTTGGATGTGCCTATCCCTGTTGGGTGCATTGGCCTGCTGTGCCGGGGACACTTGGGCTTCAGAGATCGGCACCGTTATGAATAAAGAGCCCCGGTTGATAACATCTTGGAAGAAGGTTCCAGTAGGTAAGCATGTGTTTTTCATTTGGTTTCAGAAATCTTGTTAACTTAGTGAATGTGCAGTAGGCAACCACATTCATTTTTGTAAGCAGGAAGACCTTGCAAGTGTATATGGCAGTGATGGTGAACCTTTTAGAGACTGGGTGCCCAAACTCGCCTTCTCTATAGACTCAACAGGCTGCTGTCCACGCCGCACCCTCATGCCACATGTGAGCCACTTGCCTTACCCCAGACAGGGGAAGGAGGAAGTGCTCCAGTTGGGCTGTTGGGTAGAGGGGCGGGGCGAACTCAGAGCTGGGGGAGGGAGGAAGTGCTCTCATTGGGCTGCTGGTTAGAAGGGCAGGGCAAACTCAGAGCTGGGGGAGGGAGGAAGTGCTCCCATTGGGCTGCTGGGCAAAGAGATGGGGCAATCCCTGTGCTGGGGAGGGAGGAAGCACTTCCATTGGGCTGCTGGGCAGAAGGCAGGGCAAACTCTGTTTTGGGGCAAAGGCGCATGTGTCTACAGAGAAGGCTCTGAGTGCCCCCTCTGGCACGCATGCCATACGTTTGCCACCACTGATATATGATGTGCAGTTCATCTAGTCTTAGATTTGGCCTGAAAACAGTGTATTATGTTTGCTCCATTGTAATTACCCATTGTGACTCCAGCAAATGCAGCAAAGCTTGTTCCTCTGATATGGCCACCTTCACATTTCCCTGGCTCCCACGCTCCTCGTTAAATAATATTGTCATTTAATTGCTTTTTCATCTGTAATTTATTGTAGTTTTAGTATTATAGTACTGTACTTGTTTTAACATTGCAAGCTGCCTTGGATTTTCTCACTGGGAGAAAAGCAGGCTATAAATGATGCAACAGCAACAAACAGATACTATTACCCTGCCTGTAATTCACTGTAGGGATATCACCAGTATAACAAGGGTCTCTCTTTACAGTTATGGTTTCTGTCTTCAAGGATTTTTGAAATAGTGCAGCAGAAGTACTAAGTTTCTAATGTAATTCTCACACAGGCTGCTATTAACTTGCACACAGTAACAGGTTGTTTATAAGGCTATAGTCGGAATAGAAACCATATGTCAGGGGTTCCCAACCTAAGGCCTGCTGGACAGATCCAGCCCACGGTGCCATTTCCTGTGCCTCCCCACCCCTCCAAGGGCATTCAAGAAACAAAATGGCTGCCCCATTGAAGCTCTTAGCTAAAAGTGTTTATTTTCTTACTACACATTTAAATGAACGTATACAGCACTCTTTTGGGACTGTGGTGGCTTAGTGGTTAAGAAGCTGAACTTGACAGCTGGAAGGTCGGCAAGTCAGCAGTTCGATACCCGAGTACTGCACGATGGAGTGAGCTCCTGTCTCTGTCCCAGCTCCTGCCAACCTAGCAGTTCAAAAGCAAGAAACTGCCAGGAGAAAAACAGATACCACTTCGGTTGGAAGGTAAACAGCATTACGTGCGCTCCAGTATCTAGTTATGCCTGCCACATGTCCATAGAAACGTTTGCAAATGCAGACACTGCTAGGTTATAGACAAGAGATGTGCATTGAACCCTAGAGTCAGATACAACTGGCTTCCAAGTAAGGGTGACCTTTACCTTTACTTATAAAGCACTCTCACTTTCCACCATATTGACCTCTTTTCATGCTTACATTTTCTGAAAATCAGTTCCTCATTGTCAGCTTTCCAGTGTTCAGCCACAAGGCACTTTCTTGATAGCTGCTCTCATGTTATGGAGTTTTTTCTTATTTTTTAAATTTTGTTTTGTTTTCTGATATGCCTAAACACACAAAGAGATTTTTTAAAAAACAAAAAAAAACCCAACAACCTTGTCTAGTGTTTCACAACTGGCTGGTTGCTGAACATAAGACTTTCAATGAGTATGTATTGTACTTCTTAATTATTATTTTAATAGATAAACATTCAAACCTGTTTTTAACTCAGTCGTGTGTTTTTTTTAAAAAATTATTTATAAATTTTCAAAAAAAAAAAATCAGGAAAAAACCATAAATACAAGAATTTCACAAGAGAATACACTTGATATACAAAAGAGAACAATAATATGATATGCATCTTTTATATCAGAGGTCTTCACACTATATTTCTAATACAACTGTTACCTCAGTCGTGTTTAAATACTGTAATTAGTTTGTTTTTAACATAACCACTACCGGTGGAGCTGTGCCAGACCCCATCACTGGCTATGTTCAAAAACAATTAAAAATTTTCTTATTCATGGAGGGCTTTCAGGGTGTTGTCCCTTTAACTATAAATTAGCCAGTCATTTGATCCTCTGTGCCCTCAGATACAAGTTATTTTATTTTATTTTGGGATGTATTTGTTTGGTTGGTCTGTTTTTGATTTGTTGTGTGTTTTGTTGTATTTGATACTTGTTTTTTTAATTTAATTTTTTATTGATTTTAATAAACATAATACATAAAAAAGAACAAAAAACAGACCATATATCAAAATACAAAATTTTATCTCAGTTATCTCACTCTTATTTTAGCTCCCATTATTTATCTTGAAATCCATTGTTTCTAAGCATTTTCTTCAATCACATATAAAAACATATTATTCATTTACCCCATTCTTATTTCTTAGTCTCTCATATTGATACAAAATAAACAATGAACAGTTTCACCCAAGTGTTATTCACAATGCCCTGGGAAAAGCCGTATTTTTTCATAAATATATTATTGTTTCCAAAAACTCATTGATCTGGTATGTACACTGTCCAGAGTGAGAAATTTCCTAAATAGGCAGTATAAAAATGTAATAAGTAAATAAATAAAAATAAACTTTATTCTACCCAATATCCTACTGAGGAATTGTATAAGACGTGTTCCCTATACTCTGGGAGATTTTTTGTTGATCAACCAATATAAGAATAGGCATGTAAGGATAAGCCTTTTGGCATAGGGGTATGCTCTTGCTCTTCTGCCCATGTTTAAGCAACAAGATACATGCCTTTGTTTCCATCTTCACTGGGATGTGTTTACAGTTCTGGAAGAGAGACTGGAAATAACTTAAATAAATTGAAATCTGTATGTGCTGTAAATGTATAACTGATTTTCTTTCTGTTTCATTGAATGTGTGGCATTCCTGATGGATTTTTAAATTCTGTTTTAGGTACCAATGGTGGTGTCACTTTAACAGGCCTATTCTCAAGTCTCCTTGGTGGCGCATTAGTTGGTTTGGCTTACTTCATTTCCCAGATGATTTTTGTGAATGATCTGGACATATCTGCCCCACAATGGCCCATTATTGTCTTTGGTGGATTGGCTGGTTTACTAGGATCGATGGTTGATTCTTACTTAGGAGCCACCATGCAGTACAGTGGTAAGTTTTTTTTAAAGGTTAATTCAAAATTAGAGTAATTTAACTGTTAGAAGAAGATAACATTAGATATTTGTAGGATAGGCTTACTTAAGATTTCTAATTCATATGGGCTTTAAAAGCAGGGGTTCCCAACCTTTTCAAGCCAGGGGCCGGGTCACGCTCTCTTAGTCAGCTTCGAGGGCCAGACAGCCATGTTGCCCTGCCTGCACAGTGGGGGTGGCCATTTTCTCCCAAAGGCTTCAAAGGGATAGCCATTTGTTTCTTGAATGCCCTTCGAGGAGTGGAGGGCCCCACATAAAATGGTGCTGTGGGCCAGATCCAACCCTTGAGCCTAGGTTGGGAACCCCTGGCTTAAAGGATTTGAAAATGTCCAAATATGTGGTGTGCCTTGGGAATCAAGCTTTGTGTTGGGTTATGTTCTTGCATCATTGAGTTTGAAACGGAATTTAACAGCCCTGAGTACAGCTGGAGACATTCCTGATCAGTAACAGAAATATTATTTTACAGCCCTATTTACAGGATTCAAGTTAATGAAAAATTCGTAAATACTCTGCCCTACTAATTGAAATGGCATGGCTATTTATTTGATCTATTTCTTAGTGTCCTTTTAAGGTCATAATCTTCACAAGATGGTACAAACATCATCATAATTCAAATGCAGTCAATTTTAAACACCAATTTCAG
This sequence comes from Furcifer pardalis, assembly GCA_030440675.1. Lineage (NCBI taxonomy): Eukaryota > Metazoa > Chordata > Lepidosauria > Squamata > Chamaeleonidae > Furcifer > Furcifer pardalis. Next base: position 180,635,295 of record CP126892.1, on the reverse strand, counting down.
AATAAAGAAGATCTATCAGCAGAGGATAATATTAAAACTAGACTCCCAATGTGGTCATTATTGATGGAAACAGCTCTACTAGAAATGGAGCTTTTGGAGAAGTTTCTGTTTCTTGAAATAGTGACTAAAAATATAAATGGCTGCTGTATCTGTCAGTCAGGATTTATATAAATGATGCAGCATACGCCTAAAATGGAAAACTAGAGCATTTTCAACTCTCTTCCTCCATAGCCTTCAGTAGCACTATAAAATTTGCTTTGAAGAGTTGGCTTTGGTATGGTGGTGATGGTTGGACAGGAAGGAGAAGAGGGAAAAGATATGTTGCCAGCAGAACTAATAATGGATGTTGGTCAACCATGTTAAAAAAAATTGTTATTTTGCATTAGATATCTAACCCCACATAAAACAAATGGCTAGAGGTGGGGCCAATTATACCTTTCTTTGGATGGTACCTGAAACAGGACTGATATTATATGATCTGACTATCTGACCCAGGCAAGGACTTCTGATTGGTCATATTCTGTATCTGTAGCTTAAGCTTCCAAGTTTAATTTAATTTAATTTTTAGATTTCTATGCCGCCTCATTCGCGAAAGTGACTCTAGTGGTTTACAGAATATACAGCAATACAATACAGTCAAACCTTGCTTAGCGAGTAACTCACTTAGCGAAAACCTCGCATAATGAGCAGGTTTTTTCATAAAGCGATCCGACTCGCATAACGAAAATTTTCGCTATGCGAGTCGGAGTTTCCCCCCTAGAAACACTCATTATGTGAGTTTTCCCATAGGAATGTTCACTATGCGAGTTTGTTTCGCATAGCAAAAAACTCGCATAGCGAGCAGCCTCGCAGAACGTATTAAATTCATTCTGTGAGGTATGTATACAATTATACAATACACATCCAAAGAACAGAAAAGAAAAAGAAACAGCGCTTAACAACAATAACGATACAATATCCAATATATAATAATACAGTATGTACAAAAATTACACAACACACATCCTACAATATGCAGAACATATATCAGTGGTCCAACAGTTGAGGTTAGAGCCCCATTCAGGTAGTCAAAATCAGTTAGAATACTCACTTGTTGTTCGGTCACACAGTCGAGTCTGACCCTTTGCGACCCCATGGACCATAGTACGCCAGGGTCCTCTGCCATTTGCCATCCTCTGTAGTCCACCCAGATCTACGCCCACTGTGTCAAGGATACCATCTAGCCATCTCATCCTCTGCTGCCCCTTCTCCTTTTGCCTTTGATCTTTCCTAGCATCAGGGCCTTCTCCAGTGAGTCTTCTCTTCTCATTGTTGGCCAAAGTACTTGAGCTTTAGTTTCAGTATTTGTCCTTCCAAGGAGCAGTCAAGGTTGATTTCCTTTATAATTGACTGATTTGATCTCCTTGCAGTCCAGGGGACTCTCAACCAGCACAGCTCAAAGGCGTCTATTCTTCTCCACTCAGCCTTCCTTATGGTCCAGCTCTCACAGCCCTACATTACAACTGGGAAACCATTTTTTTAGCTATGTGGACTTTTGTTGGCAGGGTGATGTCTCTACTTTTGATTATGCTGCCTAGGTTTGGCATAGCTTGTCTCCCAAGGAGCAAGCGTCTTTTTATTTCATGGCTGCAGTCACCATCTGCAGTGCTCTTAGATCCCAAGAACTCACTTGTTAAGAGAACCATTTTGCACCTGCCCCTCTCCATCCCTAGTTTTGTCACCTTCATCCATGTTGGGATCAATTCATCTCATTGGTCAATGTTGTGTTAAATGAGAGTTTTCTTTCAGGTATGTGTCCAAGACATACAAACTTGTATAACACTATAATAACTGGCCGTTGATATCCAACAAAATGACTGAAATGTTGATTGGTGTCAGTAAAAGCAATGAGTTCTGTTTCAATACTGCATATTTGTGAGCATTTATAATGTATTGGAAGACAATACCCTTCCTGGATAATTGATTTCTGTGTTTTATTTATCTCCTTTGTCAGGTTTTGACACTCGTATTGGAAAGGTTGTCAACCATCAGACAAAACATGCAAAGCACATTTCGGGAAAACCTATCCTGGATAACAATGCAGTGAATCTCTTCTCTTCTGTGGTCATTGCTTTATTGTTGCCTGGAATAGCCTGGGGATTTTGGCCAAGGAGCTGAAGTGAAAGTATTGACTCCCCTTCATCTTATCCAAAGCAAGCTGTGATCTAAAGGATTCTTTACAAAGAACTTTTAAAACAGTGGGCTGGAATGTATTTTTCTGCAGTTCTTCTGGAGATGCAAGGAGTCATCAGGCTATTGACATTTGTATTTCCTATGGTAGCTGCAGATATTTTCGACAGATTAGACTGGAAGAGGCAGTACTGGGTTGATACCATGATGGAATACAGTTCACATTTGAATTATTTGACTCATTAGTTCTACCAGAAGGAATACATTCTCTCAAATAATTCCTCACAGTCCATTAAGTAGGGAAGCAAGAAATGGAGAAATGAAAATTTTAACACATGACACTGTACTATTGACTAACCAAGCTAAGCGATGGAGTGGTACCATTTTACATCCCCTATGTTATTCTAATGTTGTATTTCTTTTGGAAAATAGAAAAGGCACTATCTGGGACCTCCTTCCCCTTGTGATGTTGAAAAGGGTTGGGAAAGTGGAAACATAGTTTTAGTTTCAAGTGAATGGCCTGATAAAAAACTGGTGTTTTGGCTTCTTTTTGGTTGTATATCAATAAATTTGACTTTTGTGAAAATATGTGCTACTTTTGTTAGCACTTCCATGAGAATTAATAATACTAAATTAGTGATGTCAAAAATGTAAAGATACAATTTATTGAATTTAAAAACGTATGTCTAGAATATTAGAATACTGCACTTGTTTTTCCAAATGTCTGTAGTTAATAGTTATGGTTTTATCCTGACATTTTGAACAAATGGTATTCTCTACCTTCATCCCAAGTTTTTCTTGTTTTATTCTTCTTGGGATTTTTTTTAAGTCTAAGGGTGACAAAAATCTGAAGAGTTCCCTAGATTGTGAAGAAATACTGTACTATGTATTCTCACTTAAATATGTAATGTACCCAGTATAGAACTGGATTCTTCTCATTGTGGACAGTCCATCTTTACACAAATAGGAGTAAAACTTGCTGGTGGAAAAAACATGAAAATGGTTCGATTGTATATTCAGGAGTTTAATTACAGATGAGGTAAAATATGTTTCAGTGTACTTTTGATTCATCTAGTTTCTTTTCAGATAGCTGTTTCCTATAATCTTTCTGATTCTCCCCCCCCCCCCCGTAAAACAGAAATAAATAACATTTTAAAATTTGGCATTAAACATTACAAGTGTTGATACAAAGTACAGTACAAAGAAGGTATGTCTTTAGATTAAGTATAAAATTATGTCCATGTGCAAGCACATTCATTCTCAAATGCTAGTGAGAAATCTAGGTAAAACTACCCACTGATAATAATTGTAGGTCATTGTACTAACCTGATGTTTAATACAGTGCAAGAGTTAAAATGCAAGAATATTTTAAACCTTGAAAATCTTGAAATGGAATTTAACAGGAGAAATGCCTGGTTTCTGCACAATATTTAATGTAGAGAAATTTCTGTGATATATGTATAGCATTACACCGAGTACATACACTGAGTACAAAACAATGAATGGAATACCGCAAATCAAGATTTAAGTGGGATAAGTGATAGCAAATGTAAAAAGTTAACAGGCATAAAGGAAAAGAGGAAATGAAAGTTATGGACAATTTTGGGGTTCTAGGACCTCTTCCTGCTATGGTAATAGAGTAGATAATACTGCCAGCGACTCAGCACCGAGTGTTAGGTGGCGGTTAACTAATCTGACAACCTTGAGGACTAATGCCCTTGAGTGCCAAAGTCCACAGGGAAGGGTGATGGTGCCCAAGTGTATTAAATCCCTCTTGAATCCCTCTTGATGGAGTACAGCAGCTTCATCAATACTGGCCTGGGCTGATGAGGACTTTGTGTGCCAAAAGGGCTCAGGACCAGAAAGTGTCCTGCAGAATTGGATGAGTCCACACTCATGATTTTGAAAATGGGTGTCTTGAGGTTGGTGAAGAGGTACCCCACAATTTACCTGAAAGAAGCACTGCTGCTTCTGTAGGTATTTGCTTATATTGCCAATCTTGTGCAAGATGAAAGACATGAAATTGGAAGATTGTTGGCAAGGGGTCTTCACCTCTGATGATTTACATATTCACTGATCACGGGATTAAGAGATAGTTACAAATAAAAGAGGACAAAGATGGGTGCTCAATCTGTCATGCAGTACCCTGGTCTCAAACTGCCAACTTGCAAGCCTTCCAGCTATCAAGGCGAGCTTTCTAACCACTGAACCACCACAGCCCCTTATTCTCATCATGATCCTACTTCATTGGGCTGTTGTTAGGATAAGTTTGGGAAACAGGTGAGCTATGGACATTCAGAATAGAAATGCAAATAAAAGTACCAGTGGTACCTCGAGTTACAAATTTAATGCGTCCCAAGGCATTTTTCATATTATGAAAAATTTGTAACTCGGATTTCCCATAGGAATGCATTGAAAAACAATATTCATAACTTGAAACATGGTTTCCCATAGGAATGCATTGAAAACCAATTAATCTATTCCGGAAAAAAATCATAACTCCATAACTTGAGCCATTATTTTCAATTGATTTTCATTCGTATTGTGAAACTTTTGTAACTCGAACCATTTGTAACTCGAGGTATCACTACAGTAAAACCTCACATAAACAATGCCTCGCTTAGAGACTAACTCGCTTAAAGAGCAGAATTTTCTCTGAATGGTCACCTTACTTAACAACTAAAACCAACCAAAGTCTTGCTTAACAACTAAATCAGGGTTTGCAATCCCCCTGCTTGAAGTCACAATTGGTCACTTACAATGGTGTTTTGCTTAAAGAGCAAACTCGCTTAAAGAGCAACCCCATGGCATGCATTATGCTCTTTAAGTGAGGTACTACTGTAGAAATGTATTCCTTGGATTGAGTGGTTTCATTTTAGTTTCTGATACTTTGTCTATATCAGGGGTTCCCAACATTTTAAAGCCCTGGGCCAGGCCACGCTCTCTCAGTCAGCTTTGAGGGCTGGATGGCCATTTTGCCCTGCCTGCATGGTGGAGGTGACCATTTTGTCCCAACAGCCTCAAAGGGGCAGCAGTTTTGTTTCTCAAATGTGTTTGAAGGGGTGGGAGCCACATGAAATGGTGCCATGGGCCAGATGCGGCCCACAGGCCTTAGGCTGGGAACCCCTGGTTATATTAACATAAAATACATTCTCACATACTGATCATATATATTAGGAAGTTCTACCGTTGTTCCTCAAAATTGGAGAGTGGCTATTATGTATCTGGATGTTGAGAAAGTAAGACTATACAGTAATTGCTGATTTCTCTCTCACTCAGTGCTGCTTTATACTGTTCCAGAGAATCACTCTACCTTTTTGAGCAGTTGGTTGTTTTTTAAGGATTGGAGACACAAGATGTATGGATGTAATTAATCAAGTTTTCTATTTACATTTCACTTCCACATTTTCTTGTTTGTTGTAAAAATTCACCCATGGAGCTGATTTTTAGGATTTTGCAGATACAGTAATGGGGAAATGTATAGGAATTATTACCTTTTCCCCCTCTTCAATTTACAGAATCCTTTCACTGGATCAAAACCCTATGGATAAAAAGAGGATTCTAAAGTTAGGTGCAACACATTAAGAAAGCTCACGTTAATAGTATAGGCCAAGGGTGGAAGATAGGAGGCTTTCTTAATGTTTTATATGTCAACTCTCAACAGCCCAACCCAGCATGGACAATGGTAAGGAACAAAAGGAGTTATTGTCCAAAACATCTGGAGAGCCAAAGATTCCTCACTTCTGACACAAGCATTTCCAAAAAGCAGAGCTTGGTTTTATCTGTTGTGTTATGCCATTTTTGTATCAACTTACTAAAATTGCCTTTAATCTTTCTAACAGGTGAGACAACCTTTGACAACTATTCTGAGTGTGCTTTACTAGCTGTGTTTAGCAGCTAATCAAGGCTTGATGAATCATGACTTTGTGTCACCTGTCTGGAGCTAAAAAAAGGGGGGGGGGACTTTTCTTCCTGGTTGCTGACACATCTCTTTAGATTCCTGTCTCATCCTTTTCTTTCATCCTCTCCCTTGTCATTATGTTGATCTTATATTGCACATGCTGTACCTTGTAGGTAAGTGAAAAGAAACACCCACACATGCATGGGAGGAAGGAGGACTGAGAAATTTGGGAAGCAAGGCACCATGTAAAATTATCAGCTGTTCCCTTCCTTCTCCAAGGTCATAGTCTGATAAAGGTCCAGCAGGTGAGAATCCTTGGTTGGCTTAGCAACATTTTAAACTCTGTTTCTACTGCAGAACTAACATCTGAATTTGTTTTTCAGAAAATTGGGTTGCTGCTGGCAACGGAAAGGTGATTTTTATTCTCACTGAGCCTTCTTGTAAATAAGGTGCTTCATTGTTTGACATCTGTTTCCAAATGGTCAGACTAAAAAGCATGATTGTAGAACAGAATAAAATCGATGGTGCTTAACTTTTGAAACTTTGGGAAAGTTAATTGTGGATCACTTTAATTCTTTCCAACCCTCTGATTGGAAATGTATTACTATGAGAGTTGTAAAGAATTGACACACACACACACACACACACACAGCATTCTATAGGTATTAATCAATTGAAGATAAAGACTGCTTTCGTATTATAAAATACAATCTAATCTGCATGTATACAAGTTTCCGAAATTTTCTCTTATGTACATCAGAGCAGCAAAATTCAGGAAGGTGGTTCATTCTAAAAGTTAAGGTAAAGGTCACCCTTGCTCGATAGCCAGTCGTATCTGACTCTAGAGTATGGTGCTCATCTCTGTTTACAGCTAAAGAGCCAGCGCTGTGCATCTGGACATATGGCAGGCATGACTAAACACCAGAGTGCACAGAATGCTGTTTACCTTCCCACCAAAGTGGTACCTATTTATCTACCGGTACTTGCAATTTCTTGCTTTTGAACTGCTAGGTTGGCAGGAGCTAGGACAGACGGGAGCTCATTCAGTTGTGCACTACTGGGGTCTTGAACTGCTGACGTAACCACTAAGCCACTGCAGTCCCTACTCATAAGAATTACATAACATCAATTCCAAGAGTAGTCTTAAAGACCTCCCACAAGGGTACTTACCAGGCTGGAGAACTAGGATAAGTGGTAGTAGTGACTCCACATTAGAGAAACTCATTCAGTGTCTATATTTATGTGCAATACCTCTTTCCCAGTTTCTCTGCTGCCACGTAGAGTGGAGAATTCTAAGAGGCCCTTTGTGCACAGCTGCTGAAAAACAAACAAACAAACAAACAGAAGTGACTATCACCAGCATTTTGCATCCAAATCTCAATGCCCAGATGATCTTACTCAGTTAGATGAACATTACCAAGAAGACAAGATAAGCTTTCCTCTGACAGATGTTATCATTGCACATGTCTTACTGCTCTGGCAGGATGCAATGGCCAGGTGGCTTGCATCCTGCTGAGTCTCGCTGTTCTACAGTGAACAGATTTTTAATTATTATTTGTAATAATAATTTTACCAAAACATCTCCAGCTTACTTATGCCTTGGTACTTGCAATTTTTAACACATGCTACTTTGGACTTCATATTGCCTCAAAGAACTTGCAGTATAAGAGATTTTAAAAACCTCAAGAGGAACAAATTGCATAAGAATGTTGTGGATTTTGTTTATTTCATGGATATGCAGTATGCTTATTTTAATGCATTAACATCTTAAGTACATATAAGGCAAGAAAGCTGCTCCATTCCCTCTCAAAAGATACTAAATTATCAGAGCAATTAAGTTTCCTCATATATTGGATCCTAATTTGAAAGAAGTGTCATGCAATATTTATTTTCACCAATGCACAATGATTTTCATCCTCTTCATTACCTTTGCCATTGTGCCTATCTTGCCTAGTATTAGCCTTCATTGTGTACATCTTCTGCGCAGCACAGTATTCGTTATACAGCACAGTATTCGTTATTAAGCAGTCCTCTGTGTAGATGCCTTATAAAGGTAAAGGTATCCCTTACTCGAAAGCCAGTCATGTCCCAACTCTAGGGTGCGCTGCTTGTATCTGTTTACTGCCAAAGAGCCAGCACTGCCTGTGTCTGCAGATGTTTCCATGGCCATGCGGCAGGCATGACTATATCCCTGAGTGCACAGAACACCTTTATCTTTCCTGCCAAAACAATACCTATTTGTCTATTTGCAATTTCTTGCTTTCAGAGTGCTAGGTTGGCAGGAGCTGGGACAGACAATGGTGCTCACTCCGTCACGCAGCACTCATATCTCATATTGCTGACCTGCCAGTCTTCCAGTCATCTAGCTCAGCTTCTTAACTACTAGCCACCACGGCCCTCATGGTTCCTTATCCATCACCAAAAGGGAGGATATGCTTCTCCAGAAGAAAAACATCAAAAGAGGACAGTGTTTTGCATAACATTGAATATGCTTATTTAAAGGTTGTTATGTGCTGTCAGAACTGTCTTATAGGAAACCTAATAGGATTTTCAAAGTACGCGAGGTATTTCAGGAGTGGTTTTACGAGTTCCATTCCTTCAGGTAAGTTTCCGTGACAGATCTGGAGAATCAAACCCAGGTCTCCTGAGCGCTTCTCTATTCCCCTATATACTTCAGCACTTACTTGTTTACTTGGTTGATCCGTGTTTCACATGTCAGTTTGATGTAGTGGATTGAATCATCATCTCCCACTGTGTTGAGATTTTAGCAGCCTCTCGCCATCGGCCCTACCACTACTGTAGCAGGGTCTGATGGTGCATGGTGGACTGAGGCCTGTGTTTCAATGCTACTTTAGTTATTTTAAATATGATGACACGGCTAGCTGGGATCATGTCAAAGTTGGTCATATTAAAGCAATGCACTGGCCAGGTGCACTGCCCAAATACCCGACTCTCCTTAGCTGACCTGTGGTTCCAGAACAGAGAACTTCATTTTCTGGACCACTAGCTAACACCTTTGTGGCATGGTTGAACCTACTGGGGGAATACACCCCTGTCACCATAGCTGTCAGACGGACAAGGTCACCGCTGTGCCATGTTGAGGTGTGAAGTGGGATTTGCAGTGGATACTACAGCACACTAAAATTATACATTAATACCTCAGATAACATTTACCTCGGAGAACGCTAAAATCGCATAATGTTAAGCAATCTGGGGTGGAGAATTGGATCGAATAACGTTAAGGTCCTATGCGATGGATCGGATAACAACCGCTAAAGCCTGTGCCGTTACAATTTATCTCTATGGAGCTTTAACGCTATCTGATCCATCCCATAGGATTTTAACATGGATCGGATAACACTAAAAATCGGATAACACCAAGACTTGTGGAACCAAGTCTTAGCGTTATCTGAGGTATTACTGTAATTTATTTTTAAAATTTAAACCAACCTGTAATGTATCTTACCCAAAGGGACAACAATGACCAGTTGGTTTGTGTCCTGCTGAAGTAAGCTCAAAGTAAACTGCTGCATGTTTCCATTTCCATTCTGTTCTCCCCACCCTTGGGGGGGACTATAGCCTAACAATTTTATTTTAGAATGAACTTTAGTGGATTACAATTTACTTCCTCAGACACACTGTGTATACCCCCTTCATGGGGAGTGGGGATAACATCAATCATATAAACACAGGAAACGACCTTCAAAAGTGACAATTGCACTGTTAATTCAGATAGCGAGCAGCCATAGTGTTGATTATATAAACATTCAGTACTGTACTTCATACATTCTAATCCAGGCTATAGCACTGTCACGAACAAGATGTGAGAGAATTATTTTATTGAGATGTGTTATAAAAGGGGGACATTCAACAGTCCATTAAAAGCAAGGAAACACTGCTGATCTAGATACGGTAGGTTTAAGCCACTGTCTTGGACTCCATGAAATGGTATTTTAAAATTCATATGTTCTATATAATAATGGAGAGAAATGAGCGCCATCTACAGGTTTTCTTGTGAACTTTTTGGAAGGCACAATGATGGAAACACACTTCACAAAAATCTCACCTACCAGTAGTAACTGTAAATGTGTGCTGTTCTTATTCTTCTTTTTATTAGATACAAAGAAGTGCTGTTCCATTACCTGGTTCAAATGAAATACCAAGTTTAAGAACTGATTTTTATTTTATTTTATTTTAACTCAATTAGCTATATCTATGGGTAGTACAGTAAAGTACTGTAAAGTACTGTACTGTACTTTTAAACTGTATCTTGTGCACTTACTGGTATTTTTTTTAAAAAAACTTTATTTTACTGTGCTGGCCGTTAACTGTAATAAAGTGATTGATTGATTGAATATTGACCAGGGGACACAGTAGCTATTTAGAAATACTGTACAGCTAATTTGCAGTGTCATACCCATTCCTAAACTGAGTTATAAATAAATTCAAAGGAGGAGGGGAGCATGAGACTGTCAGATTTTCATTGGAAAATGCTGTTATAAACTTTAAAATTTTCACCAAGGGGTAGCACTGTATATGGCAGACAAGTTCATATTTTAAATCTATTTTGTTTCTGCTTTTTCTTAAACTAGTTTGAGCGCTTGTTGGCTTGGATACACTGTTTTTGCCCAGACTATCTCTGGATTCCAGTTGTGCAGGTCAGAGATGGCCCTATTAAAAATGGCAGGGATTCCCACTTGCATAACATATTGATTGGATCCCTCTGTGCAAGCCAAAGGGGGAAGAGATGTGTGTAGAATGGACCTGTCCATTTGTGGTTAATATACAACTAAATAGCAAGTACCCAGCATGTTGGGGGCAAAAATGGTAATCACCTAGTGAACTGCCCAGAGAGTGCTTTAAGTGCTATGGAACGGTATATGAGTGTAATTGCTATTGTTATATTATTATTTATTTTTTCAATGCTTTTACTATGTTTTTGTGTTTAAAGTACAAGTTGAAATTTGTGTTAAAAGAGAGTTAGAAGATGATGAAGAAATATAAAGATGTGAAGTTTCAAGCAAAATAAAACAATGCAGACACACAACGAGGCATGATGCCAAAATGTTTGGGAACCACTATACCAGTGATGGCTAACCTTGGCACTCCAGGTGTTCCTAGACTTCAATTTCCAGAAGCCCAAGTCAGCACACTCACTGGTCAGGGCTTCTGGGAATTGAAGTCCAAGAACATCTGGAGTGCCAAAGGTTAGCCATCACTGCACTATACTATACGTGCTCAGAGCCCGGACATGATCAATGTACTCTGGACCATTCCAGATCAAATCTAACTGCAAACCATGCACATCTCTACCTTTTTCTTTTTCCTCACTATCTTTTTAAAAGGTGGGGTGAGGGGGGGGAGGGACCTGATATTTTCCTTTATCATTATTTCTGTTGATTGCAAAATGATCAGTGGAGTGAGGTTTTTGTAGTACTGGAAATGTTTGAGATTAAGACAAATACTATTACAGTATTTAAGGAATGACATCAGCTTTACAAAGTAATTATAGGATCTTTCACTACATAAACTAATTTACGGAACTGAGTATGATGAGACTGAGAAGGAAAAATAACCCAAACTTCCCTTTAAAATTGCTAGGCTATTTATTGTGATACTGCTCTTCCATTATGTTATACTTGTCATGTAAGACCTTGTGTGTTAAATAAATTATGCATTTGTCACACTCCCAGTTCTCAAAATGTTGAAGTAAGCTCTCTTTAGGCTTTGTCAAAATGATTCATTATCCCTTAGTGGCATTGAGAGAAGAAAATTGTCGTGTTGCTACCTAATCTTTCCCCCTTTTTTTAATTTAAAAGATGTGAAAAGTAAAGTATAAAAGTCCAGCCATGCTGCTTTGACTCAGAACAGCTAATCTGAAGATTTCTCAGAAATGTCACCCTGTTTCAGTTTATACAACAAAAGGAAAACCAACATAAAAACAAAGGGAAATTATTGTGGCACCTTGAAGACTAACAGATTTATTTAGTCATAAGCATTTATGAATTATAGTGCATATCCTCAGTCAGATGGGGTGGAATATTTAGCCAAAGGTTTATATATTGTGTAACTTGTGGGCCTGGGACCAAAGGAAAAGGATCTGAAAAGACATTTCAAAAGGGCAATAAAATTATTATTGTTGTTTATAGTGGTATTTATCACTGTGAAATTTCATCTTCTGTGCCTTTATCCGTCTCCACTGGTAATGTCAGGTGTAAAAGGTGGGCTTTTCCCACAGAGAGGTGAGAAGCCATATATCAATACCCTAACATCTTTATTCTTTTCTGAATCCGCAGTCTCTGTTATGCTACCTTGCCTTCCTAAATCTATCAAGGTGTAATAGCCATTGTTTCCTTAGGTCTCTACAGGGACAATCACTGTAACATATAGCCAGCAGTTTTTAATTTCTTGATTCTTCCCCAAAATTTATACAATGAAATTTTCAGAGAACCTGAAAGGTCACCATCTTTTTGACATTTTCCTGATCCAGTAAAAGCGATTCAGCCCTGAGTTTTGTTCCTATTGACTGCCACACAGTCTCCAGAGCTTCCTACTTCCAACTGAGAGATGACAGTGGTTGACATCCTTCTTACTTGGTTGATCCATCTTTCACACGTCAACTTGACGTGGCGGATTGAAGCATTGTCTTCCACTGTTTCCAATCCCATGCCACTCTCATCTAGGGCCTTGGGAACTTTGCCCTGAACTGGTCTTCCCATCTGGTTGCTCGCCTTCTTAGTGGTCACCACCAATGAATTACAATCCTACAGTAGAAAAAAAATTGCCCATTTGGCTGGGGTGCATGTTGGCTCAATCCCAGGTAAGTCCATCACCAACCCTCAGGTTTAGTATGCTCTCAACATGTGCCTTTGGTGTTAAAACAACATTTCATTCTTTTGTATGAGAAAACTCATTACAGTATAAGTAATCTTTGCTCTTTCCAAACAACATCTCCCTTGTAAATGCCACACCCCTTTAGTCAAACTAGAAGTGACCTTCAACAGAACTATGTGTGTTTGTGTGTGTTTATGGTAAACCTGCAGAAACTCATGCCTCCAGTTTCGCCTCCTTGCTCATACAGTAGAAATGTATGAAAGGGTCATGTCATGATGTCATGTCAGAGAAGGGCAGTAAGGATGATTTATATATTTGTTCAGATTTATATGATCAGAGGACTGGAAATAAAGCAGTGGTGGGCTCCAAAAAATTTTACTACCACACTATGGGCGTGGTATGGTGGGTGTGGTGAGGGGGAAAGCCCTGCATTGCACCCGAATTAGAAATACAGTTGTACCTTGCTTAAAGAGCATAATGTGTTCCATAGGATTGCTCTTGAAACAAGTTTGCTCTTTAAGTGAAACACCATTGTAGGTGACCATTTGTGATTTCGGGGGGGGGGGGATTGCGAGCCCCGATTTATTTGTTAAGCGAGTTTTTGGTTGGTTTTAGTTGTTAAGCGAAGTGAACATTCAGAGAAAAGTCTGCTCTTTTAGCGAGTTATTCTTTAGGCGAGGCACTCTTTATGCGAGGTTTGACTGTACTGTATTTTATTTCAAAACTTGAATGGGCGTGGCCAACTGGTGTGAACCTACTGATGCCCACCACTGAAACCAAGCCATATGAGGAGAAATTGAAGCAACTGGGATTTTTAGCCTTTAGAAAAGGAGAATAAAAGAGGATGTGATAGCATGCTTCAAATACCTGAAAGATAATTATCAAAGAATTATAGAATCAAAGACTAACTGAGTTGGGAGCAGCCTTTTAGGCCATCGAATACAACCTCCTGCTCAACATAGGAATCCAAATCAAAGCAGATATGATAGATGGTTGTACATTTCTCTTTTGAATTCTTCCAGTTTTGGAGCACTCACCACTTCTTGAGTGATTAGAGCAGTACAACCACTGCCACTGGTTGTACTGCTCTAACCGTTAAGTTTTTCCTAATATTCAGCCTATATCTGGCTTTCTTTAGTTGGAGCCCGTTATTACATATCCTGCACTCTGGGATGATGGGAAACAGATCCTTCCCTTCCTCTTTATGATTATCTTTCAGGTATTTGAGGAGGGCTATCATATTAGGAGGCTGTTCTTGGTCATCCCAGAGTGCAGGACATATAATAACAGGCTCAAACTAGAAGCCAGATATAAGCTGAATATCAGAAAAAACTTAACTGTTAGAGCAGCATGACAATGGAACCAATTACTTCAGATAGGGGGTGGTGAGCACTCCAACACTGGAAGTATATAAATTAATGCTGTGAGGTCTAATTCTTATGTCTGACGAAGTGGACTTGATCCACGAAAGCTCACATTTAAATCGTCATCGTCAAAACCTTCAAGGGAAAACATGTACGGTATACTTGGACACATTTAAATACAGGAGTCTTTAAGGTGCTACGTTTTTCGTCCTTTGTTTACTCTCTATATCTTGAAACACGTATCAATTGTCAATATCCTCAAGGCTGCGGCAGTCCAGGTGTCAAATCCTGCATGTCTCATTTCATATGTGCTGCAGGAGATGGCTCCATGAATATAGTATATGTGTTGCTTCTTGGCAAGCTGGGATCCACCTTAAACAAATTCGCACCAGTGGCATATTTCCTATTTGTAATTCTTTTTGAAACAGACTAACATTGCTACCACTTCCAAAATTTCACCTGGACCACCAACTGTCAAATCTGCTTTGATTCAGATTCATGCATTCAACAAGGAGGTTGGACTAGACTGGGGTGCCCAAACTACAGGCTGTGGGCCGGATCCAGACCTGACACCAATTCATCCGCCCCAAGTTGCCCTTTTTGCTGCTCCTGGAAACGGAAGTAAAATGTGCCTGTCCGTGTGTGTTTTACTTCCACTTCCAGGAGCAGCAAGGGTGGTGCGGGCTGGATGAATTGGTGTCAGGGGCCAGATGTGGCCCACACACAGTCCATAGTTCAAGCAGAGAAAATGGCAGCCTAACAAAATCTATCTCGTCTTGTTGCAAAACAGATTTCAAGGCGTGTTTTACTTGTTTCCGGTGGGAGAAAACATGTGACTGGCCCGTGGCCCAAAATGTTTGGGCACCCCTGGACTATATTTATTTATTTAGATTTATTATCCCGCCCTAATCAGGCGAACCTGACTCTAGGCGGCTTACAGAAATTCATAAATTAAAACCTTAGGGTTCATAAATTACTTAAAAGTCAATTAAAAAAGAATTAAACCATGAATTTAGTTTAAATATGGTCTAAAAAAAGGCCCCTTCCAACTCCATGATTCCAAGCCCAAGTATTGCTGATGCCTGAGGCGGTGCTTCGTCATAATCTCCAAAAAAAACCCCTCCCCCCACGTTCTAGCCCGCTGCAAAGAAAGGCACCATCATTGCAACCGCCGCCTGCCCAGAAGGAGGACGAATGATTGACGGGAGGCAGAGCCACGCCCACCGCCAGTTCGCGTCCAATCGCGTCCCTCCACCGGCTCTTCCCCAGCATAGGCTCCTCCTCCACCTCGGCTTCTTGGGGAGATAGGCGGGCCGAGTGAGGGCAGCGGCGGCGTCGACCAGCTCGGGTCGCGTGACGTGCACGTCGCGTGACGTAGGAGGAAGAAGGCGACGCCATTAGAAAGAGGCCGAGCGAGCCGCCCTGCCTGTCGGGGAAGTAGTGGGGGATTCTGTCCCTCCGAGCGCGGCCTCGCCTCCTCCTCTCGGCGGTGGCCCGTAGTAGCAGCCGTCCTCGCCTCCTCCCCCACCCCGCGTCCACACGTGACGAGCGGGGTTCCGCGGTGGCGGATGTGAGGCCGCGGCGGGCGCCCCTTCGCTGCGGATGGCGACGGTAGCGGCCACAACTGGCTTAGGAGGCGGCGGCGGCGCTGCGACGGCGGCGGCTGGTGCTCCTGGCGGCGTCGGGCGAAGCTTCTCCTTCAAGGTGGTGTTGCTTGGCGAGGGCTGCGTGGGGAAAACCTCGCTGGTGCTCCGCTACTGCGAGAACAAGTTCAATGACAAGCACATCACCACCTTACAGGTAGGCCGTCAGGGCGGGCTGAGGTGGGCCCTTTCTGGCGGGGACCGGAGCGGGAGGTGGACCCGTCCTCTTGCCCCAAGCTCGGGCCCCGTGCCAGGGCGAGGCCCAAAGGCAGCGTTTCCCCCCCTTCCTTGGCCCTCTCCTCTTTATGTTGCTACTTATAATAATAATAATAATAATAATAATAATAATAATAATAATAATAATAATAATAATAATAATAATAATAATAATAATAATAATATAGAGATTTGCCTCACAACCCACCTGATATAACTGTTGTGGAAAAGAAGACGGGCTGGTTTACTGACATTGCGCTTTCAGGAGACGCTCGAATTGAAGACAAGCAACTGGAGAAAGTCACAAAATATCCTTACAGTAATACCTCATATAACATTAGTATCGAATAACACTAAAATCGCATAACATTAAGGAATCTGGGGGGGAAGAATTGCATCAGATAACATTAAGATGCTATGGGATGCTTCAGATAACAACCGCTAAAGCCTGTGTGGTTACAATGTATCTCTATGGATCCCATAGAGGATCAGATAACACTAAAAATCATATAACACCAAGACTTGTGGAACCAGGTTTTAGTGTTATATGAGGTTTTACTGTAATAATAATAATAATATAGAGATTTGCCTCACAACCCACCTGATATAACTGTTGTGGAAAAGAAGACGGGCTGGTTTACTGACATTGCTCTTTCAGGAGACGCTCGAATTGAAGACAAGCAACTGGAGAAAGTCACAAAATATCCTTACAGTAATACCTCATATAACATTAGTATCGAATAACACTAAAATCGCATAACATTAAGGAATCTGGGGGGAAGAATTGCATCAGATAACATTAAGATCCTATGGGATGCTTCAGATAACAACCACTAAAGCCTGTGTGGTTACAATGTATCTCTATGGATCCCATAGGATTTTAACATGCATCAGATAACACTAAAAATCATATAAACACCAAGACTTGTGGAACCAGGTTTTAGTGTTATATGAGGTTTTACTGTAATAATAATAATAATATAGACATTTGCCTCACAACCCACCTGATATAACTGTTGTGGAAAAGAAGACGGGCTGGTTTACTGACATTGCGCTTTCAGGAGACGCTCGAATTAAAGACAAGCAACTGGAGAAAGTCACAAAATATCCTTGTTTGCAAATTGAAGTCGTGTGTCTGCGGAAGGGGGGGAAAAATCTGTTTTTGTGATCGGAGCTCTTGGAGTAATACCTAAAAGACTCCGTAGATAAGGAGTTCTCAACCTTAAAGTTGGGGGCCAGGTCATGCTCCCTCAGACAGCAGCTTCAGGGTCCAGATGGCCATTTTGCCTTTCCTCCACCACATGGTGGGGGGGGGCACATGAAATGGCACATCTGACCCTTGGGCCACCGGTTGAAAAATCCCTCCCTTATATATTTGGAAATTTTGGACTTATCAGACATGGACATCTTAACTCTCCAAAAAACAACTCTACTAGGGACTGTATATATACTCAGATGGTGCCTTAACTGTTCTTAGGTCCTTGGCTTGGGCTTGAACAGTTAATTTTACTCCAGTCCTCAATTGGTTGATTTGCATCCAATAATAATAATACTACTAATAATAATAATGCATGCCAGAAATTATTCTGGGTTTAAAGGATTTTTGCTGGAGAAACTCCGCTCAGGGGACTTTTGAACTGCTGAGCTGGCAACCATCTAGTCATCAAGTTCAGCGTCTTAACCACTAAGCCACCGCAGTCCCTAGAGCAGAGGATATGTTTATGGGAAACCAGTGGGGTTTATTGGAAGGATTGATCTAGGTTATGAGCCCCTGCTGTGCAGTGGAAACCCAGTACAGGTGGCCCTGGTAAAACCACTCCTTGAATAGTTCACATATGTACTTTGAAACCCCTATTAGGGTTGCTAGAAGTCTGATGGTCTGGCCAGGTTATCCTGCTATGGTAGTATAGTAGACCCTACTGCATGTCGGGTGGTGGTTAAGGAACCTGACCATCCTGAGGACTAATGGTCTTGGGTGGTATAGTCCACAGGGAAGGGTGATGGTCCCCAAGTGGATCAAATGCCACTTAAATCCATCTTGATGGAGGGCAGCAGCTTCATCAAAACTGGCCTAGGGCTGAGGAGAACCTTGTGTGCCAAAAGGGCTCAGGACCAGACTCACAGAACTGGAGCAGTGGTACGGTGTCACGCTGCAATGCAGAAGGCAAATGGAAGGCCACTGCTTTATATTGCTCCCAGGACAGTCTTCATGGCTGATCGCCATGAAGCTAGCATATACAGTATTCAGGATTGGATGCAGCATGAATAAGAAAAAGTTTCTAGGATGGGCTTTGTTGCTTTATGTCTTGTGCTGAGTAGATGCTGGTTTGTGTTGAAATTTGTAAGGGCAAAAGATACATATGGAAAGCCAGTAGGGTTTTTTGGAAGGATTGCCTGGGTTATGAGTCTCTGCTGGGCAGTGGAAATCTATTATTGATGGCCCTGGTAAATCCATTCCTTGAATATTTCACATGTCTTGAAAACCCTTTTAGGGTTACTAGAAGTCTGATGTCTTAATGTAGCCACAGTATTTTAATATTGGTTGGTATGATGAAGGGTTAGATAGTTTATCTCATAAATCTGCAGGAAAGTTGAATTTACATGTCATAAGACACATTTAGAATTTGTTATCAGAATTAAAATGTGGAATAATAGTTAATTTGTTAGCTTACTTGGACAGTGCAGTTTATTGGGTGTGTGTGTGTGTGTGTGTGTGTAAGCTTTTTGTGGTTTTTCACCCACTTCATCAGATAATACAGTGTGTATCTGGCAGAGTGGAGTATAATACCATATATTGTACATACTGTACACTGGTTATTTAAATGTTAGGAGAGAGTAGAATTAAAGTCACACTTTTCTGGAGCTTAAACCTGTTGAGTTTATGTTTGTCTAGATATTGGAACACATTGATTTAATTGTGTTTATGTAGTTTGTAGTATTGCTGCATTTAGCAAAATTAAAAAAAATATTTCTGTTAAGAGAGGATAAACTTAAGAAACCACCATCTTTAAAATTTGGCACAGGGACTGTGATGTATTTAGAGGAAGTGGTTTGAAGTAAGAAGTTAATATTTTCAGTAAGATGGGTTTTGAAGATGAGAATTCAGTTGGGCAATTGCAGCTTTGTAGTAGTTTTGCAACACTAGATTTCCTGACAGAACGGAATTGTAGACAGAAATGCGCAAAGGAATAGTGATACTAATTGTATACAGCCATGAATCAATGGTCTGTTTTTCTTTGTATACTTCAAGGATTTCACATACTGAGAAGCAAGGTTTTTGAACAATTCTGTTCACATATTTTATCAACATCTCAGTTTCTCTCATGAGGCAGTGCTTTTGTAATTTGAAATGGACACTTAAATTAGATGTAATAATGTGCCTTTAAGTCAATTCTGACTTGTCAGGGTTTTATATAGAGAGTACAGTACAGTACAGTACAGTACTGTACTTAGAAATGGTTCACCATTCCCTTCTTCTGCAGGCATTCTGGAACTGTGCAGTTTGCCCAAGACCCAACAGTCTGGCTCTTCTTCTTGGAGACATATTAGGGAATTGAACTCCTGTCCTGTGTGCAGGCAAATATCTAACTCACAAATGCTTGGAGAAGGCAAAATATTCATATAGGGTTTTTTTTAAAAAATGCCATTTTAGGTTTTGGCTGCCTACTGCAGTGCTTTTAATGTTTGAGATAACCATTAAAACTTTTTCTGTTATGAAACAGCCTTTACACATTTGTAGGAGGATCATCTAAAAACCCTTGTTGCTGTAGTTATCTTTTTTCTTGGGCCATAATACACTGTTTAGAGACACAGCAGGATGGGTTGTGCTATTTACAGTCTATTTATATTACAGAGTTGGGCATTCTTAAGAATGAAAATCAGCTCTACATATGATTAGTCTACAGATAGATTTGTTTGTGATGAGTATGTACATACAAGAAACACTATGTAAGGCTAAATGCTTGGAGAAGGCAAAGTGCTGACATATACAGAAGCAAAGCTTGAGCCTTTAATGGACAAATCACTGTATTCCTTGAGAGAAAAGACATTGTGTGACACTGGAATTTCAGTGATAATTTGCTGTGTTTATTTTATATACTGCATGTAAATCTGGCCCATAGAATTTCCAGCCCATAGAATGACAACAAATCTGACCCTTTTTAAAATAACATGTATCCTTTTTCTACGTGATTTTAAAGGACAACATGACATCTGGTCTGAAATTATTACAGTGACTTTGATAGTTTGTACCAAAACGTTTGGAATCCCCTTTTCGCCTTCTGTAAGCAGAGAAAGGGGAAACTTTGGTCAGCTACAGCATACTGTCACTTCTATGGTTTGTTGCCTATGATATTTTATGCTACTACAGTAATACCTCATATAACATTAGTATCGAATAACACTAAAATCGCATAACATTAAGGAATCTGGGGGGAAGAATTGCATCGGATAACATTAAGATCCTATGGGATGCTTCAGATAACAACTGCTAAAGCCTGTGTGGTTACAATGTATCTCTATGGTTCCCATAGGATTTTAACATGCATCGGATAACACTAAAAATCATATAACATCAAGACTTGTGGAACCAGGTTTTAGTGTTATATGAGGTTTGACTTTATAGATATTTTCCTATTGGTGTGGGAGTGTCCAGTATCCTGGAACTAGTAGTTGGGTACTGCACTTTCTAGGTTTCCCTTGCTCGAAAGCCAGTCATATCCGACTCTAGGGTTCAATGCTAATCTCTGTTTCAAAGCCGAAGAGCCAGGGCTGTCTGCTTTTGCAGATGTGTCCGTGGTCATGTGGCAGGCATGACTAAACACTGAAGCACACAGAACGCTGTTTACTTTCCCATTAAGTGGTCCCTATTTATCTATTTGCAATTCCTTTCTTTCAAACTGCTAGGTTGGCAGGAGCTAGGACAAAGGCAGGAGCTCATTCCATCCTGCAGTACTCGGGAATCGAACTGCTGACCTTCTGCCTCCCTGTCAGCGTTTTAGCCACTTGAGCCACTGCAGTCCCAAGAAAGACAGTCAGTTCCTGCTTTAAGTATAAATTGCTTTGAGCAGCTTCCCCATTCTGAGAACAAGGATTACTTGTTTCACATAGCTCAAACTTAACTTTTGCTCATGTTCTAAATTTTTGTTTCTACTTTTTCTCACTGGGATCTCAAGCAGCTTATACAGTCCTTACCCTTTGCCTTACAATTTTCTTTTGCACAATAATCTTGTGATATAAGTTATACAGTAATACCCCGGATAACGACTGCATCGGATAACACTAGAATCGGATAATGATGCAAGTTTTTTGGGGAAAATTTGCATCGAATAACGATTCTGGATAACTATCCTTTAGTGTTATCCGATTCATTCGTCTGGGGGGTGGATTGGGTAGAATATCTACCCAATCCACCTCCTCCCGTTGGCGGTTGGATTTGGTAGCCCAATTCACCCCCCCCAACCGCAGTGATCTCTGCGCCCTCAGGGGAGCGCCTTTCCTCCAGACCCTACTGCGCTCACAAGCTAGACTTCTTCCAAACCCCGCACGGGCTGTGGACGAAGCCTAGTGGCTTCGAACACAGCCCGCCCAGGCTGTGGACGAAGCCTAGCAGCGCCCAGGCTAGGCTTCGAACACAGCCCGAACAGGCTGCGTTCAATCCAATGCAGCGATGACTTCAGGGACAAACCGCTTGGTTTGTCCCTGACGTCAGGGCTTTTTTTTTTTAGCGTTGTTTGATGCATGCATCGGACAGCGCTAAAAATCAGATAACGTCATGACTTGTGGAACCAAGTCATAACGTTATCCGATGTTCTAGTGTATTGGAAGAGTGGCTCTATCATCCCTTCATCTTTATGATAGGGGAGGGATTTGCCTTTTGATCTCCGTATCTCCTCCCCTGGTCTTAGCTTCAGGCAACAGTGCTAACTAAGCAAAATGGCTGAGGGCTGCCTGAACTGAGACTAAGCCAGTTGTATCAGTGCTGATCGCAAATTTCTCCCAGCCTAAGAATGTGGGCAGTCACTTAAAACACCCTGACCCTGGCTTAAATTTGTGCTAGGATAGTGGCTGAAAGTCATGGCTGAGAGTGCTAAGTTTTCATTGAGAGCTCTTTCCTTGTTCCTCCCTTTCACTGCCCCTGTGGGGCTGTGGTGGCTCAGTGGTTAAGAATCTCACCTTTTTAGCTGGAAGGCTGGCAAGTCAGCAGTTCAAGACCTGGGTACCGCATGACGGATTGAGGGCCCATCTCTGTCCCAGCTGTTGGGGACATGAAAGGAGCCTCATTTGGGTGTTCCCTAAGCGGGGTTTTTTTCTGCCAAAAATTTTTCATTCCACAATAATTTTTGATATGAAATTATTATTATTACTGCCCCTGTTTTGGCTCTTCTGCCATCTGATTTCAGCCAGTAGAGCTGTTCTGCTGGAAGATTCGGTATCAGCCAGCACAAGGGGCTGTCACATTTGTAATGGGTTATAAATCTTAAAACACTTCGGCATGTCCATGGATCAAAATTCATACCAAATGAAAACAGTTTATGTGTGACAAGGATTTAGTATCTGCATACGATTAGGAATTTGAAACATTCTTCCATTTTTCTCTGGGTAGATTTGATTTAAATTATAATTTGATTTAAATCACTACTCAAACATTATCCAATCTTGTGATTTGTTTGCATCAGGACTTTGTTTCTGCTTTTCTGTAATCTTGAGTTATATTTTTTTCATAATCTCCTTGCTGAGACAGATTCTACTTGCAATACTTTTCTACTCATTCACTGCTCCAGTGAGAAAGAGAGGTGAGCCTTATTTTTGCTTTTCCAGAGTTGCATAGGAAAATAGCTAGAGGCAACAGTCTGAAGAAATCAGCATCATTCAAGGAAACTACTGTAAGCAAGCGTAACAGTTTTCTTAGGACTTCTTAGACTTTGTCATATATCATATTGAGAGGAGAAAGTTTTAAGAAAAACTAGATAGAGCTAGAAAATAGAGCTTATTGGGTCATTTATTTCTTACCTCTATACACTGTTAACATGCATGCCTCTCTGGTGGTATCTTGTAGGCTGACTAACTGGAGAGTTACAAAATCTATACAAAATCCTATAGGTGTCCACTAAAAAATGAGGCCTTATTGTTTTTAATTTGTAAGCATACAGTGCCCATTGGGTTATCATAGTTAGTCACAACGAGACTAAGCCCATAGAATCTGTGGAATATGGTGTGGTCCTCTGTAAGTTCCTCTGCTTCAAGGGACCTACTGTACTTGCAACTTTCTATACTAAGCAACAAGATTTCAGATACTCTCTTAAAATATAGATTAGAATTCTAATTTGGCTGTTGTTGTTGTTCAGCTGCATAGTCGATTCTGACCCTTTGCGACCCCATGGACTATTTCTAGCAAGGCACCTCTGTCCTACACCATCCTCCTCAGCTTTCCCAGCTCTGTGCCCATTGGGCCAACAATACGATCTAGCCATCTCATTTTCTGCCGCACCCTTCTTCTCTTGCCCTTTCCCAGCATCAAGGCTTTCTCAAGTGAATCCTCTCTTCTCATTTGATGTCCAAAGTACTTTAGTTTCATCT
The DNA here is from genome assembly GCA_030440675.1 of Furcifer pardalis. Lineage (NCBI taxonomy): Eukaryota > Metazoa > Chordata > Lepidosauria > Squamata > Chamaeleonidae > Furcifer > Furcifer pardalis. The sequence continues at coordinate 180,611,590 of CP126892.1, read as the reverse complement.
TCACTATTTGACTTTCCAAGGAGCAGTGAAGGAGGATTTCTTCTACGATCAACCTATTTGTTCTCCTATTATTCTCATTCCATAATTAATTATTGAGTATAACACATTTGAAATTAAAGCTATCATTGCATGGCCTCTTTTGAAAAACAAAATGCATTTTAACAATGAAAACAAAAAGTCAGAGGTTATATTAATTTTATAGAAAAGTTAAAGATTATTGATTTTATCCACTCTGAACTTTCTTGTGCTTCTGAAAATCCCACTGGCATTTTCATCCTGCCCCTGTTCTGTAATAGTCTGTGAAACTTTTTTCCCAAGCATGATATTTTTTTTTGCATATTACAGTGTTTTTGTTTTTTAAACTACATTTCTGAACATACTGTACTCATGTATATAGTTCCCTGCTTTGTAAAGCATATTTTAACATAATTTTCAATTACATACATTTTGGTAATCCACATTTTTCGAATTATGCATAGTGTTGAGCTCATTTTTTTCTTTCCTGAAAAAGATCATGTAAGGCCAGAGGAGTGGATGTTGTAAAGTTAAAAAATGAAGTGTTTCCAAGTGCACGTCTCATTTTTAAATATTTAAGAATAGTATTTCACATAATTCTGTATTTGCACATACCGGTATTTATGCAGTGATTCATAAGTCTACTAATTTAGTTATGGTGCCTTGATGTAAAATCAAGGATAAGTAAATTAAAGAACTGTGAAGTCATAAGACATCCACAAGATCTCACACTACAGTTCTGCTCTGGTCAGATATTAGCATTTACTGCTTAAAATTAACTTATGACCTTTTTGTTGTTTGAAATAAAAGTCCAAATGGCATCATAGTAGAATTTGAAAGGTGCTGCTTTGTTTTGGTAAGTAGCAGAGTGAGATACAGATGTATTTATATTTGTCTGGATGCTTCCTGCCACAGAGTACTGTAAATATGAGCTGTTTGGAAAAAAACAGAAGAGCTTGGTAGTTCAGTGCTATATTTTGAGAAGATAAAGAACCATCACACTACAGTATTATATATCTGTGCACTTTTGTGTTGGTAGGACTGTGGTGGCTTAGTGTTTCAGATGATGAACTTGACTGGAAAGTCAATAAGCAGTTCAGTAGTTCAAGACCCAAGTGCTGCATGATGGAATGAGCTTCCATCTCTGTCCCAGCTCTTGCCAACCTAGCAGTTCAAAAGCAAGTAATTGCAAGTACATAAAGAGGTACCACTTTGGTGGGAAGGTAAACAGTGTTCTGTGCACTCCGGTGTCTAGCATTGAACCCTAGAGTTGGATACAATTGGCTGTCTAGCAAGGGTGACCTTTACCTTTGTGTTGGTGAGAGAAAAATAAAATTTCCTGTGAAGGAAGAGGTGTATCCATTCTTTTATTGGGTTGGGATGATGTACTGTTCTAATAGGCTAGTAGTGTAGATTATTGGTCTATTTCAGCTCACAGAGATACAGACTTTTTGTGAATTTTGAAACCATGTAGGAAGTGAACGCACATTTTTCCACTTGGGAAATGGAATTATGGAGGAAAATTGAGATACACACAATGTACATTTTATGTAGTGCGAAAGGTTGTTTTTTTTTTTTTTTGCTATAAGAATATTTTTTGCACTGACCAGAATCCTGTTGTTTGGCATGTTTCACTTGTGCAGCTTGGTGTATGACAGAAACATCCCAGTGTTTATGCAGACTTGAACACCAATAGGATTCTGGCCTTAGTATCTAACCTCATACATGCAAGTGTATTCTTTAATATATTTATTAAATACAAATATATCTAGTGTTTCATTTCTCTTCAAAAGTTCAGTAGACTTTGTTTAAGACAATCGATGGTTACCATTTTAAACTGTTGTCTTCTGTTTTCCAAAAGAGAAGGGGTTTTTTTACCAATTTTGGGGTCTCTGCTCCCCCCCCCCCTGGCCGGGTCCAGGGAGGTTGGGAGACCCAATCCAAGCTGTTTCTGGACTTCCCCGACATCCTCAGCCAGTGCAGCAAGCCAGAATGTGTGGATTCGAATCCCGACATTCTGGGTTGCTGCAGCCTCAAAGAGGGTGGGGGAACTTCAAAATTAGCACGCATCGGGTCTCCCGACCTCCCTAGAGCCGATGCGCGCTATTTTTGAAGCTCCCCCCACCCTCTTTGAGGCTGCAGCAAGCCAGAATGTGGGGATTCGAACCCTGACGTTTTGGCTTGCTGCACTGGCTGAGGACGTCGGGGAAGTCCAGAAACAGCTTGGATCGTGTCCCCTGCCTGCTCCAGCGAGATCAGAGGACCCGATCTACAGCTGCAGGGTGGCTGGAGAAGCTGACGGGGACTCCCTGTCGGCTTCCCTAGCCACCTGCCCTTGCCTCTGCAGCTGTGGGGTGGCTGGGGAAGCCGACGGGGGAGCCCCCCGTCAGCTTTCCAGCCTCCCCACCCCTGCCTCCGTAGCTGCAGGGTGGCTGGGAAGCTGAACGGAGAACCCTGTTCAGCTTTCCAGCCACCCTGTTGCTAAGAACGACTGTATCGGATAACGTTAAAAATCGTGTTATTTGATACAAGAGATTCGAATCCCGACATTCTGGCTTGCTGCAGCCTAAAAGGGGGGTGGTGTTCAAAATTAGCGCGCATCAGCTCTAGGGAGGTCGGGAGACCTGATGCATGCTAATTTTGAAGTTACCCCACCCTCTTTTAGGCTGCAGCAAGCCAGAATGTCGGGATTCGAATCCTGACATTTTGCCTTGCTGCAGCCTCCAGGAGGGTGGGAGAACTTTGGAAACAGCTTGGATCGGGTCCCCACACCTCCCTGGACCCGGTCGGGGGGGGGGGGTCAGAGCCCCCAAAATTGGTAAAAAAAAGTCCATTTTTTTTACAATTTTTGGGGTTTCTGACCCCCCCGCCGGGTCCAGGGAGGTGTGGGGACCCGATCCAAGCTATTTCTGGGCTTCCCCGACGTCCTGAGCCAGTGCAGCAAGCCAGAATGTCGGGATTCGAACTCTGACATTCTGGCTTGCTGCACTGGCTCAGGACATCGGGGAAGCCCAGAAACAGCTTGGATCAGGTCTGCCCACCTCCCTGGACCCGGCGGGGGGGGGGGTGCGTAAAAAAAACCCGGACCTTTTTTTACCAATTTTGGGGTCTCTGACCCCCCCGCCGGGTCCAGGGAGGTGGGGAAACCCGTTCCAAGCTGTTTCCAAAGTTCCCCCATTTCCCTGGAGGCAGCAGCAATCCAAAATGTCAGGATTCAAATCCCGACGTTCTGGCTTCCTGCAGCCTCCAGGGAAACAGGGCTTTTTTTAACATTGTGTGATCAATGTATCACACAACGTTAAAAACCGGATAACAACGGGACTTGTGGAACCAAGTCATAACGTTATTCGGGGTTCTATTGTACACCCATTTTATTCTTCCTTAGATTGAACAAATCTTCAATGCTGTTCAAAAATCTTCAAGATTTCAGGGTTTTTGTCATTAATTTTAATAAATACATGTTTTGCTTATGGTGTAATCTCCCCCTTTAAAACATGTAAAAAAATCTAAATACTAATTTTGGTCAATCAGTGTAATTTGGTTATAAAATATTTAATGTGTGACTATTCTTCATTTCTAGGCCTCTTTCCTAACAAAAAAGCTAAATATTGGAGGAAAAAGAGTAAACCTTGCAATATGGGTATGTATATATCCCAATTACTATATGTCTAAAAATTGAAAACCGTTTTCCATAGTAAAATATAAAGGAATCTCAAATTAGCACCAATTTCCCTTTTTAGGACTTTAAATGTGAACTAACATAGATATCTTTGGTAAATGCAGGATACAGCAGGGCAAGAAAGATTTCATGCTTTGGGACCCATTTACTACAGAGATTCTAATGGAGCTATTTTAGTGTATGATATAACAGATGAAGACTCTTTTCAGAAGGTAATTATTATTTTAAAATGTGGAAACTTAATGCTTATTTCATATATGTTGCCCCTTTTTTTTTGCTGAAATCAGTGTTCATTCTTTGGCTTAAATGTGGCTACTATGTAAATGTCAACACATACTATAGTCACAATTTGTGCCATTGATCTGAAATGCCTTTACAGCAAATCTCATAAATTTTGTGAGGCTTACAACAAGAGGAGTGGATTATAATCTGCAACCCTAATGTAAGAAACAGAGAGACTGGAGGTCTTCTGGGTTGTGTCAATATAATGTCCTTTATGTAGAGGTAGATTTATCTCTTTCTCCCTTACTTAGTGGTACAATTACTATTCTGGGTGGAGAAGAAAAAAGGAGAGCATAAATATGTAATACTAACTCATAAAACTAGCAATATCAAATGCAACAGAGACAAACAAGAATGACAGAACTTTACAACATAATTTCATCGTATGACAACATCTAAGACAGATCTTGAAGTTATGGGTCATAGGATTAATCTCTCAGGGTTAGGAGTTAAAAGCTTCCTTGTATAGTTCAGTCTTTAATTACTTTTGGAAAAGACAAAGGGAAAGAAGCCTGATGCACTTCTAATGGGAGGCCATTCCATAAAGACCACCAAGAAAGCAAGACGCCTAGTTGAGGTTCCTTGGACCGCTCGCTCTTGGCATGGCCACTTTGAGGAGTGAGGCATGGGAGGATACAGGTGACCCTGAGAAACACTCCACCAGGTAGTGAGTTCCAAAACTGTTAAGGCTTTATTTGTAGGAATAAAAACCTTGAATTTGTCACTGAAACTGATTTGAACCCAGTGAAATTGAACCAGAATTGGAAAGATATAGTTAAATTCAGATGTTTCTAAGGTCAGCCTGGCTACAGCATTCTGAACCTGTTAGTGTTGTACTGTCTTCAAAGGTAGCCTCACCTAGAAAGCATTGCAGTAATTGATTTTTGAGATTACCAGCATGTGAAACAATATTGTCAGGGATTTCCTGCCCAGGAATCTGCCGAAAAGTAGGAAAAAGCTGCTTTGACTATGGCAGATACCTATTTTTTAAAAGGGCCTAATCAGAAAGCATCCCTAAAATTGTAAACTTGATATTTTAGGAGTCTTGGCGCTTCTACTAATAATTGTAAAATAAAAGGATTAAAATTACTCTTGTCTCTGCAGGTAAAAAACTGGGTTAAAGAATTAAGAAAAATGTTGGGAAATGAAATTTGTCTGTGCATAGTTGGTAAGCTTTTAGTTTTTACATCTTACTAAATGGCTGAAACCTGTTACTTAAGTTTAAGTGTTAGTTTCCATTTAAAATGATTGTTCAAACTTATAAAAGCCTTCTTTTGAAACAAGCTGGACTGTTTAGATCAGTGGAGGATTTTCTCAAGTAAGATTAACAATTCATATTCTTGACACTCCTTTTGAAAACCCTTAATAACTGTTTAAAATTAATTTTGATTGCTACTGTATAGTTTTGAAAATAAGCAATTAGAGTGGCAAAAAGGAAGAAATAATTACAATATTACTTACAGTGGTAAGAATAATTATAGTAAAAAATGGAAAGTAGACTTTGGTTTTGAACTTGGTGACTGGTTTAAAGAGGTCTGGAATATAGCTATTAATAATAAATTGACGTGTGAAATAAAGGTAAAAAAGGGAGTCGTGAAAAAAATGATTTTAGAGATATATGGAGACATTTTTTGGGGCTATGTATTAGTGAAAGGGACAAAGCCAGAACAAGATATGTTATCTTTTTGAAAGTGAAGAGTGTTGTAATTTAAGAACATAGAAAATAGTCTTATGATAACGTTTATAAGTCCCATGGATGAAGGGAGAATGTAGACATTAATGTTATTTATATGTTCTATATATTTTTCTTTTAGTCTTAAATTATTAAATGAAGAATAAAAATTCTGATTGAAATATATCTATAGTACAGCTACCATAGTTTCATGTATGGTTGCAAATGTGAACACATTTTGAAGAGTTTATTGTAAGGATGCAATAAACAGCTCTTTAGGGTGGAAGAGGGAATGTATGAGGGACTTAGGGGTCTTTCAAATACCACGTGACCTAAAATAGGCCACTTTGTGACACACACACACACCCTGTGACTTTTCGTGGCTTTTGACCGACCCCTCCCCCCTCCCCCATCACATGGTTTCCTGATTTGAAAAGGTGGTGGAAGCAGGCTGGTGGTGACGGCTGTGGCGGAGCTGAGCTGAGCGTGTTGCCACAGGTGCTCGCCGGGCCAGGTGGGGAGGGAAGCAGGCTGGAGGTGATGGCAGAGTTGAGTGTGCCATTGCCACTGACGCTCCCTAGACCAGGGCGTCCGGGTAGGGAAGCAGGCTGGCAGTGACTTCGGAGCTGAGCGCGTTGCCACCGATGCTCCCTGGCGCAGCCCGGCTGGGGAGGGAAGCAGGAACAGCTGCCTTCCCGCCCCCGCCCCCCCCCCGGCGGCTTAAGTCAACTCCACCACCGCTGTCACCATCACCGCCAGCCTGCTTCACTCCTCAGCCGGCCCGGTCCAGGGAGTGTCAGTGGCAATGATGGCGGTGGCGCTGACTTTAAAGCACAATCATGTCACTTTATGCCAAACTTCCCACTCCCCCGTGACTTTCAGTGACTTTTTGTCTACCCCCCCTAAAATGGTCATGTGGTATTTGAAAGACACCTTAGCTGCTTTCAGTGACAGTGGGAGGAACTGCAAAAGATCAGAAGATGTTGCTCTTTATTCTCATTGTGTGATAAACTTATAAATCATATTTGATAAGTTCATTAGTGCTACTAGATATTAACTGGATGGCTATAGTATTGTTATTTCATAGTATTGCCATGAATTGGAGGCACCTTGATGGCACATAACAGCAACATAGAAGTAGAAAAACTGTTGTTGGTTTGGGCTAGGATTCAGTGATGGTGAACCTTGGCACTCCAGGTGGTTCTTGGACTTCAATTACCAGAAGCCCAAGTTAGCACTCATGCTGATCAGAGCACCTGGAGTACCAAGGTTTGTCATCACTGGGCTAGGAAATGAAGTTGGAAAGACCACATACCTACTGTATGTATGTGTGCATAGATGTTGAGCAGATTTCACTTTATGGTATATTCTGGTCATTAAAGATGTTGAATTCCTGACAGGTAACAAAATAGATTTGGAAAAAGAGAGACATGTCTCCATTCAAGAAGCAGAAACGTAAGTTGAAGTTTCTTAGTTTTCATAACAAGAAATTGTAGTGTCTAATAAATGGTGTGACAGTTGCCTTTTATTAGATTGAAATGTTCTCAGGATACAGGACTAACTTTAGCATAATCTTTTTCTCAGTTCTATTATTTTGTTTTTACTCATTGTATTAATTTTTTTAATTCTTGAAATGCCGTTTAGTTTATCAGGAGCTTGGCCGCAACGGAGGGTTATCAAGAACACAACAATCTGTTAATGGGATGCACCTTAGTTATTGGCTTGTATGTTAAGACAAATTTGCCATTTTTGTAGAAACACAGAATGGAGGTCTAGGATGTTTACCATGTTCCTTTCATGATACACAGGTCACCATATCCAGTTCCTTCTGACATTATGTCTTTGTTAAAACTTTGCCTGGGTGTGGTTCAAAAAGTCCTTGCCTTCTGTGGCCTTCCAAAAGCGGGCAAAGACTTTGTTATATGAAAATGCTTTTGACTTTTATTAGCTGTCTTGCAGTGGCCATTTTATATACATTGCACTTTATTCTAAGTCTCTCCCCAGTTTCACTGGTGTGATTTTTATCTGACTTATGTTTGTATTTCATATTTATATATGCTATTCTGTGTTTTACTGGTAGTTATATTGAGCAAAAGTTGGAGAAAGATAGGGACTATAACTGTACCAGGTAATATCCATATTAATTAACAGAAACTGCAAATAGGTTCCATATTAACAACAGTTGTAAGCATGCCTTTTAATGATACAAATGCACACATTTTATACTTTGTCATTCACCTAAAAAGAGAATTTTATGTTATAAATAAGTATTTTTTTAAATGGGAGGCTAAGTACTTTTTAATTTCTTTGTAGTTATGCAGAATCAGTGGGGGCAAAACACTATCACACATCAGCCAAACAGAACAAAGGAATAGAAGAACTATTTCTTGACCTGTGTAAAAGTAAGTGGTTTTTGCTGGCTATAGAGTGCAAGCCATTATATTGCTGTGATCTAATAAGACTTTAATCAGGGGTTCTCAACCTTGTAAAACCGAGGGCCAGGTCACGTCCCCTCAGACAGCTTCAGGGGCTGGACGGCCATTTTGCGCTGGCTGACACATATGGCACTTCTGGGTGTGGCAGAGGCAGTGGGGGAGCGATGGGACATGAAATTGTGTTGTGGGCTACATCCGGGCCGTAGGTTGAGAACCCCTGCTTTAAAGCATGATAATAACTGATGAGTATGTATTATTTTGCATTTTATCTCCATTTCTAGAATTTGGTGAACATCCACAGAAATAGAGTTAAAGCTTCAAAACCAGGAAGTGCTACATCAGCCCTGGTACCTTCATGCTCTTTCCACCTGCTTTTTCTTCCAAAAGCAAGAAAAGCACTCCACTGTATTCTGAAGAGTCCCAAAAGATTCTGCAGATCAAAAAAGTGCATGAGAAGGTGGATCCCAGGTGGACTACAAACAGGCTCCAATGGAATACACTTTTCCACAAACCATTGCAAGTTGCAGAGATCTTTGGGACTCTCCTATACAGAAATGAAGTGCTTTTATTGCTGTTTAAAGAATAAATGTTGTGGGAAGTGAGACTTGAAGAATGACCTAACCACTTAAAGGCAATCAGTCTTGCTGTGAAACACTGGGGATGGGCCTAAGAACTTATTGGAGATTTAAATCAGGCTTCTATTTATAGTGATTTGGGTGGTTAATTATAAATGCCAATGTAGATTTTCAAAAACAACTTGTTGCATTTGTGACCAAGCATGTATATTTCTTTGCAATCTAATGCAGTATCATTGCATTCTAGGAATGATAGAAACTGCCCAAGTTGATGAACGAGCACGAGGCAATGGTTCCAACCAATCGGGAGCTGCAAGACGTGGAGTACAGATCATTGATGATGAGCCAGCTGCTCAGAGTAGTGGAGGATGCTGCTCTTCTGGATAATTACATAAGACTGTGTATCTTGCCCCTTAGTGAAGACTGCCATATTCAAAGTCCCATTCTTTATCAGTGGAGAATTGGAATTAACAGTATTTAAAATCATTTGTAACAATTCAGTACCATTAAGTGCTAAACTAGTGGAGTATGTGACCAGAGAATTGTTATTTTCTACCGTGGTTAACAAAACAAACCAATGGCCTTTTTACATATTTCTTTAATAATGAATACTATTGCATGTGGGAAAGACTTACGGCTTCATTTATATTTTAAATAAGATCATTATTTAATAACTTATATACATATTGGAATGAGACTTTTTTTTGCAGCCCTTTGTATTTCGTGGTAGATAGAACTGTATCACTTCAAAATTGCAAATTGATTTTTTTTTAATTAGCAGATATCTGGATACTATTTTTGCAGGGACAGCATCAACCTATTACTGTCTGACTACTTTGATATATTCATCCTGTACTTCAAGCTGGTAAAATAAATTGTAAATGACATTAAATATTTTATCTGCTTTTACAAGTGCAGATGCAGAAATATGTACGTTAGTCTTTGTGATGATTGAAGTGAATAACAGGTGGTGAAAAGAGGAATTCCATGACTTACTGGTCACTCCTTGTTAGCTGGTGACCATTTTTTTTTTGCTTTTTCTGAAGTTTATATACTTTTTTGAAAAAATTTCTTGCAAGTACTAGTCTATAATATTTCAGATCTGAAAATCTAGCTGGAGTGCTGTGAACTACTGCTACTAAATAGAGGTTTGACACATCTAAAATATAAAACTGCTTCATCTATTTATGTCATACAGGAGTTGAATACTATGAAGCTGGTCTTTTCCATCTGATGCTTGCTAAAGGAGACTTGCTTATAAAATTTATGTTGTCTTACATCTTTTATTCTTCATGTAATATTTTTTTTCTTCAACAAAATGAAGTGAAAATAATTTGGCTGCAGCAGTTTTCTTTTTGTAGGCCATTAGAAACTGTTAGGAACACACCTGTTGCTTCTGGATAGCTTTGGGTTAAAATTCAGTTTGTTCTATGGGAGAGATTTAAGATGTTAAGGTATCTTCTGAAAGGACAGAGGTATGGTTAATAAACTTAGATGTGTTCTTGTGTCAAGGCTGGATCTTGACAATTAAAGGTGAATTACTTGAATTTTGAAGGAAATATCACTCTTAAGGGTTTGTTTGGTAAATTGTGTAGATTATACCTAGCAAACAGTTTAGTCTTTAGGTATTGATTGGTGTGATTCCAACATGGTGGTGTGAATTTTCAGCAGTGCAGTGATGCATACTATGTTTGGATCTCAAAATAATTACATTGGGAAGTTGACACCCATCCCATTAATTTCATTTTCCAGAGCCTGACACAGAACCTTTTAAGCGTTAATAGTTCTAGAAAACACTGCATGCGTTTGTAAACCCTGTTTAAGTTGGTGTGTAAAAAATACACTGAAGTTTGCAGGAAGAAACTAGCTGTTGCACATGACCATAATTCACATAATTTAATATGTACCTTGTACTCTGTACCTTAACCCTTACTGAAATTGTTAAGTTACATGATCTATTAAAGTACATATATAGCTTGGATACTGTAACTTCTACCAAGTGCTGCTGTGAGCTGCTGTCTTCATTGAATATTCATATGTAGTATCTTCTACTTACAACTAACTTTCTGTAGTGAATATTATCAGCATGGGGTAGCTGTAGAGAACCTAAATTCAAATGAAAGACACAGGATGGGCTTTTGGCGGAATTTTCCTTTTTTTATTTGCATTAATATTCACGATTCTAAAAACGAGTGCTTTGACCTTTCTAGAAGCACTGCAGAATATCTAGAGCAGTGTTTCCCAACCTTTGGTTTTTGTACTTCAGTTCCCAGAAGCCGAAGTCAATTCCCCAAAGCACTGATCAGCCAATATATTGACTTAGGCTTTTGGGAATTGAAGTTCCCCTGTGAGAACCACTGGTCTAGAGAGTAGAACTTTTTTCAATTGATGCAACATTCTTTGGAAAGGCAACGTTCCATGCAGATTGATAGGTTGAACTTTTAAGACTCTCCCTAAGGTTAAAGGTAATGAACTGGGTCCTGTCCGTGGAAAGAACCCATCTGCAAGCAAACTGCTTTGGTTCTTATTCTAGAAGACCACCTAATGAAGAAATGCACCCTGATTCCTTGAATACTAAAGCTGTTTATACAAGGATTTTTTTTAAATCAGGTTTTCTTCCTTATTAGGCAAACTTGGTAACTCTTTGGACCCTGTTTTAATTTATATTTTCCAAGCATAAATTTTTATCTTTAAATTATCTTTTAAAAGATAACTAAAGTAGTAACAGTTAGTTCCGTGAGTTAAAAGCAAATATAGGTTTGTTTTGTTTAATGGCAACTCGCAGTGGTACATAACGTCTGAACAGAAATGGAATTTCAACATCATTTGGTATAGGAAAAGAAGCTATGTTATGTTGCTAAAATATTGTTGCATAAGTCATGGCATGTGAAGCTGATGATGTCATTAACCATAGCAATATTTTGGAAATTGAACATTTCTAATTTCACTCCCAAAAATCCAAAGGCTTCAGGACAAGAGAGCTTTTAATTACTAAAAATCACTCACCTGTCGCCATTTTATTAGCTGTGATTTTCAATAATTCGATATATTTCCCTTCTACCATGCCCCTTACCTGATAATAAAACAGATTTCATGGGAATCTAATAACCTTTTGATGAGAAATTAGAAATGTTTAATTTTTTTAAAATGCTGAAATCAGCCTTAGGTGGTGTAACATGTCCAACTGAATTTCAGTTTATATCAGGAGTTTTCAACCTTTTCAAGCCGAGGACTGGGTCACGTACCCTCAGATAGCTTCGGGGGCCAAACGGCCATTTTACCCCGCTTGCCACACATGGCACTTCCGAGTCTGGCAGAGGCAGTGGGGGGGGGGGCACATGAAATGCTGTCATGGGCCACATATGGCCCCTGGGCCGTAGGTTGAGAACCCCTGGTTTATAGGATTAGGGTAAGCAGCCAGATTCTATCTTTGCCTTACATTAACAATAATTTACATTTATGTTGATTCTGACTTACGGTGACACTTTCCAAGGTTTTCTAGATATAGAGCATTCAGAAGTAGTTTACCATTCCCTTCTGAGGGCACAGAATATAATTTGCCAAAGGTCATGAAGGCTGGTTACTTTCTTACAAGACACAGTGAGAAATTTACAGCTCTGGCTTTGCAGTGAAGTGCTCTGACTCACTGAGAGAATTGAAATTTCCATGTTATTTTTAAACAAAGTACTTTATCTTCTGCTATACTGGAGCTGAAGAATGCCATTGGTACATTAACAGAACAACAGTTCTGTTCAGATCTGCTTAGTTATTGTCACTTTAAGTGTTAAACAGTGCTTTTCCTCTTCTGAGTTTGTGTTATGATTGTGCATGGTGTTCTGGACTACATAGCAGCATTGATCACTGAAATGATTAGCTTGTTTAAGCAGGCTAGTACAAAAGCTTACCTAATCAAAAGAATACAAAAGAGATACAAGATTCCATCCTAATGATGGGATTCTTCTATCTATCATTTGTTAAAGACTTATGGAGCAGCTGAGCAGAAAAGTTTTTATTTATAAAGCAAGTAAAATATGCCATTTATATTTTTCCAAGCATTTTTCCACTAACTTTTCCACTCTAACATAGCTCCTAGTAAAAGCGTTTTCTGAAACTTGGAATATTTCAATGCTATACTATAAGTTAAAATTGGCCTTTATAAAAATGGTATTTTGTCATCTTGCCTAGATTTCTTTTTCACTGGTCAGCATCGTTGTGATTGTTACGATTTTATACGGACCTGAAAGTCTAATGTGAGATGCATAAGCTACAAAGCATATCAATGTGGAGACATGGAATTCAACACCCAAACTAAAGGATAACTTCCTGACAGAAATACCATTGACCTCCATCAGCCAGGGCAAATGGCTTATTGAACTTTTAATAGCACTCACTTGTTGCTTCCAGGATGGCAACTAAGCAAGGATACAATCTATCACATGTAATTAGACCAGGTGTTCTAATGTTCCTTTCATTTTAAAAACAGCAATCTAGCAAAGTTAGACTTATGAATATTCTGTAACCTGCTCAGGATATAGAAGGTGGGTGGGTGCATATTTTTCAATGAAAATTGTACAGCTGTAAGTTTCTGAAAACATGGTGTGGGCTTCCTCCATGCCAGTTCAGTATAACAGACTTTGGCTGTATGTGTTGGGTTTCAGCTGTTTCCCTAGTCCAGTGGTGGCAAACCCCAGCAGAGTTTGTCTCACCCCTTTGCCTAGCAGCCAATGGGAGTGCTTCCTCCCTCCCCCAGCACAGAGTTCAACCCATCTCTACCTAGCAGCCAAATGGGAGTGCTTCCTCCCTTTCCCCCGGACAGAGTTCACCCAGCCCCACTGTTTGGGCACTCGGTCTAGAAACGTTTCTCCATCACTGGCCTAGTCCTACAATGAATCCAAACTCAGTTTGCTTCTACTACTGTTACTGTATCTCTGAAACTAAAATCTGTCTTGCTGTTTTGGCTTTACCTTTTGGTTTTCAGGAAGTTTTTTATTTCTTTTGATATATTTTTAAATGAATTACAGCTGGTACATTTACACCAATATCTAGTGATCCTTCCAGGGTTTTCTTGGCATAGAAGTTCATGCTTCCTTCTGTTGGCACTCAAGCATAATATGATCTACTCAAGGCCTCACAAATGGCAGGGCAGGTAACCTTATCAGTCACACATACTTTTGGTGATCTTGGCTGGCTCTTCTGTTGAAGGGCAGTGAGGATCTGAACGGTTGCTGTGTGGTTCTACCACCAGGCACTAAGCTATGCCAATATACATTTATTTACATAGAAACCTAAATTCTGATAAATCTATAAGAAAAATAACTACCAAATATTGGTAGGATACATACACACGAGAATAAGACTACGTCAGTATGTATACAATTACTGTACTTATGAATAAATAATGTACCAGTGATCTGTATACACCTGCTTGTTTTCATGTCTACTCATGATGCTAAGAATGGCAGTGTGAGCCTATTATTTAGTGAATCAGTAGAATCAGTTCATCTAGGAATGGGGTAGAATTCTTTCTATACCATGGAGTCTGTGTTTGGAACAAGTAACTAGTAACAGATGCCACAATCTCAATGTTTTTGCATGTTAGACAGAACTGGCTATTTTAAAAAAATTAACAAAGAAATTGAAAGAGTTGGTATATTTCGGATCAATCATCAATCCAAATGGAGATTAGCCAAGAAATCAGAAGACAAGACTCAGAAGGGCAACGATGAAGGAATTAGGAAAAAATGATCCAATGATGTGTCACTGGAGACCAAGATGTCCTTAATATTGTATTTCCAATCATTGTGCATGGTTATTAAAGTTGAATATGAAATTATCAAATATGCTGGGCTGTCAGGAAAACACCACACAAGTGGGCCCTAGAGCAAATCAAGCCTTAACTATCTTGAGACAAAAAATAAAAATGATGAAATTGAAGTTGCCCTAATTTGTTCACATTACTAGAAGGCATGATTTTCTGGAAAAGACAATGGCGCCAGGAAAGGTGGAAGATAGTAAGAGAAAAGGAAGATCAAACATGAGATGGACTGACTCCGTGAGGTAAGCCACTGGTGCGAGTCTAAAAGAGTTAAGCAGGGCTGGTGAGGGCAGGATATTTTGGAGATCACTCATTAATTCTTAGGTAAAGATTTCCCTTGCTCAAAAGGCAGCCATGCAAGCTGATGCATCACATCCAAAAGATGGATGTAAGAAACATCTGGATAGCTGTGGAAGAAGGGAGCCTTGGCTTCACAGCTGAACTCCCTCCACAGGTGCGAGTTAATAGCAACTACACATATATACCACCCCATAGCGCTTTGTGCTTTTATCTGGGCAGTTCACAAGTTAATTAGCATTTTGCTCCTAACATGCTGGGTTTAATCGATCTGAGGAGGAGAAAATGCTGAACCAACCTTGTTTCTAACGGTCGAATCACAACGTTTTGGATGCAAGACAATTTGACCACTGCACCACCAGAGCTCCCTATACATTTTACCTCGGACACAGCCACTGTAAAGGATCCCTGGTGTAGTGCAGTGGTTAAAAGCTGCTGTCCTGCAACCAAAAGGTTGTACGTTCGATCCTGGTCAAGGTTGACTCAGCCTTCCATCCTTATGAGGTCGGTAAAATGAGTACCTAGCATGTTGGGGGCGTACGTTATATTTGAGAATGTTTGATGATATTTGTACAAGTCAAACCTCATATAACACTAAAACCTGGTTCCACAAGTCTTGATGTTATATGATTTTTAGTGTTATCCGATGCATGTTAAAATCCTATGGGAGCCATAGAGATACATTGTAACCACACAGGCTTTAGCAGTTGTTATCTGAAGCATCCCATAGGATCTTAATGTTATCCGATGCAATTCTTCCCCCCAGATTCCTTAATGTTATGCGATTTTCGTGTTATTCGATACTAATGTTATATGAGGTATTACTGTATTTGTATTTGTGATATTTACTATTTGTATTTATGATATTTGATTATATTTGTAATGCTGGATGGAATTTTTGATATTATTATTTTGTTATTATATTGTGATATATTTTCCCCCTCATAGTGTATGTTATTTGTGTCTTATGTTAGGACTTTATTGTTTGACTGTATATTAATTGTGTTGTACACCGCCCTGAGTTGGTCATACCAAGTAGGGCGGTATAGAAATCCAATAAATAAATAAATATAAAATGCTGATGAAGTTGTGAACCGCCCAATGAGTGCACTAAGCGCTGTGAGGCGGCATAGAAGTGTGATTGCTTTGCTTTTTTTTTTTTAAAAGAATAGACTCGGGAGTTTAAAGATTTAGGGAGCATTGAAAACAAAAGGAACTCCTCCGACGCCGATACTATAGCCAAAAGGGGCGTCCACAGAGGCGGTTAATTAAGACCACAATGACTAGCTACTTTGACCGCATTTTGCGACTATTCCCCCCCCCCTTTTTTTGGGCGCTTCCGCCATTTCCGTTCCTCGCCCTCAAGGGCTTCACAAACGTCTCTCTCCGCCCCTCCCCCTCCCAACTGACTCCGGCTCGCGCCTTTCAAAAACTGCGCATGCGTGACACCGGCAAGGCCTCTGGGACGCGGGGCGGGGACGGACTGGAATTGTTGTGAAGCTGGCGGGGAACACGTGAAGAGGGCGACGTCATCATAAACACTCGTAGCCAACATGGCGGCGCCTGCAAGTGGAAAGGTAAAAGGGGGGGGGGGGAAGGAAGGTTGTTGTGTGGATTCGCGGGCGGCCAATGGAAGGTTGCCTTCAGGAGGTGTAGCAAAGCAGAGACTCCGTTTCCCCTCGTCACTTCGGAATGCTGGCAGGGGGTGGAGAGGGAGGGATAGGGATATAAGTGGCTTGGAATGGAAGATGTGTGGGGCCTTTTTTTGGGGCCATGACTCTGTCATATATCGGTGGGTGGGGTGGGGTCGGAAGGGCGAAGGTTTTAAGGACCATAATTGGACAGCCGTCTGCCATATACCTGCTTTGATTCGGTTTCTTGCACTGAGTAGGAAGTTGGACTCAATAGGCTAAAAAGCCCCTTCCAACTCAGTGATGCTGTAATGCTACCAGTGAGGGGCGCCCAGTGTCCCCAGTTAACACCAGATTGTGTTTCACGGCATCCCTACCTCTCTTCGGTCGGGCGTTTTACGTTTGGGTTTTCACACACGTGTCCTTGTCTTCTTGAGCTTTAACTTATAAGGATGCCTGTCTTGGTTTTCCTTATTTTTAATTTATTTTTTGTAATTCTCTTGCTTTAGGTACACGTCACTCTTTTAAAAAAACCGGTTCAGAAAACAATTGGGTGGTGTGGTGAACTGCACTGGTCATTGGGTAACTTGAGGCAGTCAGTTTTCCTTGAGGAGACTTCCCTTATGGCGGTATCATAAAAATAAAGAAGCATGAACACCTTTTGAGTTGGCCGGAGGAAAAGGATTGGATAAGAACAAGAATTAATTAAATAGTAGAATATTACAGTCAAACCTTGCATAAAGAGTAACTCGCTTAAAGAGCAGAACTTTCTCTGAATGTTCGCTTCGCTTAACAAATAAAACCAACCAAAAACTCACTTAACAAATAAATCAGGGTTCGCAGTCCCCCCCCTAATTGGTCACTTACAATGGTGTTTCGCTTAAAGAGCAAACTCACTTAAAGAGCAATCCTGTGGAATGCATTATGCTCTTTAAGTGAGGTACAACTTTAGTTGATTCGGTACTGCAGTGGCTCAAGTCGTGGCTAAGACACTGCCTGGAAGGCAGCAGGTCAGCAGTTCGATACCTGAATACTGCAGGACGGAATGAGCTCCTGTCTTTATCCCAGCTCCTGCCAACCTAGCAGCTCGAAAGCAAGAAATTGCAAGTAGATAAATAGGAACCACTTTGGTGGAGAGGTAAACAGTGTTCCGTGCGCTCCGGTGTCTAGTCATGCCTGCCACATGACCACGGAAACATCTGCAGAAGCAGACAGCGCTGGTTCTTCAGCTATGAAACAGAGATGAGTACTGAAACCTAGAGTCGGATATGACTGGTTTTCAAGCAAGGATGACCTTTACCTACTTCATTAGTATAGGAATTAACACCCACATTCTTAGATCCAGGTATAATATAAGAAGAGCCTTGTTTGATCAAATAAAAAATGCATTCTAGCACTCTTTTTCACACAGTTGACCACCAGAGAACATAGAAACAGTTCTCTTGTAATCTTTATCCCCACATGGCTGGTATTCAGTGACACAGTCTCCCAAAGGTCCATATATTCCTCATTGGTTTTGTAATTCTAAAATGTAATTTTTACCTATCCATTAATTGTTTTTAAATGCTCATGCATGAACTCTCTTAGAATTATAATTTGTTACAGATTTCACACCAAAATGCATCTCCAATATCAGCATTCTGAGCAATTATTCTTTGACCTGCTGTGAATAAACAAAAAGCCCACACCTAGGCAAATCTCTTGGTTTTTTAATTCAGATATTAATTTTTGTCCCAGCAATAATGTGTGAGAAAAACAGCCATCCCTTGCTGTATTCAGTGAGTTATGAAGAAGCTATGATTGTTAGTAGTCTCATCCCATTGAAAAGAAACTGAATTTTCTTCCCATATCCAGTTTAGACTACATGGTTAGTTATTTATCTTCTTTTATGGTGAAATGATTCCAGTTCAGGTGAATATACTGTATACACACCAGCACTTCTCCACTTGTTCACTGTAAAATTAGCAGAGATTGTATTACACTGAAACTGTCATTTTGGATGAGTATTGCAGTTGCAGAAAGTATGAATTTGATGTTTCTGAATAGGGGGAAAATGTTTATGGTAATAATGTTGTCAGTCTTTTTTTCTTTTTTCATGTTAAGACAGTGGTTAAGGTAGTGGTTCCCAACCATTGGCACATGCCCTACAGGGGAACTTCAATTCTCAGAAGCCTAAGTCAGTACTTTGGGTTTGGGGAATTGACATAGGCTTCTGGGAATTAAAGTCCCAAAACCAAACACTGTGTTAAAGTTTTGCACAAATTTAAAATTACAGACACATATAAGATACTGTATAGGAAAAGTTCAAAGCAAATTAAAACATTAATATAATTAGGTTATTTTTGACCAGAAACAGGATACTTTAGTGTTATCCAGACCACATACTAGATCTTAGTTTGTACATTTTACAGGGCATAAATTGTATGCATGTACATGCTGCTACACTGATTGAATTTCTCCACATTTACAGAGAATTTGTACTGTATCCAAGTAGCCCATTTTACTTGATTGTTCCTTAATAATTTCATGTCCGAAAATATTCTGGGTTGAAATGATTTTTGCGGCAGAAATTCTGCTCAGGAAATGCCCAAATGAGGTTCCTTTCATGTCCCCAAGAGCTCGGACAGAGATGGGCCCTTAATCGGTCATATAGTACCCGGGTCTTGAACTGCCAACTTGCCATCCTTCCGGCTAACCAATGCCAGATTCTTAACCACTGAGCCACCCCAGCTCTTTGATTGTTCTTTTGATCTCCCTACTTTGCTTCAAAATCTATTAAGTGATTTCCAGATGGTCTGGAATGGTTGATCTAATATCCCCCTCTCGTTCTTAACTCTTTTAACTTTTAACATGTTAACTTTTTGATTAATTTTAATTGATTTTTAACTTTTCTAATAATTTAACTTGAACTGATTTTGTTAGCCGCTCTGGGTCACTGTTGCGAGGAGGGTGGCATATAAATCAAATAAATAAATGGTTCAAGCAGAATTTTGTCCTGGTTGGAGACATTCTCTGGCATTAATCCAGTTGGCAAGGTTTAGTGTTTTTGTTTTCAATAGTTTTAGCCCAACTTCCTCTGGTTTAATATTTAGAGCATACAGTAATACCTCATATAACATTAGTATCGAATAACACGAAAATTGCATAACATCAAGGAATCTGGGGGGAAGAATTGCATCAGATAACATTAAGATCCTATGGGATGCTTCAGATAACAACCGCGAAAGCCTGTGTGGTTACAATGTATCTCTATGGATCCCATAGAGGATCAGATAACACGAAAAATCATATAACACGAAGACTTGTGGAACCAGGTTTTAGCGTTATATGAGGTTTTACTGTAATTTTCTCCTTCAGTTTTAGACACTGTCTTTAATGAGTTGGTGTCCAAGAAGTAGTTAGTTTTGGTGCTGTATTACCTTATTTCTTTCATTTTCTGCTATCATCTTGTGTCATATTTCGGCTGGGGCAGTGTCAGCCAAATTATAACCTTTTTTCCAGTCGGATAGGTTTCTGTAGTAGTCCAGTATGATTAATTAAGAGTTACATCTCACTTGTTTGGCATGTGCTGATTTAAACCATGCCACACTAACCCATTCTGCTGAGGTGTAGCACAGGCACAAAGCTAGTTTTCTCAATACAGTGGTACCTCATACAACGATTTTAATCTGTTCTATGGGGCTCATTGTTGTACGAAACAATTGCTATACGATGCATGCATCGTATAGTGATTTTCCCTATGGGATGCATCGTACAATGATTTTTCTCACTATGTGGTTTTTCCCATTGAAAAATTGTTGTACGATTTTTTCCATAGGGAAAATTGTTATGTGGGACACCATCCCCCCCCCAACCTAAATTGTTATGCAATTTCGTTGCTATATGCGGCAATTGCTGTATAAAGTTCCACTGTATATTATTTCTGATGCTATCTTTCTGTTTGATGCTTAGACAATGTTTTTGTAGGACAGGGTTTAATTCAGAGTGATATACAAATACTTTGGAGTAGGGCATTGTTCTAGCACAGTGTTTCCCAAATGCTGGTGTTTGGATTTCAATTCCCAGAAGCTTAAGTCAATTCCCCAAAGCACTGATCAGTCAATATACTGGCTTAGGCTTCTGGAAACTGACGTCCAAACACCAGCATTTGGGAAACACTGTTCTAGCATCTTGCCTTCTCAGCTAATTGAGACCCTTTCTTGAGCACAAAGGACATCACATTTCTGTTCACAGCTAAGTGAAGGCAGTAGTTCCCCTTTAGAAGAAGAGATGCACTCCATATTAATAATTTTGTTTCAGGTGAACTGAAGCCAAAAGTAGAATAGAACAGATCCAGATATGGTCAGAGCTATAATTAAACCGGGCAAGCCACCAGAAGACCCAAAGAGCTACAGGCTCATATCGCTTCTTAGCTACTTATATATGATATATAAACGTTTAATTCTGAACAAACTGTCTGCAATAGTAGAACCCCTGCTTATACCACAGCAAGCGGTTTCAGACTTGGCAGTGATTGTACAGTATAAATAACACAATACAGTATAACACAGTACAGTATATAGAAGATGGTTTTGAACTGAAGGAAATCACAGGTGTAGTGTTTATAGATCTGACTGCAGCTTATGACATAGTCAACCATGCAGCCCTACTGAAGAAAATCTCCCACATTACAAAGCATTTTAAATTCACAAAAATCATAGGCTGTTTATCAAAAAACTAGATTTTTTGTCGATTTCCAAGGACAATGCAGCTGATGGAGAAATCAAAGAATTGGTCTCCTGCAGGTCAGTGTGCTAGCCCACACACTGTTTAACTTATATACTAATGATCAACCATTTCCTGAAGCCACTAGGACAGTGATGGCTAACCTTGGCACTCCAGCTGTTCTGGAACTTCAATTTCCAGAAGCCCTGATCAGTAGGAGTGCTGACTTGGGCTTCTGGTAATTGAATTCCAAGAACAGCTGGAATGCCAAAGGTTAGCCATCAGGGCACTAGGAGCTTTCTTTATGCCAGCAACCTAGCAATGTACAGTGTATAACCTTTGAGGCTGTTGAGAAAAAAAACTGAGGGTTTGAATTTAATAGCTATATATTAAAGGGATAACCTACTGAAGCCAAATTGCCTAAAAACTCAACTCTGTTTTTTATTTGAAAAACTGTGAGGCACCAAGAACCTTACAGGTGAGTTGGAATGGCACCAGGCTCGAGTATTGCATCACCCCCAAATACCTGGGAGTTACCCTGGATTGAACTCACTTTCAAGACCCGCTGCCTTAATACCAAACAGAAGGTTTTTTGCCAGGAACAATATTCTGAGGAAAATAACAGGCACAAGATGGGGTGCCCAGCCACACACAATAGAAACCTCTGCACTAGCTTTATGTTACTCTGTAGGAGAGTATGCTAATCCAGTGTGGTACAGATCAAAACATGCAAAACAGGTGGATGTGGCCTTAAACAGTGAGACTGGTCCCAGAATGTTTAAAACCAACCCCAATACAAAAAGTGCACTATTTAGCTGGCATCCCTGCATCAAAATTCCATTGAGAAAGTGTTGCTCAGAAAGAGTGGGTCAGAGCAAGTTCCTCAGAAGCACACCTGCTATTTGATCACCAACCACCAAAGCAGAGACTGAAATCAAAGCATAGCTTGCTCATAACGTCTTTCCCTCTGAACAACCAGCCGCAACATACAGTAATACCTCGAATAACTATTGCATCGGATAACGCTAGAATCGGATAACGATGCAAGTTTTTTGGAAAAAACTTGCATCGGATAATGATTCTTTAGCATTATCCAAGGCAGTCGTCTGCCCGGGGGGGGGGGGAGTTGGATTGGGTAGAACATCTACCAAATCCACACATATACACCCCAACAATGGATCGCTGCGACTGAACTAGGGTCGGGGGGAAAGGCATGCGGGTGCCTGCCTTTCCCCCAACCCTAGTTCAGTCGCAGCGATCCATCGCTGGGGGGGTGGGAGGATTGCACCTAATCCACCCCCCCCCCCGCAGCGATGGATCAATGCATCTGGAGGGTGGTTTGGGTAGATGTTCTACCCAAACCACCCTCCAGATGCAGCGATCTTGGAATCAGTTTGACTTCAGGGACAAACCACGCAGTTTGTCCCTGAAGTTAAACTGACCGTATGCTAGCGATCGCCGGGCTAGCTAGCCTGGGCACCGCTAGGCTTCGTCCACAGCCTGGGCGGGCTGCAGAAAAAGGCTAGTGGTGCCCGGGCTAGGTAGTCCGGGCTGCGCTAGCCGCCTTCCGCAGCCCGCCAGGGCTGTGGACAAAACCTAGCAGTGCCCTGCCTAGGGATTGCTAGCCGGGGCTTAGCTTGACTTTGGGGAGAACCCACCCCCCCACACGCGGGTTGTCCCCGAAGTCAAGTTCAGCCCTGGCTAGCGATCACAGGGGCTGTGCTTGTCCCCCGAAGCTCCCCTGAGCCCCATGGATCCCTGGTTTGCTTGGGGAGGGAGGGTGCTCTCCCTCCCCAAGCCAACCTGATCTCCCCCTCCCCCGTTCACTTTCCTCTTTGGAAAGGGAACAGGGCTTTTTTTTAAACGTTCGATGAATGCATCGGATAGCACTAAATATCGGATAACGACATGACTTGTGCAACCAAGTCATAATGTTATCTGAGGTATTACTGTACTGCCTTAGAACTATGGAAGGTGAGCATGGAGCTGCCAGATAACTGGGCAGAACCACATGATTCTACTGCCTGGCCAAGAACAACCATAGCTTGTGTGGAAAACTTTAAATAGACTGCATGCAGGGGTAGGAAGATCAAGGGCTAATCCTGGGGTGGCCAACCTTTATACATTGTGGGCCTGACCTCACCTCTGGACAGCTGAGCGGGCTGGATGGACCACACACCCCAGAAGCGTAAGTGGGCGCATTTACTGCTGTTGTAAATATGCCCACTTCTGCATTTATGACAGCCGTGGGCACATTTGCACATGCACGGGCACATTTTGTGGCTGACGTAAATGTGCCTGCTTCTACTTCTGGGTGTAGTAGAGGCAGCAACAAGCCGAATGGGATGTCATTGGGAGTTGGGTTGGGTCTGGCCTTCAGGCTGTAGGTTGGGAACCCCTGGGCTAATCTGAGAAAGTGGGGTTTCCCTTTAGATGACAACCTGTGTGAATGCAGAGAAGTACAAACTAACTCCATATGATACAATATACATGATGCCCCTCAATGTGTACTAAGGAGGACCTTATGTTGGCAGGAAGAACTGCTGTTAATGTGGCCTGATATTGGGTGGATGTCATCTAGCCCTTTTTAATTCTACAGTCAAACCTTGCATAACGAGCATTTCGCTTAGCGAAAAACTCGCATAACGAGCAAGTTTTTCTCTAAGCCGTCTGACTCGTATAACGAATTTTTCGCTATGCGAGTTGGACTTTTCCCTATGGAAAAACTCACATAATGAGCGTTTCTATGGGAAAAACTCGCATAACGAATTTTTTTCACTATGTGAGTTTTCCCCATAGAAACGCTTGTTATGCGAGTTTTTCCATAGGGAAAAGTCCAACTCGCATAGCGAAAAATTCATTATGCGAGTCAGACTCGCATAGCGAATTTTTCGCATACCGAGCAACCTCTCAGAAGGCGTTAAATTCGTTATGCGAGGTATGACTGTATTTTGTTTTTAGATGTTTGAATTTTAGGGTTGTATGTTATTATCTGCTGTTGGTGCATCTGACACGAAAAAAGAAAGATGATTAAAGGATTTAGCATAGGAGTCCATGCACTCTGGTGTCTTATGTGTGCCACATGACCACAGAAACCTTTGCAGACACAGATAGCGCTGTCTCTGGCTATAAATGGAGATGAGCACCAAACTGTAGAGTCAGATACAGCTGGCTTTCAAGCAAGGGTAAATTCAAAAGCGGAGCAGAAGAGCACTTACATGGAAGTAAACTATATGACCAGGATATATAAAGAGAAGGTAGAAACATGGTACTGAAGAGATAAAGAATGAAG
The DNA here is from genome assembly GCA_030440675.1 of Furcifer pardalis. Classification (NCBI taxonomy): domain Eukaryota; kingdom Metazoa; phylum Chordata; class Lepidosauria; order Squamata; family Chamaeleonidae; genus Furcifer; species Furcifer pardalis. The sequence goes on along the minus strand of CP126892.1, from coordinate 180,587,193 downwards.
GTTCCCTTGAAAAATAAACCTATGATGAAGAAACTGCAATTTTAGAAAATAAAGTGAAAGCTCCTCTGATGGCACTGGGAGGAAAGAAATCATGAGAGGTAGATGGGACACCAATAAAACTGCTTCAAACCACAGAGAACAAATCTGTCAAAATCCTATCAAGAATATGCTAGCAGATCTGGAGCACTAAACAATAGCCTACCAACTAGCAATGTTCAATATCCATTGGAATCTGCAAAAAAGGAGATGCTAAACATTGCAGTATTTATTAGGCCACTTCTTTAATTTCCCGTGTAAGCAAAGTGATGTTCAAGGAGTTCCAACAGAGGCTTTTATCTTGTATGGAGTGAGAAATGCCTGATGTTCAAGTTGGATTCCAAAAGGGAAAAGGCACTGGGTATCATATGGACATGGATGCAATAGATCAGGAATATCTGCTATTATTTTAAAACCAACCATCTTAAAGGATTGTGGTTTGCTGAAGCTTTAATTTGGTAACTGGCAGGATCCTAAACTATGGCTTAATTCTGTTATATTGGAGTGACACCATCCTTGAGAGATAAAATAAAAATTATAAAGTAATTGTTCTTGTTGCTTTCGGCTATCTCAGTATGATAAAAAACCTTGATAAGGGATTAAATCTAATCAAGATTCCATACCTCTAGCCCAGAGCAAGACAACCATCTGGTTCCCTGTAATTTGTGTAAAATATGTCAGATGCCCTTTTCCTTTCAGAAACAAAGTAAATACACAAGGAAAGACAGAAGAATTGGCTTGGTGTAAAAAAACAAAACAAATGTAAACAATCAGTCTGTTCTTTTTCAGAATGTTAAATAAAACATCATTGTTTTGAGCAGTTATAGGAGCAGCTTAGTTTTATGGGAAAAATCCATACTTTTTAAAGTAAATAATTTTTTTTTAAAAAAAGAGAACTCTTATCAAGAATATGAGGAAATTCCTAGCTAGCAAGAAAAATCTTGCAAGTCTCTTTGTTTTAGGAAGAGGTAAATGAAGATTTATATTCCTGTTTAAAACCAATAACTGATTGGAAAGGGCCTTTCAGGATCTCAAGACCAACTTCCTGCTCAGTGCAGAAATCTAAATCAAAGCAAGTCTGACAGATGGTTGTCCATTTCTCTCTTGAATGCCTCCACCACTGGTGCTTTCACCACCTCTTGAGGCAGTTGGTTCCATTGTTGTACTTCTCTAACTGTTAAGAACTTTTTCCTGATACTCAGTCTATCTCTGGTTCCCCCATAATTTGAGCCTATTGTTATGTGTTCTGCACTCTGGGATGATAGAGAACAGATCCTCCCTCCTCCTCTTTATGACTTTCAAGTACAGTGGAACCTTGGTTAACAAATGGCTCGGTTAACATAAAAATCGCATAACAAAAGGAAATCCATAGAAAATAGTGTCTCCGTTTATGGATCCTCCCCCCCCCCGGGAATAGATTAATTGGTTTTCAATGCATTTCTATGGGAAACCACATTTCGGTTAAAGTATTTGGGTTTTCAATGCATTCCTGTGGGAAATTCAGTTAAAGTGATTTTCGCTGCAAGAAATGTCCCGGAAAACACATTAATTATGCTAACCAAGGTTTCACTGTACAGTAGAACCTCACTTAACAAAGGGCTTGCTTAACACAAAAATAACATAACAAAAAGAAATCCATAGAAATTAGTGGCCTGGTTAACAATTTTTTTCATAATGGAGTAATTGGTTTTTAATGCATTCCTATGGGAATCTGCATTTCGGTTAACAATTTTTGATTTTTTAAAAATGCATATCTATGGGAAATTGCATTCAGTGCATTCATACGGGAAATTTGCTTTACAAATATTTTGTGCTACAAAAGGTACCGCAGAACACATAAAATTTGTTAACCAAGGTTCCACTGTACAGTATTTGAAAAGTTCTATCATATCCCCCAGTGATGGGATGACAAAAATTCTACTACCACGACATGACGTCGTGAACGCCATGGGCGTAGCCAATGTCATGATATCATGGGCGTAGCCAACGTCATGACGTTGTAGGCGGGGCCAAAAATAATAAATAAATAAATAAAATAAAAATAAACACACACACACCTCTCAACCCACCCACCCAACCAGACAGCTACAACACAAACCTGTAAATAACTTAAATAAAATAAATAAATAAATAAAATAAAAATACAACCACCCACCC